>OZ023267.1:134754486-135384486 GCA_964006375.1 Tillus elongatus
ATCACTTCCAGCCATTCAAGTCGCCAGGGGAGGATGGGGTGGTACCGGTCCTACTACAAAAGGGACTGGAAATTCTCCTACCCTACCTTATCAGGCTGTTCAGAGCCAGTCTGGCCTGGAACTATATTCCTTCCAGCTGGACGGTGGTTAGGGGGGTTTACATTCCCAAATTGGGACGTAATGACCTCCTACCCACTTCACTGAGACCTCTCAGTATCACATCATTCCTCTTGAAGGGATTGGAAAAAATACTGGACGGACACATTAGGGGGAACATCTTACCCAAGAACCCCCTAAATACCCACCAGTATGCCTATCAAACTGGCAAATCAACTGAGTTAGCGCTCAATAACCTCGTCGAGAAGATCACACACTCTCTGGAAAATGGAGAGGTTGCGGTGGCGGCATTTCTCGACATAGAAGGAGCATTTAATAATGCATTACCGATCTCCCTCTACGAGGCCACTATCGCTAGGGGGGTGGAACCTACCATCTGTGGCTGGATTGGAAGCATGCTGCACAATCGGACCATTATTACCTCATTACGGGGAGAGGTGGTTAGCGTTAGGGCTGCGAGAGGGTGTCCTCAGGGGGGCCTTCTATCCCCCCTGCTGTGGTCCCTCTTTGCGGACGACCTGCTGGCTATCCTCGAACTCTGGGAGGTTGAGGTCCAGGCGTATGCGGATGATCTCGTCATAATGGTTAGAGGCAAGTCTGAGGAGGAACTGTCTAGTACTCTTCAAGAAGCACTAAATGTAGTCAATGATTGGTGCCGAAGGGAACAGATGTCTGTGAACCCTCGTAAAACGATCATTGTCCCGTTCACCAGAAGAAGAAGGTTGGACAAATTAAAACCACCTAATCTTATGGGGGAAAACATACCATTCTCGGACCAAGCAAAATATCTGGGAGTTATCCTAGATAAGAAGCTCAACTGGGACAGACAGTTAGAAAATGTTATCCGCAGGGCTAAGATGTCCCTGTGGACCTGCCGGAGAATCTGTGGGAACAACTGGGGAACAAACCCCCAACAGATGTACTGGCTCTATGTAGTGGTTATCAGACCTATGATAACATATGGAGCCATAGTTTGGTGGCCTAAGGTACTTCGCGGTACCGCGAGGGCCAAACTGGCTCATCTACAGAGACAAGCATGCCTGATGATAACGGGAGCGATAAGCACCGCACCATCAGTCGCTCTGGAGGTCCTCCTCAATATTCCCCCACTTCACATATGGTTGGAGAGGGTGGCGAGGTGGACAACGTACAGACTAATACAAACGGCAGATAACATGCCGAGGGAAGTCAATCTGAGAGGGTCCGGACTCCTTGATGACAGTGATTGTCACAGGATACTGGGAATGGTCTCAGACTTGATGCCTACAAAAATCAGCAGAGATCTGTCTTTCAAGACCGTCCTCCCGGAAAGGGAGGACTGGGACCGGAACCAATCGACCCTGTTGAGAGCGGACCTCTGCTGGTACTCGGACGGCTCCAAAACCAATATGGGAGTAGGAGCCGGCGCCTATGGGGGCAGCACCGATGCTAGACTATCAACTAGTCTCGGCAAGTACGCAACCATACACCAGGCAGAAGTTTATGCCATCGAGATGTGTGCAAGGGAAAGTTTAAAGGACCTATGCACAAACAAATCGATAAAGATATATGCAGATAGCCAAGCTGCAATAAAGGCTCTTGGTTCCTACCGGTGCAATTCAAAGACGGTATGGAGTTGTAAATCTGCCCTTAACGAATTGGGCAGCTGTAATGAGGTGTCGCTGGTCTGGATACCGGGTCACTCGGATCATGATGGCAACGTTGCGGCAGACGCGCTTGCCAGGAGTGGTGCCGAGTGCGGCTTTATCGGACCAGAACCGGTGCTGGGAATAACATCTTGCACAGCAAAACGCACCTTAAAAACCTGGACAGATAGAAAGACAATTCAATATTGGCAAAATCTTCCAGGATTAGCTCACTCCAAGGCCTTCATAAATGGCCTGTCTGAGTCAAGGGCTAAGAAACTACTAGAGCTGAACAGACAACAACTGAGAACTCTAGTAGGCCTATATACAGGACACTGCCGCTTGCGGCATCACATGCACCGTATTGGAATCGGTCAGGAGACCGAGTGCCGACTGTGTATGGAGGATGACGAAACAGCAGAGCACGTGCTGTGTTCCTGTCCGGCAGCGGATAGGACTAGACACCTGCTCTTTGGCAAGGTAAAGCTTGCTCCAGAGGATCTGGATCGACTTTCGCCCACAAAGGTTATCGACCTCTGCAGGAGGCTGGATTTGTTGGGCGAAATATAAACATTAGGCGTGAGCCACAATAGACCGTTGGTCGCGGTGGAAGGTCCGGTATGGACCACTCACAAACAACCTAACCTAACCTAGTTCGTTATCCAGGGAAATCAGTCAAGGTTTTCCTGGAAAATTTTGTGTTTTCTTTGTAAAAAAAATTATATCTCTGGAAATAACAACGCCAGGGCAACCAAATTGGGTACGCGAGTTTCCATTTTAAATAGTAACCCACACACCAAAACTTAGGTCTGTAAATTGAAAGACAAAAAAGTTATAGGCATTTAGAGAAAACAATTTGGGGTTTACCTCAAAACGTCAAAGTCGCGATTTGAAACGTCGAAATTCGCAATATTTAGGCAAAGAACCTGAAACAAATACGGATTATGTAAAGAAAATGTCGCAAAAGAAGTGTGCCGCAAACCCTTAAGTTTCAGCTTCAACCGCCATTTTCCTTCATTTTACTAAAACGTTTACAAAAAATTAATTTTAATTACACCCTTTCTCTGATGCTTCGGCTGTACGATTAGTTAAGTAGATGCTTCGGGTGTAGCTTTAGTTAAGTTTATGGTTTAACGGTTTATAATTTTTAGCTAATTTCTGTAGAAAAAATTCGTTAATGAGGAATCTTCGACTTTCCAATTTTAAAAAGATTTCTTCAAATGAGAACAAACTAGCCCCCCTAAAATCCATATCCGGGTTTACTTTCAGTTTTTATCTGTTTGCATATATACAAGGTAACGCATTTTTACGGTAAAGTACAATAGAATTGTTGTTATACACGATACGAAAAAAATTGTACTTATATGTTAATTATAGGGTGTCTTAAAATGCTAAGGATCAATGGAGGGATAATGAGGTTGGTGTCCAGCCTGCTAGACTGGTCCGTTTTACTGATGGACCACGGCTGGAGGAGCAGCACTCCCCCGAGGCGGAAAGATACATCGATGGCCTGGGGATGCCCGAGAGGTATGCTCTGGGCGCATATACCACGGCATTCGAAACGGGGGCATACGTTATCCTGTCTGCAGCTAATCGACAGGATGTAAGGACGACCCCTAAGAAATGTGTATACATTTGCTCGGATAGTCAAGCAGCCCTCCGGGCGGTCTGCGCAGCCAGCATTTGATCAATACTGTTTCAGGAGTGCGCTGACGCTATTGTGGGGCTGGCCAGGACAAAGAAGGTGCCGCTTATGTGGGTTCCGAGACACTATGATGTGACGGGGAATGAGTGCTCAGTGCTTGGTTCCCGGAGATCATCAGAACCAGAGCCTGCTATAGGCATACGTAGGAAGGTGGTCTACGACGCTCTAGATAGATGGACTGAGAAGGCCATAGAGAAGCACTGGAGGTCGGCGAGTGGCTGTAGATAAGCGAAAGACTTCGTGGAGAGGCTAGATAGAAACAAGACTGCCTCGCTTCTTGGTAGGGGTCGTTTTGCGCTTCACCGTATCGTCGGGATCTTAACAGGTTACTGTAGTCTTAGAAGACATCTTATATTGGTAGGCGTTGAAAAGGACCCATTTGCCAGGAACGCGGCGAGGCTGAAGAAACCTCTTACCACTAACTTGCGTGAATGTGAAGCTTTTGGGAGTTTTCGAACAGAATTGTTAGGTTCGAGGACTCTACAGTGGAGCCAGGTAAGTTCTGTCCAATGGAAGACCGTCATGCCCTTTATTTTGAGGTCAGGGTGGTTTGGTAACGAAACCGAGGAGGATTAGGGCATGGTTGTTGAATGCCGGGGTTGACAACAATGGCCCAACGCGGGCTACTTGCCTGGCGCTCGCCTACCCACTATTGCTGCTAGTACTACTATACTGAATGCTTTATATGTTTTAGGTGGCATGAAATGGGCGTTAAAGATCTACCAGCAATTATAGATAAAGTTTTATCAGTAACTGGAGAATCATTCATTAATTACGTGGGTCATATGGAAGGAGCGACTATTTTCTATGTAATGGCGTCCGAAAAACCTCAATATAATGATAAGATAAGAAAAATGCTTGCCCTTGGACCTGTGGTATATTTGAATAATTCAAAACAGAAAGTGTTGAATTGGTTGGAACGTTCGGAAAATGAAGTATCAAATAGTTTATTCTTTGACAAAGATGTCTGGCGAAATGCGGTAGGTGAAAAATTAGTTTAGTAATAACATAAGTGTATTATTTAGCGTTCGTCATAGGTTAAAAACTTAATATTCTGGCAACATTTATATATATATATATATATATATATATATATATATATATATATATATATATATATATATATATATATATATATATTATCTGTAACACTCCTCTTACCCGTTAAGGTGTTAGGGCTCTTAAGATTTTTACGCATTCTCCCAACTACTAAATCTAATTTTTCTATAATTGTAACTCCACTTATATCTAAGTCATATTCACATCCGATTAATATCTACATTTGTTTCAATTACAAAAACCAACTACTTTATGACTAACTTTAACTGTTATTTACATACTTTACATTTGCTACTACCCTATATTACGATTTTCATGCACAAACTGCTTCTTGTCCTATACTTGTAGCTTTGACCCTTGCCACGTCTTGCCTTTTTTCTGCATTATCTCTGCCATGCTATCATTCCAGCTTTTCTGAGATCTCCCTGTCTTCCTCTTTGGAGCGATTTGTGCCTCTCATACTCTCTTCACTTGCCTGTTGTTCATGTGTATATGAACCAGCAACTGTAGTTTTTTCTTATCTATACATTCTACGACTGGTTGCACAACCAGCTCGTTTCTCATATCATCATTCTTGACCTTGTCTCTTCTCGTCACCTCTTTTCAAATATTTCATTTTGACAGCCTGCACCTTGCTTTTTGGTCTACCCATGACTCACTCCCAAATGTCAAAGTAGGCTGATACATAGCCTTATATACTGCGAGCTTTGTCTTTGTCGACAGCTCTCTCTCTCCACAGAAAGTTGCTATTCGTTGCATGGTATGGTTTGACAGTGTTGTCTATGCGTCTGTTAAATTTTGCTTCACGGCTCTCAGTTTTGTGTATGATAACTCCCAAGTACTGTTATAATCTTCTGTTATCGATATTGATGGATCTGTCCTCTCTTGACATTACCGTTACTTTTGTTTTTTCTATATTCATTTTCATATTATATGTATCCAAAACTTTTTTTTCAAACTATCAAGTTATTTAGGAGTTCATTTTCCCCAGGAGCAAATATTGCAACGTCATCTGCGAATGCTCATTCTGCTAACCACGTCGGTTTTAAGTTCTTGTATCCTAGCTGCACTTTCTACATCCTGGGTTTGCACTGTCCTATTATTCCATGTATAAAAACAATAAACAGTAGGGAGCTTAGCACTACTCCTTGTTTCACGCCATTATCAGTTACAAATTATTTTACCCCCCCTCCCCCGCTCTGATATAAGTTATGTTGTGGGTATATAAGCTCCCAATTGCTTTTATTGTTTTTGTCATTACACCTTTTTTGTTACTTGGAACAAGGTGAAAAGCTTTCTCCAAGTATATGAATGCCGGATACACCTCTTTGTACTGTTCAAGAGTTTTTGCTATCATCTGTTTTAGGCTGAAAACATAGTCTTGTATAAGCTTGTCAAAAATCACCCTGTGAAGCTCCTATTAGCGATTCTGTTTGACTTATAAGTCTGTTTTCTTGTATGCACTCAATAAATATTCTACCTACTTTCCCGGGCATTTTCTGCAGTGATATTCCTCTATAATTTTGACAATTCGAAACGTCACTTTTTTAAAATATTGTCGCTACCATGCTAATTAACCAGCCTAGTGCAACTTTTTTTCTCTTCACGCCCGCTGACAAACTTGCAGTAGTATTTTCCCTCATCGAGTCCCATATGCTTGATCATTTCAGGTACAATGCCATCATATACTGCTGCTTTTCTATTCTTGGTTCATTTTATAGCATTCTTTAATTCGTGCCTAGTTGGTTGACCTCCGAGGTCAGCTATTCTTTCGCTGCTGTCACTTTGAGTTAACACGTCTCCGTGGGGCGTTAGGCATCTGCAATCAACAGCTCTTGAAAGTATTCTTTCCATCTTTCCAATACCTCTGCTTCATATGTCAATATCAATCCCTTTTTACTTTTTGTATGGTTGAGTTTAGAGTGTTCTTAGATTTTTTAGGACTCTGTAAAATAACATTTTATTTCACTAATGTCTGCATTCATCTGCTTTCATAGATTTTCCCATGGCAATATTTCAGCATTGTTGGCCAACTTCTAAGCTTTAGATGTTTTGTCTATATTTTTCATAATACTCTTCAACATTTTTCCCTTAGGGCTCGTCCGCGCCTTTGCCGCCCCGAAAGCACCGCAACCGTTGGCTTATTGCGCATGCCCTTTGTCTTTTCTACTCCACCCATTTTAAAATCACTGCGCCTTGAATTAGTCTGCACAGCAATTGATAGGGTAAAAATTTATATTGCTCTGTCTCCGGTCTAGGCTGTCCGTAGATCAGTTGTCTTTTGCGGTCTAGAGCTTTATACTCGCAAAATTTATGCTGGTCTGATTCCTCCTCTTCGCCGCAGAGTCTGCATGCCACGTCCCTCTCGAACCGCCTCATTTTATGCAGATGTTTCTTGACAGCCATGCTTCCTGTTATGTTCGTGAGCTGTCCTCTGCTAAGATTTAGCAGTTCCACAGCTCTCTTTGAACTGAGTTGCCTAATTAATGACTTCTCGTGTTTGACCCCTGGAGAATCTGCCCAATATGCCTTGTGCTGTTCCCTGACCCAGGACTTGATTGTTCCCCCGGCCGTACCTTTCGATACGCCCAGGACCGGTTCTGATCCCACAAATAGTTTTGCTGATTATCTCTTCACGATACTGCCAGCTTCTTCATTGCCTTTGACCCCCGAGTGAACCGACACCCAGATTAGGTTGACCTCATTCTGCCCAGCCAGGTCGCTCGTCTCGTCTCAGCATTCACTTATTAGCCTGGTGTTTACCCGCGGACTACTTAGGGCCTTAAGGGCTGCCTGGCTGTCTGTGGCTATGAGAATCCGCTTGTTGATGTAGACCTTCCTCTTGCTCTCTCGCACGCAGTGCAAGATGGCGTACATTTCGGCCTGAAAGACCGTTGCATGAGCTCCGAGGGAAATACTGTGACTTACCCTCGCTCCTTCCGAATTAACGCCTGCCCCCGTCCCACGCATCCCTTCGGATCCATCCGTGAACCAGACGAGCGCGCCCTGTGGTAGGCCCGGCGTCTCCCCCCGCCATGCCTTGCTGTCGGGGATTACCACTGTAAACTTGTTATCGCTGCAGATTCGCAGGCTCGCGAAGTCTGACCTCATTTCAAGTATGGACTCCTCCAAGATCTCCTGAATTTTGCAGTGGCCCCTGCAGCCTGGGTTGGTCTTCAGACTATTATTGCAGGCTAGTCTGTATATTCCTAGCCTGTCCTCCCCCATGATAGCTAAGTGTGGGGGGGGGGGGTGCAGATCCAGAAACAATCATAATACTCTTCAACATTTATTAATAACTTAAAAAATACGAAACGAATAGCTATGATTTAAAAGCTATATCTTGAAAAGGTATTCAAACTCTTATTTGGATAATTGTATTGATTCCTTTAACACTAACATTTACCCAATAAATAACGTATTTCAGGTTAGTCGGTTGGACAGTAGATTTATATATGACAGATTTGACGAAGATGAGTGTAATAATTATGGACATAAGGAAATGTTTTGCAGGAATGCATACTTCTTGATGAATGGATTTAATTCAAGGCACTATAACAAGGTATAAAATTAATTTTAACTGTAGTTCGGTGGCGCGGTCTTCTGTGTCACACAACACCTAAAATGAGGCTCTAAATTGCTCGTTTAATGCGATTGTTTTGCAGACCACTATAGAGAAACTGTTATCTCACACAACTAAAGCGATTCCTGAAAAGCAGATTTTGCATTACCTTCAAAATAAAGTAACCGGTAAGTGTTATTGTTACTTACTAATAAATAATAAAAAAATTAATCGAATAATTGTTAGTCAGATATGCTGACTTAGTATCACCCTACCTGTAATGCAGATGTCACGTGTAGCAACGTAGCCTAAAGGCGGGTATCCATATGAGCCAATGCCCCGTAACGTAACACCGAACATGTTACAGAGTGTTGCAAGATGACACGACACGTATTTTGACTTTTTTTGATTTTTGGCCGTGTCAATCACCTCGTAACGTAGAATGGGGTTACGCCACATACGTGGACTTGTTCTCGACGCTCATCAAAAAAGTCCTCAGTCTTTATCTGACTTCAGCAATATGAGTGCCGCTCTACAGTTACAGCTAGCAGCAGCTTCATATATTTTTATTCACCACCAGATTTTGAGCAAGAAAAAACAAAAATCTCCGCGTTGCTGGATCTTGAAATTATATCAAAGTGTTCCTCCTCCGTCGGCAGCAATCTCCATCCACGCATCCTGCTTCTTAATTTTATTGAAATGGTCGGGATGTTGAGGATCCCAAATTATAGTTTTTTCATGATAACGTTCTATTTAATTAATTGTAGCTTCCTTTGTCCACTCCATGGTCACACACACACACACAAAAAGATGCACACAAAAGCCAGACCACAACTCAAGACTAGACTATACAACAACACAGACGAATGACGACTGAAAATCAAGTTTGGAAGTTTCGAATGCAACAGTACACGACACACAACTAGAGCACCCGTCCCAACTTGTCGCTGCGCGTGACCGTGTCCTTTCTTTGATATGACGGTAAAAAACCGACAAGTGGTGGTTCGGGTTGTAACGATTACGCGTGTCTAGTTGGTTACGTGTAATATGCAACAGTTTTTCGTCTCCACTAGCCGTATCGTAACATGTTCCCGGTTACGTTACGAGTAATTTGCTACAAGTGAATACCGGCCTTAAGACAACGCCCGAAGTCGCAGCCTATAAATGTGACAAAACACTGATTCTAAAGACATTTAAACCTTTTTTTATTAGACATTTTATTAGACATTCCATGTTATTATTTTATTTACACTGCAATAGCTTGCGTCTACTATTCATTCGTATTTTGTTATGTTAATTTTTATAGTTAATATTAATGTCACTAATACAAATCAGTAGCTAGAACGTCAGTTAGATAAATTATTAGAATGGAGGTAAGCAGAAATCAAGAATTTGTTAAATCTGGAAACATGAAACATTACAAGCTTCCTAAAGGTAGAAAATGTTCGGGGCGTGCAAGTGCGTTGTGGTAGTGAATTTTCATAAGAATAATATATTATAGTGATTTAGCCTTATATTAGAAGGCTGGACGCAACAAGTGCGTTATGGTAGTGAATTTTCATAGAAATGATCTGGCACTGAATATTTTATTATAACTTTCTTTTTTTTTTGTAACATAGAAATCTAAATTTTGGTGTATAGTTTACTTTTTATATCGTAAACCTACCTACCAAATTTGGTTATCATAGTTTTTTTATGTTTTGAGATAAAAATAATTTCGAATGAAAACTCAAAATTTTCCCGGAAAACTGTGTCCGATTTTCCTGACTAACGAATTTTTCCAAGCCATTTACAAAAGGAAGGTACATACCAAATTTTACACAATCGGACCATTATTTTTTGAGTTATCGGTGTGATACACACCCATATATATATATATATATATATATATATATATATATATATATATATATATATATATATATATATATATATATCTAAACTGACCCTGCATATGGGTTCTAGGGGTCCTAGTTCACGCTCATTTGCAAAAAATTTTTCAAAATTCAATAGTTGGGATCTCCCCCACAGTTTTTTCTACGAAAATTCACTAAAAAGAAATTGAATAGCGAGCATTCACTAACAATAGAAACGACAAAACAGACAGGACGGTCGAAACCGTGTATGCAGAAATGGTACGTTATCTGCAGAAGGTATCATTGACTAATAGCTATTTACAAAGACGAAATCTGCTCGTTATAATAATTAAACTAGGGGAACAGGAAATGCAATGTTATGTGGCCTCACATTATAAAGGTGATGAATGTAGCAGGAGACCACGTAAGGCACGTTAAAATAAATGTCGCATGGAAATTTCAAGTCATTTGTTAGGTCACATAAATAAAAGTTACATAGACAGCTAGCATTAACTAACAGTGTAAATTAAAGATACAATCATAGCAAATGGACACACGATGCCTAGTAAGAGGATGCTTCTACAATTTTCATTCTCGATAGAATAGACTAGGGAGCTTTGCAAATGAATCATAAAGAAGAAAGAGAGGAAAATAAACCGAAAGTGTTATGTTGGTTACAAGTCAGTTGTAAAATGTCAAGAAAGCTACATAATAAGCGCAAGCGACGAGGCGTAGAAATAATGCGCTTGTTAAGCTTGCAAGCTACTTGCTGTTGTTAAACCTCAGCGATGTCGTCTAACGTCAGCCAGCTATCAAGCCGCTTGCAGTCGCATGCTAAAATTTAGCGCTTTTGTAAGCGAACATTGTCCCGGCATTAGAAACGAAATGAGCCAGGACTGACAATTTACAAAATTGTTAGTTGATTGTACACAGTCTCCACATATAACATTTTGTGTTAACTAAATACTACTTGGTTTCCCACCGAGATGGCGTCGCTCTCGTACATTTAACAATTGTACATTCTCACATCTTGCAATGATACTTGTAACTTTCATTGTTTAGATTTTTATTCACCATTTATTTAAATAGCATAGCAGTACAGGTAACGTCATGATTCACCCTTTATAATATAGACCCGCGTACCAAATTTGGTTGCCCCTACTTTGTTATTTCCGGAGATATAATTTTTTTTTAGAAAGAAAATACAAAATTTTTCGGGAAAACCTAGGCCGATTTTCTTGGCTAACGAACATATCCAAGCCACTTACAAAAGGAAGGTTCTCACAAAATTTGATCCAGATCGGCCTATTATTTTTTGAGTTATGGGTGTGATATATATATATATATATATATATATATATATATATATATATATATATATATATATATATATATATATATATATATATATATATATATATATATATATATATATATATATATATATATATATATATAAACATAAAAATTCAAACTGACGCCGGACATGTGTTCTAGAGGCCCTAATTAGCGCTCATTTGAAGAATTTTTTTTAAATTCAAAAGTGGAGATCTCCTCATTAGTGAATTTTTTAAAAAGAAAATTCACTAAAAATAAAACTTGAATTTTTGAAATTCATAAAAATTAACCTTTCATGACTTACCATCATACCCGATGAGGCTTTATACAAAGTTCCCAAACACAAATTTATCAGCTTTTATTGCGACACTATGAGAAAATAATGATTGTTACTACTAATTATATACGAGTTTGATATCTCTGAGCCAAGGCAGCAGAAGCAGTCACACTAGATTCTCACCAGCTGATTGACATCTTCTGACCGTCTTTGCCTGTTCACATAACCGCGCGTGTCTTTTAGGCCAAGGTTTTGCAGTTGAACATTTTCTGGCTTCTCATTGGTTGAAACAATTTCGTGTTCTGCGGTTCAAGCGGTTATGAAATATTACAGACCAGCGTATTTCCTGATTTCAAGGAATTATTAATAAAACGTCGTAGTTAAGAACATATTAAAGTAAGAAAAACTGCCTCTGTTGGAGGCTAAACTGCGTCTTATTTTAAACTTTTAGGTAAAGATGACAGAGGGAAGAAGTAAGATTAGGACATGGCCTCCCCGGTATTAGGAAATGAAGAAAATTAAAACCAGGAGCTCGTGTCAGCAGTGCTGCTACTCCTCGAGGTAGAACTATTTTCTGCTGATACCGTAGAAGAGTACCTACCCTATATAGCTACATTTTTGCTTATTTATTTAAACCTAAATTAAATCTTGCCAGTGGTTTAACAGGTCGCGTGCTATTGGTTGCCTTGATTACTTCAGTCTTAAAATCCCTTAATTAAAACATATATACAGGGTGTTTCAAAAATGTTACAGATGCACATTCAGCACAAACAATAAGACTATTTTTTCATATAAATATGGGTCCGCAAATGCTTAGTTTTTTAAATACAGCGTGTTAAAGTTATTTGTTTTTGTCAGTTTTTCACGAATAAATCCGAGTCAAATTAAAATTTTGACGCCAAAATTGGCATGTGGGGGTTTTAGAGGTCAAAAAATTTAAATATGTTACTGTTAATAGCACTGCTGACAGAGGGCGCCACCTGTAAAACATGGCTTGCATTCAGTTGGCTATAATTTTTTGACACCCAGTAATATCGACCTACCGTATAGATACATTGCAGCCCTTATCAATTGTAAGCAAAAAATGTATACTTGATTTAAATCTCTCAGACACACCATTTTCGAGACATTTCAATTTTTGTATGTCGATGTCGCTCAAAAATTAATTCTGCGACAAATCATAGGAATACATTTTTCACCTTTTAATTGCTATCAGTATGTATACACTTAATTTCTTTATTCTCTAGTTAAAAATTAAAATCTTAACAGAAAAAAGAACCGACAAGACACAATCATGAAGATAAAATAAAAAGCCATGATAAAAAACTTTGAACAAACCATTTAACAAAGTGGTTTCCATCGTTACGGGACTTGACTTTTGCGTTTTCATCGTGACATATACTACATTTGACTTTTACGACTGAGACTACTCACTATTTTTAAGTAATTAATTGTATTGTCCCTAATTTTTCTAATTAAATATGGAAGTATTTACCAACAATGAACTAACAGACATGCATGTTATGTATTCACGGGCCTTTGGTAACTGTTATGAGGCGAAACGACTGTATGAAGAAGCCTTGCCAAATCGGAGAATTCCAGACAGAAGGATGTTTCAACAGATTGACATCCGTCTGCGAGAAACAGGTACATACTTACATTATCTAATAGATCGATCTGTCTCTTTCGAATATATATATATATATATATATATATATATATATATATATATATATATATATATATATATATATATATATATATATATATATATATATATATTCTTACCAGGTACCCTTAATAAAATTACTGCTGATCGAGGCAGACCACGAAGTGCACGATATCCTGATTTTGAAGAGGCTGTTCTGGATGAAATTGAACAAAATTCAAAAATAAGTGCTAGGGAAATGGCCAATCATCTGGGAGCATCCAATGCAACAATATGGCGAGTTCTTCACGAGTAACAATTGCGTCAGTATCACATCCAATGTGTGCAGGCACTATCGCCTGAAAGAGATTTTATACCTCGCATACAATTTTGCCAATGGTTTCTTCAACATAATAATGTAGACAATTTGTTGAATTGTGTATTGGTCACTGACAAGTCTGGATTTAGGCGCGACGGGATCGTCAATTTTCGTAACAGCCATATTTGGGCTGACGAAAATCCCTACGCAGTTTTTGAAAGGCATCATCAACAGCAATTTTCCTTAAATGTATGGGCTGGAATTGTAGAGTGTAATTTGATAGGACCCATTTTTTTACCTCACAGACTTAATGAAACAATTTATGTTGAATTCCTGCAAAACCAACTAAATTGGTTATTAGAAAATGTACCTCTTGACATAAGACATAACCTGTGGTTTACACATGACGGAGTCCTGCCACATTTCGCCCTAAATGTCATAAATTACCTAAGCAATACTTTTGGACGCAGATGGATCGGACGCGGTGGACCTCAGCCCTGGCCGGCTCGATCCCCTGATTTAAATCCTATGGACTTTTATTTATGGGGGCATCTCAAAAGTATTGTTTATGAAGCAAATGTTGAAAATGTTGATGATCTGCAGCAAAGAATTGTACTTGGATGCGAACAAATTAGAAATACACTAGAAATATTTCACAGAGTACGACGTTGTATGCTCCGCAGAATTCGAAAGTGTATTGAATTGGAAGGTGGCCATTTTGAACATTTATTGTAGTCAGGTATCATAAAATGTTATAAGCTTTTTTATTTTTTCTTAAAATTTGCAGACAATACAATTAATTACATGAGAAAAATTCATTTTTGAGCGACATCGACATACAAAAAGTGAAATATCTCGAAAATAGTGTGTCTGAGAGATTTGGATCAAATATAAATTTTTTGCTTACAATTGATAAGGGTTGCAATGTAGCTATACGGTAGGGCGATATTACTGGGTGTCAAAAAATTATAGCCGATTGAATGCAATCATAGTCTTACAGGTGGCGCCCTCTACCAGCAGTGTTATTAACAATAACACATTTAAATTTCTTGCCCTTAAAAACCCCCGCATGCCTACTTTCACGCCAAAATTTTAATTTGACTCAGACTTATTTGTGAAAAACTGACAAAAACAAATAACTTTAAAACACTGTACTTAAAAAAGTAAGCATTTGCGAACCCATATTTATATGAAAAAATAGTCTAATTTTTTTATGCTGAATGTACACCTGTAACATAGACCATCATATTTTAAACACCCTATATTATTAAGTATGGGGTTAAATATAAATTTAATAAGCAGTTTATAGTTTTATACAGCTCTATTATTATTTAATATTATTATGTATTACTTTTAGGTAGCTTTAACAAATACAACCCAGATTTTAATACAAGTCAGCCAAGTGGAGAAGCATATGACCTTTCCAAAGTGACCACCAAAGTAGCTATCTTTTACACGTCGGAAGACGTTTGGTCTCAACCAGAAGATGTTCAAAAGTTGATAGAAGAACTCCCGAATGTGCTTTATAGTGAACTAGTAGAAGGCCTTTCAAATAATGTTGACCTGTTATATGCTGATAACGTAGATACAATTGTACATGGAGGGATTATACAACTGCTTAAACAAGTTGAACAAAGAGCATAAGCTTGCTATTAAATATTCAGTAAAAATGTACAATAAAATAAAATAAATTCAAAAAGGTGTTAGTTTCACTTTGTTTCCGTTCATTTCTACATATTTAGTTTATATGAATTACTAGCAAAATTGATGAAGTTTATTTGTGAACCACACACAATTTCTATTATATATATAAGATTATTTGATTTAGTAATATTGAAATAAAACTAAAAGCTGAAATTAGAATGTATCAAATCACGGAAAATTGTGATGAAAATGATATACGAGCTACACAAAAACACTGAAAACTAGTTAATTAAGTGTGCGAAATGACAACCATTTTGCTCAGTACATAAGTTTCAAGAGCGAGTTTCAAAAGAATAGTTAGCGTCTCGTAATACACTTCAATTAATGTTATCAAATACACAACAGATCCTTGCCTTCATATTTTCTTTTGTTGACCATTCTGTCTGATAAAAAAATAATTTTACCCCAAACGTTAAGAGCACACCTATTTTGACTAGTCGTGTGAGTAAAGTCAGGGTTTTCAGTAGAATAATAGTGAAAGTGATTTCTGTTAACATGTCCGGTCTTATGAAATGTTGCTTCATTAGTGAACAATATAAAGTTGAAAAATCTTATATCTCTTTTGGATTTGTTGCTATGCCCAGTGACAAAATGATAGTCGTCTTTGATAATCATTATTGTACAGTTGTTGGAGGAGGTGAATATGGTATGGGTGAAATTTGTTTTTACGTATAATTCGTAAAACAGTTACTGATATCCATTTCCCCTGCTATTTTTCTTGAGTTAATATGAGGGTCTTCTATCACTTTCAAATTTACTACCAACTCTTTCTCTTCGTTCAAAACAGGCTTGGTTCTCTCAGTCTTGTTGTATCCTGTGTTCCCCATCAGTCTTTCAAAAGCGCTTCCGTGTGGTTGTCTTCTACTGGGATATTTCTCATGATAGATTGTAAAGTCTTTGAAATATGTGTTGTGGTGATTTGGGTTCTCCAAGTGTACTTATCGATAGTGTGACTTACTTTTTGGCAAGTAAGTCAAAACATTGTTTATTTTGCATAGGTACGATATAAAACACTAATTCGTTCCTGTGTATAAATGCACCTTTTTTCTTAAAAAAAAAACACCCAATATCTCAGTGAATACTGGCTTAAGGTATAGAAAATACTTTATGAAACTGAAGGAGTATTTGGTGATGTATCGAAATTGATTATAACATACAGAGTCTTCCATTTGATTTTTTTTAGAGAACTTGACTCCAGTGTATTTCCCACCCTGTATACTGTTTTCAAGGAATTCGTTCTGTGTTGATTCAAGTTGAAAGAAGAACACTTTTTCAGATCTTTGTCATGATAGTGTTGCACACTGACATATTAATGAGGATACAGACCAAATGTGCCTCTGATGTTTTAGAAAAGTGACCATAACTTTTGAACAACTCTGATTAGACCTGTTTAAGGAGCGGAGGATAATTAGGGATAATGGTTTATAACTAGGATAATTGTGACATGGTAACAATGTAAGTGACATGTAATTTGTAATAATAAATTTGATAAATAATAAAACGAATTAACAACTTTTTAAAAATAACTTAACCGAATAAATTTAAAACCAAATCTGAGCATAATTAAAAAGTCTCGCGTCTTTACATTTTAAGAATCTAATGAAAAATATTTACTTATCTCTACATGCTTAAAGTCAAAAGTGAAAGCAAAAGTTAAAAAAAGTCTCTGAATGTAAACAAACACTGATATATATATATATATATATATATATATATATATATATATATATATATATATATATATATATATATATATATATATATATTGCTATGGTATTCTACTTTACTTTATGGGTAGTATATACCCGCAAAAATTTATTATAGAGCTGAGAACATATGTCTTAATCATCAGGTTGGGTTCCTTATAATTACAGCTAGCTTCTACTAATTAAAATTCACTAATATGTGTTATTTAAATTCATTTATTGATTTTCACTTGATCAAAATTACTATCGCTTTGCACAGATGGCTATATAACAATTTTGCTGATTAAATATCAACCAAAAACAATACTTCCGTTAATTACAATCTGTTATACATTCCATTTAATTCATTACACAAATTTTACGGTGTCTATTTGACACACATTAAATACAAACAGAAACGTTTAAAGCATTCATTACATAAACATAAATTGAAAAATCCTATTAAAACATTTAACTGTGCCGATATGACACTTGTTAAATACAAAGAGATATTTTAAAACATTCTTTACATAAATATAACTTGAAAAACCCTATTAAAACATTCTGGTAACATTATAACTAATTACACAATTAATTAAACATGGATACTACATAATCAATATACATCGATAATTCTACAGAGATCACGGTCTCTTTCCGTTTATTTCAAACAAAATTTTTGTTTTTGAAATTTATTAGCACAAAAATATTTGATTTTTGTTGTAAAAAATGGTGAAATTCAACCCGCACTGGTCAATTTAAGAAAAGGTAACACTTACTGACATATTTTCCATTGGATTATTTATTGTTCTTCCATTAATGCGGACCTTGATTAATTATTATTATCTTTCGAATTTGTCCATGCCATAGGTTACTGTCCATTTATCGGTTATTAACGGATTTACTTCGTTAACATATTGATATATTTATTCCATAGTCGTAGCACTTTGGAGGTGTTTTATACCCTCTCTTTGATGCACTCTGGAATCTCTTATGTCAACTTACATAGTTATGACGATGATCACCTGGTCTGGTAAAGTGATACTGATGAATTCACTGGATGGAAAAGACAAGACAAGCCCCGGACCATCTCGGACCGTTGCTTTTATTAACTCTCCTACAGGTGAAAAAACGCTATTGTTCGTCACACCACCTGTGTTTAAGTTTTCCTTCAAACCTTTTGTGTCTTTTTACGTTTTTTTCTTCCGCGCACATCACCTTAATATTCTACAAACTTTTGTTTTTTATAAATAACCTCCGCTCTTTTACTACATTGAGTCTTTAGCTAGCTTGGTCATATCTATTTTTTTTTATACAATAAAATCAACAGAACTACAATTATATTATCTACAATCTCATTCTCCCTACAAAACTGAAGCATTGTTCTTGGTTTCTTTACGGATTTCTAGTATATAATATAGTTTTTTTATTACTCGAATGTAACTTAACATCGAGGGTTGCTACATGGGTCACTGACATTCATGTCGGGCGTTGACATCTCCTGCCAAAACTCTTTCATTGCTACATTAGGGTGTATACACTTATTTTATATATACTAGTATGCATAAATTTCCCGTTTTCCTATTAAAATTTCGTAATATTTCCTATCATTTGCTATCTATAGCAATATATATATATATATATATATATATATATATATATATATATATATATATATATATATATATATATATATATATATATATATATATATATATATATATATATATATTATATATATATATATAAATATATATATATATATATATATATATATATATATATATATATATATATATATATATATATATATATATAAGTGCAATAATAATGATTGACGTTTAATGTCAGTTTTGATCTTATATAAAAAATTAATAATTTTGGCAAAAATTTGGTATGTGGAGGTAGAGTGGTAGTTAAGATGGTGTATTGAAGTGGTTTAGATCTATCATAAATGAAGGCAATGGGTGAAGCATTAGATTGAAGAAATAAAAGTGAAGAAATTTTTTACCTGGTTTGTCAAAATTTGAAGTTTGCTGAATTTGATATATAATTGTCACATTGCTTTAGATATAACTTTTAAAATTATGCAAATGTACACCACAAGTCTCAGACTTATTGTATAGGCATACTGTATAATTTTTATCAATGAATAAATAATAATAATATATATATATATATATATATATATATATATATATATATATATATATATATATATATATATACATACATATACATATATATATATATATATATATATATATATATATATATATATATATATATATATATAAACTTTGCTTGATCCACATTTATAACAATGCGCAATCAGCAATAGTCAGCATTACTCAATATCTCAAACTGCAGTTGCACCATGTTTATTAATTGCATAAACAAGAGCAATTCCAGGTCAATAATTATAATTTCTATACAACATACATAATTATAAATGATATTATTTGGATTTATGCTAGCGAATTTTCGTATAAATATTGTAATATGAATTTAATATTAAATATATTTCCACGATTAGGAATGCCCTCTTGGATTGGTCTTCTGTTCTATGAACAGACCCCAACAACTATACACTGAATGAATAGGCAGAATAAAAGAAATTAAAAAATAAAACAATATACAGGGTGTACCATTTAAAAAAAGTGAAGTTTGGGTTGAATTTTACTTATGCAACACCCTGTCTATGCAAAAAATAGCCTGTAGCTAATGTAAGTAACTGCAACATTTAATCCAAATTTTTTTATTATCGACTAATAAAGGAAATATTGAACTTGAGTGCACTTTTGGACCAACCTGTATATATATATATACATATATATATATATATATATATATATATATATATATATATATATATATATATATATATATATATATATATATATATATATATTTATCTACAAGTTCACTAGTATAACAGATAACAAAATCTTAAGTAATTTGTCAATAGTACAATCTGTTACATAAAATTCTACATCTGAACTATTATTATGAATCTTACTGTGTTTTATATATATTTACTACACTAAATATCCTGATTTGAGTTTAAAATGTAATACCGTGATTAAAATCTAACACAGAGCCTCGGTGGTCCAGGGGTAGGAACATGTGCCTCTGAATCGAAAGGTACTGGGTTCAATCCCGGGGTACTCCTTTCACCTTTTCAGTACATGCTGTAAAATTAACATCATTCGAGGTTGTGGCATTGTATTTGAACAAGTGGAACGTCTGCACGTTCCGCCCTTTGGAGAGGGCGTAAAGCCGTCGGTCCCGTGTAAATGCGATGTTGGGCCTGTTAAATATCTCTACCCTCCTTATAGGAAGGTTGAGGTGAAACTGCTTCCTGGCGTCGGTGATTGGCCATAGTCGCAATAGATCGACGTTAAAGACAAAAAAGAAATATAAAACAACATCTGTCAAAAATGACATGGCCTATCATAATTATAATGTCAAAACTTTATGTCACATATACAATAAAAAGTGAAACAAACAAGTGAAAATTTCGCATTCTTCCACACAGAAATTCGAAACAAATGTTTCTTTCAAGAAAATTTCAAACAAGGAAATTCGCTGGATTTTATTAAGTTTTGTTCAAATGCAAGCACTCGGATTTGTTCTGGAATTAATTGTTTCTTATTGTTTGTTTGTTGAATGTAGTATTGTTCCCAGATTTCCATTTTTTTTGAGGTCTTTAATATGTTTTATTAGTTGTTGTTGGTTGATATCTGGTTTTTGGTGTTTTATGTTGTCAATGTGTGTAGCTACGTTTGATTTGTAGCTAGGTATGTGGATTTCATATAATGCTGTTATATGTTCCTTGAATCTTTTTTCTATTGATTTTTTGTCATTCCTATATATTTTTTATTACATGTGTTACATTCTATTTGATATATTCCGTTTAATTCAGGTGGGTTGTGTTCTTGTTTTTGATTTATTTTGTTTATTAATTTGTTATTGGTTTTGTAGCTCATTTTTAAGTCATACTGTTTGAGTATTTGTCTTATTTCTTTGATGTGGTGGTTATAAGTGAATGTTGTGTATTTTGTCTTTGTTTCTGCCGTTTTGTTTTCGGTTTTGTTAATTTGTTTATTTTTGATTTGTTTTACTAGCTTTTATATTGTTTTCTTGTTGTATCCATTTCTTTGTGCTCTTTGTATTATGATGTTGTATTCCTTTTCTCGTTCGTCATTATGCAGTGGTACATTTAGCATTCTGTTTATTAAGGATCTGTATGCGGCCATTTTGTGTGTGAGTGTGGGTGTATTAAGTGTTTAAGTATAGTGATGTCTGTTTGTGCGGGTTTTCTGTATATTTTTTATTCAATCTGGTTTTCTTTTCTGATTAGTGTTAAGTCTAGGAAGTTTATGGTGTTGTTTGATTATTTTTCTATTATATATATATATATATATATATATATATATATATATATATATATATATATATATATATATATATATGTATATATATATATATATATATATATATATATATATATATATATATATATATATATATATATATATATATATATATATATACTTATATCAACAGATGCGAATTAACAAACGAAAAGTGACCACTGACTCTGAATATGCGTTCCAGGGGGTCTAGTTTGCGCTAATTTGAAGAAAATTTCAGATGTTGCGATCTCCTCATTAGTGAATTCCTGTTCTACAAAAATTCATAAAAAATGGAAACTCTTCTCATCCAAATTTGTACCACAACGTATATTATGCTGTATAAGAGTTTTTAACACGCCTCGGTGGTTCAGTGGTAAGATCGTGTGCCTTTGAACCAAAGAGTACGGGGTTCGAATCTCAGGGTTCGCGTTCACTTCCTCGGTACATACTGTAAAATTTACATCAGCCGAGGTTGTGGCATTGTATTTGAGCAAGTTCAATGTCTGCACGTTCTGCCTTTTGAAGATGGCATAAAGACGTCGGTCCCGTGTCCATGCCATATTGGACACGTTAAAGATCCCTACCCTCTTTGCAGAGAGGCAGGGGTTCGGTAAAATTTCCAGGATGGTGAGGTGAAACTGCCGACGTTAAATAAAGTGTTTTTAAATTCAAGTCAGTTTACATCAGGTGTTCTAGTCTTATCTCCAATTCTCCTAATCGTTTAATCACTTAATTGATGGAATTGTTGTAGTTTAAATAGAAAGGCAACTTTGCCCGATTAGTGTAAAATCCTAGACGCATGTATATTGTTTGTAATTTAGTGATCTGAAATATGTGATTGTAATGGACTTTTCTAATTTTTTTAAAAACATTTTTCTACTGGGTTAAATATGCCAAAAGTGATATTAGTTCCTCCAGACGGGGGATATGGTTGGGTAATTGTATGCGCAACTGCAGTAAACGCTGTAAGTACTTTCACTGGCGCTTATTTATGTTTTGAAATAAGTATATATGTGAGTGTATGTGTCGTCAAATTTACATGACTGCGGCTTTAATGGCATTTGCACATTTTTCAAGCGATTAGCTCTAAATTCTCCCAATATTAAATCCTATATACATATAGGGTTAGTAAGAAGTCCTGGAACGGTCGAATATCTCTGGTATTAATGACGCAATTTTTTTGGATTTTTGTAATGACGAATGGTCACAAATAAGCTTTTTTTTTAAACCACATTCACTTTTTCTCACTTCCGGTTTAAAAAGAAATGACTTCAACTTTTTTTTTAAATGGGACACCTTGTATTATTAACCATTTTCGGATGTAGGATAAAAAAGTACGTTTTAAACATTAACATGTTTTTGTAATTGATAACACCACAAAAAAATGAATAAATGGTAACGTAAAATCAAGATCTGCATACCTATTTAAATGTACTTCCGTCAATAAAGCAGACAATTTTGGTGCTGCATTGTAATTGTGACCTGTCAATTGTGGTCGTTGTTTTGCTTTTTCTTGTGCAATTAAAAATTTTGAAAATTGCAGTGAAACTTACAGAATCTGAGCGCTTTCACACCTTTATGTTTTTTTTTAAATTTCAACAACACACCACGAGGGCTTACAGCCTAAATACTATCGTACCGTGGGTGTCGACAAGGAGGAAAGAGCCAACTTGTTAATTCTGGACTTGAAGGTTTGGAGGTTCGGGACCTGGACAGTAAAAGGGTGCATTCGCTCTGTTCCCCTGGTAGATCTGTTGGGGGCAGCAGGTGGAGGAACTATGGAGGAAAGCTCCTCTGAGCAGTGACCGTGCAAATATCTATAAAAGAGAGAGAGAGGCCACCAACGGCACGTCGGTAGGCAAGGGATGGCAGCCTTTGAGTTGGGGTATGATCACCGATGAGACGTATAGCTCTGTTTTGAATGGAGTCCAGAATAGCGAGTGTAGAAGCGGCCGCTGCACCCCAGATGTGGGAACAGTATTCGAGGTTTGGCCTTATTTGTGAAGTATATAAGGTATAGAGATTAGCTAGTGAAAAGTATTTGCGAGCCCGGAAGAGGAAACCTAATTTCTTAGCAGCCGCTTCTGCAATTGATGTGACATGTTGGTGCCAATTGAGATTTCGATCCACAGAAATGCCAACAAGAAAAAAGGACTCATTACTTTGAATAACTTGGTTGTTCATTGTGATGGGTCTAGGGCTTGTGTATCTCTTATGAGAAAAAAGGCAAGACTGAGATTTGGTGGGGTTGAATTGTACCAGATTTCTACTTCCCCAGCCTAATATTTTTTGGAGATCCACGGAGACAGAACTCTCCATGAGTCTGCGATCCTCATCTAATTGGGCTGAAGAGACAGGCTTAGAATATTGTATATTTGAGTGGAGGGTGCTATCGTCCGCGTAACTGTGAACTGGGTTGGATGTGCTAGAGATGAGGTCATTGATGTGGAGAAGAAACAAAGTAGGGGCTAAAGCTTAACCTTGAGGAACTCCTGCATTAATTGGATACAGTTTAGAGAAATGGCCATCTACAACAACATAAATGCTCCTGTTGTAGAGAAAATTTGCTGTCCATGTACAAAGTTTTGGTGGTAGGCCATAGGCCGGAAGTTTATTAAGCAGCGCTGCGTGCCAGACCTGGTCGAATGCTTTGGATATGTCTAGAGCAACAATCTGAGATTCACCGTGTAGTTCCATAGACTTGTTCCAAGAATGGGTGACAAAGGAAAGGAGGTCGGCAGTTGATCTGCGTTGACGGAATCCATACTGCCTGTCGTGAATCAGTCTGTGTTTTTAAAGAAATTTTAGTATTTCGTTGTTTATATACTTTTCCATCACTTTAGAGACGACTGAAAGGAGAGAAATAGGCCTGTAGTTGCTAGGAAGCGCTTTGGATCCTTTCTTGGGGATGGGTTGTACTCGAGCAGTTTTCCAGTTACTAGGGAATAAACCTTTATTGTAAGATATCTGAAACAGACGAGTCAGGACAGGAGCAAGTTCAGGTGCGCATTTTTTGAGAACAATTGCTGGGATCTCGTCAAGGCCAGAGGCTTTCCTGGTATTAAGAGAAGAGAGCATCTTTCGTACCTTTTTAGTTTTGAAAATGATATCCGTCATTTTATGCGCGACATTGGGAACTGTTGGTGGTTGAACATTTGAAGGTGGGTTGAGAGTAGAATTACCGGCGAACAACGAAGCAAAAAGTTCAGCCTTGCCCAGGGCGGTAGAAACAATTTCATCCCCTGAGACAAGAGGTGGGAACGTGCTTTTGCAGAAATTATTCCCAATAGATTTAGCAAGAGCCCAGAAGGGTTTGCCGCCGTTGGAGCTTAATAGGACTTTGTTTTTGATGTGGTTATTAAACGAGTTTTTGACCTCAGAATGAATGCGGACATGGCGGTTTCTTGCATCGTTAAATGCTTGACGGTTTTCTTAACTGGGATTGTGTAGAAGCGTTTTGTGAGCTTTGACCTTTTCAAGTCTGGCCTTGTCACAGGATTAAGAAAACCAGTGCTTTTGAGTGGCTAAAGAGGTTTTCTGTGTACGTGGAATAAATAATATCATGTCAGCTTGGATAATTTGGTGACGTTTTGTGAGATATCAGAGGGGTCAGGATGAGAGAAGCAGACAGACGCCCATGGAAATGAGGAAAAGTAATCCCGCATTTCAACCCAGTTTGCGGAGTTGTAGTGCCAAACGATACGTGGATGTGATGACTGGGTGACCTCGGGTTGTATTGCGCAGGAAGCAGTGACAATGCCGTGGTCTGAGCGACCAAGGATGCGGTATCTTATAGCATTCAGGTTTTGTAGTAAGAAGGAGATTCAGGGGATTTGAGCTGTGTGTTGGGATAAGAGGAAAGTAAGTTGGTTGCTGAACCATATTGGCTAAAGAATTGCTGACTGCAAAGGCCTCTGCTTCTCTCCCTTTTGGATCGGTTTTTGAAGATCCTAGCAATTCCTTATTATGGACATTGAAGTCACCAAAAATAGTGACCTCGGAGGAAGGATATTCAGAAATAAGTTTTTTTCAGTAAGGTGGTCAAAAAGCTGGACAAAGTTGTTGTCAGAAGGTGACCAGTAAATGCAAGAGATGAATTTGGTTGCAGCCCTGAGAGATAGTTTTATCCATAGTATGTCTTTTCTTCCAGCTTCTAAATTGGGGAGTCTGGTGCAGGGTAGATTGCTACGGACGTATGCGCACACGCCTCTATGCAATCTAAAGGAAGTAAGGAGCTCATACCCCGGGAAATTAAGGTGATTAGTGGCTGTTTTGGCACTGATTTGGGTTTCGGTGAGGAAGAGGAGTTGGGGCCTGTTAGCCTGGAGGAAATGGTGGACGGAGTTCAGGTTAGAGTTTAGATGATGTACGGATATGGTGATTGTCAACGATCGTTGGAAAAAGTTCGCACTTTAGTTAATACTGTTTATTGGGATAGGTGAATTAGTAAAAGTACGGTGGATTGGGTTGTTAAAAAGTAAGAGGAATTTCGCCAAGTAAGGGATTTGTCATGAAGTAGAGTTTCAATAACAGTAAGTGGCGAAGACACAAGGTTGAATGTTCTATTATCAGTCCAAGAAAATCCTCATGTATCTACAACATAATTGGGTCAAATTCATGACACATCCCAAAAGTCTGCTCACAAAATTCTGGAGTCTGAAAAAATGAAACCGCTTAAAATGCATGTGGTTCATGAGTTGACCGAGGATGATCCAGATCGCAGACTAAATTTTTCTCAAATAATGACAGAACTTATTCAAGCTCGGCCTAATTTTGTGAATGAAAAAGTTTTTTTCAGACGAAGCAACATTTCATCTGAATGGTACGATTAACAGGCACAATAGCCATTTCTGTTCAACAGAGAACCTTCATTGGAGGAAGTCCATACGCAGTATCCTCAAAAAGTGAATGCGTGGGCAGGTTTGGCTGGAAACAAGTTAATTGGACCTTTTTTTATTAGCAGAAATTTAAATGGTGATGGCTACTTGAATTTATTGAGAAACCAAATTGTACCCTGACTTAGTCTATTCTTCCAAAATCAAATGAGACTTAATCATCCAAGCGATAATATTTCGTTACAACAAGATGGAGCTCCGCCACACTTTACGAGTAATGTCCGTGATTATTTGGACCAAATATTTCCTGGCAGCTGGATCGGATGCAGAGGAGCAATCGAGTGGCCAGCTCGTTCTCCAGGCCTGTCGCCACTGGACTTCTTTTTGTGGGGTCACTTGAAATGTCAGGCGTATAAAAAACGACCTAATGATCTGGAACAATTACAGGAGCGGATAACTTAAGGAATCAACCATATTACGCCAGAGATGTTTTAAAATTCTGTGGGACATTTTGTTGATAGATTATGTCACTGTCAAGTTGTAGACGGAGCACAATTTGAACAATCACTTAAGTTTAAATTATATTACGAACGTTTATAACAGATACCTTGATTTTGCATTATGAATATTTTATTAATTTTTTTGTGGTGTTATCTTATCAACTATAAAAACATGTTGATGTTTCAGAACGTAGCTTTTTATCCTGCATCCGAAAATGGTAAATAATATAAGGTGTCCCATTAAAAAAAAAATTAAGTTGGAGTCATTTCCTGTTAAGCCGGAAGTGAGAAAAAGTGAATGTAAAAAAGGCTTATTTGTGACCATTCGTCATTAAAAAAATTCAAAAAATTGCGTCATTAATAACACAGATATTCGACCGTTCCGGTTCTTTTTACTAACCCTGTATGTACTCGCTTATATATATATATATATATATATATATATATATATATATATATATATATATATATATATATATATATATATATATATATATATATATATCTTTTGGAATATTGCACTACACTGTAATCACTTTTAAATATACACTTTATTTGTTTCCTGTACGTTTGTGATTTCTTATTGGTTTGCGTAGACTGCAGTTTCGAACCGTCCCGGTTTATCATCAGCACGCTACTGACTGTTATCGTTCCTGTGTGGTCTACGTCTGAGATTGTACGTGGTGCCTGCGCCGTGAGTTTCTATTGGTCGGTTTACTGTTCGCTGATTGGTTGTGCCTTAGGACTGTGTCGTGTGTATCGATCTCCTGTCTTGATCACTGTGGTTTGATAATTTGTCTATTTGTATCGTCTTTATTAAGTTTTGTTTAAATCTTTGTACTTGGATTTGTTCTGACATTAATTGTTTCTTATTGTTTGTTTGTTAAATGTAGTATTGTTCCCAGATTTCCATCTTTCTGTGGTCTTTAACATGTTTCATTAGTTGTAATTGGGTGATGTCTGGTTTTTGGTGTTTTGTACTGTGAATGTGTGTAGCTACGTTTGATTTGTAGCTAGGTATGTGGATTTTATCCAATGTTGTTATATGTTCCTTGAATCTTGTTTCTATTGATTTTTTGTCATTCCTATATTTTTTTTATTGCATGTGTTACATTCCATTTGATATATTCCGTTTAATTCATGTGGGTTGTGTTCTTGTTTTTTATTTATTTTATTTATTATTCTGTTATTGGTTTTGTAGCTCATTTTTAAGTCATATTGTTTGAGTGTTTGTGTAAATTTTTGATGTGGTGGTTATAAGTGAATGCTGTGTATCTTGTGTTTGTTTCTGGTGTTTTGTTTTCAGTTTTGTTGATTGGTTTGTTTTTTATTTGTTTTACTAGCTTTTCTATTGTTTTCTTGTTGTATCCATTTCTTTCTGCTATTTCTCTTATGATGTTGTATTCCTCTTCTCGTTCGTCGTTATGGAGTGGTACATTTAGCATTCTGTTTATTAAGTATCTGAATGCGGCCATTTTGTGTGTGTGTGGGTGTAGTGAATGTTTAGGTATAGTGATGTCTGTTTGTGTAGGTTTTCTGTATATTTTGTATTCAATCTGGTTTTATTTTCTGAGTAGTCTTAAGCCTAGGAAGTGTATGGTGTTGTTTGATTCTTTTTCTATTGTAAATTTTATGTGTTTGTTGATTTGGTTTATTTCTTCGTGGATATTGTCTATGTTGGTTTTTTGATTGTCGTATATTATTAATATATCATCGACGTATCTTATCTATTTGATAGTGACAGACCCAAACATCATCAGAGAACAGTAAACCGACCAATAGAAACTCACGGCGCAGGTGTCACGTACAATCTCAGATGTAGACCACACAGGAGCTATAACAGTCAGTAGCGTGCTGATAATGAACCGGGACGGTTCGAAACTGCAGTCCATGCAAACCAATAAGAAATACCAAAGGTACAGCAAACAAATAAAGTGTATATATATATATATATATATATATATATATATATATATATATATATATATATATATATATATATATATATATATTACACACCTATAGTTTTTAAATGACCCAACTTTAGTGTCATAGTTTGCTACCACTTTCGTCTTTAATTACATTAATTCATATCTGATATGTGTACTCAACACCTATTATTAAGCTACTCTATAAAGTTTCTTAAGGCTACTCTCATCAGTAGGACATGGTTGTTTGTTCTTTTTTGTTTGTAATATTTCCTTACAAATAAAAACTAGACCTAATATATGTTCCTATGTATTTGGGATTAAAACAGTGGACACACACGCTTCATGCGAATGGGGCCTGTCATGGTAACGTTGATAGACGTACATGGTGGACCACGGATGAAAAGGAAAATACACTTACAGGTTGACTATGCTTTCAAATAAGTAGGTAATTAATTGTTAATTTTTTGGTGATAGCAAGACATGATAAACTCTTTTTATGGTTTGATGGCGTACATAGTAACTGACTTTAAAAAAAATCAGAACACCCAGTAAAAATTGATCAGTTTAAATAAAATTTATAGATAATGTGTGTTTAATAGAACTAAAAAAAACATTACATTTTCAAACTAAAATAAAAAAATAACAACGTTGTACATACAGCCTTGGAGACTACTTCTCTGGCTTCACTGTTGGGTTTCCTTTCTGTAGATGGACGAAGCCAGTGCATATGATAACTGGAGCAAGCAGCCCTTTTGAATTCTAGATGTTGTAGGATGTTCTTCAACGTTTCAGTGGCTAGTGTTGCTGCTTCGCAGCATCCCCAGACAGATAAAAATGGAATTAACACGAAATCATGACAACTACAAATAAAGATCTGTTCCTATGTTATGATGTTTTGATCAAAAAAATCATCAAATTTGAAAATAAAACACAAATGATATTTGCCTTTTATCGCAATCAAGGCTCTGTTTCCAGCAGCCCTTCTCATTTATTTTTTATGGCTTTTATACAATTGAAACATAATGTATACAAAATTCCCTAACTTACATTCATCGACACGCCAAACACAAACTCTGCCAAGCCTAGACTCATATGACTACTCTCAGTTAAAACTAATCCACTCAAACTATTTCAGTAAATTTCCAATCATTGTATGTATATATATATATATATATATATATATATATATATATATATATATATATATATATATATATACAGGCTGTCCCATGTAGACTTTCCATTAGCCGTTTTTGGCGTACGGCTCACAATTGAATTCTGAAAGTTCACGCACGTGGGTTTCTTAAAATTTCCAGTTCACTGAAAATATTGACGTTAGTATGGGACTTCCGGTTATACTGGAAGCAGAGTCAACTATCTCATTTCTAAATGGAAGATGCTAGTTTTTATTACAGATCTAGATTGCTCGTAAAATCTTATGGTAGGTTTTACTAACATGTTATGTCATTTTTCTCAACCATTTTCGAGATATTTGACTTTCTTCAAAAGTTTCTTAAAAAACATTGTCACATTTACACACCTGTATCTCTCTTATTTTTTAACCTGAAGAGTTGAAATTTGAAAATGCAAATTCTAAAATGCCACAAAATATTTGGAATTTACTAAAGCTGGTACAATAGTAATGATAATAAAAAAAAAACAAAACAAAAAGATATGTGTTTATATCTATGAATGTGTATACATGTGATATGTGTTTAAATATGATTCTCACTTAAATTGGAAATTCAAGGTAACTGAAAAAGCCTGTGGCCAATGAGAATACAAGCTCGAGGTCAAAGCACTCTTCACATACACACACATACATACAAATATATATATATATATATATATATATATATATATATATATATATATATATATATATATATATATATATATATATATATATAACACTACAGTAGACAAACTCCGCAACCAAAAGTCTTAGACTTGTGCGGGGGAGCTTACATACACATATACAGAAAGGATACCACCCATAACTGACCAGAAGCCGGCCCTTCCACATTCGAGTGAAACCGACTGTCCGAATACGGGACTCGAACCCGCGACCTTCTAGTCCGATTCTAGCAGTTACTCACCTCGCAAACTGAGCTATTCGGCATATATATATATATATATATATATATATATATATATATATATATATATATATATATATATATATATATATATATATATATATATATATATATATATATATATATATATATATATATATATTGCTATAGTATTTTGTGTTACCTTTATAGCACCTTTAATTGTAGAGCATGAGAATTCAATTTGGGCCCTACTTTAAAAACGATAATATTGATGATCCTGAAATTATGCCAAAAATTGTTTACTTACTGCTGTGATTTTAAATTTTTCTCTCATCTCATGGGTAGGGTTCTGTGCTTGGGCTAGCTCATGTTTAATATATGGTTTTTATAAATTATAGTACTCCCGAGTGTTTGGAAGTTTCAAATAAATTATATATATGTTTGGGTTCTTATGATTTTACTTTTAATTAACGGTGAAAAATAGCCTTACTTTATCATATAATTAATATTTGTTTAATTTGAGGTCAAAATTAAACAGATTATGTAAGTACAATCTAGTATGTTTTATTTTTGATTGATTAAATTAACAAATTTTCATCAAAAAGGTTATATCAAATTTATCATCACAGATTGTCGATAAATCAATACAAATCAAATTTATTTAAAACAATGAATTACCTAACTATGATCTAGTGATTCGGCCTTTACCTAATATCCCCCTTAGTTAGCTAACGATACATTAAAATCATCAATGGGACAAAAATATCCTTAAAAACTATTCACACTATAGAAAAAGAGTCAGCACATTTATTACGATAAAGTTCATAAAACGACTTACTGAATGTTGTCTAATTGATTCTTCCATTTGATGTGTACTTATTCCTTTCCATTTGATATACTGTTTGGATTTAGTAGCTTGCCTGTGATTATTAATTAATTTCCATTTTACTTAAAACGGTCTTAACAAACCGTGTACCAGATATTTATTTTCTTTAGACAAAAATTGTATATTATTTTATTATCAGGCACTTGCCTTTCACGTTTTAATTATCAACTTCCATATTTTACCCTATCGTCGCACGTCAACGAATTTCAAGTTTCACTTGTGGTAGTTCAATTACGAATCGTTCTCCTCGACCTGCCGTCGACTCCTTAAAAAAACTATACCTGTGTAACAAAAAATCTTTTCGCCTGTACCTCGGTAAAACAAAGTTTATAGACCTCGCGTTTTCTCATTGTCCAACTTTATATTCGTTGCACTCTTTTGAAACAAGCACAAAAAAACGATCCTTATCAACTAACACTGCGTCTTTTCTTACAATTGGTATTTAAAAAATATTTTTTTTAACTTAATATTATAAATGCATAATATAGTAAATGTACTTACTGCCTAAGGATATAAATAAAATCGCTGTATTCTATTCAAACTCTATAAATCAAAACAAGGCTATTGTTCTTTTGGTTCTATTGTATTTTAACGACTTTTGCTTCGTCAAATTTACAATGTGCTACATAAAAAAATATTGTTCTGTGTTCTTCTACCTAATGCTATTTCTTATTTAAACCTAAAATATTTTACACTCTTAATTATACAGGGCATTTAAATATTAGGACGTATTAATTTTATGTACATTGGCCCGTTTTACTCCACAATAATGTTTCTAATTTTCTCACATATTTGCTATCTATAGCAATATATATATATATATATATATATATATATATATATATATATATATATATATATATATATATATATATATATATATATATATAATTGAAACTGATCCCGGATGTGGGTTTTACGGGGCATAGTTGGCGCTCATTTGAAGAATTTTTTTCAAAATTCAAAAGTCGGGATCTGCTCATCTGCTTTTTAAAAGAAAATTCACTAAAATACAATCTAAAAGGAATAATACAATTTTACTATAAATATTTAGGAGACTCGGTGATTCCATTGCTTCCATGGACACCACGCCACTGAAAATTACACTTATAAAAGCTTAAAGTTTATGGCAGCCGCGGCATCAGATATCTTCGTATTTTGGTAGGCTCAAGAGCTTCACTACCTGTTAAGGGAAAGTCCTGTAAATTTATATTATCTAGGTTATATTAATCTTCGCCATCTCGGCGGTTTATTTTTCAAACCAATAAATATCTGTTTCAGTTTTTGCTACCCATAATTCAAAGCTTTGGATTGATTTTCAAGGATGTCTTTTCCAATCTTGGCATGTCAGCTGCCCAGAGTTCTCTGATCCTCAACATGAACCTCGCCTTTGGAATGTTAACAGGATTCATCAACGGTGCACTTTTAAAGCGATATGGATATAGAAAGGTTTCTTTTGGAGCAGCTGTATTGGTTACTGGAGGAATAATTCTCACCTCGTTCTCTCATAGTTTTGCGGGTTATATAGTAACCTATGGAATAATTACATGTTAGTAAGTTGGTTTTATTCTTCAAATAAAAAAAAATCTCGGGACGCAGCAAGTGCGTTATGGTAGCGAATTTTCTTTAAAATGTTTTTAATAGCAAATGTCTTTCTTTGATGACAGCAGGCAATCAAACTTGGTTGCCTATATAGTAAAAACAATGTATCATATTTCATTGAAACAAATTTATTGTTTGAAAATATATAAACATTTTTCAAAAGCAAATGTGTTATGGAAGTGATTTTCCATAAAAATGTTTTTAATAGCAAATGCGAGCAGGCATCAATCTGATTACCGGTATAGCCTATGTGGTAGAAACAATGTACTATATTTTATCAAAATTACTTATGGTTTGAAGATATACAAAAATTTTCTGAAAATAAACTTAAATGTTGGTTTTATATCCAACAAAGCTTACGTTAATAGCAAATTGAGTTATTGAAATTTGAAGGATTTAATGAAACTTTGGTAAATTTGCAGATTAGCGCCCGAACGCTTTTCAACAAATTGTTTTCAGAGACATTACTAGGACCTCACCTGCAGGTTTCTGAACAGTTTTTTGAAAAACGTTCGGGAGCTAAACTGCAAATTTACCGAAAATTTGCTACCAAAACGCACTTACTGCGTCCAGATTTTTTTCTTACAAACGCATCATATTTCGATAAAAAATGCAAAAATGCATTAACGAATTTGTTCTACGAAAATTAGTTTAAAAAAATTATGCACCCCTACTCACTCCCGGTCCCGTAACTTCCTGGTCCCGTAACTTCCTTGGGGAGTGTGAACAAGAAATTTTTTTTGGGGTTTGTGGATCCAGAGGGGTGGGGGCCTAGGCAGGTTTCTGAAAACAGTTTTTTGAAAAGCGTTCGGGAGCTAAACTGCAAATTTATCGAAAATTCGCTACCAAAACGCACTTACTGCGTCCAGATTTTTTTCTTGCAAACGCATCATATTTCGACAAAAAATGGAAAAATGCATTCACGAATTTGTTCTACAAAAATTAGCTAAAAAAATTATGCACCCCTACTCACTCCCGGTCCCGTAACTTCCTCTGGGAGTGTGAACAACAAATTTTTCTTGGGGTTTGTGGATCCAGGGGGGGCTCTAGGCAGGTTTCTGAAAACAGTGTTTTGAAAAGCGTTCGGGAGCTAAACTGCAAATTTACCGAAAATTCGCTACCAAAACGCACTTACTGCGTCCAGATTTTTTTCTTATAAACGCATCATATTTCGATAAAAAATGCAAAATTACATTAACGAATTTGTTCTAAAAAAATTAGCTAAAAAAATTATGCACCCCTACTCACTCCTGGTCCCGTAACTTCCTTGGGGAGTGTGAACAACAAATTTTTCTTGGGGTTTGTGGATCCAGGGGGGCTCTAGGCAGGTTTCTGAAAACAGTGTTTTGAAAAGCGTTCGGGAGCCTAACAGCAAATTTACCGAAAATTCGCAACCAAAACGCACTTACTGCGTCCAGATTTTTTTAAGATAAACGCATCATATTTCGATAAAAAATGCAAAAATGCATTAACAAATTTGTTCCACGATAATTAGCTAAAAAAATTATAGGCTGTTAAACCATAAATTTCACTAAACCTACAAATAAATATCCAAACAGCTACCAAACTTAACTAAACTGACAGCCAAAGCACCAGAGAAAGGGTCTATTTGAAATGGATTTCCTGTAAACGTTTTAGTAAAATGAAGGGCAATGACGGTTGAATCTGAAACTTAAGGGTTTGCAGAACACTCTTCTTGCAACATTTTCTTTTCACAAATGGTATTTGTTTTACATTCTTTGCCTAAACATTGCCAATTTTGTCGTTTAATATTGCGAGTTTGACGTTTTGAGGAAAACTCCTACATTTATTGCTTTAACTGCCCATAACTTCTTTGTCTTTAAAGCTATGGACTTAAATTTTGGTACAGAGTTCACTCTTTATAATACAAACACGCGTACCAAATTTGGTTGCCCTTACTTTGTTATTTCCGGAGATATGAATTTTTTTATAAAGAAAACACAAAATTTTCCGGGAAAACCTGGTCAGATTTTCCTGGCTAACGAACTTATCCAAGCCACTTGCAAAAGGAAGGTACTCTGCAAATTTTATCAAGATCGGTCCATTATTTTTTGAGTTATCGGTCGGATATATATATATATATATATATATATATATATATATATATATATATATATATATATATATATATATATATATATATATATATATATATATATATATATATATATATATATATACACAGATCTCCCCATAAGCGAATTTTTTTTAAAAAAATTCGCTAAAATGATATTTTTATTTATTATGTAAATATTTAAGTCTACAATATATTTTACAGAGAAGCTATTCGCTTGTGTGTGCAAATAAGATAATGTTATCTGCTTAATTATCTAAATTAGACTGCCAAATCTTAATCCTATTGTCAACTTTTTCCCACAGCTTCCTTTCTGCTCCATATTCTGCTTTACCTTATTTTCTGTTGTTCTGTTCTAGTCTACTAACTATTTACAATAGCAGTTCCTGTTGAAGTTTGTGTTTTCATGGTGTTGATTGCTTTAAACTATAGATGACATTATTATGTACTTGCTTTCATTCTCTCTCTCTGTGTTTTTTTTTACATTGTAGTTCAAGCAATCTGTTAACTTGAGTTTTACTGTTTTTTCAACTCTGTCAAAAATAATAAAATGGATACTCGTTTTGATATTAACTTTTGCGAATATAATTATAGAAAATAAATCTAATTACAACAGGTTATTGGTTCAGTAACTCCAAACTGCGTGAATTAAAGGTTAAGAAGTCAGGCTGAGTATATATTTTTAGTTTGTGATTTGTGAGAAGTATCATTGAAATAGCCAGACAATGGATTTAAAGAGGCACATCAAACCTTTAATTGGCGAGTCGGATTGGCCAATGTGGAAACGAAAAATGCGTGACATTCTTGATTATCATGAAGGCGCCCTTGATTTTATCGACAAGAAACTAGAGAAACCTGCAGAGCTTGCCGCTTCAGCAACTGCAGATGAAAGGAAACAATACAAAGAAGATAGCGAATTATATCGAAAGGCGAATAGTTATGCGAAATCGATGATCACAAGTTCAGGCACTGACGCAGTTTATGAGAAGATAATGGACAAAGAGACTGCCTATTATGCTTGGAAAGCATTGAAAGATCAATTTGAGGCATCATCCAAGGATCAGTTATTCAAATTATGCAATGAGTTCTTTGCGTTCTCATGGTCGCATGGAGATGACGTTTCCACAGATATTGCAAAGTTGAGAAGTTTTTGGACGAAATTAAAGAATGTTCTTAAAGCTAAAAACGAAAATAAGCTACAACACTTGCTGTTAGTTTGCAAAACATTGTTTATTCTACCAGATAGCTTTGAAATGTTTAGATCTAGTTGGATGATTCTGATAAAAGATACCGCAAAAACCTTTGATGAGCTGACAGTTCAGTTATGTTTATTTGAAAGAAACATAAAGAAATCAGCTGCTAATAGTAAAAAGTTCGCACAAGAGGCTCTAATAGCAAATTCAGACAAACAAAGACAGGCAAATGTCAAGAAACCAAATAAACAAGAGTCAATTTGTAACTATTGTCATAGAACGGGTCATTGGGTCAAACAGTGCCGTAAATGGATAGCAGATGGACGGTCACCTAAGAATAAAACTGTTCCAGACAAATTACATGGCCAAAGAAATGCAATTGATGTTGCAATAGTTCTTTGTGTTTCTGATAGCCATACACAAGAAAGTGATTCAACAGTTTGGTGGATCGACAATGGTGCAACAAAACACGTAACGAATAGTTTTGATCACTTGATACATTTTAAAGAGTTTCAAGGTCAGTGTACCATTAAAGCTGCAGGACAAGAAAAACTCAGAGCGTTTGGTCAGGGAACTATAAATATTTTGTCTACAGTTAATGATAAAAATATGGTTCTAACCTTGCAAGATGTGTGGTACGTTCCTGACATATCGAAATATCTATTTTCCGTATTAGCAGCACAAGATTTGAATAACGACAGTAAGTTTGAATCTACGCCTACAAAGTGTTGTCTAAAAGTAAATGACAAAATTGTGCTATGCGGAACACGTGAGGTAGGTGGTACCCTGTTTTATGCTCTCATAAGACCTATAGCTGCTGAGCAAAATGTAAATGTTGCACTTGCAGACAGTTCATTATTACAACTCTATCATGAAAGATTTGGGCATTAAGATAAGCGACACGTTAAAGCTTTACTAGCCAAGGAACTGGGTGTTGATGTCACTTTAAATATAGACTTCTGCGAGCCCTGTGTCTATGGTAAAGCTCACCGCCTACCTTTTGGCCCTAGGAGAGGGGCTCTTGTTCCTGGTGGGTTGATATCAGCTGATGTAATTGGGCCTTTTCACGAATCGTTTGGCAAGAAGACATTCTTTGTTGAGTTCAAAGATAACTACACAAAATTCCGCTATGGTTTCATGCTCAAACACAAGTCAGAAGTCAAGGAAGCATTAGTACAAATGCTTGTTCTTGCAAAACAACAAGGCCACTTAATCAAGGAGTTGGTGAATTTGATAACGAAGATGTGAGATCCATTCTGAAAGAACATGGTATAACACAGAGACTGACTGCACCGTATACACCTGAGCAAAATGGCTTAATTACAAAAGTTTGATGTTGCCTTAATAATGTTTATACACAGAATGATTCACACAACTGCCAGGCCACATATCCTGGTAAGGAGAAGGAATTTTCCAACTTTGTAAAAACAAGTTACTGTCGCCGTGGGTGCCTGCGTTTAGTAGTCTAACGTAGATATGTCATATGCAGATTGTAGGCGGCGGTGGCGCCAGAAATTATTCGATGGCAGGAACTTCAAAAACTCTTTTTTTTTTCCGTATCATCTGTTATTTATAAGCAATGTTTGTTCTTCCAAAAATTTTTGAAAATATGACAGATTTTGAGATAATGGAGGTAATCTCATGAAACTCTGGGAGAATACAAGTCGAGGACGAAAAATAATTTTTGTAATCAGTGAAAAGTTTGTTTTTTGGATTTTGCTTTTAAAACTTGGACTGAAATTAAAAAAAAAGCCTGGACGCAGAAAGTGCGTTATGATGGCGAATTTTCATTAAATGCTTCAAATTTCTATAACTCAATTCTCTCTTAACCTAGAAAGTTGAGTTTTGGTGGAGTAAGGTATTTCCGAGGGCAACATATCAACCAAATTTCATCAAAATAACTTGGGTATTTTCGATACAAAAAATTTGTTTCGGTTGGAGAGAAAATTTGCTGTCCAGGTACAGAGTTTTGGTGGTAGGTCATAGGCCGAAAGTTTATTAAGCAGCGCTGCGTGCCAGACCTGGTCGAATGTTTGGATATGTCTACAGCGATAATCTGGGATTCACCGTGTAGTTCCATAGACTTGCTCCAAGAATGGGTGACAAAGTAAAGGACGTCGGCAGTTGATCTGCGCTGACGCAATCCATACTGCCTGTCGTGGATTAGACTGTGTTTTTCAGGAAAATTTAGTAATTTCGTGTTTAGATACTTTTCCATCACTTTAGAGACGACTGAAAGGAGAGAAATAGGCCTGTAGTTGCTAGGAAGCGCTTTGGATCCTTTCTTCAGGACGGGTTGTACTCGAGCAGTTTTCCCTATTGTAAGATGTCTGAAACAGACGAGTCAGGACAGAAGCAAGTTCTGGTGCGCATTTTTTGAGAACAATTTCTGGGATCTCGTCAAAGCCGGAGGCTTTCCTGGTATTAAGAGAAGAGAGCATCTTTCGTACCTTTTTAGTTTTGAAAATGACATCCGTCATTTTATGCGCGACATTGGGGACTGTTGGTGGTTGAACATTTGGAGGTGGGTTACGAGTAGAATTGCTGGCGAACAACGAGGCTAAAAGTTCAGCATTACCCAGGACGGTAGAAACAATTTCATCCCCTGAAACAAAAGGTGGGAACGTGCTCTTGCAGAAATTATTCCCAATAGATTTAGCAAGAGTCCAGAAGGGTTTGTTGCCGTTGGAGCTTGAGAGGACTTTGTTTTTGATGTGGTTATTAAACGAGTTTTTTGCCTCGGAAAGAATGCGGACATAGCGGTTTCTTGCGTCGTTAAATGCTTGACTGTTTGTGTAGAAGCGTTTTATGAGCTTTGACCTTTTCAAATCGGGCCTTGTCACATGATTTAGAGAGCCAGGGCTTTTGAGTGGCTGAAGAGGTTTTCTGTGTACGTGGAATAAATAATTCCATGCCAGCTTGGTTGATTTCCGTGACGTTTTGTGAGATATCAGAGGGGTCTGAATGAGAGAAGTAGACAGAGGCCCATGGAAATGAGGAAAAGTGATCCCGCATTTCGTCCCAGTTCGCGGAGTTGTAATGCCAAACAATACGTGTGTGTGATGACTGTGTGACCTCGGGTTGTATTCCGCAGGAAGCAGTGACAATGCCGTGGACTAAGCGACCAAGGGGGGCGGTGACTGATGTCTTATAGTATTTAGGTTTTGTAGCAAGACGGAGATACAAGGGATTTGAGCTGTGTGTTGGGATACGAGGAAAGTAAGTAGGTTGCCAAACCATATTGGCTAAAGAATTGCTGACTGCGAAGGCCTCCGCTGATCTCCCTTGTGGATCAGTTTGTGAAGATCCTAGCCATTCCTTATTATGTATATTGAAGTGGCCAAGAATAGTGACCTCGAAGAAAGGATATTCCGAAATCAGATGGTCGGTTTTTTCAGAAAGGTAATCGAATAGCTGGCCAAAGTTGTTGTCATAAGGCGACCGGTAAATGCAACAGATTAATTTAGTTGCAGCTCTGAGAGAGAGTTTGATCTAAAGTATGTCTTTTCTTCCAGCTTCCAAATTGGGGAGTCTGGTGCAGGGTAGATTGCTATGGACGTATGCGCACACACCTCCATGCAATCTAAAGGAAGTAAGGAGCTCATACCCCGGGAAATTAAGGTGATTAGTGGCTGCTTTGGCACTCATTTGGGTTTCGGAGAGGAAGAGGAGTTGGGGCCTATTAGCCTGGAAGAAATGGTAGACGGAGTTCAGGTTAGAATTTAGGCCACATATATTCGAGAAGTATATGTTATATCTTGATGCCGGCGCCCCCTGCTCCTCCTACCCCGAAGATCCGAATAGAAGGGTATTTTATCTCCGGAATCTTTTGTACAAGGAGGAGCCATCATCATTTTTGCTTATAAGGGAAACGGACTCATACAACAGAACCGGAAACGTCCGTTGGGACTTCACCGGCCCCTTGATTTAAGGGGTGGTACCTCCTCGAGCGTGAAAAAAATCCTTTACTATCACGTAAAGGAAAAGTCCACTACCACCTACCGAAACCGAAAAATTGGCAAACCAATTACTGAAATACAAATTAAAAATATACTTCCTTATATATTTATTACTTAATTCACGGATATTGTGTAAAAACAATACTAAATTTCTATTTAGTCGAAAAAAAAAGGTAGATGCCTGTAGTAGTATTGATTTCCTTTCGAACAGATTTCAAGTGAGAGGAAATATCTCATAGACCAACACTGTAAGACACCTCTGCATAAAAGAAATTGTGAAAAACGAAATTCAAATAATACATCCCAAGCATCAATACACGAATGTTTGGGAAACCAAACAAAGAAAACAGAAGAGGGTACCTTTAAATTTGACTTATCCAAGGCAATGGTTGCTTCCAACATTCCACTGAATAAATTAAATAACACTGTCTTTAAGTCATTTTTGGAAAAATATTGTAAACAGTCTATACCAGATGAAAGTACTTTGAGAAAAAAATATGGTTGAAAAATGCTATTTAGAAACTTTTTCAGAAGTAAAAAGTCTTATATATTTTTTTTGTTACGTTGTAGTAGATGAAACTCTAGATGTTTGTGGTAAATATATTGTTAATTTAATGATAGGCACCTTAACTGAAATTTCTTCATCAAGGCCTTACTTAATGGCAGTCAAAGAATTAGAAAAAACAAATAATATTACTATAACAAGATTTATTCAAGAGGGTCTGTCAAACGTGTTTTTACCAAATGCTGTACCAGTTGATAAAGTTTTATTACTGTTTTTTGATGCCACTGCATATATGGTCAAAGTTGGAATTCATTTAAAAATATTTTATCCCAACTTAATTCATTGTACGTGCCTGGCTCACGGGTTAAACGGGGTAGTAGAGGAAATTAAAAAGCAATTTCCTTCAGTCAATGAATTTATTAATAATATGAAAAAAGTGTTCGTCAAAGCTCCTTTAAGAATTCAAAGATATAGAGAAGTTCTGCCTGGGGTACCATTACCTCCTAGACCTGTAATCACGCGAAGGGGAACCTTCATCGGGGCTGCCTTATTTTATTTTGAACATTTTAGAGAAATTACGGAGGTTATGCTTGAATTTTCAGATGAAGCAGGTACGTCAGTGAAACAAGCAAAAATTATTTTAAAGGACTCCAAATTGAGGCAGCAATTATGCTTTATAAACAGTAATTATAAAATAGTTACAGAAACTAAAAAAATAATTTCAGCAGCAAAATGTTTAGCTAACTGAATCAGTTAAATTAATAGAACATTTCAATGAAACTATTGATAAAGCAAATGGGCCTGTTGCAATACAAATTACTAAAAAATTATCAGAAACACTCACAAAAAATTTGGGTTTTACGCAAATTGCAAAAGCTCTGGATGGAGATTTTTCAGACGATCTAAACAATTAGACCCTACCATATTGTCAAGCTTGAAATACGCTCTAATTACCTCAGTCGACGTAGAACGGACTTTTTCTTCGTATAAAAACTTAGTAACTGAGAGAATGCAATCTTTGAAAATAGATCATTTAGAGCGCCACTTAATAATATCTGTTAATAGTAATAATTGCAATAATAATATTAATGAATAATTAAATAATAATATAATTAGGGTTCTATGTCGTATTGATTGTGAATAAAATTAATAGCTTAGACCTTTAAAAACTTGTTTTATTCGTATACTATGATTATTTATGCATTACATATATCGAAATTTTTGTGCATATTTTTTGTTCAAGTTGGTGCTTATTTTTTTCAAATTTCCTGCATATATATGCGCATATTTCACCTAAAAAGTTTGCATATAAATCCGAGCCCTGATTATGATAAAATTTGTTTATTTTCAGCTCTCGGAATAGGAGTGGGCATGTCCTCTTACAATCTCGCTCTTAACACTTACTTTAAGGCAAACAAAGGTCGAGCCGTAGCAATAGCAACAACCCTAACAGGTTTTGGGCCCATTATAATACCACAGTTAGTAACTTATTTAATGAGAATGCACACTGTACAGGGTGTTATACTGATACTAGGCGCTATCGCGTCTCATTCTTTTATTGCTTCAATTCTACTACAGCCAGTTAAACGGCACATGAAACGTGAGGTAGTTGAAGATGATGCAATTACAAGAGAAACTGAGCTAGAGAGAGTAGACGAAGAAGCAGAACAAGGAGAAGAAACTGTGATTAGAATTAAAGGAGGTCGCAGAAAGTTTGAAAGAAGTAGTAAGTAATTTTATCTAGTTATATCGAGTAATAAGTATATTACACAACCTACAGACAGAGGTTTTACTAATAATTTTTACAGTCTTATATTTAAAGCCAAGGAAATGACTGACTTAGATAAAACTGTACTTAGATTCGCCTCATAACACCATTTTCGTGAGTCATAGCCTTAAATTATAATTTTTTTAGTTTTAATTTTTTTTATGTAGATAAAAGCCGCATCAACCTCCAGTGTTATTAGCGGTAGGGGTGAGTGGGGTACATTTGGCCACTTTTTTTAAAAAGTCAGTTTTTACAGGCATGCATGTATTTTCCATCAATATTTTTTAGTAATCAAATATATATATATATATATATATATATATATATATATATATATATATATATATATATATATATATATATATATATATATTGTGCTGGGAAATTGCACATTATAAAATGTTAGTACATCAGAGTGTACATAATATGAATTCCCAATAAATTTCACTATAAAACAAAAAAGGCAAACCCTTACGGAAGCTAGTTTGATGACGTTAAGCTCCGATTATTGGTTCAATTATGTAAATCGTCAGACCTACAAAATTGGGGGGTCAGCTTAGCAATGCGAGGTTATAGTAGGACCACTGGTTAGTAGTAAGTACAATACTTACGGTTTACACGTGATGTAAATGGGTTCTCTGTAGATTGTGTATATATCCATATCGTTCGACATATTTTTCTTTACACTAAAACATAAAAACAAAATAATAACATTAATATACAAGCATATTCTCTATTATTGTTAGTCAGTGTTATTTGGATAAGCAATGACACGTATAAAGCCATAGTTTGTTAAAATAATCATTAATTAAACTTTTGAAATTTATAACTAGCAAATTTTGAAAGTATCTCAGTTTAAATGAATTTAAAAGAGCCAAAAATCTATATTCAAGTAACTTAAACTCTTAATCATGACATACATACCAAAGAATTATGCTCTAAAAAACTTACCTAAATGTAATAAAATAAACAAACACTTTGTATGATGTTTATATAAGTTTGTTTTTATGTAAACAATGAACTGGAGTTTGCCAAAGACAGTGTTTTGTGTTGTGAGACTTTTCAAATCAAGATTGCAGATTGCAGCAAATATAAACTTATTTTAGTTTTAAATTTATTATTGGTTATGGTTATGTCTAAGAAGTAAGGATAGGCCAAATGTCATTTTAAGAATAACGATGTAGAATAATAATATTTGAACTTACCGGGTCTTTTCAAAGATGAATAGCTGTCAAAAAGGTGTTAATTAATTTCAAGAGGGGTTGCCTTGGTATGAAACAGGAAACAAAATTGGGGAAGGTTTCCGCTTTTGTTCGTTAATTATTGTTGGTTGTTAAATAAATTGAGACGCGAGAATAGCGTCATTTTTGCTTCCCAAAGAATTTAAATATTTTCAAGTATAATCTGTGTAAAGAAGACCCATATAATGCCTAGAACAAACAGAATGTGTTAAATGAAGTTTTAAAGTAATAACTACAATAGAAACAGTTATATTTCAAGAATAACCACATACAGAAATACTTACCACAACTTGCGAGGAATCACGGTTTGAAACCCATTTTATTTAGTTTAAATCAGAACAAGGGGGCAATCACTTCAAATAAAGACAGTCAATACTGTCAAACATCCTTCAATATAAAGCATTTGTGGGAAATAAGATTTTCTACATAAATAAAAGGAATCGTATTTACATTTCACCAAAGTTCAAAGTTACGAACTTAGAGAGCGTGAGGATCGCAGTTTAAAAGTTTGGAAAGCCATATTAAATATTGTTTATAAACATTTGCAAACCAATCAAAATTCTGTGAATAATTTTAACCATTTAATTTGTTAGTAAGATTAAGATTTGTACTAACGGATCCGATTAGGTTTAAATTTAAAATTCTGTCAAATAAAACTTGTTATAAAAATTTTTACTCAAGACATAATTCTTTGCGAAATTAATGAGACCTAAAATAAGATAAATTGCATATTAGCAGACTATTTCTTTTTCCCTATTTAGCAGAATCCACGACTGAGAGAAAAAAGAAAAAACTAGGGCACAGCAGTAAGTAAATTAATAATTTGATTTCAATAAATTGTCATAATTATCTATAATATATTGACTGACGAGTAAGAGGGGTAGGCAACCCACAGTACACTGAAATTAATTTTAACATAGCAAATATATATACAGATCTAAATTCAAACACCACAGTCATAAACATTTTATTCAGCAAACAAATACATTATAAAATCTACAGGGTCATACATAAACATTGTGTAAACTGTCAATATAAAAGTTTCTATGTACATTTTAAAATAGAACCAATAAAAGTAGTATAATCCTAAAATTGTACCAATTTAAACTACAAGAAACAAAAAGATTTACATTTATACAGGGGAATTATTTATATGAGATAATATAAAATTATACAAATCAAAATCAAATATATATATATATATATATATATATATATATATATATATATATATATATATATATATATATATATATATATATATAATTAACAATAATTAAAAATTCGATTAAGTCAAATCAGATTATATATATATATATATATATATATATATATATATATATATATATATATATATATATATATATATATATATATATATATATATATATATCTTGCGCAGAAACTCCTGATATATGAGGACAACAAACAAGAGAATAAGTTTCATAATGTAAGGGACACAAATAACCGTGATAGTGTTCAGCTTTTCATACACCAGTTGCAAAACATTGACTGGAATTCACTTCTGGCACCGAATGCTGAAGAATCTTATGTCCGTTTTCATGAAACTTTAATGAAAAACATTGAAAACTGCTTCTCTGTGAAAAGGAAGAGGGTTATCGCTGTTAAAGAACACATTTTCCGGAGTGAAATTAACAGAAAACTTAAGAATCGGGTAGCTGCTGCATATACAATCTTTACATTAAAAAGAGATGATAACTCAAAAACTCTTTATGAAAGCCTAAAGAAACAACTAAGGACACAGATTAACACTTCTATTAGAAACTATAACAGAGATAAAATTACAAATGCTGATAATAAATCTAAAATCATCTGGAAGTTGATAAATTCGAATATAAAAACCTCGAGGATTAGCCAAGGAGCAAGTACACTAAGTGCGGACTGTCTAAATTACCATTTTCTGTCATTGGTGAGGATAATTTGGTGCCAGTAGAAGACACGTAAGAAAAGTGCCATTTCTATATAAAACGTGTCAAACTGCGGAACAATGGATCAATGTTTCTCGAGGACACATCCCCACGTGAAGTTATGCAGGTGGTGTTGATGATGAAAAATAAGTCAGCTTGTGACATCTTTAGATTAAACATAGTACTATTAAAAAGGATAATCCACGTGATTGCAGACCCACTGAACAAAATTATCAATATGTGCTTTGCTCAGGGTATATTTCCAAATCTATTAAAAATTGCAAAGATAATTCCTTTCCCAAAAAGTGGCGACAAGAACGACTGCAACAATTATAGGCCAATTTGTATTCGCCCTATAATCTCGAAAATTTTGGAAGCACTTATTAAAGAGAGGTTAGCAAGCTATATTGATAGGCAGGAAATCCTAAGCCATTCCCAGCACGGATTCAGAAGATATAGGTAGGGCTGTTATTCTGAGGTTCTTACCAACTTCGTTTAGTTGTTCAAATTGCAGTGCGCTCCCGCAGTGAAATCCACGCCCCCAAATTTGACGTCATCTTTGTTACAAATAATTATTATGAAATAAATATTAATATTAAATTAGCAAAATTTAAGTATCATGTAGATTTCCATTATCAAAAATGGGACTGCTACAACACTCGAAATGATAACGTAACTATTAGTGGGGTTATATCTCCAGCAACAAGCGACATGTTAATACGTAAGTTAAATTGAACACCACTATGGGGATATAGACCTGGTTCAACTGACGTTAAAGATAGTTCATGGCTGACGATGACGTTACAAGTCACTATACATCAAGTAGCAATGCTACAATAGTTGACATGATAACGTAACTATTAGTGGGGTTATATCACCAGCAACAAGCGACAGGTTAATACATAAGTTAAATTGAACAGCACTATAGGGATATCCACCTGGTTCAACTAACGAACACAGACACGGTCTGTGTCGACCTAAATAATTCATGTTAAATAGAAAAAAAACCTTTATATTGATAGACACATTAATAATAAAATAAGTTACGATATCTGGATCGCAACGACGACTCCACATTCGTGCCCAGCACCTCAGAAAACATAATATAAACCATTAGAAATAATTACAGCAGAACTTTCCACTTTGAGTCCTTTTTGTCTACCATTTGACTGGACTATTACCAATCTTCATAAGGGAGTTAAATAGACATAATAAAATAGATTACAGAAGTTTAACCAAAGTTAGATAGTGCAAGATATTTTAATGTAATAATTGCTTCTTGATATACTTAAAACGTCCTTTTTTTATCTCTTAGTATCCTTAGTAGAAGATGTTCAATTAAGAAAGAAGAAAGAGTCTATTATATGTAACCCACCAAGTATCGATTACGATCAAGAATCAGCTGGTTTGTTTGGTTTGGACTCTGGTTTTGGGGGAAGTATTTATTCTCTAAATAGTGGTAAGTCGCTAAAGAATAATTAAAATACAAAAGTATGTATGTATCTTTTTTGTTTTTTAATGTCGGTTTATTTTCGCGTCTATGTCTAATTACTGATGCCAGGATGTGGTTTTATTATGCCATCCTAGATATTTTGCTGAATAATATTTTTTGTAAGGATGTTAGGTATCATTAACGTACCAAACATTGCATGGTACACGGCGTCCTTATGCTAGATTCACGGCAGATATTAATTTTACAGTATACAGGGTGTGCCAATTAAATCTTCCCACCTGGAAAATATCGGAATTAAAAAAAAGCCGAGGCACTTCGATTTTGTTTTCAAGGCAACATCATGTAGGTTTTCATTATCAAACATTGGAATGCTATAATAGTTGAAATGATAACGTAACTATTAGTGGGGTTATATCACCAGCAACAAGCGACAGGTTAATACATAAGTTAAATTGAACACCACTATGGGGATATCGACCTGGTTCAACTGACGTTAAAGATAGGTCATGGCCGACGATGACGTTACGTCAAGTAGCTTATCTGACTACCACAAGATGGCGTAAGTTTTAGTGTATTGGAACCTATCCCTTAGACATCGACGTAAAGTACCCTTAAATTTTAAATGGCAGCTTGTGTTGAGTGACACCTCAACTTAAACCGTTCTCAATTCTGCTCGTGACAACATACGACTTTATAAATTTTGGGTTGATAATGGCAATAAAATCATCAATTAAAGAATAAGACAAAATATCAATGAGTGACAGAATGTTATTTAATTAAATGTTAAAATTGTTTTCCCTTCACTTCCATAGAATTATAAAATTTTGCTCCACTTTTTTAGCCTCCCTTAAGGCTCGTCCGCGTCTTTGCGGCCCCGATAACACCGCATCCTTGGACCCATTCCAAAATCACTGTGCCTTGAACTAGTAGTCAATTGGTAGGGTGAAGTTTTATATTGCTCTGTCTCCGGTCTACGCTGTCCGTAGATTAGTTGTCTTTTGCGGTCCAGAGCTTTACACTCGCACAAGATACGCTGGGTTGATTCCTCCTCCTCTCCGCAGAGTCTGCATGCGAGGTCCCCCTCGAACCGCCCCATTTTATGCTGGTGTTTCTTGACAGCCATGTGTGCCATCAAGAGTCCTGTTATGTTCTTGAGCTGTCCTCTGCTAAGATTTAGCAGCTCCACAGCTTTCTTTGAACTGGGTTCCCCAATTACTGACTTCCCAAGTCTGAGCCCTGGACAGTCTGCCCAGTACACCTGATGTTCGTTTCGAACCCAGGACTTAATTGATCCCCTGGCAGTGCTCTTTGTCACCCCCAGGACCGGTTCTGGTCCCATAAATGGTTCTGCTGACCCTCTCCTCGCGAGACTGTCAGCTTCATTGCCTTTGACCCCTGAGTGATCCGGCACCCAGTTGAGGGTGACCTCATTCTGCCCAGCCAGGTCGCTCGTCTCGTCTCGGCCTTAACTTACCAGCTAGAAATTTACCCACGGGCTACTTATGGCCTTAAGGGCTATCTGTGGCTATGAGGATTCGCTTGTTCTTGTAGCTCCTCCTCTAGTTTTCTCGCACGCAGTGCAAGATGGCGTACATTTCGGCCTGAAAGACCGTTGCATGAGCTCCGAGGGAAATACTGTGACTCATACTCGGTCCTTCCGAATAAACGCCTGCCCCCGTCCCACGCTCCCTGTCGGTTCTGTCCGTGAACCAGACAAGCAGGTCCCGTGGTAGGCCTGGCGTCACCCCACGCCATGCCTCACGTTTGGGGCTGTAGCGTATTCACATCCGTTTTTAGTTAATTTCATTCCTGCCAATCTAAGTCTGATACTTTTACATTGTTTCTCTGTGTCACGTGTCAAACCACTTCAAATTTAATAGATTGGCCCTACATGCCTAGCAATAGAGACAATGACAATTTATTGATTAGTTTGGTTTGTCGGCTATTTTTTGGTTTAATTTGAGGTAGATTAAAAAATATATTACCTTTCCTGCCTTAAGACATATCTGCAATTAAATTATCATTTTACCGTTCATTTTGAAATCCCTATACATTCTACAGGGTAAGAAGCAAGTTTAAGATATCTATTAATTTCTAAATTATTATTTTTTTATGTTTTTCTCTTGGGATTTAATTAACTTTTTGAGCAATATTTACTATTTATTGGTTTGACGCTCCACTGCATGTGAATTCTAACTTTTAGCCAGCTGAACATTTGTGTAAATTAAATAGCTCCAAGCAGCCTGAGTTGCCAAAACTAAACTTTTTAGTGAAAGAAAGACCCAACTTAACAAGTATTTTTGAATTAAAATTATGTATATTTTTTAAAGCGTTTGGCTAGCCAAAAGCAAGTATAAAAGTTATTTGTTATGAGATAGTTCATTAGAGTTCACTGTATATATTTTCAATCAACCCTTTTGGTAGTTTTAGGGTTATAAAACATTTAAGACTCACCTGGCGCCCTTCCTCCCTAAACCTTTTTTTATTTTATTACTAGTTTTTTTTTTGTGACGAAGGTTTTTAAAGGTAAGGATCAAATTTGATGTATTATTTTTAATTACCGCCAAGGTAAACAATTCAAAAATAAATCCGATTATCTTGGTCAAAATTGTTACAGGGCTTAGCACTGTAAACTTGTTTTCCCTACAGATTTGCGGTCTCGCGGAGTGTGACTTCATTTCAAGCATGATCTCCTTCCCGATCTCCTGAATTTTGCATTGGCCCCTGCAGCCTCGGTTGATCTTCAGTCTCTCATTTCAGGCTAGTCTGTATAACCTGGCCTTCCCCATAATAATTAAGTGTAGGGGGTAGATCCAGCAACACCTCCATGGAAGCTGTTGGGGTTTAAGTCATGGACCCTATGATGCCGGTGCAAGCCATCCTTTGGATCTTGCCTAGTTTTTCTTTGGCACTGAATTGTGTCACCTTAGGACACCAGACCAGTGCCGCATATGTTAGCGATGGTCTGACCACCCTTGTGTACAGACAATGGGACATACTAGGTCTTAGTCCACACGTTTTTCCATATAGCCTCCTAGTGACGGCTAGGGTCATAACTGCCTTACGCAGTATTTTTTCAACGTGACCATTCCAGGTTAGCTTAGAGTCCAATACGATCCCAAGAGATTTTACCTCCCTGGCCATTGGGATGTTTCTACCGTATAGAGTGAGAGTTCTGTGGTTCTTCCTTATTCCTCCTCCTCGTAAACGGTGTGACAGTTGCTTTCTCGGGGCTCACCCCGAGTCCTTGGTCATCCGTCCACCTTTCCACCACTTTTAGTGCTGTCTGCATGCGTTCCCACACTGATTGTATAACCTTTCCTCGGACTATGATGACGATGTCGTCCGCATAGCCCTGTACCTCGTACCCCCCTCCTGAGAGCGTGCTTAGCAGGCCGTCCACGACTAGGCACCAGAGCAGGGGAGACAGAACGCTTCCCTGCGAACACCCCGCCGCGACCCCCGCCAGCCGTGTCTCTCCCGCGAGTGAGGGACTCTATGTCTAGTAATGCCTCCAGCGCCACCTCCCTGTTCTCCAACGTATTCTCCAGTTTCAGCACCAGTTGGCGCAGTGCTGTTTCTGTTGAGACTCCTGCTCTGTATGTAGTGAAGTGTAGGGGATATGCTTCCAGTACACCGCGCCTGATGTGCCGGTCGAGCAGTTTTTCCACTGTTTTTAGCAAGAAGGACATGAGACTTATTGGCCTCAGGGACTTTTCCTGGTCTGTTGGACACCCTGGTTTAGGAATGAATACAACCCTGACCATTCTACATGCCCTCACAATATACCGAAGAGCCAGGCTGGCCCACATATTGCTCCACTGCCCAACGAATATTTCATTACGTTTCGGGCGTGATATGACCTTTTTTTTACAATTACTCGATAAAATATTTTCTTTTTGTTTACTCTTATAAAATACTATCAACTTACCTTTCTTATATCTTTTACTTAAAAAAAGACAAGTAAATATCCCGCAAAATCATCATAAAGTAGACTGAATTCCAATTCGTGAAAACGGTTTATACAATTGCTGAAAAAGTGGAAGTGGAACGACAGCTGTACACGACAGGCTTCTTAAAAAGTAATAAATGTCACCCATACAAAATAAATTTAGTACAGGAACTTAATTAAAGACTATCCAGATCGCCGCGAAGAAATGGGTCATCGTGTCAGAAGGAATCCAAACTTTTTGCGCGCAATCTGCTTTTCCGATGAATGTACGTTGTAACTAGATGGTCAAGTCAACCGCTATAATTACCGCTATTGGTGTGATGAAAATCCAAGAATTTTTCGCGAAACTCATACGCAGCATCCAGAGAAATTGAATGTTTGGGCGGGCATACTGGAATACCAGCTCAAAGGGCCTTTCTTCCACCCGGGAAATCTGGATTAAAACATGTATCTGAATCTACTGCAAACGCATATCTACCCGACGATTGCAGAAGTACTGGCAAATGACAATGCTTTGGCAGAAGATGTGAGATCTCAGCAGGATGATGCTCCACCACATTATGCCGCAGCGCGATTTTCTTAACCAGAACTTTGCAAATCACTGGATAGGATGCAGAGGTTCAATTGAGTGGCCTCACAGATCGCCAGATTTAATACCCTCATACTTTTTTCTATGGGGACACTTAAAGTAAAAAAATTATGCAACACAACTAAAGTCACTTAAGGACCTTCGTCAGCGAATTGTTGAAGAATGTCGTGAGATAACCCCCGAAATGCTTCGAAATGTTCATTCGGAAGTGGAGCAAAGATTTTATTATTGTATGGAAGTGGAAGGAAAACAATTTGAACATTTAATTAAATAACATTCTTTCATTTATTGATTTTTTGTCTTATTCTTTAATTCATGATTTGATTGCCATATTTGAACCACAATTTTAAAAGTCGTAGTTGTCATGAGCAGAATTGAGAAAGCTTTTAAATGGGATGTCATACAACATAGGGTGCCATCTAAAATTTAAGGGTATTTTAGGCCTCCGCCTAAGGTATAGCACCAACTGGTGCTGAAACTGGAGAATACGCTGGAGAACAGGGAGGTGGCGCTAGCGGTCTTTTTTTAGACATAGAGGGGGCCTTCAGCAACACGTCATTCGGATAGGTTCTGGCAGCTGTCAGGGAGCGTAAAATAGAGCATACCTGCTGCAGGTGGATCGGTTCCATGCTCAGGGACAGGACGGTGTTTACCTCACTCGCGGGAGGGACTCTGCTGGCGGGGTGTCCGCAGGGGAGCGTTCTGTCTCCCTTTCTCTGGTGCCTAGTCGTGGACGGCCTGCTGGGGAAGCTCTCGGAAGGGGGTTATGAGGTGCAGGGCTATGCGGACGACATTGTCATCCGAGGAAAGGTTACACAGTCAGTGTGGGAGCGCATGCAGACAGCACTGAAAGTGGTGGAAGGGTGGACGGTTGGTCAAGGGTTTGGGGTGAGCCCCGAGAAAGCAACCATCATACCGTTTACGAGGAGGAGGAAGTGGGATATCCACAGAACTCTCACTCTATACGGTAGGAACATTCCAATGGCCAGATAGGTAAAATATCTTGATGTTGTATTTGACTCTAAGCTAACCTGGAATGGTTGTAAAAATACTGCATAAGGCAGTCATGACCTTAGCCGTCAGTAGGCGGCAATTTGAAAAAACGTGGGGACTAAGATCCAGTATGGCCCACTGGCTGTACACAAGGGTGGTCAAACCATCGTTAACATACGCGGCACTGGTCTGGTGTCCTAAGGTGACACAATCCAGTGCCAAACAAAAACTAGGCAAGATCCAAAGGATGGCTTGCCTAGGCACCACAGGGGCCATGTCTTCAACCCTAACAGCCGCCATGGAAGTGTTGTTATGGGGGAGGCCAGGCTAGGCCTATACAGACCAGCCTGTAATGATGTACTGAAGATCAATCCATGCTTCAAGGGCCACTGCAAAATTCAGGAGATCGTGAAGGAGCCCATGCTTGAAATGAGGTCAGACGTAGCGAGCCCGCGAATCTGCAGGGAAAACAACTTTACAGTGGAGATCCCCGACCGTGAGGCATGGCGGGAGGAGACGCGGGTCATACCACGGAGCGCGCTCGTCTGCTTCACGGAAGGATCCGGCGGGGAGCGTGGGACAGGGGCAGGTGTTTATTCGGAAGGACCGAGGGTAAGTCATAGTATTTCCGTCGGAGCCCATGCAACGATCTTTCAGGCCAAAATGTACGCAATCCTGCACTGTGTGCGGGAGAACAAGAGGAGGGGCTACACCAATAAGCGGATCCTCATAGCCACAGACAGGCAGGCAGCCCTTAAGACCCTAAGTAATCCACGGGTGAATTCCTGGCTGGTTAGTGAGTGCCGAGACGAGACAAGCAAGCTGGCTGGGCAGAATGAGGTAATCCTCATCTGGGTGCCGGGTCACTCGGGGGTCAAAGGCAACGAAGAAGCTGACACTCTCGCAAAGAGAGGGTCAGCAGAACCATTTATGGGACCAGAACTGGCTCTGGGCGTGACAAAGAGCGCTGCCAGGGGAGCCATTAAGTCCTGGGTCAGAAACCAACACAAGGTGTACTGGGCAGACTGTCCAGGGCTCAGACATGGGAAGTCAATAGTTGACGAACCCAGTTCAAAGAGAGCTGTGGAGCTGCTAAGTCCAGACACATGGCCGTCAACAAACACTTGCATAAAATGGGGCGGTTCGAGGGGGACCTCGCATGCAGACTCTGCGGCGAGGGGGAGGAATCAGCCCAGCACATCTTGTGCGAGTGTAAAGCTCTAGACCGCAAAACACACAACTGATCTACGGTCAGTCTAGACCAGAGACAGAGCATTATAAAACTTCACCCTACCAATCGCTGTGCAGACTAGTTCAAGGCACAGTGATCTGGAATGGGTGGAGTAAAAAGACTAAGGGCATGCACAGTAAACCAAAGGTTTCAGTGCTATCAGGGCGGCAAAACCGCGGACGAGCCCTGAGGGAGGAAAAAAATATTGGGTAGGTTCCAAAACACCAAAACTTACGCCATCATGTGTGCCCCTTGAAAAGAAAGGCGATGTGTTTTCTTTTTTTTAATTCCGATATTTTCCATGTGGAGAGTTTTAATTGGTACACCCTGCATACTGAAAAACTGAAACTTATATTGAATTTGTTACAGATAATCGAATATCAATTCCATCGCATTTGGGTATTCCATTCAGAACAAAATGGTGGAGTACATCCACAATAACTGTCAATAGCTCAGCTGAAGACAGACACAGAAGTATTTCAGAAAGTGTTGAGAGATATAGAAAGATATCGAGACGTAATACGATACCAGAATTCATCAAAATACCCGAAGAAGAGGAAGAAATGCTTAAAAAAACTGACGAACCTAAATGCGAACAAACCAATAGACTCAAGAGAGTAATGAAGAAAACTGCAAAAGCTTTAGATCTCAATTTATTAAAAGACCCGATTTATGTCAATATTATGTTAGGGATGTCCTTTGCGGTTTTCGCAGAGATTAACTTTGCTTTCCTTACAGCTTTCATATTGAAAGATTTCGGACTAACCACAGAGCAGATAGCTACTTTTATGTCTACTGTTGGCGTTACTGATATTATCTTCAGGTTTTTAGCACCATTCATCGGCGACTTGGTGGGGAGACCACCTAGAGAAATGTATATGATTTCGTTGTTGTTGCTGATCATAACAAGGTTTGGTAAGTTGTTATGTAAGTTATTATGTAAGTGGTAGTAATACTTTATTAATTCTTCTACTAGATGAAAATTGTTGATAGGACAAGTTGTCAGATAATGTCGGAAGCATAAAAGTATGGACGCAGCAACTGCGTTATGGAAGTGAATTTTCATAAAAATGTTTTTAATAGCAAATATGTCTCTTTAATGCAAGTATGTATCAATTTGGTTACCGGTATAACCTATATAGTGGAAACAGTGTGCCATATTTTATCAAAATAACTCATTGCTTCAAAATTCACAAACATTTTTCGAAAATAAACTTAAAATGTTTCCGAGAAATCTGGCTTCCTAGCCAACGAACATTCCGTTAATAGCAAATTGAGTTATTGAAATTTGAAGCATTTAACGAAAAGTCGCCACCAAAATGCACTTACTGCGTTTATATTTATTTACTACAAACATGCATCATATTTCGATAAAAAATACGAAAATGCAATAATGCATGGGTGTTAGAAAAAAAATGCTCCGATTTTGATAAAATTTTGTCAGTACCTTCCTTCTGAAAGTGGCTTGGATAAGTTCGTTAGCCAGGAAAATCGGACCAGTTTTTCTTGGAAAATTTTGCATTTTCTTTCGGAAAATTTTCAGATATTTATTTAATTTTAAGGAATCAGATTACACTTATCATTTAGCGTTTTTTTTTTCAATTTGGCATAGAAGAAGTTTTTTATGGAGAAACGGTGTTGGTAAGTAGTTTCTCCTTTCTATGGACTTCTGTAAGCTGAGTTTTTTACAGTTTGCATTTATAACTACGTTGTAGCATGCTTACCTTGCACAAAACCTCAAATTTACTTAAGGTCTCTTAACTGTATTTTGGAGTTGAGATCACAGCATTTGTCCCATGGTTAATGCATAAAGGGGTTCCTCTAAGCATGATTCAGAATTTTTTTTTCAAAAAACTAACAATACGCTAATCTGCTAATTTACCTATAAATGTTATTGATATTAAAAAAAATGGAAACAATGCACGTGCCTCGAATAAAGTTCTCTTCGTCATTTTAACTTTAAATGAAATTTCCTTCTCCCGTTTCGCATCCGTTCAACACACTGGGCACAGAAAATATCGGAGTTTACTTAAAATTGTCATTTATAATTGAAGGAAAATAAAACTTGTTCTAGGTATGTCACACAAAATAGAATAATTTCTAGATTCTAAAACCTGCTGTGATTCTATAATGAAACAACTTTAAATAAGACGAAAACCATTTCAGGTTAAGGGATTGAAAAATGTTTAAACAGTAAAATAAGCTTTCGTACTCCAAAAAAAAAAAACAAGATTCTTATAAGGCGTATTACAATAGTACATAATAGTCCACGGCAACAGTACATTCAACTCACAAATTATTTTTATAAATGTCAGATCTACTTCCAAAGTGACATGTAAATAAATATTCTGTTTTCTGACATTTGTAATACAAATATGGGCATGCTCTTCTTCTTACATTCATATTTATTTTTGGCCATCATAATTTTATTCAGAGTTGGATACAATCTTAGTGACTTTTGAATTTTGAAAAGATTTCTTCAAATGAGCGCGTACTAGGCCCCATAGAACCCATATCCGGATTAGTTTCAGTTTTTATCTGTTTTCATATATACAGGGTGGCGCGTTTTTAGGGTAAAGCTCAATATATCCATTATTATACAAGATATGAGAAACATTTTTATATGTTAATTATACGATGTCTGGGGCTGCATTTTATAAAATTATTTTTACAATCACAGGTGGCCCATAAGTCGCTGGTGATGCAATTTTTTTCCTAATCTAACACGCCTTATATTATTGCAATTTTTGCATTTTCCATCGAAAGATAATGCATGTTTGTAAGAAAATATATTCGGGACTCAGCAAGTTCGTTATGGTAGCGATTTTTCATAAAATGTTTTATTCGATAGCTTAATCTACTATTAACCTAAGGTTCCTTGGCCAGGAAACCAGTTTTTTGGGCACATTTTAAGTTTATTTTCGGAATATTTTTGTATATTGTCAAACAGTAACATTATTTTGATAAAATATGGTACAGTGTTTCTCCTATATAGGTTATACTGGTAACCAAATTTGGTGCAAGATTTTTTAAAAAATATATATTTCCTATTAAAAACATTTTTATGAAAATACACTACCATAACGCCCTTGCTGCGTCCCGAACCTTTTAACGTATAGATCTAAATTTTAGTATGTGTTTTAAATTTTATAATATAAAGCCCCGTACTAAATTTGGTTGCCATAGTTATTTCCGGATACACAAAAATTTTCCAAAAGAAAAACAACTTCCTGGCCAACGAACTTATCCACGGTACTTGCATAAGGGAGGTACTCATTGAATTTCATCAAAATTTAAAGTCGAGATCTCTTCATTGGTGAATTTTTCTACGAAAGTTCACTTTAAGCATAAAAATCTTAAAATATTCAAATTAAAAATGTTTCCTCTAAATTTCATTTTAAAATTGCGAATTCATTCCTTCTTGACTGAAAAAAAGTTGAATAAACGTTTTAGGTATTTATTTTGGTGGGATTTGCAAGCAAAAACTATGACCGAAAATCTGGTATAAAAGCCATTTGGGATGTCTCTGGGCATACGTGTACTGCTTGTTGCCGAAGAATTTTTCAGCAAAATATTGCACCAACAATATAACTTATTTCTCCAATTAATTTCTAGGGCTGCTCATCTCCAGCGATTATAAAATAATTTTATGTGTGGCTGCATTTTTGGGAGTAGCAAGAGGAATAAGAACTGTATACATGTCTCTGGTAATACCAACTTACGTTCCATTAGAAAAGCTCGCATCAGCTTCCGGTATACAAATGATGGTTAACGGAGTATGTATAATAACTGGAGGGCCAATGTTAGGTAAGATTACTCTATATATTTTTGCTTTGCTAACATATTAGAGCAGGAGTTGAATATATTCCCTAAGAAATAGTTTTATTGAGTTTAGTTTAGTTATGAGGGGTCTTTCTATATACTTATCTGTGGTATTGTTAGCTTCGTCGAAGACTCAGTTTGTGTTATAACTTGAATCTAACCTACAATTTTGTTAAGTACTATTTTATACATGTTGCGAGGCTATGCGTAAACTTTTCGCAATAAGATACGCATGACGTAGTGTGCTATAAGAAAATAATTATTCTATTTTTTAATTTGTCAAACCCAAGTTTGCAATGCTCTGTTTTTGAGTAGTTAAATGATATAACTTAATTACCTATTTCGTTTAAAACATTCAATGAAAATTCGCTACAAGTAATGAGAAAATTACATTCGGGCTAAATAATCACCTCAGAAATATATTGCCTTTAATTTAAACAAGTCGACACAGGAAAGTTTTAAAGTATAAAATCTTAGAAGCATAAAAAACCATTTTTGTAAATAGAACATCGAGAACTGTATCGCGTTTCAAAGCACTACAACAAAAATGCGGAAGCTTTTAAAACGGCGCGTAAATCAAATCTCATCTTCCTCTCTCTCTAACCAATCGGGAAACCCTTACGCGGAAAAGCGACTATTTATAACGAAACACGAGACATGCCAGGAAGGGATGCGTGGATGTCGCACAAGAGTGAATAAGCACAATGATATTCGGGACAGAGAGCACTCATAGCGGCACTTGCGCAGCGCGCAAAATGTTCCAGTGGTGTGAACTTTACCGCGTAACTATCTTACTAGCGTAAGATGTGCGATTAAAACACTGACATGTCGAGCGCATGAACTGCTGCGTTTCAAAGCCCCTCTGTTATTAATAAGGGTGAATTAATTTAAAACAATTATTATCGCGAATAGCACTAACGATTTGTTTAATTAATAGGGCTTTACGGAAATACCTTTTGGAAATTGTTTTCCGGAATTACCTTTTGGAAATTCTTTTCCGGAACTACCCTTTGGCAAATATTTTACGGAAATACCTTCCGGGAATATTTTCCAGAATAACTTTGTGAATTCTTTTGAAAATGGCCGGAATTTGGTTAATTACAAAACCTGATTGCTGCATGAATAATTCTTACCTGAAAAAACTACCTGCAGCAGTCCTTTAGGCATATATTTAATCTTTACTGCTGAAGAGCGAGATTTCCAAGCAGGAAAACCCCTCCTCTTATCGAAGCTAATAAAAAAGATCCCAATCTAAATATTTGTTAGAAGTGGCTGTCTAGAATCATCTTTCGGCTACCTACTTAAAATACAAAAGTTCGGGATGCAGCAAGGGCGCCATGGTAGTAATTTTTATTAAATGCTTCAAATTTGAATAAATCAATTTTATATAAACTTAGAAAGTTGAATTTTGGCACGTAGTAAGACCTTTGCCAAGCCAACATGTCAATAAAATTTCATTAAAATGGCTTTGTAATTTTTGGAGAAAAAATTTTTTTTCGAAAGAAAGGCTGCTTTCGATTTTTTCTAAGATCATTGAGAATGCATTTCTGCTAAGACTTGGGTCCTTTTTGAAGGGATACAATTTTCTGTCTCCTTATCAATTTGGCTTTTGTAAGCTGCTGTCAACTCGGGATGCCATACTTAGCACTTACCTTAGTCTTGGATTACATAAATAATGGGTCCAAATCCGACAGGCTGTTCTTTGACATTTCGCAAGCGTTTGATGTGGTCAATGCCCTTTTATTGCAAAAAGGGGATCATTATAACATAACATTCAAAAATCACTGTGCCTTGAACTAGTCTGCACAGCAATTGGTAGCGTGAAGTTTTATATTGCTCTGTCTCCGGTCTAGACTGACCGTAGATCAGTTGTTTTTTGCGGTGCAGAGCTTTACACTATCACAATATGTGCTTCGCTGATTCTTCCCCCTCGCCACGGAGTCTGCATGCCAGGTCCCCCTCGTATGGGCCCATTTTATGCAGGTGTTTCTTGACTGCCATATGTTCTGTCAAGAGTCCTGTTATGTTCCTGAGCTGTCCTATGCTAAGATTTAGCAGCTCCACAGCTCTATTTGAACTAGGTTCCTCAATTACTGACTTCCTATGTCTGAGCCCTGGACAGTTTGCCCAGTACACCTTATGTTCCATTCTGAGTCAGCCCTTAATGGCTCCCCTGGCAGTGCTCTTCGTCACGCCCAGGACTGGTTCTGGTCCCATAAATGGTTCTGCTCACCCTCTCTTCGCTAGACTGTCAGCTTCTTCACTGCCTTTGATCCCCGAGTGACCCGGTACCCAGATGAGGGTGACCTCATTCTGCGCAGCCAGGTCGCTCGTCTCGTCTCGACATTCACTTACCAGCCTGGAATTTACCCGTGGGCTACTTAGTACCTTAAGGGCTGCCTGCTTGTCTGTGGCTATCAGGATCTGCTTGTTGGTGTAGCGCCTCCTCTTGTTCTCTCGCACACAGTGCAGGATGGCGTACATTTCGGCCTGAGAGACATGAGCTCCGAAGGAGTGCGTGACTTCGGTCCTTCCGAATAAGCGCCTGCCCCCGTCCCACTTTTATTCCCACAATTATTCTCTTTTTGTTATCACAATATCAATTTCATTCCACATGCCTGGAAGTGATGGAGTGAAAAACTAGAGTTTTTTTATGAAAAAACATTATTTTATGTATTTCTTAAGTCATTTGACAACGCTGACGGTCTCATCGCTTTCGCATAAACGACCTTCAATACTTTGCACGTCAAATAGACAGTGGATAAATCCGCTAGCGCAAAGGTACGAGTTAAGCAAAGACCTGCAAATTTTGTAGAACGCAGGGTTCTATTTTTTTATTTTCTCATTGAACAAGCTGGTTTTATGGTGATAGTGAAATCTCCATAGTCTATCGTATTGGTGAACTCATAGTTGAAAAATTCCATTTAAATATTGCAACACACGATTGAAAAGTAGTTATTTCGTTCCACCATTAGAAATGCATGGTGCGTAATTTATAATTTATTGCTTTATGAATTCAGTTTGAAATTCCCACTTCGAAAAATCGTTACGTTAATGTGGTACATTGAATCTTTTTGTTTTAGGAGTAGTAAGAGACTGGACAGGCAGCTATAAAATGTGTATTGTAATAATGAATTGTATCACATTTACAACTTTTGTAATGTGGCTGACAGAAATGGTCATTTTTAAACTTAAAAAGAAGCAAGAAATAACGGAGAACATGCAGAATTTAGAAAATATCTGATTTCAAAATGACAGATATGACTAAAAATATTAATCCCAAAGGAGGAACGCATTTTTCTGTGATAAGGCGAACGCTTAAAACTACATAATAAGCATACGGAGAGGCTATGCAAATACATATTGTTAACGTTAAAGTTATTTTGTTAAATGTTTAGGCGTTTAAAAGAATAATAAAATGTGGTCTGAATGTCTTACAAAATATATTTATTTATTTATTTTTATATACTAACTTATATGCCAATCGGCTTTATACATAAAGAAGAAGAAGACGAGCAACAAGGGTGGGAACTAACAAGACTATATAATGAAACAATTATCAGTTCTGCAATACCGCATTCTTGACGCCTGACGTAAACGAGGATTATTTCCAAAAAATCAATGCTCCCACAGTATTCATTGACAACACCAGCTATTATGTTATGTGGTCCATAATGCACGGAGCCTTTGGATGTTTTGGTACTTTCAGTTAGTCGAGAAGTCCTCAGCCCAGGTCTAGGGCAGATGAGTCCAAATAATCCCAGGCTATCAGGCGACTCAATAAGTCCATTTATAACCTTGTAGAAGTATGTTAGGTCTGTGACTATTCTGCGATTTGACAGGCTGTTGATCTTAAGTTGGGCACATATTTCGTCATTGCTGAGTTTATTACCATTGTGCATACGATATGATATATGTTTGATGAATCTCGACTGTACTCGCTCGATTTCGTTAATCTGTATATTGGTATAAGGAGACCATACTAGCCAATAGTAATCCAGGATGGGCATTACCAGCGATGAGTAGAATCGGATTAAAGTGTGAATGTTCTCGAAATCCCCGCTCGATCTAGTAATTAAACCCATGGTACGGTACGCCTAAAGGGTAATTTTGTCTAGGTGCTGATGGAATGTAAGCTTGTTGTCGATAATGACATCCAGGTCTTTGGTTGACCTGGTTTCCAGGAGAAGTTGGTCATCCAGGAAATACGTAATAGGATTTCGGTCACGTGAACATGAAAAGGACATACATGTACACTTCTCTATGTTGAGGCTGAGCTTATTTTTGATACACCAGCTGCTCAGCCTGTCGATATCCCGCTGGAGTGAATTGGCATCACTTGGTTTTCCGATGCGTCTGTAGATTTTTAGGTCATCAGCGTAGAGAAGAAATTCTGACTCAAAGTTGTCGCCAATGTCGTTGATGAAGATGTTGAAAAGTATGGAACCGAAGGGAGAACCCTGCAATACTCCCGAGGAAACATCGTATCCCCCGGAAACATGGCCACCGACTCTTACCTGTAGCCGTCTACCCACCAGATACGACTCCAACCACCTGAGTGTCATTCCACTAACACCATATTTTTGCAGTTTGTTGACTAGAATTTCGTGGTCAATCGTATCAAATGCTCTGCTAAAGTCCATATAAATAGGATGGACACTGTCACCTCTGTTTAGAAATTTGAGTATATAGTCTGTGCATAGGAAAAGGTTTGTGACCGTGGACCCGCCACCGAAGAAACCATGCTGTCTGGTAGTTATCACATTCTTGAAGACAAATGCAAGCTGCGGCAACACGATCTTAATGAAAAGCTTGGACATTGCAGACTGAATACACATTGGACGATAGTTAGTTGCATTGGTTCTACTTCCAGAGTTATGAATTGGGCTTACGTAAGAGAGTTTCTATGCCGAGGTATGTAATATATGTAATTTGTTTTTTACTATTGTCGGATTTATTTTAGCAACTGTCAGATAACAGTGATAATAATAATAAAAAGTTACCCTCCGATCCGGGCGACTATTGGAGCTTCCCGGAATTATTGCCTTGACTTTTGCTACACCATCCTTAGCTGGTAACTTAGATTATCAGATTGTTCAGGTCAGCCTCGGATCGGACCATCTACCCATTTACTTGCTTTTGAATGGGACTTATGAGACAAAATTTAAAGAGACATATTTAAGATGGAGAGAATCCACGGCTGACTGGAAAGAATTTGAGGATCATATTGACATACATTTGCTGCAGCTTCCTTATGATTCTTCCAACGAAGAGAAATTTCTGTACTTAATAAATGTTTATTATAATATAATTGCTAATGCATTAGACTTAACAAAAAAATAAATGTAAATACAAACACGAAAACTACATTTCCGGTTTGGTGGGATGAAGACGGCAAAGAAGCTCTAAGGAGAGCAAATATGTTTTTAGAGAATATTGTCACATTTGTCTATGATAATTTGTTGTTTCTATGGTCAGATGTCGGTTATAAAGTGTGTTGGTAGGAGCGAACAATCTGGAATTATATTTCTAGAAGAGATCAGAAGTGACAGGTGTAGAAAAGTATAGAAGATCTAGAATCTCTATGGAGAGTATAAATAGACGAACGGTACATAGTAAGTTAGTTCAGTATTAAGTCGGTGTGGTGTAGAATAAATGATCATAGAGTATTAAGCGAGTCAGCAGTAAGTTGGTGTTCAAGAAGCGATCATAGAAGGCGAATAGTGGAATATAATTCTATGGACATTTAATAATAGAGAGAAATATTTTAGTTGATACTGGTGATGGAAAATAGTTGCTTATAATAAATTAGTAGTTTGAAAAACTGTGTTTTGTTCGTCAACAAATCCAGAACCCCGTAGAACGTAACAATACATTTTATGCAATATTTACGTTTAATAAAACACAATGGTTATACTAATTTTTCCGTTTAAAATCTCCAGTTTGACATTTACAGGAGAAAAATTATAAATTTTTTAAAGTAATTTTTCTGGTACTTCTTGAACTTTTTGCGGCATTAAAAGATAAACGTTCTCTGTAATATTTAATAGATTATGTTTTAAAACATCCAATATTTTGGTATTGCGTTTTCTCTGGCTTTTAGTGGCACTAAAATATTGCTTCATTAAGTGTCTTTAACTTTTTTTCTTTCACCTTAGAGAGCTTGGTTTTTACAATGTAAACCAGCTTACCAAATTTGGTTGCCATAGGTTTGTTATTACCGGAGATATGAATTTTTTCTAAAGAAAACACAAAATTTTCCCGGAAAACCTAGCTCGATTTTCCTGGTTAACGAACTTATCCAAGCCCTTAATACCAATTGCCAGGGAGGTAAAATATCTTGGGGTCGTATTGGACTCTAAGCTAACCTGGAATGGTCACATTGGAAAAATACTGCGTAAGGCAGTCATGATCTTAGCCGTCAATAGGCGGCTATAGGGAAAAACGTGGGGACTAAGACCTAGTATGGCCCACTGGCTGTACACAAGGGTGGTCAGACCATCGTTAACATATGCGGCACTGGTCTGGTGGCCTAAGGTGACACAATCCAGTGCCAAACAAAAACTAGGCAAGATCCAAAGGATGGCTTGCCTAGGCATCACAGGGGCCATGTCTTCAACCCCAACAGCCGCCATGGAGGTGTTGCTGGATCTACCCCCCCTACACTTAGTTATTATGGGAGAGGCCAGGCTAGGACTATACAGACTAGCCTGCAATGGTAGACTGAAGATCAACCCAGGCTTCAGGGGCCACTGCAAAATTCAGGAGATCGTGAAGGAGCCCATGCTTGAAATGAGGTCAGACTTCGCGAGCCCGTGAATGTGCAGGGAAAACAACTTTACAGTGGAAATCCCTGATCGCGAGGCATGGCGGGAGGAGACGCCGGGCATGCCACGGGACGCGCTCGTCTGGTTCACGGACGGATCTGGCGGGGAGCGTGGGACGGGGGCAGGTGTTTACTCGGAAGGACCGAGGGTAAGTCATAGTATTTCCCTCGGAGCCCATGCAACGGTGTTTCAGGCCGAGATGTACGCAATCCTGCACTGTGTGCGGGAGAACAAGAGGAGGGGCTACACCAACAAGCGGATCCTCATAGCCACAGACAGCCAGGCAGTCCTTAAGGCACTAAGTAGCCCACGGGTAAATTCCTGGCTGGTGAGTGAGTGCCGAGACGAGACGAGCGACCTGGCTGGGCAGAATGAGGTGACCCTCATCTGGGTGCCGGGTCACTCGGGGGTTAAAGGCAATGAAGAAGCTGACAGTCTCGCGAAGAGAGGGTCAGCAGAACCATTTATGGGACCAGAACCGGCCTCTGGGCGTGTCAAAGATGACTGCCAGGGGAGCCATTAAGTCCTGGGTCAGAAACCAACACAAGGTGTACTGGGCGGACTGTCCAGGGCTCAGACATGGGAAGTCAATAATTGACGGACCCAGTTCAAAGAGAGCTGTGGAGCTGCTAAACCTTAGCAGAGGACAGTTCAGAAACACAACAGGTCTCTTGACGGGACACATGGCCGTCAAGAAACACCTGCATAAAATGGGGCGGTTCGAAGGGGACCTCGCATGCAGACTCTGCGGCGAGGGGGAGGAATCAGCCCAGCACATCTTGTGTGAGTGCATAGCTCTGGACCGGAAAAGACAACTGATCTACGGTCACTCTAGACCGGAGACAGAGCAATATAAAACTTCACCCTACCAATCGCTGTGCAGACTAGTTCAAGGCACAGTGATCTTGGAATGGGTGGAGTAAGACTAAGGGTATGCACAATCAACCAAGGGTTGCGGTGCTATCGGGGCGGCAAGGCCGCGGACGAGCCCTGAGGGAACAAAAAAAAAAGCCCTTAATAAAAGGATGTACAAATTTTATAAAAATCGGTCTATTTTTTTTGAGTTATCGGTGTGATACATATATATATATATATATATATATATATATATATATATATATATATATATATATATATATATATATATATATAAACATATAAAAATTGAAACTGACCCCGGATATGGATTCCAGGGGGCCTAGTTCGCGCTCATTTAAAGAAATGTTTTCAAAATTCAAAAGTCGGGATCTCCTCATTAGTGTTTTTTTTTTGTAAGAAAATTCACTAAAAAAATAAATTAAGATAGTTGGCATCATCTGTTAAGGATCCCCGGTCATTATTGAAAAACGCTATAGTAAATCCTATAAAATTCTTTAATAACATAGAATAAAATGCGCCATGCAGGTAAGGGAAAGAAGTATCAAGCTACCAGATTTTGCTGGTGACTTGTAGGAAAATACAATAAGCAATTTCGCACAACATGGCAACATGGATATATCGCCACAAATATTTGCTTTTATTTAGATTATAGATTAGGCATGTCAAATGTGAGGTTGGTTTCTCTCCAGTGTTATTCCAGTAGCTAAAATTGCACTATATCTATTACCCTATTACTAAATTGTTAAATTCTATTACACTTTGCAATGTTGGCTCAACAGTAAATTCGGGTGAATAAAAAACAACAAACATTGTTTTATCCGTATACCTACCAATTAATTATAGATGAGACAATACACATTCGTATTTTTTATACCTACAAGTAATAAACAATTAAAATTCAAATATTTGAATCTCTCACTCTCTCTTCTCTTGTACTATTTAAAACTCGTTTGAGAAAATTTTATTGTCGATTAATATTCGAATGATCATCTGATTATTGAAATACTCGAGACAGCATTTTCTGATTATTGATATCATCCTATTATGCCATGTCCATCAATATCAATATTTGGTTAGTTAACCAGCAGCAGCTGAATTGTTACGTCAAAAAATGTTGACGAATGTTCATTGACATAATTCCGTGGCTGGCACCTGGTGAACGTACAAAACTTTAGTACCCTGATCGAAGCTCCATCTTATAAGTGGTGCTGCCATCTGTGTTAGAAGTAGCTAAAGGCGCCTGTGAAAACAAAATCTATTACAGTTTTCTGTCAATCTATTACGATTTTCTGTAGATTCTAATTATTTGGACTTGAGAATAACACTGCCCTAGACATAATTTTATTCTTGAAGTGTTAGGCAGCGTTGCCAGAGCTAGTACAATTGTACTAATTTAGTATATTTTCACTCTTTTTATACAAAAATACAATTACACCATTTCTAGTAAATTTTTGTTAGAATCATTTTAATATATAAGTCACAAGCATTATTAGATAAATATCACGTTGGAAATATTTATGCAGACTTGTTTCACAGCATAGATCTATGATGTGATAGCATGTTGCAAAGCTCAGAACTAGAACAATTTTCAAAATCTGTGAAAGTTTTTAGTTACTATAACTTTGAGTTCCCTAGAAATTCCTATGTTCTGTTACAACATGATATTTTACAGCTAAAATTTGTTGCGCCTTTTAAGTTACAAATGAAAATTATTCAAGTTTATTGCCTGTCATGTTTTAGTACAAAAAAAATCAAATTTAGTACATTTTCACTGGCATCTCAGTACAATTTGAAAACTTACTCTGGCAACGCTGGTGTTAGGCAAGTTTTTCAGTTGTCCTATCTATTGACATATCTTTGAGCATAAAATGCGTTCACTAACGAAACTGATTAGTATTAACATAGAAAGGTTAAACGTGGTTTCATTAATCTTTAAGAAAACTGTTACTGTTCCCTGTAATTCAGAGCGGAGTTATCAGTCTTGTTCGGTGTGTTATAAACAAAATGTCGACGCAGACGCAGACACAAATAGACGCCAAAATCTACGCAGTGTTGCCGAAGCCAGTGATTATTGGACACAGGAATTGCTAAAGAATCATATATCTGAACCGGAAGATTCAATAAGAAATATTGTAGCACATATTTTTAAAATAAGGAAAGTATGTATGCGCCTGTATTATATGGTAGATATTAATTTAGAGAATTTAAATTTGGTAAAGGTTTACTTTCGTTGCGCGTGTTCGATTTTTATAAAATTTTGTATATAGACGTGTTTTAGGGCGTAGATGATGAAAATCACAATAAAAATGAGGGCAGAAGCCAACTTTTGGAGTTATGTGGAAATTTTTGTTGGAAAATGTAGGTTATACTCACTTTTGTGGCATGTTTTTGTCATATTTTGCACATTTTTTGGGTCGTTCGTTTTATATCAAGCTAAAGAAGGGTGTATTCCACTATTCTAATTCATTTTCACTGTTTATGTGTCTCTGAAAATTTTCCTTATTTTCATCGTAGGTATATCCGATCCTAAGTTTGAATTGACATTTGATATATAAAGCCAACTTAATGTCATACATTTTGAAGTTTTACATTATTGCAAAAAGGAAAACTTTATATTAAAATTGTTCAAAAAGGGGGTGCACTAACTGTAAAAATGACTTATAATAGTGGAATACACCCTGCTTTAGCTTGATGTAAAACAAACGGCCCCCGAAAATGTGTAAAATATGACAAAAACATGCCGCAAAAGTGAGTATAACCTACATTTTTCCAACAAAAATTTCCAAATAACTCCAAAAGTTGGCTTCTGCCCTCATTTTTGTTGTGATTTTCATCATCTACACCCTAAAACCCGTCTCTATACAAGATTTAATAAAAATCGGACACGCGCCCTGAAGGTAAACCTTTACCTTAAATTTTGGGAAGGTAAAATAATATTAGAAGTACCTATTTCGAGGGAGATCAGAAATAATTTATTTTGGGTTTTTAAAATTTTTCTTAGGTAAGTATATCAAATTAGAAATTTTGTAACATAAAGAGACTTTTTTTATTGTGGCTGCGCTGCAACGTTTTCGAAAGAATCTCCAAATTTTCGAAGTCGATTAAATATATCAGCTTCTTTAATATTTTATCTTTTACAGTTATCTGACCTGGATGTTATAAAGAATAAGTTGTTGAATAATGATGAAGAAAAAGTTCTTAAAAATTTGTGCCACAAACGTCTACAAAGGTAAGATTTTACTTATAATTTTATTAGAAAAAGCAAATCAAGATTATTTCTTGTGGGTAAATAATGATTAGAGTAAACTAGATTTTAGAGAGCCTCGGTGGTCCGGGGATAAGAACGTGAGCCTCTGAACCCAAGGGTACGGGGTTAGATTCCCAGGGTTCCCCTTTTACTTTTTCAGTACATACTGTAAAATTAACATCAACCGAGGCTGTGGCATTGTATTTGAGTCGAACGTCTGCAGGTTCTGCCCTGCGTAGAGGGCGTAAATCCGTCGGTCCCGTGTCCTTGCGATGTTGCGCACGTTAAATATCCCTATCCCCCTCACAGAAACACAAGGGTTCGGCAAAATGTCTAGGATAGTGACACTGCGCCCTGGCGTCAGTGATTGGCAATAGTCGCGGATATAGGCCGACGTTAAAGTACAAAAAACCCCGATTTTAGCAATATTTTTCTAAAGAAAATTATCTAATGACTATTTGACACTTTTGGAACTCTTCCAAGGCCATGATATCGATGACAAACCCATTCTGAATTACATGTATATTTTTTATATTTCAACAACAGACCACGAGGGCTTACAGCCTAAATACTATCGTACCGTGGGTGTCGACAAGGAGGAAAGAGGCAACTTGTTAATTGTGCACTTGAAGGTTTGGAGGTTCGGAGGAAAAGGAAAAACATGTGCCGGCAAGGAATTCCACAACTTGGAAGTCCTCGGAACAAAAGAGCGGGCATAACAAGATGTTCTATGTCTGGTGACCTGGACAGTAAAAGGGTGCATTCGCTCTGTTCCCCTGGTAGATTTGTTGGGGGCAGCAGGTGGAGGAACTATGGAAGAAAGCTCCGCTGAGCAGTGCCCGTGCAGATATCTATAAAAGAGAGAGCGAGGTTACCAACGGCACGTCGGTGGGCAAGGGATGGCAGCCTTTGGGAGAGGGTAGGGTCACTGATGAGACCTATAGGTCTCTTCTGAATGGAGTCCAGGATATCGATTGTAGAAGCGGCAGCAGCACCCCAGATATGGGAGCAGTATTCGAGGTTTGGCCTTATTTGTAAAGTATATAAGGTATAGAGATTAGCTGGTGAAAAGTATTTGCGAGCCCGGAAGAGGAAACCTAGTTTCTTCGCAGCCGCTTCTGCAATTGATGCGACATGTTGGTGCCAATTAAGATTTCGATCCGCAGAAATGCCAACAAGCGAAAAGGACTCATTACTTTGAATAACTTGGTTGTTCATTGTGATGGGTCTATGGCTGGTGTATCTCTTATGAGAAAGAAAGCAAGACTGAGATTTGGTGGGGTTGAATTGTACAAGATTTCTACTTCCCCAGTCTAATACTTTTTGCAGATCCACGGAGACGAACCCTCCACGAGACTGCGATCCTCATCTAAGTGGGCTAAAGAGACAGGCTTAGAATATTATATATTTGAGTGAAGGGTGCTCTCGTCCGCGTAACTATGAACTGGGCTAGAATTTTCTAGAGAGGAGGTCATTGATGTGGAGAAGAAACAAAGTAGGGGCTAAAGCTGAACCTTGAGGAACTCCTGCATTAATTTGATACAGTTTAGAGGAATGGCCATCCACGACAACATAAATGCTCCGGTTGGAGAGGAAATTTGCCGTCCAGGTACAGAGTTTTGGTGGTAGGCCATATTCCAGAAGTTTATTAAGCAGCGCTGCGTGCTAGACCTGGTCGAATGCTTTGCATATGTCTTGAGCGACAATATGGAATTCACCGTGTAGTTCCATAGACTTGTTCCAAGAATGAGTGACAAAGGAAAGGAGGTCGACAGTTGACCTGCGCTGACGGAATCCATACTGCCAGTCGTGAAGTAGACTGTGTTTTTCAAGAAATTTTGGTAATTAGGTGTTTATATACTTTTTCATCTCTTTAGAGACGACTGAAAGGAAATAAATAGGCTTGTAGTTGCTAGGAAGCGCTTCTTGGGGGACGGGTTGTCTCGAGCAGTTTTCCAGTTACTAGGGAATATGCCTCTATTGTAAGATGTCTGAAACAGACCGTCTTCCAGAACTACAGGTGGTGTAGGACGAAACAATATTACTGTTTTAATGGCGGCAAATGCGGCAGATTTTAAAGCACCTCCTATAATTATTTTTAAGGAGGAGAATATTTGGGATGAATTGTGGCTCTAGAAGGTTAGGCTTATCCTGGTACAACATATTCAGCTACATCAAATGGCTGGATGGAGGCAGACATATTTCTACGCTATTTTGAAACGTCTTTTCTGCAACAGCTTGCTGATAAGAGACCTGTTCTAGTTATATATGACGGCCATGTATCTTACGTGGATGAGCGTTTAATACACGTAGCAAGACAAAATAATATTACGATTCTCAAACTGCCCCCACATTCCAGTCGTTACAACCTTAAGATTTAATAGTATTTAATTCAGTCAAGTCCAGATGGGTCGCAGTTTTAGTACAATGGCAGAGACACAATCAATGATCCAAGATCCCACTTCAGTAAATTGGTTGGAAAATATGGACAGAGATAAACCTTGAAATCATTTATACTGATTTTTAAAAAGGAGGCATCTTTTCTTTTAATTCCGAAGTCATATCTCCAGAAAATTATGATTCTATGGCGTTGAAACGCTGGCAGCAGCGAGATCAAGCAAATAAAACAGTGAACAACTTAAATATCCCGGTCCAAGTGCCTCTGAACACGAAGAGCTAGAAATCTCTATCCCTTCACAAAATGATTTTGAGGAGAGTAAAATTTTAAATGCAATTGAAAATAAAGGACTGTTCTTTGAAGAACTTTTACTTGCAACAGTAAAGCAAAACACAAATACGCACATTAAGAAGCCACGAAAGCGAGTTGCCGGAGGAGCACAAGTAATAACTGGAACTGAGGTCGTAAAACGTTTGAAAGAAACTAAGATGAGAAAACCAAGGCAAAGCAAAATGCAGAAGTCATGGAATCAGAAAGTTCTTCAGGCGAGGAAGTGACAATGACAGTGACCGTGATTTGGAGGAGGAATTTACAGAAGAACAATCACTTAAGGAATATGTAGTAATAATTAATAAAGACATATACAATATATCAGCTAACGACTGGGTACTTGTGGTTTTTGCGAGTAAAACATCTCGTTGCCATTATGTTGGACAAGTATTATCTACTGCTGATGAAAATGACAACTTGGAAGTAACATTTACAAAAAAGTGCACTCTTTAGACCTGTCTGCTCCAAATACATTTGTATTGGCTGAATCAGAATATTCAACTACAAGACGTTGTAATGATTGATCCACCAACTACAACTAAGAGAGGACTACACCGATTTGGAATTTAATTTGAAAATTGTGATATTAAATAATTCACAAAAATACTTACACTCTGTGAGAATTGTATTTCTTTTACATTTTTGTAGATTTTTATTTATTTTGTTTTGTTTTGAGATAAATGAATCTATCTTTATTTATACTTTGTAAAAAATCAATTAATAAAAAATTTATAGCATCTTGAAATTTCATCTTATCAAAAGTTTGGTGCAATTAATTTGTAGAACAAATAGTGTAGTTTTATCCACTTACCCTAGATGAAACTGCTCAAATACTGTTTAGTTATAATACTATGATTACACACTTACCCCATTGCAAGAGGCTCGTGTGTAGTAAGCCAATGTTAAAAAAAAAGCTGCACCATTTGTATCATTATTTAAATGTTTCTTAACCCAGAGAGCTAAAACAAAATACTCCAAGCTTCACGATGCCACAAGGCCTGGCTTTAATATTTAGTTCTTCTTTAAAAAAATGTACTTTTAACTCAACTATCGAAATTTTGCTACTCATTTACCCCATCACACCTTATACAAAATGGCGCGTTAAAAATCCTATATATATATATATATATATATATATATATATATATATATATATATATATATATATATATATATATATATATATATATATATATATATATATATATATATATACTAGCCACCCTTAATAATTTCTTTATCAAGGAAATCTGGTTAAAAAAAACAGGTGAATTTCGAGGGGCACAGTCAAAAACAGTATTTTTGGAATTTTACTTTTCACCCCCTAAGCCCCAGTCACCCCAACTTTATAATTTTAAATGACACCCCCTAGCTTGAGATACATGATTTTAAAGGTATTTAAAATCCTAATCCAACGGCGTTCACGAAATTTAAATCCACCGCCAACTTTTGAATTTAGAAGAAGAAAACGTCATCAAATTCGGAATATTAAAAAATATATATTTAATAGTTTAAGACAAAAACCTACTTTATTAAGTGTTCAAAGTGCCCTCCGTTGTTAGCTAAACAATAAAATAGTCGATCGACGAATTCTCGTCTAACGTTTTGAAATGTTTCTGTAGTAATTTGTCGGCAGGCTTGGGTGATCCTATCTTTTAGAACCTGAATATTCTCTGGTGGAGGATTATGGAACACAACTGATTTCAAATAACCCCAAAGGAAGAAGTCCAGTGGTGTTAAGTCTGGAGATCTGGCGGGCCATTCCAGGGCGCCTCGTCTGCCAATCCATTTGTCGGGAAATCTGGGATTAAGCCACTCGCGAACGCGTAAGGCATAGTGTGGTGGTGCACCGTCCTGTTGATAGTGCAAATTTTGTTCATCCAGCAGTGGGTTGCCTTCTTAAGTTGAATTTCTAAGGACTCTGTTATGAGTAGGTTAATATAATTTTCCAAAAAATTTAAATAGAAATCACCAGTTAAATTTTCTTCAATAAACAAAGGGCCTATTATTTCATTTTTTTGTGGAAACTGTGTATGACCCTCTACGAACACTCGTGCATTTTGATCATCCCAATATCTGCAGTTGTGTTTATTAACAAAACCATTCAGAAAGAACGTTGATTCATCACTAAAGCAAATATTCTTTACCAAATTTCTATCGTCTTGAATTCTGGCAGTCATAAATTCACAGAATTGAATCCTTCTATCATAATCATCCTCGCCGAATTCATGGAGAATGGTTAATTCATAAGGAAATAATTTGTAAAGTTTTAAAACTGTATGTATGGAACCGACGGAAATATTCGTTAATGCAGCGACTTTTGGAATTAAAATCGTAGGTTCAGCGGCAAAATATCATAAAACCTCAATTTATGCAGCTTTGTTAAGAACTCGTAGTTGCTTATTTGCCTAGTTACATACTGAGCCAGTTTCTTCAAATTTTTGTGCAAGACTTGGCACATATTGGTGTGCCACATTTTTTTCAGAATGCCTTTCGTTGAAAACTCGAGCCGTGTTACGAGCTCACCTATTCTGAGCACCATACAAGTAAATTATTTCAACTCTTTCTTATGTAATGAAAACCATGATTGTTAGTTTTATTTAAATCTAATATTTTAAATTGAAATGATTTAATTGAGTTTGAAGTTTTCAAAATTTAAAAATTTAATCATAACAGACTCGGTTTTAACTCAATGCAGTCGTCAAGAAATCGAACACTAAATACGAATAAGTAACAAAGTTATCAAGAAAGTAAAACTGATTCATTTTATCTGAAATTTATCGTTAAATTAGACATGGGCGTTATCGTTCCCATATCACCCCGTACTAGGAAAATTGATAGCCGCAAATGGCACCGCGGAGCTAAATTTGCAACAGAATTACGCTCAGAAAAATTACTGATAAAAAGAATTCAAATGTTAGAAAAAAATTCGACAGTCGACTATTTTATTGTTTAGCTAACAACGGAGGGCACTTTGAGCACTTAAAAAAGTAGGTTTTTGTCTTAAACTATTAAATAATTTTTTTCTAAATATTCCGAATTTGATAACGTTTTTCTTCTAAATTCAAAAGTTGGTGGTTGATTTAATTTCGTGAACGCCGTTGGATTAATATTTTAAATACCTTTAACATGATGAATCTCAAGCTAGGGGTTGTCATTTAAAATTATAAAGTTGGGGTGACTAGGGCTTAGGGAGTGAAAAGTAAAATTCCGAAAATACTGTTTTTGAGCGTGCCCCTCGAAATCCCTATTGACCTGTATTTTTTTAACCAGATTTCCTTGATAAAGAAATTATTAAGGATGGCTCGTTTTGAAATGAAAGCACTGTATATATGTGTATATATATATATATATATATATATATATATATATATATATATATATATATATATATATATATATATATATATATATATATATGTAAAACAATTTGCTAAAATTGCCACAAGACAAAATATTATGTGTAGCAAACTAACTCTATTAAATATTGCAGGCGAAGATTAAGTTTTTGGGTAAAAGTATTTTCTTCTAAAACGCAAATGATTCTAGATGTCAAAATTGATGATTTTTAAACAAAGATTCTGCAACAAATGCATGTTGTGGACAACACATATTGCAAGAAGTAGGTTTAGCAGGATCTTACTCTGTTGTTTTAATAGCTATTGATTAAAATATTTGCAGAATATTGATCAGAAATAGACCCACCCTGTGATGTTTGAATCTTAAAGGATCTTGCGGGAGTTTTGAATACACAGTACTCATTTATGTTTTAGGTTTCTATATTTCAGAATATATTTGCAAGTTATTTTAGATTAGGAAGCTAACATTTTTTAAAGATTGGTTTTCCAATTTAAACTGTGGACATTTTTTTGATACTCTATTAATTTTAGATAACTTTCGAGTTAGCTCTTATAACAATTAACTTACTTTATTTTCAGAATGCCAGTTCAATACATCATTGGTGAGTGGGACTTTCGTGACCTTAACCTGATAATGAGACCACCTGTCTTCATCCCAAGACCAGAGACCGAGCAATTGGTGGATCTTGTATTAGAAGAAATCCGTTCAAGAAATTCAACCAAGATATTGGAATTATGTTCTGGAAGTGGTGCTATTTCTGTTGCATTATTAAAAGAATGCAAAAACGTAAGGTCAACGTTATGTGCAACATATTTCACTGAATTTTTAGCAAGTTCAACTTACGTGGTTTGCCCTGTAAATATTCGATTATTGGCGATATTACCAAACCCAGTTCTATAACAGCATTAAGATAAGGTTGATTAACATGCCCAGTAAAAGAGAATACTTTTTAGCCGGGTTGAGAAATGTCTGTAGCGATGCCAACCCCGGATCTTGGATTTTTTTGAGGCGGTGCAAACATTGAAAACCGCCCCGCTCGTTCATCGCTCCTTTCTCTTAGGTTTTTTGATCAAGTTCAATTTTCTTTTTAACAAACACGAGCATATTTACGTAGGGTAATGTTTGTGATAAATGGTTTAATCAATTGTATGCTAAGAAATTTATTTGCAATTTTAGTGAATTTTCGTAGAAAAAAATCACTAATGGGGAGATCCCGACTTTTGATTTTTTGTTGCAATAAAAAGATGCACAGATACTTACTGCAACACTAAATATATAAAAGTCTGTGGTGAGTGGAAGTGTAGATCCATCTTCTGAAGCCATCCCATATTCTAGGTACAGGGTGATTTTTTAAAATGTCTCACCCCTGTAATTTCTTTATTATCAGAGATATCAAAAAAATGCCAACGCCATCTGACAAACTATCATGCGATGAGTTAAAATAATGCGACAGAAAAACAATTGCGCATCGCCTTCATAGAAATCCGTGGCGTATACCCTTTTACTGTGGAGGTCACCAGACATAGAACATCTTGTTATGGTCGTTCTTTTGTCCCGAGGACTTCCAAGTTGTGGAATTCCTTGCCGGCACATGTTTTTCCTTCTCCTCCGAACCTCCAAACCTTCAAGTCCAGAATTAACAAGTTGCCTCTTTCCTCCTTGTCGACACCCACGGTACAATAGTATTTAGGCTGCGAGCCATCGTTATGCGTTGCTGACATATATATTTTAAAAAACCCAACTCAGACATTACATCCATTTTAACACGAATCACAAGCAGTAAACTCCTACGAATAATACGATAATATGCATTTGATATACACTATACAGATGCAATTTTGCATTTTGCTAAATGAAGGACAAATAGCCAACGGTTGCAAAATGTGCAGCTCTTTTTTAGGGCCCATTCGGCGGTTCCGAAGCCGTCCGATGGTCAGCGGCGCCCATCGAACGCCTTGATTACGACTGCCAAAACAACGATGTTAGACAGCTATTTCTTTGAGACTTGTATTATTTCAATATCCAATTGACTGATTGGGACTGCCATTATCTCAATATCCAATTGACTGACAGGTACTGGCGTCTGGCGCGCAGATCCCCTGCTCAAATTGCCAACGCCGGAGAACCGCGAGCTTTCAAACAACAGAGGGAGAGAGGTATACAGGGGGCGCCAACATTAATATTTAACATATACTTTTCGAATATATGTGACCTAAATTCTAACCTGAACTCCGTTCACCATTTCCTCCAGGCTAACAGGCCCCAACTCCTCATCCTCACCGAAACCCAACTCAGTGCCAAAACAGTCACTAATCACCTTAATTTCCCGGGGTATGAGCTCCTTACTTCCTTTAGATTGCATGGAGGCGTGTGCGTATAAGTCCGTAGCAATCTACCCTGCACCAGACTCCCTAATTTAGAAGCTGGAAGAAAAGACATACTATGGATAAAACTCTCTCTCAGGGCTGCAACTAAATTCATCTGTTGCATTTACCGGTCACCTTCTGACAACAACTTTGTCCAGATCTTTGACTACCTTTCTGAAAAAACCGACTATCTGATTTCTGAATATCCTTCCTCCGAGGTCACTATTCTTGGTGACTTCAATGTCCATAATAAGGAATGGCTAGGATCTTCAAAAACCGATCCACAAGGGAGAGCAGAGGAGGCTTTTGCAGTCAGCAATTTTTTAGCTAATATGGTTCAGCAACCTACTTACTTTCCTCGTATCCCAACACACAGCTCAAATCACTTGGATCACCTTCTTACTACAAAACCTGAATGCTATAAGATATAAGTCACCGCCCCCTTGGCCGCTAAGACCACCGCATGGTCACTGCTTCCTGCCCAATGAAACCCGAGGTCACACAGTCATCACACCCACGTATCGTTTGGCACTACAACTCCCCACACTAAGACGAAAGGCGAGATTACTTTTCCTCATTTCCATGGGCGTCTGTCTGCTTCTCTCATCCTGACCCCTCTGATATCTCACAAAACGTCACCGAAATTATCCAAGCTGGCATGGAGTTATTTATTCCACGTACACAGAAAACCTCTTCAGCCACTCAAAAGCCCTGGTTCTCTAAATCCTGTGACAAGGCCAGACTTGAAAAGGTCAAAGGTCACAAAACGCTTCTACCCAATCCCAGTCAAGAAAACCGTCAAGCATTTAACGACGCAAGAAACCGATATGTCCGAATTCTTTCTGAGGCAAAAAACTCGTTAAATAACCACATCAAAAACAGAGTCCTCTTAAGCTCCAACGGCGGCAAACCCTTCTGGACTCATGCTAAATCTATTTGGAATAATTTCTGCAAAAGAACGTTCCCACCTCTTGTCTCAGAGGATGAAATTGTTTCTACTGTTCTGGGCAAGGCTGAACTTTTTGCTTCGTTGTTCGCCAGCAATTCTTCTCTTAACCCACCTACAAATGTTCAACCACCAACAGTCCCCAATGTCGCCCATAAAATGACGGATATCATTTTCAAAACTAAAAAGGTACGAAAGATGCTCTCTTCTCTTAATACCAGGAAAGCCTCTGGCCTTGACGAGATCCCAGCAATTGTTCTCAAAAAATGCGCACCAGAACTTGCTCCTGTCCTGACTCGTCTATTTCAGATATCTTAGAATAAAGGCATATTCCCTAGTAACTGTAAAACTGCTCGAGTACAACCCGTCCCTAAGAATGGATCCAAAGCGTTTCCTAGTAACTACAGGCCTATTTCTCTCCTTTCAGTCGTCTCTAAAGTGATGGAAAAGTATATAAACACCGAATTACTAAAATTTCTTGAAAAACACAGTCTAATCCACGACAGGCAGTATGGATTCCGTCAACGCAGATCCACTGCCGACCTCCTTTCTTTTGTCACCCATTCTTGGAACAAGTCTATGGAACTACACGGTGAATCCCAGATTGCCGCTCTAGACATATCCAAAGCATTCGACCAGGTCTGGCACGCAGCGCTACTCAATAAACTACCGACCTATGGCCTACCACCAAAACTTTGTACCTGGACAGCAAATTTCCTCTCCAACAGGAACAGTTCTGTTGTTGTGGATGGCCATTCCTCTAAACTGTATCCAATTAATGCAGGAGCTCCTCAATGTTCAGCTTTAGCCCCTTCTTCGTTTCTTCTCGACATCAATGACCTCCTCTCTAACACATCCAACCCAGTTCACAGTTACGCGGACGACAGCACCCTCCACTCAAATATAGAATATTCTAAGCCTGTCTCTTTAGCCCAATTAGACGAGGATCGCAGACTCAAGGAGGGTTCTGTCTCCGTGGATCTCCAAAAAATATTAGACTGGGGAAGTAGAAATCTTGTACAATTCAACCCCACCAAATCTCAGTCTTGCTTTCTTTCTCATAAGAGATACACCAGCCCTAGACCCATCACAATGAACAACCAAGTTATTCAAAGTAATGAGTCCTTTACTCTTGTTGGCATTTCTGTGGATCGAAATCTTAATTGGCACCAACATGTCACATCAATTGCAGAAGCGGCTGCTAAGAAATTAGGTTTCCTCTTCTGGGCTCGCAAATACTTTTCACCAGCTAATCTCTATACCTTAAATACTTCACAAATAAGGCCAAACCTCGAATACACTCTTTTACTTTTCAGGTCACCAGACATAGAACATCTTGTTATGCCCGCTTTTTTGTCCCGAGGACTTCCAAGTTGTGGAATTCCTTGCCGGCACATGTTCTTTCTTCTCCTCCGAACCTCCAAACCTTCAAGTCCAGAATTAACAAGTTCCTCTTTCCTCCTTGTCAACACCCACTTTACGATAGTATTTAGGCTGTAAGCCCTCGTGGTCTGTTGTTGAAATGAAAAAAAAAAACGTACTGATATATTTCCTGACAATAAATTCGGATTTTAATTGTTTCATCCAATTGGGAATAATATCGTTTAATTAGTTTTGCTTGATCTGCAGCACCACAGCACTTATGGAAAAGCCACCTCTGTACACAAGTTCTAAATGATAGCTGCGTAAATCAAGATTGATTTAAAAATTTAAAGTTCATCTAGAAATTATATCTTCTCAAGCACAGTGTTTTAAAGAAAATTAGATTTCGGTTCGACTGAAATAGATATTTTTTGCTTGTGGTTGGATATTTACTGGGCAAACTTCTTATGTGAAGATTTTTACAACAGAAGAGAGTTTCCATTTCTTATACCTACTTATTCTACATAAAAGCATATGAATATTTATAATTTCACATATATTCCAGCTCGAAGTCACTGCAGTAGACCAATCAGAAGAGGCGTGTCAACTAACAATAGAGAATGCACAAAGACTGGGTCTAGACAACAGATTAACAATACATCATAGTAAATTAAGTGAAACCGATCACCTGGCCTTCATAGAAACCCCGTGTGATATTATCGTAAGCAATCCACCGTATGTTCCATCCGAAGACATGAATGAACTTCAACAGGAAATTAGACTGTGAGTATATTGAATTCAACATTATTTTCGTATTAGAAATGGGATCATTTTAATGGTAGGCTTTTAACCTGTTAGTTTTCAGGTAAATAAGGAAATATTGACGAGACTTCTAAACTTTTGACATATAAAATATAACAAAATCTTGTCTTAAATTAGGTTAATATATTTTTATATAGTCGCTAATGGCAAGGTCCTAGAATATAGCTTTTACGTACAAGATAAAAATGCCTAAAAGATGAAACTCGATGTGTTGTCTACCTTGAATAAAAAATAGTGCCGAAAATTGAATCATAACTTCCACATAAAAGGTGGTTCATCTAACGTTTGGAATTGGAACTATAGGTTATTTTGTGGTTGGAAGGTTTGATGACATTTCCGATGGGACAGAGAGCTAGTTTTATGTTTGACATTTATGAAATGGGTCGCTTTTCGCTCGAACAAAGTTGGGAAATATTAAAAACTTATTTCCAAAGTAGTGAGTGTTCTACTCAAACTGTAAGAAATTTACGAAAAAAATTTGACAAAAAGGATGTGCCAAAAACGCAGTTTGTGGATCAATTTGTGAAGCGAGTTCGTGAAACTAGATCGTTGTTGGATAAAACAACCCATGCACATACTCGTCCAGTGCACTCAACCGAAAACATCACTGCTGTTGCTCAGAGTGTGCGTGAACAACCATCAACATCAATTCGTCATCGTTCTCAAGAATTGAATATTTCACGCACTTCTTTGAGAAGAATGTTGCATAAAGGTCTCGGTATGAATGCGTACAAAGTTCAATTAGTGCAAGAGCTGAAGATGCATGACCATCCGGTGCGTTTCCAGTTTGCTAAATCGGCTGAAGACCGCTTCATCGAAGATGAGCTTTTTTTACCGAAAAATCAACTTTTCAGATTAAGCTCATTTCAACCTCGGAGGATAAGTCAATAAGCAAAATTGTCGTATCTGGGGCTCAGAACATCCACACGTCATAGTGGAAAAACCAATGCATCCACAATGATTGACTGTCTGGTGCGGATTTTGGTCTGGCGGTATTATTGGGCCATTTTTCTTCGAAAATGAGCAAGGAAACGCCGTTATGGTGAATGGCGATCGCTACCGCGCCATGCTAAGTGATTTTTTGTTTCCCAAAATTGAGGAGTATGACATATACGACATTTGGTTTCAACAGGACGGCGCAACGTGCCACACAGCCAACGTAACAATCGATCTTTTGCACACTCTTTTTGAAAATCGCATAATCAGCCGAAATGCTGATGTCAATTGGCCACCTCGAAGCTGCGATTTGACTCCGTTGGACCTTTTTTTGTGGGGATCCGTTAAGGACAAGTGCTACCGCTAACCATCCAGAAACGATTGACGACTTGAAACATGAGATCGAAGTTGCCATTGACGAAATAGAGGCCCAAACAATCGAAAATGTACTGAAAAATTAGACTGATCGAATGGGGTATTGTAAGGCTAGCCGTGGCAGTCATTTGAATGATGTTGTCTTCCATTCCTAAATGGAAAGATTCGATCTTTCTAATAAACTCATAACTTTGAAAAAATATTCATTCGTTTTTTTTATAGCCGATTCAAATTCCAAATCTTAAATGGCCCACCCGCTAGCTCTGATAATCTACTCTTCGCAGAAAGACATTCTCATGAAATGAATTTAGGGTCCATGACTTGACTACAAAGACAATATTCATATTCCTGTACCCATAAGCTTCTGAAACGTTATATTACTCAATTTTCACTAAATCACCCCTCATTTATCATCTACCCCTGAAGCGATCTTGCCCAAAAACAATTCGAGGCGTTCATTTGTCGGGTGCTAACTGGATACAAAATTTGAATACCTCAATTTGTTCCAAAGTTATTGTGCCTACTAAGAGACAGACGTACAGGCCGACAGATCGACAAACAAAAAATTTTTTGTTCCAGAATCAAGTTTTCTATATGTTTTGAGACTTTTCACTTTCTTTTTACAAAAAAATTCGAAATTTCGTTCGCAAATCACGCTGTCTATATGTTTTGACACTTTTTACGACGTTTAAGCGAAAAAAAATTTTGAAAGATTTGTCGCTGATATACTTCTACACGTTTTGACCATGTCGAAGTAACAACAAAAGTACAGACGTAGCAGGTGAGTTATGGTGGCGAATTCTCATAAAAAAATCGCTAATAGACAGCCAACGATTTTCGATTTTTTTTAAAACGAATTATGTGATTGCGAAATAGAGACCCTGGAACCCATAGTGTTATATGTTCCTCTACTTTAACGTGTTTAACATTGCATGGTACACGGGATCGACGACTTCTCTTCCGGGGGGTGGTACGAGCTGACATTCAATTTGCTTAAACACGATGCTACCAGGGTTGATGTTAATTTCACCATATGTATTCAAGAAATAAAATTCTTGGCACGTGCTTTTATTTCGTAAATCTCTTGGACGAATTCGTTAGCCAGATGAATTGGATCCGTTTTTTTTTAAGTCAAGCTTTTTTGAAGGAAAATTGATCCGTACATTGAGAGTACTCCAAGACTTCTAAGTTGTGGTGTCGATCCAATCTATTGGTCCTTAATATCGACAAAACGGCCGTAGTCAATTTCTCAAGAAAAAAACACCCACCTGAAAGCTTAAAAAAGGTTTGGCATCTGGTGGGTTGAGCAATATTAAAGTTATTTCCATTATATATTTTGCGGACTATTCCTTCAGAGATTTTACTATGTACCAAAATTAAAGTATGTAGGTTAATAAAAAAACAGGTTCTTAAAATTTTTGATAATTTTGGAAATTTATGTACACTAACACACTGGCTGCATCCGGACTCTTTTGTTTATACATCACCCTATATTATGCGAGTAGGAACCTACCTAAATAAATTTACTTTTTTCTTAGTTCCGACATTTTCTAAAAATATGGTGGCAGTTTTAATCTCTTGTGAATGCGTCTAAGTAATTTTAAGTTTAATTTGGTTTTGATGAATCTTTAGATTCCCCCGGGCATGTTTGTATCAAGGTGAAACAACGAACTGGAAAATTAATAATCATTCTTTGTTTTCAGCGTTGACGTCTGTTTTGCAGTCAGACTTGTATAAAACAGAATTCTTAATTAGGTACACTTCACATACACAAAAAATTATGTGAACCACTTCAGTGACTTATGTCGTTGTTTCAATATTAATGGAAGTATTTATGTATAGGGTGATATACCTACATGCTGCCTCCTTAACTTTTTATTTATTGACTTAGACGAAGACTGGTAGATATGAGATATGTTGAATATTTTTCATTAATTCATCATTGTTTGTAACGCTTGTATTACACATTATAATAATAATAATAAATTAATAATAATAATAATAATAATAATAATAATAATAATAATAATAATAATAATAATACTTCTGAACTCCACCGTACCATACGCGAGGCAGATGATTCAACACCGCTACAACTAAAAGTACGTTAAATAGTAAATCACCATTGGACTGATCGGGACAAGCACAAACATGGGCGATATCTGAACCAGACTCCCAGACTCTTGTCGACAAATTGGCGTCAAACTACTGGTTGGTGTCCAGACATATGTTTCCAGAGAAAGAAGGGTTTTTGCTGGCCATACAAGATCAGGTCATTCCAGAAATTACCTGAAGTATATACTTGGAGATAATTCGGTCGAAGATGACAAATGTAGATTTGGGTGTCAATCATCAGCGACTATCCAGCACGTCACCGGAGGATGTCAAGCATTTGCTGCAACACAGTACAAAGAGATGCACGACGCAATTGCGAAAATACTTCATCAAGAACTGGCTCTGAAACTGGGACTTTTAAATCCCAGTAAGGTGCCCTACTATAGATAGACTCCTGAGCCTATTCTAGAGAACTCAGGATACAGGTTGTCCTGGGATCGGACCGTGCCCACAGACCAACGAGTTGCGCACAACAGGCCAGATATAATAATAGTGGATAACTCCTCTAACCAAGTGACGCTGATTGATGTGGCCATTCCAAATACTAATCATCTAGATATAAAGTACAACGAGAACATCATTAAGTACAGTGACCTCGAGATACAAGTAAAGAGACAGTGGAGGGCAAATTGTGTCCGAGTGATTCCAATAGGCATGCCGTCAACTGGTGATTCTTAAGAACGAATCTGCGAGAGATCACTAAGAGACTGGGTCTTGGAGAGCATCTTTATAAGGTTATGCAGAAGGCGGTAATACTTGCAGCTGGCCACACCGTGCGGAGATTCCTGGGATATGAGGATGTGTCGCGTTGCCGTTTAGGGCCGGATAACTTACAAAGGGCTCCTTCTGAGCTCAGTCCCTTTGGTACCTGAGATACATGGGATAAGTAAATGTTTCCATTTAAGGGAGTGTGAAAGTCCTTCAGGCCAAAGTCGATAATAATAATAATGATGATAATTAATCTCTATTTCAGGTGATGTTGTATACAAACTTAAGGTTTATAACACCAAAGAAATAAAAGTCACAAAAAATATGCAAATAATATTTACAGTATTCTTAATACAGATAGAATATGGTTTCTTTTATTTTAAATATTTCCCTAAAACTCCCTTAGACACTTTGAAGTCAGTTATTTCTTTAACACCTTTATGTCAAAAACTGAAAAAAAAGATGAACATTTGCAATTTCTTTTAAAAAAATTCACGATTTTTTTTTCAGAAATTGCCTTCAGTAATGTGTCATTAAATTATATTTTCCAAAAAAATTCGACAACTTTTTTTTTAGATAACTTACCAAACATTTATTATAAATTTATTATGAATTACCAACCAACATTTTACAAAAATCTTACAAAAAGTGATTTCTACGGAAACACTAAAAAAAAGTTGCGAAAACTTTTCAATTTCAGCCACTATTTGGGAGCGTCTGTATAAGGCAGCTCGATTTTTTCAGCAAGCAAGCGGAGCCCCATTTTCAAGGGGCTCCGCTATCTATTGGTAAAAACGCCATATCACAATTTGTGATATGTGCCAAAAATGTGAAAAGTTGCAAAACAATTGAAATAACTCAAAAACGATGAACGGTATAATTTATTTTCCTTACAAACATGCATTATAATTCAATGGAAAATGCCAAAATACAATAACATAAGGGTGTGTTCTTAAAAAAAGAAAGTGTGTATCACCAACGACTTTTGGGCCATCCTGTGATTGTCAAAATAGGTTTATAAGATGCAGTTCGAGGACACCTATAATTTACGTATATACTTTTTTCCCATATCTTGTATAATAATAGATATATTGAGCTTTACCGTAGAAATGTTCCACCCCGTATATGTGTAAACTGACGAACACTGAAACTGACCCGGTATATGAGTTTTAGGGGTTCTAGTTTGCACTTATTTGAAGAAATCTTTTAAAAATTCATAAGTCTGCCACGTGATTGTTATTTAACTGGAGGATTAAATCAATTATTAAAATACACCATATTTGTAGCTTTGATAATGGACCCAAATAAAGTTTTAGCGCAGCATAGATATGATATGCTGTCGCATAATATAGCAGAAATTTAAACAAAATCAAGCCAAGTCTCTACAAAAATGATTATAAAATAGTTTCTATTATCTTTAAACTTTAAGTTTGAAGTTTAAGTTTAAACACAAGATGTCATATAAGACCGAAACAGTCGTGGTATGTGTTTCAATGGTAATTCTAGTAATTCTGTAATTAATACATGTTACGTATACTTTGAATATAATATCCCGGGCTTGAAGCCGATCTAAAGTATCACGCAAATAAAACGTTAGGAGGTATGCCTAAATGGCGCAGGGGGCTTCGCGCTTGCCTCCTAAGTAAAATCGATCTAATCCAGCTCGATGAATATATGCTTTTTTTTTTAAATATTATATTTTTATATTTGGAGAAACATGAATGTACAGATTTTATACGTTTTGAACAAGATCTCATTTTTGTTTAAAACGCCTGAATAAGTTTATCACCTTTAAGGCTGAGATTATAATTTTGTTATTGTTGATATTGAAAAAACCGGTTTGATTAGGTTGACTAAAACGAAATCATACTGGCGATTAATAAGGAAAAATAACTGCTACGTTTACAATTTGGCAGATACTTTACTTTTCTAACTATGTATTAAGTTTTCTTCTGGAAATCTTCGGTATAACTTTAATGAAATTTGTAATACAAGTTTCTTTTAAAGAGACTTACACTATCTACAGATATAGCAAAATTTACTTTTTTAGCTTCATAGAAAATTGAGTCTCGGGCATTTTTCTTAAAAGAAGTTAGAGCGCAAGATTTTTTTGATAATAGATATCGATGGTAACACTTTCGAAAGAATTCTTCAAATTTAGTACTAGGATCTCCAAAATCGATCTTCAAGGTCTGTGTGGGTTTAAAGTATTAACTTTACTAATATGCCGTATAATAATAGTGTACAATTCTTATGAAAATTCGCTACTATAAAGCATCTGCTGCGTCCCGAAATTTTTGTAGTTTCTTATAGTGCTGATTGCAAGCCTTATGGAATGGTAAGGTGGAGCTTTTTTGTTTAAGCTATACTGTATAATTAATTTCAATATAATTGAGGTGTGTGCGTGTGTGTGTTTTGTTTCTTTAACGTCGGCCTATTTCCGCGACCAGTTTCACCTCACTATCCTGGAAATGTTGCCGAACACCTACCTTTCTGTAAGGAGGGTAGGGATCTTTAACGTGCCCAACATCGCATGGGCACGGGACCGACGGCTTTACGCCCCCTCCGAAGGGCGGAACATGCAGACATTCAACTTGCTCAAATACGATGCTAGAACCTCGGTTGATGTTAATGTTACAGTTTGTACTGAAAAAGTGAAAGGAGTACCCTGGGATCGAATCCAGTACCCTTCGGTTCAGAGGCACACGTTCTTACCCCTGACCCACCGAGGTTCTTATACTTGAGGTAAAATGCATTTATGCCGCAATATCGAGGACATAAATACTATCCTTATAAAATAAATAGAGTACCATTAGCCTCAAATTAAATTTGCCTGTTCTGTAGTAAGATTCACATAATTTAATCCCTTGTCTCATAATAATTCGATTACAAATCTGCGCCGATTCAGAGACTAAATTTTGAGACATTTCGATGCATCTGTTGATGATAATGATAATTACATCTAGATATCTAAATGTGAAACAATTCTACCAACATAACAAAAACGTTCTCCTGAAACTTGGAAGACGAACATTAAATGTTTTAAATGGGTAATCCTAATAAAAGATTAGCCAGTTGTTGAACTATCTAGACAGGGTAGGTTAAACAAGGAAAATTTTCAGATTGCATCCCTATTTATACCATTTAACCGACGCAAATGCTATTTCCTTGATTATTGAAACTTCTTTTTAGTGATCTTTTTAAAAGAAAAATCACTAATGAGGAGATCCCGACTCAAATGAGCGCGAACTAGAACCCTAGAACCCATCATATCCAGGGTCAGTTTCAATTTTTATATCTTGACATACATACACACACACATACATGTATATATATATATATATATATATATATATATATATATATATATATATATATATATATACAGTGTGTCTACGGATTGAGTGTGGGTAAGGTATAAGTGACAAAATTTTTTTGAATTAGACTATGATATTCTGAGAATCGCTCCTGCTTTGTCTTAAACTGAGATGTTGAGAAAATGAACAAAATCCATTAATATACAGGGTGGTTTATAACTGACGTAATGAAATGTATTAAGAGTAAACTACCTTCGTTTATAAGGATACCGCAAAAAGTTATAAACAAAACTTGTTAAGAATTAAAATCTATGACAGGTTCTCAATTTTCAGCCAGATCAGCCTACTTTGAATTTTCAAGTAAATTATTAACATTTTTTCCCTATCAACATAGACCTTTTTACCTGTGGTTTTCTGAACGCAGGTGCGCAAAGTAAGTAACCATGCAATGTTAAATAATAATTTATTAGTAACATACAAAACGCTTATTGCTAACAAAAATCAAAACGAACAACGAAAAATAAATAAATTATCCAAATGTGCTGCCACCAACTAATACACATAACTCAGCCCGTTTAGTAAAATGCTTTGTAGGCATTTTGAATATGTTGAATTGGAATACCGCCAATTGCCTCTCTCAACCTCAGTTTCAACAAGTCAAGATCGTTGTTTCATGGAGCCGCGTAGACTTTCTGTTTGAGATATCCCCATAAATAAAAGTCCATTAGGGTAAGATCGGGAATTCCGGGAGACCAAGGTATTGGCCCATATCGACCAATCCACCGCGCAAGAAATTAGCGATCTAACAATTCTCGAACGATTCCTGTTGCATGTGCTGGGTGGCCGTCATGCTGAAAGTATGCTGTTTGTCTATCTTCTAGTGACATGTTATGCAAATGGTCTTAAAGAATATTTTCTAGCATTTCCAGATAACTGTACTGGTTCATATTCCGCTCAAAAAATATGGCCCAATTATCCCAGTGTAAGAAACAGCACACCACACATTTACTTTTTTATGGCATTGTCTTCTGCAATTAACTCCATAATTTGGATTCCCCATAGACCAATGCCGTGCATTTTGGGAATTTACCACCTCATTAGTAGTGAAAGTGGATTCGTCCGAAAAAATAATACTTCTGCCAAAATTGTGATTTTGTAGATATTGCTCGCCGTACCATAAACAAAAATCTAATCGTTTTGACTTGTCATTTTCTTCCAAAGTGTGTATAAGTTTTGCTTTTAAAGGTTTCACCTTGTTGGTACGATAAATTTGTTGCAAATGCGATTTGCTAATATTGCCAATTTCTAATGCCCTCCTTCTTAATGATAATTTCGGAAAACGTCTAACAGAATCCACAGCTAATGCAGCTGCAGCATTATATTCTTTATTTAGGTCGGATTTTGTCTTCTTAACATTTGAAACACTCCCAGTCCCAGTACGCATAAATTTTGTAACAATTTTTTTTACACCGGTAGCGGAAACCCAATAATTAGGCCAGCGTTCAACGAATCTCTGATAAGAATGTTTTTCACCCAAACCATAGCACTGCACAATAAACACTTTTTAGTGAATTTTCTTAAAAAAAATTTCACTAATGAGGAGATCCCGACTTTTGAATTTTGAAAAAATTTCTTCAAATGAGCGCTAATTAGGCCCCCCAGAAAACATATCCGGGGTCAGTTTCAATTTTTATATGTTTATATATATATATATATATATATATATATATATATATATATATATATATATATATATATATATATATATATATATATATATATATATGTATCACACCGATAACTCAAAAAATAATGGGCCGATTTTGATCAAATTTGGTGAAAAAATTCCTTTTGCAAATGGCTTGGATGAGTTCGTTAGTCAGGAACATCTACCTAGGTTTTCCCGGAAAATTTTGTGTTTTCTTTCGAAAAAAATTTATATCTCCGGAATTAACAACCAAATTTGGTACGCAGGTTTACATCCTTATAGGTAAGTCACCTACCAAAATTTAGCTACTTAGGTAAAAAGACAAAAAAGTTATAGGCATTTAAAAATAAATCAATTGGGGTTTTCCGTCAAAGTGGCGATTTAAAATGTCAAAATTGGCAACATTTAGGCAAATAACTTAAATCTAATACGGGCTATAGAAATAAAATGTCTCAAGGAGGATGTTATACAAACCCTAAAATCTTAGTTTCAACCGTCATAGTCCTTCAGTTTACTAAAATATTTGCAGAAAATGCATTTCAAAGAGACCCTTCTTGATGCTTGGCAGTAGCCTTAGCTATAGAGTTTATCATTTAATGGTATATAATTTTTGTCGAATTTTCGTAAAAAATTAATAAAGTTCAATATATCCGTTATTATATAAGATATGAAGAAAATTTGTATATATTAATTATAGGGTGTCTTGAGCTACATCTTAAAATAATATTTCTGCAATCACAGGGTGGCCCATAAGTCGTTGGTGATACAAATTTCCTTTTTTTAATCAAACACGCCTTATGTTATTGCATTTTCCATCGAAATATAATGCATATTTGTAAGAAAATAAATTCTGGACGCAGCAAGTGCGTTATGGTAGCGAATTTTGATCAAATGTTTCATATTTAAACAGCTCAATTTGCTATTAACCTATAAGGTTGACCAAGAAACGAGTTTTTTCGGGAACACTTTAAGTTTACTTTCGGAAATTTTTGTACATTTTCAAACAATAAAGTTATTTTGATGAAACATGACACATTGTTTTTACTATATAGATTATAGGTAATCAAATTTGATGCCTGCTTTCTTAAAAAAACACACATATTTGTTATTAAAAAGATTTTTATGAAAATTCACTACCATAACGCACTTGCTGCGTCCAGAATTTTTTGTTCTGTTGTTAACATTTTTAAATACGGAAGGTTGCCGTTCGTGACAAATAAAATTGACGTTTTAATTTTCCAAATTAGTAGTATCCCGGGAAACGAACAACAAGGCAGAGCTAAGTAGCCATGTAACTCGACAATTATTGCTTCGAATGTCCAATTGTGCGTTTACTTTACTTTTTTTATTGGTTGAGATGAAAGCAAACCTACCCCAAGTTTAATTATGGTAAAGACTTTTTTGAATACAGTTTCAAGTATTTTTTACAGTACACCTAATCACAAAAGCCGTCAAACGTCATTTAAATAAAGTCGCAGATAAAAAAAAATCATAGTAGGCTGATCTGTTTTAAAATTGAGAGCCTGTCATGAATGTTAATTCTAAACAATTTTTGTTAATAACTTTTTGCAATATCTTCATAAACGAAGGTAGTTTACTCTTAATACATTTCATTACGTCAGTTATAAACCACCCTGTATTTTAATAGATTTTGTTCATTTTCTTAAACTCCCAGTTTAAGACAAAGCAGGAGCGATTCCCAGAATATCATAATCTAACTCGAAATTTTGTTGTCACTTATACCTTACTTAGACTCTATCCGTGGACACACTGTATATAGTATTGATAGTTAAAAATATCATACTTAACTTACTAGCTACCCTGCAAAACTTAAAACTTAAACTTAAAACTAGGTAAATGAACTACAACATCAATAATTAAAAATCTAAAGGTTTATAAACGATAATTGTCACAACTATAACACTGTCACAAAATGTCAAGACTTTGGAAAACCTGGTAGCATTTTTGGTTTGGTATCGAAGGTGGTATCTTGTAGAATACTGGCTCCAGTAGAGAGACGGGTTGTATAGAACATTGGGTGAGCATTGCCAATGAATTCTTGAAATCTATCTGAAACGTAGAAATAAAAGTTTAAAACAAATGTAATAACAAAGGAAATTCACTTACCAGGTGTAAATAAATAGTCAATGATGTTTTATGTATGTCAAAAAGATAAAATGTGTAAAACAAATGCATATACACTCAAAATAGGCAGGTGGTAGTGGACTTTTCCTTTATGTGATAGTAAAGGATTTTTTCACGCCCGAGGAGGTACCACTCCTTACATCAAGGTGAAGTCCCAACGGACGTTTCCGGTTCTGGTGTATGAGTTGGTTTCCCTTATTAACAAAAATGATGATGGCTCCTCCTTGTACAAAAGATTCCGGAGATAAAATACCCCTCCATTCGGATCACCGGAAGAGGGGTGTACAGGGGGCTCCGGCATCAAGATTTAACATATCCTTCTCGAGAATATGTGGCCTTAAATCTAACCTGAACTCCGTCCACCATTTCCTGCGGGCTAATAGGCCCCAACTCCTCTTCCTCACTGAAACCCAAATCAGTGCCAAAAGAGCCACTAATCTTAATTTCCCGGAGTATGAGCTCCTTACTTCCTTTAGACATCAGTCACCGCCCCCCTTGGTAGCTCAGACACGGCATGGTCACTGCTTCCTGCGAACTGCAACCCGAGGTCACAGAGTCATCACACCCACGTATCGTTTAGCAATACAACTCCGCGAACTGGGACGAAATGCGGGATTACATTTACTCAATTCCATGGGCGTCTGTCTGCTTCTCTCATCCTGACCCCTCTGATATCTCACAAAACGTCACCGAAATTATCCAAGCTGGCATGGAATTATTTATTACACGTACACAGAAAACCTCTTCAGTCACTCAAAAGCCCTGGTTCTCTATATCCTGTGACAAAGCCAGACTTGAAAAGGTCAAAGCTCACAAAACGCTTTACACAATCCTAGTCAAGAAAACCGTCAGGCATTTAACGACGAAAGAAACCGCTATGTCCGCATTCTTTCTGAGGCAAAAAACTCGTTTAATAACCACATCAAAAACAAAGTCCTCTCAAGGTCAAACGGCAACAAACCCTTCTGGACTCTTGCTAAGTCTATTGGGAATAAATTCTCAAGAGCACGTTCTTGTTTCAGGAGACGAAATTGTTTCTACCGCCCTGGGCAAGGCTGAACTTTTTGCCTCGTTTTTCGCCGGCAATTCTACTCTCAACCCATCTACAAATGTTCAACCACCAACAGCCCCCAATGTCGCGCATAAAATGACTGATATTATTTTCAAAACTGAAAAGGTACAAAAGATGCTCTCTTATCTTAATACCAGGAAAGCCTCTGGCCTTGACGAGATCCCAGCAATTGTTCTCAAAATATGCGCACCAGAACTTGCTCCTGTCCTGACTCGTCTGTTTCAGAATCTTACAATGGAGGCATATTCCCTAGTAACTGGAAAACTGCTCGAGTACAACCCATCCCCAAGAAAGGATCAAAAGCGCTTCCTAGCAACTACAGACCTATTTCTCTGCTTTGAGTCGTCTCTAAAGTGATGGAACAGTATATAAACACCGAATTACTAAAATTTCTTGAAAAACACAGTCTAATCCACGACAGGCAGTATGGATTCCGTCAGCGCAGATCAACTGCCGACCTCCTTTCCTTTATCACTCATTTTTGGAATAAGTCTATGGAACTACACGGTGAATCCCAGATTGTCGCTCTAGACATATCCAAAGCATTCGACCAGGTCTGGCACGCAGCGCTGCTTAATAAACTACCAGCCTATGGCCTACCACCAAAACTCTGTACGTGGACAGCAAATTTCCTCTCCAACCGGAGCATTTATGTTGTCGTGGATGGTCATTCCTCTAAACTGTATCCAATCAATGCAGGAGTTCCTCAAGGTTCAGCTTTAGCCCCTACTTTGTTTCTTCTCCACATCAATGACCTCCTCTCTAGCACATCCAACCCAGTTCACAGTTACGCGGACGACAGCACCCTCCACTCAAATATACAATATTCTAAGCCTGTCTCTTTAGCCCAATTAGATGAGGATAGCAGACTCATGGAGGGTTCTATCTCCGTGGATCTCCAAAAAATATTAGACTGGGGAAGTAGAAATCTTGTACAATTCAACCCCACAAAATCACAGTCTTGCTTTCGTTACCATAAGAGATACACCAGCCCTAGACCCATCGCAATAAACCACCAAGTTATTCAAAGTAATGTGTCCTTTTCACTTGTTGGCATTTCTGTGGATTGAAATCTCAATTGGCACCAACATGTCACATCAATTGCAGAAGCGACTGCTAAGAAATTAGGTTTCCTCTTCCGGGCTCGCAAATACTTTTCACCAGCTAATCTCTATACCTTATATACTTCACAAATAAGACCAAACCTTGAATACTGCTCCCACATCTGGGGTGCTGCTGCCGCGACTACACTCGCTATCCTGGACTCCATTCAGAAGAGAGCTATACGTCTCATCGGTGACCCTACCCTCACCCAAAGGCTGCCATCCCTTGCCCACCGACGTGCCGTTGGTGACCTCTTTCTCTTTTATAGATATCTGCACGGGCACTACTCAGAGGAGCTTTCTTCCATAGTTCCTCCACCTGCTGCACTCAACAGATCTACCAGGGGAACAGAGCGAATGCACCCTTTCACTGTTCAGGTCACCAGACATAGAACATCTTGTTATGCCCGCTCTTTTGTCCCGAGGACTTTCAAGTTGTGGAATTCCTTGCCGGCACATGTTTTTCCTTCTCCCCCGAACCTCCAAACCTTCAAGTCCAGAATTAACAAGTTGCCTCTTTCCGCCTTGTCAACACCCACGGTACGATAGGATTTAGGCTGTAAGCCCTCGTGGTGTGTTGTTGAAATAAAAAGGAGTCAATTGAATTTGATTACCGAATGTACAGGGACTTAGCCCACTGAGCTATGCTCTACATGTGTCTACTAGCAACTATATCCTGTAATACATTGGTTCAATGTTTTAAAATGTACACAAAACCATTTCGATTTACAATAGATTTTTTGCTTATATTATAACGGAATAAAGAAAAAAAACATTTTAATGAAAATTCACTACCATAACGCACTTGCTGCGCCCAGACTTTTATTTTTAAGGCAGGGGTTCGGCAAAATTTTCAGGATAGTGAGATATTTTTGCAGATGAATCGAAAACGTTAAAAGATACGAGCATAATGCAAAACATCAAAAAGCTAAAGAAATGAAGAGGAAACTGAAATTCGGTATCAGAATTCATACAGGTGCTCCAAAAATGTTACGTAACATAAAATAGTACACGACCCAAGAAAACATAAGACCCTGTATATGACGACCGACGATTTTCACATTTTATTTCAGAGGCTTTAAAAAATACGTGTAAATTCAAAACTTCCTCTTAAGGTATACAAGAGAAAAAAGCAAAATATGGTTTTTATATTTTTTTAAATTTATTTCAACAACACACTACGAGGGCTCACAGCCTAAATACTATCCTACCGTGGGTGTTGACAAGGAAAAAAGAGGCAACATGTTAATTCTGGGTTTGAAGGTTTGGAGGTTCGGGGAAGAAGGAAAAACATGTGCCGGCAAGGACTTCCACAACTTGGAAGCCCTCGGGACAAAAGAGCGGGCATAACAAGATGTCTGTTTTATGTCTGGTGACGTGGACAGTAAAAGGGTTCATTCGCTCGGTTGCACAGATAGATCTGTTGGGGGCGGCAGGTAGATGAACTATGGAAGAAAGGTCCTCTGAGCAGTGCCCGTGCAGATATCTATAAAAAAGTCACCCACGGCACCTCGGTGGGCAAGGGAGGGCAGCCTTTGGGTGAGGGTGGGGTCACCGTTGAGACCCATAGCTCTCTTCTGAATAGAGTCCAGGATAGCGAGTGTAGAAGCGACAGCGGCACCCCAGATGTGGGAGCAGTATTCGAGGTTTGGTCTTATTTGTGAAGTATATAAGGTATAGAGATTAGCTGGTGAAAAGTATTTGCGAGCCCGGGAGAGGAAACCTAATTTCTTAGCAGCCACTTCTGCAATTGATGTAACATGTTGGTGCCAATTGAGATTTCGATCCACAGAAATGCAAACAAGTGAAAAGGACTCATTACTTTAAATAACTTGGTTGTGCATTGTGATGGGTCTAGGGCTGGTGTATCTCTTATGAGATAGAAGGCAAGACAGAGATTTGGTGGAGTTGAATTGTACAAGATTTCTACTTTCCCAGTCTAATATTTTTTAGAGATCCACAGAGACATACCCTTCCATGAGTCTGCGATCCTCTTCTAATTGGGCTAAAGAGACAATATAAGAAAATTTAAACTTTGTCACCCTGTATATCAAAAATTTTGTGTTTTTGACTATAGGTCTATTAACATTTTTGTCTTACTTATCGCGTCCTGAAATATCTGCATGACGTGATTTAAAACCCTGCATATAGTTTGAAACTGACGTCAGATATTGGTTCTGGTTTCTAGGGAGCTAGGTTTGCGCTCTATTGAGGAATTTTTTTCGAAATTCCAAAGAGGCGTATTCTCATTAGGGATTTTTTTCTACTATATATATATATATATATATATATATATATATATATATATATATATATATATATATATATATATATATATATATATTATACTGTTAGTAGAGACTATGTGACTGTTGTGTGAGTTGTTTGTTTCAAGTAAATAAATAAACCTAGAAATCAATAGTACCTACTTCAATACGTACTTGATAAATCTGAGTAAATACGTACCTACCTGATAAATGTATGTAGGTATTTGTAATGTAAATACAGCCCTGTCTAATTCATATAATTTAATTTTCAGGTATGAGGATTTGCAAGCTTTAGACGGAGGATACGACGGTTTGGATATAATTAAAATAATACTAAATGTAGCTTGCAGATTGCTACGGAATCATGGCAGATTGTTTTTAGAAGTTGATCCCTGTCATCCAGCTAAGCTAAAACATCTGCTAAGTGGTTCTCGGTATCCTAAATTAGCATACCTAAATATACACAAAGATTTTTGTGACAAAGAGAGATTTGTTGAAATAATAAAGAGATCTTAAATTATGCTGTTTCTTTTTATAAAAAAAACTTCAATACTGGTTTAAATATGTTAATGATAAATGTCATTTTGTATAATAATAATAATAATAATAATAATAAAATTTATAATATTAATAATAAAAATGAAACACTAGTGGAGGATTAAACCTTTCCATGGCCGCTCAATAAACAGCCTAGATTAAAATAATATTGACGCCCAAGCTTCTCAAGCGTGGCTGCGCTATGGCAACTTGTTTGTCGAGACGGAATGCTTTGTGGCTGCGATTCAGGACCAGGTCATCTCAACTAAAGCATATCGGAGGCATATACTCAAGGAACAAGTAGATACAACGAAGTGCCGATTAGGCAACGATAAAAAAGAAACCATTGACAATATTGTGGCAGGGTGCTCGATGTTGGCCCCTAAAATGTACCTGGATCGTCATGACCACGTCACCCAACTGGTACATCGGGCTCTAATAAATGCACATACGACCACACGGGAGATGACACCGTATTATAAGTATGAACCTCCACCAGTCTACGATGACGACCAGGCCAAGATATACTGGAATCGGAAAATCATTACTGACCGACCAATGAAGAACAACATTTCAGATATTGTACTTAATCTAAAAGGCTCAAAAACTGTTTTTGACATCGCAGTTCCTTTAGCCCCAAATACGAAAAGAACATGCAGAAAAAATCAATAAATACTTATTACTGGCAGACGAAATTAAGCTAATGTGGAACATAGACAAGGTAATCATAGTACCAATAGTTCTGGGTACGAACGGCGAGATTCCAAAGAAGCTGCATGCTGGTTCACAAACGTTAGAACTTGGGAGCGACCTTTATTTAACTATGCAAAAGGCGGTCTTCCTGGATACGTGCAGTATAGTTCGGCGTTTTATGGGTGGCCAAATGGATCGTTGATCAACACTGTTGCTTGCTGAACGACCGCAACAGTGAAGACAAGGTGCCGGCAAAAACAAAGTCGTGAAATGTGAATAACAACAACAACAATAATAATAATAATAATAATAATAATAATAATAATAATAATAATAATAATAATAATAATAATAATAATAATAATAATAATAATAATAATAATAATAATAATAATAATAATAATAATAATAATAATAATAATAATAATAGGCCCATTGTGGTTCTGCCTCGCATTGAATCCACTATCAAACTGCCTGAACTCCACTAGATATGGCTTCAGTATAAAAGCAATGACAGGGAGCAAATGAGGCTAAATCGTCCATTGTATATAGATGATCTTAAGCTGATAGCCTCCACAAAGAACCACCTGGAACAACTCCTTAAAATTATCGAACGGTTTTCCAGATATATTGACATGCAGTTATTGGGCTTGATAAATGTCGCACCTTATGTGTAGTCAGAGGGAAAATACAACCAGGTGTATATGCAGAACGGTCGTTAGATTGCCTCGATGGATGTGGATGAGTGTTATAAATACCTGGGAATACAGCAAGCGAGGAAAATAAACCACTCGGTAATGAAGAACGATCTGATAAATGAGTTTACGAAACGAGTAGAGCAGGGGGTGTGATCACATCTTAACAGCAAGAACCTGACTAAAGCTCTGAATACATATGCATGTTCTGCACTTAGCTACTCATTTGGGATTGTGAACTGGAGTAAAACGGACATCGAAAATCTACAACGGAAGGAGCGAGCACTCCTAACAAAATCCAAGAAACATTATCCCCGTAGTGCTATCGAGCGAGTAATCCTACCTAGACACCAAGGAGGAAGATGAGTGTTGGATATCGGTAAACAGTTGGATCAGTAGATAGTGAACCTGCGTACATATTTCCATCAGCAGGTGCTTACTTCTGAACTACACCGTGCCATATGCGAGGCAGATGATTCAACGCCGCTAGAATTAAAAGAAAGTGAAATAAAAGTCACTATTGGACTGATCAGGACAAGCTGTAATCTTGGATGCATAAGCTTCTCTATGGGCAACATCTGACTGAGACCTCTCAGACACATGTCGACAAACTGGCGTCGAACTACTGGTTGGTGTCCGGACAGATGTTTCCAGAGACAGATGGGTTTTTGCTGTCCATAAAGATCAGGTCATTCCAACGAGAAACTACCTGAAGTAAATAGTTGGAGATAATTCGGTCCAAGATGACAAATGGCTGTCAGTAGTCAGAGACTATCCAGCACGTCACAGGACGTTGTTAAGCGTTTGCTGCAACAGAGTATAAAGAGAGGCACGACGCAGTTGCCAAAATACTTCACCAAGAACTGACTCTGAAACTGGGACTTTCAAATATTAGAAAGGTGCCTTATTATAGATACACTTCTGAGCCTGTTCTAGAGAACTCAGGATACATGTTGTACTAGGATCGGACCGTGCTCATAGATCAACGAGTTGCACACAACAGGCCAGATATAATAATAGTGGATATGTTTTGCAACCAAGTGACTCTGATTGATGTGGCCATTCCAAATACTAATAATCTAGAGATAAAGTACAACGAGAAGACCATTAAGTACAGAGACCTCGAGATACAAGTAAAGAGACAGTGGAGAGTAGATAGTGTCCGAGTGATACCAATAGTCATGTAGTCAACTGGTGTGGTTCCTAAGAATCTTCGAGAGAATATCGAGATACTGGGTCTTGGAGAGCATCTTTATAAGGTTATTCAGAAGGCACTTTCAACCACCCACACTGTGCAAAGATTCCTGGGAAATGAAGATGTGTCGCGTTGTTTTTCAGGGCCCGAAAAATTGGAAATGGCTCCATCTGAGCTCAGTCCCTTTGGTATCTGAGATACCTGGGATGAGTCAATGTTCCCCTTTGAGGGAGTCTGAAAGCCCTTTAGGCTAAAGTCGGTAATAATAATAATAATAACTAGGGCGGTACAACTTAGCCACAAAAAAATTCTTAAAATGAACGCAATCTAGGCCCCCTAGAACCCGCATTTGGGGTTGGTTTCAGTTTTTACGTATTTTCATATATACAGGGTGACGCATTTTTACGCTGAACTTCAATATATCGGTTATTATACAAGATACGAGAAAAAATGGTATACGTTAATTATAGGGTGTCTCGAGCTGCATCTTATAAAATTAATTTTATATATATTTTAAACAATAAAGTTATTTTTATGAAATATGGTATATTGTTTTTGCTATAAAAGTTTTACTGGTAACCAAATTTAATGCTTGCTTCCATTAAAAAAAATCATATTTGTTATTAAAAACATTTTAATGAAAATTCACTACCATAACGCACTTGCTGAGTCCAGACTTTTATTACATACATGACTGTAAAGAAAACACTATTTTCTTATTGCAAAATGGTTTTATTAAAATTTATGTTTTATTAAATACAAAAAGGTCATTATCCAGAGGTGCTACATCGGTCGTTTTAATAAACTATTTTTCTGCTTGCATCCTATTTCTATATATACCATGGTAATGATAAGGGTTAAAATAGTCATGTTCTAACCATGAAGTACCACTTCTTCCTGTCCTTGGAAATGCCATCAACATCTTTGGTGTCGCTTCTTCGCTTGCTACTTTTTTTTCATTTGTTTCTTAAAAATAAAACGAAAACGATTCTATTAATTCATTGATTGTTGTTGCCCTTACTTGGTGAAACTGCGGTCTATACTACATACAGACTTGAAGACTACTTCTCTTTAAATTAATAAAAAAACTATTTTTATTTACATTAGCATATAAAGACCATAGGACATATAGAATTCAAGTTTTAGCAAATTCCACAGAAAAAAAGATTCATATAATAAATTTTCTTAAGCTGAATGGGCATCGTATTCTAGATTTTGTATACACTTAATGAAAAATAAACAAAGCTTTAAATAAGATGTGCAAATTTGGATGCCACTGTACAAATAAATCGATTGTAGGTTCTCCAAGTTGAAACTCTGTATTCTTTGCAGAAATGTGAGAATTTAGTGAAACAGGGTATTAATTGTGTAACATAGTGTATGGCGTATGGATTTGTTAAATTATGACTTAAATTCTAATGATGTCTTTGAGCAAACAATTTTTCAAGTGATAAAATAACATGGGTCGAGACTATTGTCGTAAAATGTTTGTCAAAATGCTGCCAGAAAATAAGGGTCATCTCCAACAAGACTATACACAGACTGTCCCTGTTTTCAATGTACTATCGGGCTTCGTAACCGATAGAGAGTTGGTTTAATTACAAAAAAGATGCATAATTTAGCGACCATTTTGAATATCTAAATTAACCAAAAATATTTAACCGTTTCAGAAATAAAAACTGAAAAAGTCTGATTTTGAAAACTGTTAATAACTTTTTTCGATTATGACAATCATTTCGAAAGTTAGTAACATTCCATTTTATAGCGTATGGAATTTTTTAGCTTTTCATTTTCTTACCTAGGCCTACTATTTTTAGAAATATGACAGTTCAGTTTCGTTTTTCTAATTGGCGCAATATTGGAATTGGGAATAAAAATAAACACAATTATTCTCTTTACAACGTATAACATAACTATATAGTTATCTTTTAACAATATTTGAAAAATCACAAAAACCTTTTAAAAAAAGAATAAATCAAATTACCTTGGTTTTATCAGCATAGAACGTTGAATTGACAGATGTTTGAAGTTTGTTGTTGCCATTATAGTTTGTTGAAAACATTTTTGAACAGAATAATTCAATTTCGGTGGTTTTAGCGGCATACAGCGTTTAACTGACAACTGTTCAGCGTTTGTTTTTGTCAGTATAGATTGTTGGAAACGTTTGCAGCAACGTTTCTCAGAATGGTGAGATATTTGATCAATGGAAAAAGAGATATGTACGATCTGTACATCCAAAATCATGGAAACGTTTGCAGCAACCTTCCTTAGAATGTTAAGATATTAGATCAATGAAAAAACAGATATGTATGATCTGTACATCCAAAATCACAGAAATTCAATGGAAGCGGCCCAACAATACTACCTTATGTACCCGGAAAGAGCTCAGCCCAGTAGAATAGAGTTTTATACGTATTTCAAAAAATATGTGTGAAAATAAGAGGAAGAAATACCAAGCAACACCCAAAAGTAACTATATTCGCGAATTAAAAAAAAATTCGCTAATGAGGAGATCTGTGTATATATATATATATATATATATATATATATATATATATATATATATATATATATATATATATATATATATATATATATATATATATATCCGACCGATAACTCAAAAAATGATGGACCCATCTTGATAAAATTTGGTGAATACAATCCTTTTGCATGTGGCTTGGATAAGTTTGTTAGCCAGGAAAATCGGATTAGGTTTTCCCGGAAAATTTTGTGTTTTCTTTCTAAAAAAATTTATAATTTCGTAAATAATAAAGTAAGGGCAATTTGGTGTGCATATTTGTATTATAAAGAGCGAACTCTGTATCAAAATTTAGGTCTCTATCTTTAAAGGCAACAAAGTTATGGGCAGTTAAAGAAACAAATTTTGGAGTTTTCCTTAAAACGTCAAACTCGCAATTTTAAACGTCAAAATTGGCAATGTTTAGGCAAAGAACGTGAAACAAATACCGATTGTGAAAAGAAAATGTTGCAAGAAGAGTATTCTGCGAACCCTTAAGTTTCAGATTCAGCCGTCATTGCCCTTCATTTTACTAAAATATTTACAAATTATTCATTTCAAATAGACCCGTTCTCTGATGCTTTGGCTGTCGGTTTAGTTAAGTTGATGCTTTCGCTGTAGGTTTAGTGAAGTTTATGGTTTAACGGTCTATAATTTTTGTAGCTAATTTTCGTAGAACAAATTCGTTAATGCATTTTTGCATTTTTTTATCCAAATATGATGCGTTTGTAAGAAAAAATCTGGACGTAGTAAGTGCGTTTTGGTAGCGAATTTTCGGTAAATTTGCAGTTAGCTCCAGAACGCTTTTCAAAAAACTGTTCTCAGAAACCTGCCTAGCCCCCCCCCTGGATCCACAAACCCCAAAAAACATTTCTTATTCACACCTCCCAAGGAAGTTACGGGACCAGGAGTGAGTAGGTGTCCTGGGCGGGGTAGGTAGTAAAAAGGAAATATGAGCAGAAAATGCGAATGAAACGGACTTGAAAGCTGTCTTTTATACATCTTGCAGCCATATCCCCCCTAAACCCTGCCTACCCCGCACAGCACCCCTATCCCCCCAGGTGCCGTAGCTTCCTTGGCGAATAGGAACAAAACATTTTTCTTGTGGTTTATGCAGCGAGGGTAGTTGTATGCACGCGAGGGGGAAGGAAAATCCCCACGACGAAGCAGCCACCCCCCAGTCCCCCGCCACATGTCCAACGGGGGGAAGGGGATCTGCTTCGTCGTAGGCATTTTCCTTCCCCCATCGTGTGAATTCAACCACCCTTGTTGCATAAACCACAAGAAAAACTTCTTGTTCATACCCTCCAAGGAAGTTATGTGACCTAGGGCAAATAGGGTTACTGTGCGAGGTAAGCAGGGTTTAATGGGGATATGGATTCAAATAGACAGCTTTCAACCAGTTTTCTTCGCATTTTCTGCTCATATTTCCTTTTTACTACCTACCCCGCCCAGCACCCCTATTCACTCCCAGTCCCGTAACTTCCTTGGGGGGTGTGAACAAGTATTTTGTCTTGTGGTTTATGCATCCAGGTGGGGTCCTAGCAATGTTTCTGAAAACAATTTTTTGAAAAGCATTCGGGAGCTAATCTGCAAATTTACCGAATTCTCATTAAATCCTTCAAATTTCAGTAACTAAATTTGCTATTAACGTAGGCTTTGTTGGTTATCAAACCAACATTTAAGTTTATTTTCAGAAAATTTTTGTATATTTTCAAACCATAAGTAATTTTGATAAAATATAGTATATTGTTTCTACTACATAGGCTATACCGGTAATCAGATTGATGCCTTCTCGCATTTGCTATTAAAAACATTTTTATGGAAATTCATTTCCATAACACACTTACTGCAACCAGACTTTTGAAAAATGTTTATATATTTTCAAACAATAAAGTTATTTCGATGAAATATGGTACATTGTTTCTACTATGTAGGCAACCAAGTTTGATGCCTGCTTTCATCAAAGAAAGACATTAGCTATTAAAAATATTAAAAAAAAAATTGCTACCATAACGCACTTGCTGCGTCCAGACTTTTTATTTTCTTCTGAATTTTACATGTTCAGATGTTCTCGGGGAGTTCTGCTCGGCTGTACGGCCTGCATTGCTTTTTATGTTTGTGCTTGTATGTAGCTTTTATATAGTTGATTATTTTGACTTTTTAGCGTGCTACTTTTGACTCGTTCAAAGTGGTGTTTCTATTGTAGGGCTCCAGTCCCGTTTTAAATGTACATATTTTTAAAATGTTTTATAAATCCTGACACTACTGACAGTTTAAACCTTGCATGGCCATTAGTGCTGTTTGATGTTTGACACTTAGTTTTTGTTAGACCTTGTACTTTCTGTAGTTGCAGTGTAGTCACTCGCATGTTAGACCTACCAGAAACGTAGTTTCTGACAACAAACTTTTTAGATTCTAGATCTAAACCCCTGAAGATGGCTCAATAATGGGTCGAAACGCGTAGTGTTGGGAATTAAATAATTGTCCGGTAGTAAAAGCCTTTTAATTATTACCTGTAATCATGTCAAACCCAAACGTAATGACGTTCAGAAATAATTAATGTCTTTGTCAAGACGGAATTTGTTTGGTACGGTTACTTTTAAATGAATAGAGGGTTACCTGGATATTCCTCTTCAATATAGCGATCTGGGTCTCTCATTAAATGCCCTGCTGGCGCTAAATATACCATTGCGTATCTTGTTCTTTTAACCGGCTCTTCCGTTGAAGACACTGTAATGAAAGAAACCATAAAAACTTTGGGTAATGTTATAGAATGATATTATGTAAAACTTGTTCGAAATTTGTGTTCCTGTCATCTCTACCATTGGCCTATTACCGCGCAAGATGCCAATTATCGACGTCAGAGAGCAGTCTTACCTCAGCTAGCTGGATATTTTGTCTAATCCATGCCTTTCATAAGCAGGGTAGGACTTTTTAAAATTCTTAAAATTGTGGGGTAGTTGGGACCTAAACAATTCCATAAATTGGTGAAATGGTTTTATACTAAATATTGGCATAGAGGGTCTAATGCTTCTCCTGTAAATATCAACTATTGCGGTTTATGAATGGAGATAATTGCATAAAATGTGTATTAGAATGTTCTAGATTTGTACTACTCTTCTCACTTATTAAAATAACTGCAAACTCTGCTACTAAAAACCTTACATATTACAAGTAAATAACTTAAGACCATTTTCGGTTATCTACCTTTTTTCATTGCAGTTTGCCAGAAGCCTTACGTGGTGTAATGGTTAGGATGACTGTCTGATGAGCGAAGGGATGCGGGTTCAAATCTCACCGCTGACTGAATCTCTCTTTTAATTTTTTTTATAATTTTTTCGTCTTTGATTCCATTTTAACGTTATCTGATCAGATTGTGTCATTCAATATATATTTTTAGCGACTTTTTGTTGAAAGGAAATATAAGCACTTTTAAGACTTAATTCAAGTTTAATAGTAGCTGTTATTGCCCTTAGTTGGTCAAACCGTGCCACAGCTAACATACACGTAGAGATTTGTGACATAAGAAGAGGTTGTTTTGTTCTCTATAACAGGCCTCAATTTTTACAACATCCACAGGCAAAAAAATTCTCTGTGAAGCCACAGACATTGAATATTTTTTAATTTATTTAATTTATTTCTATTTCTATTAGTTAATTTTCTAATACAAAATGTTCTTTTAATAGCAAATTTTTTTTTAAATATTTAATGAATTCACTAAAAGAACGTAAGTGTCAGAAAAAGACAAGAAATAATGAATCTTTTTAACGAATGTATAAAACAAAACTATTTTAATTTTAATGATAAAATTTATATGCAAAATGAAGGCCTACCTATTGGTAGTCCGTTGTCTCCTTTGTTAGCCAACATATTTATGGAAAACAGAAAACCAAACTTTGACATCAGAAATAACGCATAATATTGTCTTTTGGTACAGATACGTAGATGAAATTTTAGCATGTTTTCAAGGCAGCCATACAGAATTAAATGAATTTTTAAATTTTATTAATAACCTTTACAGAAATATTAAGTTTATTTTAGAAGAAGAAGCTAATAGTTTTATAAATATTTTAGACATAAAGAATATAAAGTTAGAAAATAATAAATTTGCGTTTCAATATATAGGAAACTTACACTAACACAACCATACCATACGATTTATGTCACCCTTTTTCACAAAAGGTGTCAGCCTATCATTCTACGATACATCGTGCATTTTCAATACCTATGTCACAAAACAATTTTGAAAAAGAAATTTCAATAATTAAGCAAACAGCATTTAATAATGGCTATTCTGTTAAAATAATAGATAAAATGATAGAGAGAAAAGAATAGTATTTAGCGAATAATTTAATTGATCAAAATGTTAGAGACAAAAAAGACAACAGGTAAATTTCAATAACTTATTCTGGAACCATTTCATAAAAAATTTCAAAAATTTTAAATACCTGTACAAATAGAAAGGTAGCCTTTAAATCTTACATTACCACGCGATTTGTTATTTAACGAGAAAGAAAAATCTTGTTTATTGACAAGTTTATAAATTAGCTGTACACATTGTAACGCAATCTACATAAGTCAAACTTCTATAAATGTTAACACCTGATACAAAAATATATTTCTGGACTTCGAAATAAGCACGTTGACAAATCTACATTTTAAAAACATATTATCGATACCCAACATAGACCTACGGTAAATAACCGCATAAAATTACTACATTTTTGTAATGACAAGCGTAAATTAGACTTTCTTGAAGCTTTAGAAGTCAAAAAGCACACACACGACAACAGCTACCTTGCTTTAAATGAGCAAAGTGATTTAATGAATGCCCATTTGTTGGATATTCTTCTTCCTATTTAAATAAATTAAATAAAATCTTACTATTTTTTCAAAAAAGTTATAATAAGAAAATGAGTTGAGGTATGTCGATATTTTGATTGTATGGAGTCTGCTTTATTTCTGTTATTGTTTAGTTGTTTTATTATTGTAACTGTTATTATAGTTATTACTGTTATAGGTTAGTTCTATCTTTATATTAAATATTGACATACATCACGTAGACATTTTGAAGGCCTCGTCCGTCATTTGTGTTTCACTTTGTTTTCAATTTTAAATATTTTTTTGATCAAAACATTATAACACAGCAACAGATCTTTATTTGTAGTTGTCATGATTTCGTCTTAATTCAATTTTTATCTGTCTGAGGATGGTGTCAAGTAGCGAAACCGGTTACAGAAACGTTGAAGAACGTCCTAGAATATCCAGAATTCAGAAGGGCCACTTGTTCCAGTTAGCTTACGCGCTGGCTACGTCCTCCACTTACACCAACAGTGAAGTAGACTCCAAGTCTGTATGGAGTATTAAAGTATTAATTTTAGTAATATCCGGTATCACGGGAGTACAATTTTTATGAAGGTTCCCTATTATAACGCATTTTCTGCGTCTTAAATTATTAGTCTGTATAAAAGGACTTACCATAACCTATATAAAATAAGAATAGTAAATAAAACTGTGGAGGCACCATACACAGTTTCATAATAAAGTTTGAGGAAGACACCTGTTAAAAACTAAATAGATGCCGGTCTTGTTGCAGGATCGAAACTATATACAGTTCAAGTTAACAATCTCTTATATAGAGCTCCAAATCAAAAGCTGGCACCGAAACCTGCGATTTTATGCGTAACCTGATCCAATAACTAAACTTTGTAAATAAACAAAGAACTACTACCATCTAATTAAAAATCAAACGAGAAGACGTCTCTATCACTTAATTGAAAGTCTATATGCAGCTCCATCCAATATCCCCTTGCCATTTTAGCATCAAATTAGGTGGGTGGACAAGAATTTTGATTATAATTTCAGTGAATGAATTGTAAATCTGCTATTATTTAAATCACTTCTTCCTATGAAACCTTTCCTTGATTAGATACCTGAAAATGATACTTCATTGTTCAGGCTTTGTTTGCACAAGAAAGCAATATTAGCCGATTTGTAACCACAATTCGTAAACTTAATAAGGATTTCAATGTAAATCTTTAGAAGTATAAGTAATTAAAACTGAATTAGATATGGTTTCCTCAAATAACAGATGCAATTATCTTTTAGATGATATAATGTAAATGTCTTCAGTGAGAATTGTCCAAGTTTTCAGCCAAACCCAAGGCAAAATATGTTTTGTAGCTATTATTGTGTTTATTTAGAGTTTACGTAGTATGAAGTATTATTGAATATTATTATTTGTTGTACAAAATAATCTTACAGCGCATCCTACAAATTAGTATAATAGTGTTGTTCAGAAAACAATGTTTTATATCAGGTATGGGCGACCTTTGCGTAGCCGAGGGCCTAATTTCGGGACTTAAGGTCGCGGGCTGTAGGCAAGAAATAAGTAGATAGTAGTGAATAAAAAATCCACAAAAATTCACACCTTTTTTGTGAATTTTTTTGAAAAAATTCACTAATGAGAAGATTCCGACTTTTGAATTTAGAAAAAATTTCTTCAAATGAGCGCTAATTAGCCCCCCTAGAACATATATATATATATATATATATATATATATATATATATATATATATATATATATATATATATATATATACAGGGTTACAACTAATTAATTGCGCTCACTATTGGCATCTCAGTAACGGTAAGAGATAAGAGATACAGAGTTGGTTAAATTACCAAAAAGTTTTTGAAAAAATTCACTAATGAGAAGATTCCGACTTTTGAATTTTGAAAAAATTTCTTCAAATGAGCGCTAATTAGCCCCCCTAGAACACACACACATATATATATATATATATATATATATATATATATATATATATATATATATATATATATATATATATATATATATATATATCTATATATATATATAGATATATATATATATATATATTTATATATATATATATATATATATATATATATATATATATATATATATATATATATACAGGGTTACAACTAATTAATTGCGCTCACTATTGGCATCTCAGTAACGGTAAGAGATACAGAGTTGGTTAAATTACCAAAAAGTTGCGTAAATTTTAGCTGATCCAATATCTGAAAACAAATTTTGAATATGTCGATTCGTTCCACAAATATCCTGAAAAAACAAAAAAAATTCAATTTTCAAAATTTCAAATAAATCCCTTATTATAAAAAATGATGTGCCAATTTTTTCTATGTGAGCATAATTTGATATAAATAATCAACTGAGGGCATCAGAATTGACGTATCTGCTCTAACTTTTGCGCAATCATAGTCAAGTTTTTTTTCTCTTATGGCCGCCATATTGGATTTTTAATTTTTCAGATGGCAAAAAATTCACCTTTCAAATGGTATAACACGCTTCATATTTTTCTTCCTAAATATTGCACAAATAAATAAAAAACTAATTATGGTCGCAAATATCAAGTAGGTATGTATCATTTTGTTATCAACATTCGTTACTTGTCAAAATATCAGCACACAAGATTTTAATTAACATAATAAAACAATATTAACCATAGATACTAACGAAACTTACAACTAGTGAATAAACAAACTAACAATACATAACAAATACTACCTACTAAATAATAAATGTGTGTAATGTTAATGAAGATGTTCTAAATGTATTCCATTGTTATTTATGCATTGTCGAACCTCTCGCGTATACCTTGTGTTGCTGATCTTATCATAGCAGGAGATATGGAGCAAATGTTATCTATTAAAATATTCTTTAACTCTTCTTCGTTGTCAAAATGCTAAAGGGAAAGTAAATTTTTGACATATCCCCAGAAGAAATAGTCCATTGGGGTTAAATCTGGGGATCTTGTCGGCATGCGAGCGGGTTCACTATTACCTATCCAACTATCTCTAAACGTCTGGTCTAGATAAGCTTTTACGGCCCGGCAATTGTGTTCAGGTGCACCGTCTTGCTGAAACCATATGTTTGCTCTTTGTTGCAAAGGAAGGTTATGAAAAAATTCCATAAGGTCATTAGTTAACAGATGAAAGTATACATCGCCATTCAACCTATTGCCTATGAAAAATGGTCCTATAACTGTAACATCTAAAAGGCCACACCAAACGTTTACACTCGCCCTATTTTGGTGTGGCGACTCATATAAAAGATAAGGATTCTCTGTACTCCAGTAACGGCGATTCTGCCTATTAAACAAACTGTTATTTGTAAATGTTCTCTCATCCGACCACAAGATGTTAGTTGTGAATGCATTGTGTATTTGTAACTTCCTAGCAAATCATTGGCAAAACTGCAACCGGCGGTCGTGATCTGGCTTATAAAGTGCTTGCACTATGGTGTATTTATAAGGATGGTGTTTATGTTTTTCAGAATCTTTGACACCAGCTGCTGGCTTATTCCACATTCTCTCGCAATATATGTTGTGGATAGGTTGGAATTTATATTGACCTGAGCAAGAGCATTGATTGTTACTCGGGGGTCAAAGGCAATGAAGAAGCGAAGAGAGGGTCAGCAGAACCATTTATGGGACCAGAACCGGCTCTGGGCGTGTCAAAGAGCACTGCCAGGGGAGCCATTAAGTCCTGGGTCAGAAACCAACACAAGGTGTACTGGGCGGACTGTCCAGGGCTCAGACATGGGAAGTCAATAATTGACGGACCCAGTTCAAAGAGAGCTGTGGAGCTGCTAAACCTTAGCAGAGGACAGCTCAGAAACACAACAGGTCTCTTGACGGGACACATGGCCGTCAAGAAACACCTGCATAAAATGGGGCGGTTCGAAGGGGACCTCGCATGCAGACTCTGCGGCGAGGGGTAGGAATCAGCCCAGCACATCTTGTGTGAGTGTATAGCTCTGGACCGGAAAAGACAACTGATCTACGGTCACTCTAGACCGGAGACAGAGCAATATAAAACTTCACCCTACCAATCGCTGTGCAGACTAGTTCAAGGCACAGTGATTTTGGAATGGGTGGAGTAAGACTAAGGGTATGCACAATCAACCAAGGGTTGCGGTGCTATCGGGGCGGCAAGGCCGCGGACGAGCCCTGAGGAAAAAAAAAAGAGCATTGATTTCGTTAACACAGGGTTCCACATTGTAGGGAACACGCTTTCTGATCAAAGTACCAGTTTCATCCATCACTCTTGCTAATGTGGCGAAAATATGCCGACTTGGCTGCACACGTTCTGTATATTTTTCTTGGTATAACTGGGAAGCACGGGTCGAATGCCTAAAACTTCGGATGTATGCTTCATACATATCTCTTCTCTCTTCCACAGTAAAGCGAACCATTTTGGAAATACAATTTTAGAACAAATGTAACACAAGTCTTGAAATAAGATGTCTTTAATGCATAAATGAAGTAGAAGATTTCAAATTGACAGTTCAAATGAATCCTAATAACAAATTACAAAACAATGACACATACCTACTTGATATTTTCGACCATAATTAGTTTTTTTATTTAATTGTACGATGTTTATGAAGAAAAATATGAAGTGTGTTATACCATTCAAAAGGTGATTTTATTTTCCATCTGAAAAATTAAAAATCCAATATGGCGGCCATAAGAGAAAAAAAAGTTGACTATCGCTGCGCAAAAATTAGAGCAGATACGTCAATTCTGATGCCGTCAGTTGACTGCCTATATCAAATAATGCTCACATAGTAAAAATCAGGAGCCCATTTTTGATAATAAGGGATTAATTGTAAAATTTTGAAAATTGAGTTTTTCAGTTTTTTCAGGATATTTCAGGAACGAATTGACATATTCAAAATTTGTTTTCAGATATTGAATCAGCTAAAATTTGCGCAACTTTTTGGTAATTTAACCAACTCTTACCGTTACTGAGATGCCAATAGTGAGCAATTAATTAGTTGTAAGCCTGTATATATATATATACAAATATATATATATATATATATATATATATATATATATATATATATATATATATATATATATATATATATATATATATTTGTGTGTGTGTTCAAATGCAAGGATGGCAACAGAATGATCCTCCACTAGCCACAGACTTTTATAAATTACATGGCGAGAATTTGATATTTTATATATGATACGGTATAGTATAGTATATATATATATATATATATATATATATATATATATATATATATATATATATATATATATATATATATATATACATATACATAGACAAATAGACAAGTTATCATACGACAATAATCAAAACAGGAAACCGATTACATACAAATACAATAATAAATACAAAAGTTACAGGGGTGTTTCTATTTAAAATGGGTCACACTGTATATTGACCAGTGTAATTTTTGTTTACTTTCGGAAAATGTTTATATTTTTTCAAACAGTAAAGTTATTTAGATGAAATATGGTACATTGTTTCTACTGTAAATGTTATAGTCTAACAAAGGATATGGTCATTTTGGGTTCACCACTTTTTTTAGCGGCCACGAATAAAGCTAGCATATTTTGATAAAACCTCATACAACATATGTAACAGTGGTAAAAAAAGATTTCGAAAGTTAATCGGAGCTGAGATATACAGGGTGATTCATTAGGTGAGCGACATTTATATCTCGGTAACTATAGCAAATAGAGCTTCGGGGAAAAACTGTTCGAAAGGTTTTTTAAAGTGCAATTCAGATGATATTTTTTTATTTTCTTATTCTTGCCACCAGATGGCGCTTTTTCGGATGAAACGTTTTGAAGGCTGCTATCTCAAAATACCCCGAGTCTTGTTCTATATTAGTTACTAACCTTTTATACAGGGTGTTCGCGGAAATCGTTTAGAATAGCTATCTCCGTCATTTTTGGAGGTACAATGTGATTAAAATATGGTAAATTGTTCAGATTTTCACGAGCATCACTATTCTGACGCAAAAAACTAATTGCGCATCGAATTGCTGAGATTGACATATTAAGTTTATTTTCCTGAGTGGAACGCTTAGTATTTTTCCGGCTAGTTCAACTGCAAATTCCATTGTCCATTTTATGATGCTAACACGTTCCAGTAGAATCTGCGTACTTCCAGAGATATCTAGATCTGGATATGCTTGTTCACGGGAATCGTTTACAATAGTCAACTCCGTTACTATTGGAGCTACAATGTGATTCAATTAGGGAAAGTTGTTTAACTTTTCACGTGTATCTCGATTCTGACGCCAAAAAAGCATTTCGAAGAGAAATCTCGAAGGGGTATGGTCATTTTACATTTGGTTTTGGGATGATCACTTTTTTAGTGGCCACAAATAAAACTAGTACGCCTGGATAGTACCTTACACAACATGTGTAATAGCGGTAAAAAATATTTGAAAAGTGCATCGGAGCCGTGATATACAGAATGATTCATTATGTGAGCGACATCCTTATCTCGGTAACTATGGCAACAAGAGCTTCGGGGCAAAACATTCGAAAGGTTTTTCCTGTGCAACCAGGTAATATTTGTTATTTTCTTATTCTTGTCACCAGATGGCGTTTTTTTGGATTAAACTTTTTGTCAAAATTTTTCTATTACAATGTTATCTTTTTTAACTTTCTTTGAAACCTCTAATCTGGTTCTATATTTTTTTCTGAGTTTAGACCCCCCTTATATAAAGATCATCCTTAAAGGGTTGAATTTAAGCAAAAGTTGATGTAAGATGGTAATCTTTTACTTTAGACCCATCATATGATACATCAGTAAAATTGTGTAGACAAGTCCAATAAATGACTTTTAAATTAATTATGGCTCCCATTTGAAAAATCAAAATTGCTGAGGATTCTCAAAAAAACGGAAGGTCAGAACTCGGCTTTGATACTATTTTCAAATACTACTGTCAAAAGTGCTTTTAGAAAGTGAACTCCGAAATTGCATATTTTTAGAAGTGAAGACGTGGTTACTAAAATGAGTAATTTAGACAAGACCCTTTCGCATGTTTTTTCCTAAAGATCTTGTTGCCATAGTTACTGAGATATGAATGTCGCTTACATAATGAATCATTCTTTATATCACGGCTCCGATGCACTTTTCAAATATTTTTTACCCCTAATACATATGTTGTGTGTGGTACTATCAAGGCGTACTAGTTTTATTTGTGACCACTAAAAAAGTGATCATGCAAAAACCATATGTACAATGACCATATCCCTTCGAGATTTCTCTGCGAAATGCTTTTTTGACGGTAGAATCGAGATACACGTGAAAAGTAAAACAACTTTCCCCAATTGAATCACATTGTAGCTCCAATAGTAACGGAGATGACTATTGTAAACGATTCCCGTGAACAAGCATATCCACATCTAGATTTCTCTGGAAGTACGCAGAATTGACTAGAACGTGTTAGCATCATAAAATGGACAATCCAATTTCCAGTTGAACTAGCTGGGAAAATACCAAGCGTTCCACTTTGAAAAATAAACTTAATATGTCAAGCTTAGCAATTCGATGCGCAATTGTTTTTTTTTTTGGCGTCAGAATCGAGATGCTCGTGAAAAGCTGAACAATTTTCCATATTTGAATCACACTGTACCTCCAATAATGACGGAGATAGCAATTCTAAACGATTCCCGCGAACACCCTGTATAAAAGGTTCGTAACTAATATAGAACAGGACTCGGAGTTTCAGGAAAAGTAAAAAAAGATAACATTGTAATAGGCATATTTTGAGATAGCAGCCTTCAGAAACTTTCATCCGAAAAAGCGCCATCTGATCGCAAGAATAATAAAATAAGAAAAATATCATCAGAATTGTACAGGGTGATTCTTTATAATGTCGCCCCCCTTTAACCTTGTTATTTTAAGTGTCCCAAAAAATTGAAAGTATGGTTATGTAGGTGCTAAAAAATACTTTTTTCTACCAATAAAAAAATTTGAAATATGATCAGTATATAGGGAAAACCAAAAAGTTCATTTTTTTCGATAGATCACCCTATATATGAATTTATTTTTCGATTCTTCGTAAAATTCTAAGCATAATTTATATAACATATCGTATACTTAAAATTAATAGTTTTTGAAATATTCGCATTTGAAACGTTATCATCACAAATTTTATTAAACGAAAACAGCTGTTACAAATCAAGAAATCTAACAATAAATAATATAACACAAACAGTTTCTAATTAAATATAAAGATGCTCTACCGGGTCTCCATTTTCTTCAACACATTGTATAAGGGTTCTTCGCATTTTCTCTAATGAATCTATTATGAATGCTGGGTTATTTTCATTTAAATTGATAATTTCATTCCGTATCAAATCTTTAAGATGATCAAAGTTTTCAATTTGGTGGTCTTATACACGGTTTTTTATATAACCCCAAAAAACGCATCCATAGAAGTCAAATCGGGGCTGTTTGCAGGCCATTTAATTGGCGCATTTCTTCCGATCCATTCACGAATTCTTTCATTTAGGTAATTAAGCACAGCACGAATGTTGTGAGGGGGTGCTTCATCCTGTTGAAAAATTATATTTTGTAATATATTTAAAGGCAAATCGTCTAAATATTCTTCGAACTCGTTTTCCAAGAAATCTAAATAGCAGCCTCCATTTAAAACAGTATCAAAAAAATACGGGCCGATAACTTGATCGCCCAGGATATCACACCGCACATTCACGGATTATCGCCCTTGGAACTTAAATTCCCTATACGAATGTGGATTCTCTCTTGCCCATTGTCTGGTATTTTTTCGGTTAAACAGGCCACTAGTAGAAAAGGTAGACTCATCAGTCCATAGAACTGTTTTCAAAAAATTGTTATTTATGTTTATTCTGTCTAGAATCAGTTGACAAAATGCGACCCGATCATCTTTTTGCATTTGGGTAAGCTTTGTAGTGGGTTTAATCTTATATGGTACATTTTCTTAACGTTTTTTGGACTTTACTGTATGAAGTTCGCTGAATATTTTCGTGTTTTGCTCGTAATATCTTTGAAATGTTTCTTATGGAATTGTTTGGATTCTCTTCTATAGCAAGTAAAATATTCAATCTGCATTTTCATCTACGTTCACAGCAGTTATTTTTCTCCTTTGTAAATTTGACCTTTCTTGAAACTTCCTATATATAGATGTAAACTTTTTTTGAGTTAGGACATCCATACCGGGATTATCTTCTATCATATTTCTAATGGCAGCGTGACAAATTAAGTTATTTTTAATATAATAACTTAAAATAACTCTTCTTTCTCTGTCTGAGTACGGCATTTTTACTTACTAAACAATACAACTACAACAATATTGGAAGAATGTTACTGTGAGTTATTTATTTTCAATTAAAAGCGTGGTATCCTAGGACTTCTTGATTTGTAACAGTTGTTTAATAAAATATTTGATGATAACGTTTCAAATGCGAATATTATTATTCATTTTAAGTATACGGTATGTTATATAAATTATGCTTAGAATTTTACGAGGAATCAAAAAATAAATTCATATATAAGGTGATCCATTGAAAAAAATTAACTTTTTAGTTTTCCCTGTATACTGAGCATTTTTCAATTTTTTTTATACGTAGAAAAAAATATTTTTTAGCACCTACATAATCATACTTTCAATTTTTTTGGGACACTTAAAATAACATAGTTGAAGGGGGGCGACATTATAAAGAATCACCTGCTACTTGAAAACATCGTAAGAAAAGTTTTTCCCCCAAAGCTCTATTTGCCATAGTTACCGACATATGAATGTCGCTCACCTAATGAATCACCCTGTATATCTCAGCGCCGATGCACTTTTGAAATCTCTATTTACCACTGGTACATATATTGTATGAGCTACTATCAAAATATGCTAGTTTTATTCGTGGCCGCTAAAAAAAGTGGTGATCCCAAAACCCAATGTAAAATGACCATGCCCCTTTGATGTCTTTCATTAAACAAAAGGTATATTTGGAATTTTTTTCTATTCAAAATATAATAAAGGTTAACAACATGGGCGAAAGAGCCATACCCTTTTAGTGAATTTTCGTAGAAAAAATTCACTATTAAGGAGATCCCGATTTTTGAATTTTGAAAAATTTTTTTGCAAATGAGCGCGAACTAGAATCAATATCCGGGGTCAGCTTTGATTTTTATATGATATATATATATATATATATATATATATATATATATATATATATATATATATATATATATATATAATAAATATATATATATATATATATATATATATATATATATATATATATATATATATATATCTATATATATATTTACCGATAACTCAAAAAATAATATGCCGATTTTGATAAAATTTGGCATGTACCTTCCTTTTGTAAATGGCTTGAACAAGTTCGTTAGTCAGGAAAATCGGACGAAGTTTTCCGGGAAAGTTTTGAGTTATCATTCGAAAAAAAATTTTAACTTAAAAAATAGAAAATATATAAGAACCAAATTTGGTAGGTAGGTTTACGATATAAGAAGTAAACTATACACCAAAATTTAGATTTCTATGTTACAAGAAAAAAAGTTATAATAAAATATTTTTTCGGCAGCCGTCCGGGAAGTACCCACTTCCCGAACGCTTTTTCTTTGAGAAAGTAGCATTTCTCCGGCCTAGTCCGGGAAGTACGTACTTCCCGGACTAGGCCGGGAAGAATCACATCGTTGTAGTCATTGTGAATATGAAAATCTTGGTAGGTATGATTTTGATAAATACAGTTGAACATTACCATAGCAACGAAATAACGACTGACAGCTATCTGAAATGAAATTAGTTGACAGTTTAATTTTCGAAAGTTTGCATGGTTTTTGGTCGCAATTGTCCCAATAAACTATGGAAAGCAACAGCGATAGTGAGTTTGAAACATCACAAATTTGAAGAGACACGGTGGCTGGAAGTCTACCAATGTCGCTGAAGGATATATAGACAATTCACTAACAAACAAAATTAAAATTGCCAATACCATTCAAAAATTATCAGATGAAAACCATCAATATGAAACGGAAACTTTACCTTCTTGTTCTGACTACAAAAGGCATTTAAATATACCAAGCATTTCAAACAAATTAAATCCTTTCAATTGCTCGAATTTTAATATAAATAAGAATTAGAATGTTTCTGTTAGTACCTATCTTCTGTTCGAATTTCAATATTTAATACAAATAAGAATTAAAATGTTCGAAATTTTGTTCTACAAAGAAATATAATAAAGAAATGTGTCTCATTGATTTGTTATTCTACATGGTTGCCGAAAAAATAGTGTACGCAAGACGTCCGAAAACAGTTTTTTTTGGACTCGCAGACTTTTAACCCACATTTATGTTTTAATTTCTAATATAGACTGAGACAAGCTTTCACCAAGCGGAAGAAAGAATTAAGTTAATCCAGGAAAATTTAATTTTCCGTCCTCTACGTGTGCCAACGGAAAATCAATCTAGTGTGTCTGGGAACGAACATTAGCTACATCAGTAGAGAGGGGAAATAACTTTATTATTTCCATTGTAAACTGATGTGCTAATTGGTCTATTCCACTATGCTATTGTTAATTAACTGTGAATTGATGTTTTTACACGACATGCACGCACGTCCGGTCAAATATTGGGACTCGGGCAAACAAAATTAAAACAAACTGATTTCGCTCTGTTGTTTCAGGTGCATAGCTTGATTAGTTGTACTAATTTAGTAGAGAAATCAAAACTATTGCAGTAGGTGGATCTAAATGTATATTGGCTTTATATTATATTGTTGCTGTATGTGAGATTGGTTCGATGACGTAGCTACCGAAATACGAATTTATATTAAGAAAAACTCGGGACGCAGCAAGTGCGTTATGGTAGTGAATTTTTATTAAATGCTTCAAATTTAAATAACTCAATTTTCTATAAACTTAGAGAGTTTAATTTCAATACGTAGTAAGGTTTTTCCTAAGGCAAGATATCCACAAAATTTCATTAAAATAAGTTTGTAATTTTCGGAGAAAAAAATTTTTTTCGAAAGAAAATTTAAAATTTGAGTAACTCAATTTTCTCTAAACTTAGAAAGTTGAATTTTGGTACGTAGTAAGGTTGAGGCAACATATATAGTAAATTTCATTGAAACAGCTTTGTTACTTTCGGAGAAAAAAAATTTTTTCGAAATAAAACTCAAAATTTTTCCGGAAAACGCCGTCTGATTTTTCTGGATAACGAACTCATCCAAGCCATTAATAAAAGACAGGCACTTGCCAAGTTTCATCGAAATCGGTTAATTATTTTTTGAGTTATCATATATATATATATATATATATATATATATATATATATATATATATATATATATATATATATAAACATATAAAAATTAAACCTATTTACAAATGAACTTTAATAAGATATTATGCTGTGACAATACCTCTCTCAAGCACCCTAAAATATAATCAAAATGTGCACAGTTATATATGTTTTATTTCTTTTTCCCTTGTCTTAATACACTACATATTTTATGACAATCGATTTAATTTACTTATTTGATTTCATAAATAGTCGGTTAATAGTGACTTGGAATGAAGTAGACACCACATCTTCAAACATATTAAGAGAATATGAGTAAATCAACAGCAACTGGGAATGAATTCGGTCAGTCGCCCAGCCACGTGGTTAAAAAACACTGTTTGTATGAGTGGTTACAACTCTAGATCTAAATAAAAGGACTGTAACAGCGGCAGAAGCAGAAGTCAATGGAAGGTTGATGAATGAATCTCATGAGTCAATAAGAAAAGCATTGACTAACCAACAGCAACCACATACTTATGATTTAAACATGTTTCAAATTTGAATAGCTCAATTTTCTGTAACCCTAGAAAGCTGAATTTTGGCACATAGTTAGGTATTTGCCAAAGCAATATGTAGACCAAATTTTATCGAAATTTTCGGAAAAAATTTTTTTTTGAAAGAAAACTCAAAATTTTCCCGGAAAACCCCGTCCGATTTTCCTGGCCAACGAACTCATCCAAGCCATTAATAAAAGAAAGGCACTTGCCGAGTTTCATCTAAATCGGTTAATTATTTTTTGAGTTATCAGACGGATACATATATATATATATATATATATATATATATATATATATATATATATATATATATATATATATATATATATATATATGTATATATATATATATATATATATATATATATATATATATATATATATATATATATATATATATATATATAAGCATATAAAAATTCAAACTGACCCCGGATATGGGTTCTAGGGGTCCTAATTCGCGCTCATTTGAAAGAATTTTTGCAAAGTCTCACCATCGATACCTCTCTATTAGTGAATTTTTTTAATAAAAATTCACTAAAAAATTCAACCTATACAGTGTGTCTCAAACTGGATGGGAATGTATCGCTATCTCCGTTATTATTAGAGATGGGAGACGGTTAAATTAGCAATGTTTTGTAGAATTTCATGCTCGTTCCAAATATGACTTGTATTTTGCCCTGCCTCTTTTCGTTTTCGAGTTATTTTGGAAAAAAAATTGTCGATTTAATTTTTTTTTCAATATCTACGTAGGCATTGATCTGACATGTCTAAGACTTGCGCATTCTCAGGACACTTTTTACAGAGTAATCTTTTTGTGCTATTCTCAGCTTTGGATTGTCATTTGTTTTTGAGCTACTGGTTTGTTTTTATTACGGCACCCATATTGGATTTTTTGCTCATGTGATAGCCTGTGAAAAGAGCTTTCCAATGATGTACAACGTGCTTGAGAAATCTTGTAATTGCACTGACAATTTTGAGAAAAACCGTTTTGAGGATAGTAGGCTATGAAATCCAATACCAGAAAAAAAATGACAAAAAAGGGGTTCAAAAAGCAGTAGGCCATGGAGTCTAACAATAGACTTCTACTTTTAACATCATTTTCCGTAATGATTCACGATAAAAAAGTATTGTGATTTAATTTACAATACTTAATTAGGTAATAATGCTAGGTAATATTATGTGAAACAGTTTAGTGACGAAACCCGGCAATAACAAACTTAAACTTCACAAAACAATATAATTATAAACGGAACTCAATAAATAATAAAATAGAAACTTTAAAATACACTAAATAGAAAATTGTTCAATATGGCCACCGTTTTGTTCAATGCACTTTATACACCTTTTTGAAACATGCCTGCAAACTCTGCTGAGGGTGTTTCGGTTAATATGATTTATAGCTTCCGTGATTCTGTTTCGTAATTCATTGATATTTTGTGGTGGATCAAATTTCTACACATCATTCTTCAGAGTACCCCAAAAATAAAAATCCATGGGTGTTATATCGGGACTTCGAGCACACCAATGAACCGGCCCATTATAACAAATGACACGATTATTGAAATTTTGGTACAAAAACTCTTAGACGATCCTAGCATTGTGAGCTGGACAATCGTCTTGTTGGTACCAAATCTCGTCTAAATTATCATGCACTCTTCTAATTGTTGGTAAGATATCATTTCTCAATAGATTAAGATGTCTTTCCCCAGTTAAATTATTTTCAAAAAAGAACGGACCAACAATGAAGTTTGGGGCGGTTCGAAGGGGACCTCGCATGCAGACTCTGCGGCGAGGGGGAGGAATCAGCCCAGCACATCATGTGCGAGTGTAAAGCTCTGGACCGCAAAAGAAAACTGATCTGCGGTCAGTCTAGACCGGAGACAGAGCAATATAAAACTTCACCCTACCAATCGCTGTGCAGACTAGTTCAAGGCACAGTGATTTTGGAATGGGTAGAGTAAGACTAAGGGTATGCACAATCAACCAAAGGTTTCAGTGCTATCGGGGCGGCAAGGCCGCGGACGAGCCCTGAGGAAAAAAAACAATGAAGTTACCTGAGTTTTTAAATTAACTGTCTAAACTACAAAAAAAAATAACAGTTTTTCACCTAATAAGCCGCACCAAACATTAATATCAAATCTGTCTTGCAATCGTCTTTCTACCTTTATATTGGATTTTCATTTGCCAAATAATGTATATTATGGCGATTATGCACACCACAATTTGTAAATCTGGATTCATCAGTCTGTATTGTTTTCAAATGAAAAATTTCATCTTGCTGACATTGTCCTTGATACCATCTGCAGAATTGAAGTCCCTTAGGGCAATCGTCAACATTTAAGCCTTGTACGATTGTAGGTTTGTATAAATGGTAATGACTTTGTTTTAATACACAATGTACTGTACTTTTTGGAACGTCAATTTGTTCACCTTAAAACCGAACAGATTGCGGAGGGTTTTCGTTTGAAACCTGTAAGACGGCATTACTTCTTTCTTCATTTCTAATCATTGGTAGTTTCTTTGCATGGAAGCTACCGTCGTTCAATAGATTGGTCACTATCCTGCGAAATATTTTGGTGTTTGGTTGTCGTCTTTCTGGGTAGTTGTTTTGATATGAATTTGCAGCTGCCTCAGTATTTCTGTTAGAACGAATGTAACATTCCAACATGTCAAAATATGCTTCATTACTGAACATATTTTTGAATAATATTTAAAATAAACAGGAAACAAACTATTTAGTACAAAATTTTAAGCAACGTGTTAAATACACCTTAAATTGTTCAGATAATTAAGAATGACAGTATTCTTAATTGTCGCGATAGTATTATATCCATAGCCGCCTTTCTTCTGTTGTTTTTCAGTTGACTTACGTTTAAAAATCAAACAATATTCAAAGGCGTCTTCGTAAATCATTAATCGGCTTTTTATTGAGTTATGTTAGTAAATTTAGTTATTTACTAGATTTACCTATTTAATTAAATTATAACATTTTTTTAGGATAATATTGTAATGTAAAACATCATTTGTAATAATGGGCCGATTTATTGGTGTGCTCAAAGTGCATATTTTTTTATCGTGAATCATTACAGAAAATTATGTAAAAAGTAGAAGTCTATTGTTAGACTTCATGGCCTACTGATTTCTGAACATTTTTTTGGCATTTGTTTTCTGGTATTGGATTTCATAGCCTACTATCCTCAAAACGGTTTTTCTCAAAATTATCAGTGCAATTACAAGATTTCTTAAACATGTTGTACATCATTGGAAATCTCTTTTCACAGGCTATGAGCAAAAAATCCAATATGGCTGCCATAATAAAAACAAACGTTAATACCTGTAGTTCAAAACAAATGACAATCCAAAGTTGAGAATGGCACAAAAAGATTACTCTATAAAAAGTGTACTGATAGTGTGCAAGTCTTAGACATGTCAGATCAACGTCTACTTAAATATTGAAGAAAAAAGAAACCGACAAATTTTGTTTTTTTCAAAGTAACTCGAAAACGAAAAAAACAGGGCAAAATACAAGTCATATTTGGAACGAGCATGAAATTATACAAAACAATGCTAATTTAACCGTCTCCCTATCTCTAATAATAACGGCGATAGCTACACATTCCCATCCAGTTTGGGACACACTATATAGCAATAAATAAAAATTGCAATGAAAGTGATTCAATTTGTTTAAAGGCAACCTAGAACTACGTTTTATTATGTATAAATATTAAGCTTCCCATTCTTCAGGGTATTTAAAAGCCATCTCGCTCTCCTAGTTAAATCTGACGACACCAATTACTTATTTGTCATTTGTAATTTTGCCAACTGACAGCAGGGGGGAGTCGAATTCGATGTTATATTGTTCTTCTTTGTTTAGAGACGCCATAAACAAATAAGAAGAAGAAGAAGAAGAAGAAGAAGAATAATAATAATAATAATAATATAATTTCGAAATCGACTTCGCTGCCGCTGATACCTTAGAATCTTAGAATATGGTACTTATTGTTTACTTTTAGTTTTTATTTAATCTCCATCTCGTATATGAAAAATTTGAGGTAAATGAAACTACATAATATGCAATAGTTTAAGGTATACATATAAACAGATGTTCAGCGTAAATTATTTGAATTTAAATTTCAAAATTTTCATTGATTATATTTATTTATTTCATTTTCAAAAGGTATGGATACAGCAATAGTAAATAAGTGTTGAAAAGAGTTTAGGTGCAGCAAGTGCGTTATGGTAGCAAATTTTCGTAAAAATATTTCAAATGATGATAATCCAGTTTCCCATTAAACTAGAATCTTCAGGTTGATACATACTAAAACCTATATAAAAGCTGCGTGGGTACTAAGTTTAAAAAATATCACAATGAGCTTCACAGGCAACGACAAATTTGTTTTAGAAAACCATATTTGTTATTTTGGTTGCAGAAACTGGTTCGATTGAGTTGGCTAATACGGATCATGGAAGCGAGTAATAAGGAAAAATACCTGCCACGTTTATAATTTGGCAGGTACATCTGTTTTGTAAATAAAAATGCAATTCTCAGTAAATTTGCAGATTAGCACACGGGTATTTAAAAAAAATTAAAACACGCTTAGATTTCCTTGTGGATGCACAAACCACAAGAAATATTTCTTGAAAGCATTCCCCAAGAAAGTTACGGGACCAGGAGTGAATAGGGGTGTTGGGTGAGGAAGAAGATAAAAAGGAAATGTGAGCGGAAAGTGCGAAGAAACCAGCTTAGTTGCATTTCTATAAGCTGCCTTTATCCCATTTGGCAGCTATACCTCCTTGAAATTCTGTTTGTCCCGCTCTTAAAACCGAAAGGTGGGAAACCGGGCCGCGAGATCCTAGGACCCCGCGGTCAAAAACTGCTCCATGTCCCGCCCAGAACCCCCATAATCACCGCAGGTCTCGTAACTTTCTTGCGGGTTGTTCCCAAGAAACTTTGCTTGTTGACATTGTTCTTGTTTATGCATTGAGGGTGGATACAGACATGCAGAAGGGGAAGGGTAACCCTTGCGGCAAAGCAGCGAACCAAGATTTTCAATTTATGTTTAAATTGTTACCCCATTTCATTTGTCTAAAATATTTTTCCAAAAATGTAATTTAGGTTGCTCTGTTTGTCAGTCTTACATAGAGAGCTACAATATTTCATCATTTTCAAAAACTGTGGATACAGCAACAGTAAATAAGTGTTGAAAAAAATCTGGGTGCCAATACATTATGGTAGAGAATTTTTAAAAAATATTTGAAATCCGATAATTTAATTTCCTGTTAAGCCAGAATCTTCAATCTTGAACCATAGTAACACCTATGTAAACACAGCGTGAGTACTAGATTAAAGAAAAATAACATAATGAGCTTCGCGGAAAACTACAAGTAGGTTTTAAAAAACCCCTTTATTGTTTTGTTTGCAAAAACTGTTTCGATTGGGTTGACTAAAACAAAACCCTCCAAGCAATTAAAAGGTAAATACCTGCCATATTTATGACTTGACAGGTACATTCCCTTTGTAAATAATTAATTTTTTTCTAGATAACTTTTGTGACTTTAATTAAATTTGTAACAAAAATTTTTTAAAGAGACTTGCAGTACATATATCTCTACCAAATTATAATTTTATAACGCCATAGAAAATATAAACTTCTTCAAATAATCGCTTACTGTGACCTCTATAACCGGTCTCCCAGGTCAATTTAAATTTAAAGAATTAGTTTTAATAATGTATCTTACTAAGAGTCTACAATTCTTATTAAAATTCACTACTATAGTGCACTTGCTGCGTCCAGACCATTTATAATTTTTCTTACAGCCTCAGAGCAAAGTCTCAGCCTATGTTAATAGTCACCATGAAAAGTAAATAAATGTTTATGCAGATTTTGTTGTTACAGGTCCTGTATAGAAAGTGAATTTAAATCGAATAGGGTGTAGCGTGTTGTTTAGCCAATATTCCATTTGGCTTGAAAGCCTACTTAAGGGGATTTCTGCAATAATTTGATAAGAGCTAACGTTCGACGTTTTAACAGGTTTATAGATACATAAACTACTATTACTATAGTATTAAAATAAGATGTCTACTTCAATTTAGGTTAGGATTAGACAAATTATTGTGTAAAATACAAATAGATGTCTTACAATATGTTGTCGACAAGGTGTTTAGAGCGAATTATAAGCTTATCCTGCAAGCTTTTGCTTTTCACCAATTACACTTTCGTAGATTTTACAAAGGTAAAAATAAGTTTTGACCAGTATCGACCCGTATGTTTCCAACAAAGACAGATAATAGATATATAGCTAGGTTTATTGATTCTTTTAATAATAAATACGTAGTACCACAAATGCATATAATACAAAAAACAACACACGAGATGATACACAGAACTTAAGATCATAAACACTTCCAAATACCAGAGCCTCGGTGGTTCAGAGGTAAGAACGTGTGCCTCTAAACCGAAGGGTACTGAGTTCGATCCCAGGGTACTCCTTTCACTTTTTCAGTACAAACCGTAACATTAATATCAACCGAGGTTCTGGCATTGTATTCGAGCAAGTTCAATGTCTGCACGTTCCGCCCTTCGGAGGGGGCGTCAAGCCGTCGGTCCCGTGTCCATGCGATGTTGGGCACGTTAAAGATCCCTACCCTCTTTACAGAAAGGCAGGGGTTTGGCAAAACTTCCAGGATGGTGAAGTGAAACTGCTCCCTGGCGTCGGTGATTGGCCATAGTTGCAGAAATAGGCCGACGTTAAAGAAACAAAACACACACCACAATTTTCTTAATGCAACTAACATATATTTCCTTGGATACCTAAGTCAACATGACTTGTTTGTATCCATCTATATAATTCTCAGAACATTAATTAAACCGGTTAATACAGATAAATGTACTATTTTTTATTCTTCTTTGTGCCCCAATCTAACTAGATGTGTCCTGACCCTCAAAAGATGAGAGATTCGAATGTAAACTGAAACAATGTCAGTAGGAGAATCAACAGGATATCCTACACTAAATATAGTCCATTTCCCCAATCTTTAGTCTCCTTTTTTCATATTTTTCTTTTGAAACAACTGTATATATGATATCCATATAATCGACACCTCAAGGGAGAGCAGCGGAGGCCTTTGCAGTCAGCAATACTTTAGCCAATATGATTTAGCAACCTACTTACTTCCCTCGCATCCCAATACACAGCTCAAATCCCTTGGATCTCCTTCTTACCTGAATGCTATAAGACATCAGTCACCGCCCCCCTTGGTCGCTCAGACCACGGCATGGTTACTGCTTCCTACGCAATGCACTTGAGGTCACACAGTCATTACACCCACGTATAGTTTCGCACTACCATTCCTAGAACTGGGACGAAATGCGGGATTACTTTTCCTCATTTCTATAGGCGTCTGTCTGCTTCTTCTCTCATCCGGACCCCTCTGATATCTCACAAAACGTCACAGAAATTATCGAAGCTGGCATGGAATTATTTATTCCACGTACACAGAAAACCTCTTCAGCCACTCAAAAGCCCTGGTTCTCAAAATCCTGTGACAAGCCCAGACTTGAAAAGGTCAAAGCTTCCAAAACGCTTCTACACAATCCCAGTCAAGAAAACCGTCAAGCATTTAACGACGCAAGGAACCGCTATGTCCGCATTCTTTCTGGGTCAAAAAACTCGTTTAATAACCACATCAAAAACAAAGTCCCCTCAATCTCCAACGGCAGCAAACCCTTATGGACTCTTGCTAAATCCATTGGCAATAATTTCTGCAAGAGCACGTTCCCACCTCTTGTTTCAGGGGATGAAATTGTTTCCACCGCCCTGGGCAAGGCTGAACTTTTTGCCTCGTTGTTCGCCGGCAATTCTACTCTCAAACCACCTCCAAATGCATTTCTGTGGATCGAAATCTCAATTGGCACCAACATGTCACATCAATTGCAGGAGCGGCTGCTAAGAAATTAGGTTTCGTCTTCCGGACTCGCAAATACTTTTCACCAGCTAATCTCTATACCTTATATACTTTACAAATAAGGCCAAATCTCAAATACTTCTCCCACCTCTGGGGTGCCGCTGCCGCTTCTACACTCGCTATTCTGGACTCCATTCAGAAGAGAGCTATACGTCTCATTGGTGACCGTACCCTCACCCAAAGGCTGCCATCGCTTGCCCACCGACGTGCCGTTGCTGACCTCTCTCTCTTTTAAATATATCTGCACGGGCACTGCTCAGGTGAGCTGTCTTCCATAGTTCCTCCACCTGCTGCCCCCAACAAATCTACCAGGGGAACAGAGCGAATGCACCTTTTTACTGTCCAGGTCAGCAGACATAGAACATCTTGTTATGCCCGCTCTTTTGTCCCTAGGACTTCCAAGTTGTGGAATTCCTTGCCGGCACATGTTTTTCTCCGAACCTCCAAACCTTCAACTCCATAATTAACAAGTTACCTCTTTCGTCCTTGTCGACACCCACGGTACGATAGTATTTAGGCTGTAAGCCCTCGTGGTGTGTTGTTGAAATATTTAAAAAAACACATTTCATCAAGATACCTTTATTGTTTGAAAATGTAAAAAAAAATTTCGAAAATAAGCTCAAAATGTCCCCGAAAAAACTAGTTCCTAACCTATGAACGCTAAATTAATTAATATTAAATAATAATTAATAGCGAATTGAGCCATTGAAATTATAAACATGTAATGAGAACTCGCTACCATAACGCACTTGCTGCGTCCTGAATTTCTTTTCTTACAAACATGCATTATCTTTCGATGGAAAATGGAAAAATGTAATAATATAAGGTGTGTTCGATTAAAAAAAGGAATAGAAAATTTGTATCACCAACAACTTATATGCCACCTATGATTGTAAAACTAAATTTATAGGATGCATATCGAGACGGCCTATAATTAATATATACAATTTTTTCTTGTATCTTGAATAGTAAAAGATATATTGAGCTTTATCGTAGAAATGCGCCAGCCTGTATATATGAAAACCGATAAAAACTGAAAATAACCCCGGATATGGGTTCTAAGCAGTCCAGTTTGCGCTCATTTGAAGAAAGCTTTTGGAAATTCAAAAGTGGCGGCCTCCTCATTAACGAATTTTTTCGACAAATATTCGCTTAAAATTATAGACGATTAAACGATAAACGGTTTAGCTAAAACTACTGACAAAGCATCAGAGAAACGGTATGTATGAAATGAAAGTTCTGCAAATATTTTAGTAAAAAGGACAACTGCGGTTGAAGCTAAAACTTCGGGGTTTGCAAAACACTCTCCTTGCTACATTTTCTCTACATAACCCGTATTCCTTTCACGTTCTTCGCCTAAATGTTGCCAATTTTGACCTTTCAAATCGCGACTTTGACGTTTTAAGAGGAAAATCGCAATGTTTTCTTTAAATGCTTATAACTTTTTTTTTCTTTAAATCTACAGATCTAATTTTTGGCAAGGAATTTACCTGTTCTGACACAAATATGCGTGGAAAATTTGGTTGGGATAGCTTTGTTATTTAAGGAGATAAAATATTTTTTCGAAAGAAAACACAAAATTTTCGGGGAAAGCTACCTGATTTTCCTGGCTAACGAAACACTTGCAAAACGATCTCTTTTTAAAATTAGTTTTTCCAGAAAAACTCGCTGAAAAATTCATCGGAATAACAACAAACGGTAAAATGAAATGAAAGACTAAAAAAAATTAATAAAAGGGAAGTCGCCAACTAGGATTAGAACTCGTCTTATTATAGGACTCGATTATCTGATGCACACCGCTTAGATCACTGGACCACCGTCGACATGACAGATGTATGTACTAGCAGTTATATAATGCAATATGTTAATCTTCTAACGTCTTTATTATTTATACTAAACAATTTTCATTTACAATATTTTTACTAGTATTTTAACAAAATGAAGGAAAATAACGACTTAGACACATATCTAGGAGCTTGTTAGTCATTTCGTGTCTTATTTTTTACTCACATTAGTCTTTTTCTTCTATTGCTTATCCATTAATGGATATTCGCGATCTCATGTGCCCATTCTTTCCTATTTCTGATGGCGCTGAATAGGTCTCATAGAGTTTTTAGTCCTATCCATTGTCTCACGTTTCTGAGCATGACATCCTCTTCCTGTCGACTCCTCTCTTCCCCTCGATCTTTCCTTCGATTACTAATTCTAGGAATTGGTATCTTTCATTCCTTATTACGTGGCTCAGATATGCTGTTTTTCTGAACTTGATGGTCTTCAACAGTTCACGCTTTCTTTTAACCGTTCTTAGGATCTCCTCGTTTGTTACTCTGGCCGCCCATGGGACTTTTAGTATACGTCTGTATGTCCACGTTTCGAAGGCTTCAATTCTATTCATGGTATTCACTTTCAGCGTCCATCCCTCCACACCATATAGTAACACTGACCACACGTAACATTTTACAAATCTAATTCTTAGGTTGAGGTCAAAATCAGTGTTGGTAAGAACTTTCCTGAATTTCATAAATGTATTTCGGGCCATTTGGATTCGGCATCTGATCTTCGTTTCAGACGTCCAGTTTTCACACAGCCACTTGCCTAAATATTTAAATTTATATACCCGTTTTACTGAGCATCTGTTGTGTGTTAGGCTTGCATTTTGATGTTTTTCCGGCTTGCGAGAAACTATCATGAATTTTGTCTTCTTGGTGTTGATATTAAGGCCCAAGTTTTTGGTAATATCGCCTATAGCATTAATAAGATCCTGCAAGTCTCTCATGTTGTCTGTAATTAGGACTGTGTCGTCTGCGTACCGTATGTTGTTGATCCACACTCCATTCACCTTAATACCTAGGTCGCGTTCTTCGAGCGCCTCCTGAAAGATGCTTTCAGAATGCAGGTTGAAGAGGAGTGGAGAAAGAACGCATCCCTGTCTGACCCCTCTAAGGATCTTTGTCGGTTCTGTGTGTTCATTGCCAACCTTGACTACGGCTGTTTGGTTTCAATAAAGGCTTTCTATGTAGCGGATATCCTTCTGGTCTATATACATCCTCCTCAAAATTTGAATGAGATTCTGGTGTTGGACCCTGTCAAACGCTTTCTCGTAGTTGATGAAGCATAGCATCACATCCTTCCTCTGGTCGTTGCAGTTCTGGATCAATACTTGAGTTGCAACTATAGCTTCTCTCGTACCTAGTATGACTACCATAATTATCAATTTTGACGTTTTACCTTTTTTTAATCAGAGGCTTTTTTGTATTTTAACTTAGAGACCTGAATTTTGGTACATAGGATACTCCTTATGATGTAAACCAGCGTAATAATAATATGTATATTTGACAAAAGAAATTATACAATGTAACGTAAAAAAGATTCTTTGCTTGAGTTTTCATAAATTACATTTTTTATAATAAGCCACAGAACGGTTACATATCGAACACCTCTGGTGAATTGCCACTACATTAATTTTGGGCAATCTGCCACTCCTTGCACCCCAACTTCGCCACTCTCATTCACTCAATCATTTTGAACTTTCGGTTCTCATTCTAGAACAACTTATTACCGTAAAATGCTGAAATTATTTTGAAATTAGGGCAGAGTAATTTTGATGGCGCTAATATGACAATTTCTAACGATAAACTGCTTTAACACAAGCTAACGATTAGTTAGGATTGTATCCACCGAGCCACGTTTATTCTCAGTATGACAATTTCTGCTGTGATCAGAGATTATTCATCGCAAAACTAAAGTTCGAGGAGAATTTATTCAGACTTCGTAATATCTTATCTTATATCGCAGCTAATGTTGGTAGTTACTTATAATCTACAAAACAACTTTTATATACATAATCAAACTTGCTACTTAAACCTCAGCTTTATTCTGCGGTAGAAAAGATCTACTACTTACACTTCCTGTAGTAACGCATTTGCGTGTAGACTCAAAATGGCTGATGAAGAAATATTGCAAGAATAGTCTTCTGCAAACCCTTAAGTTTCAGGTTGAACTGTCATTGCCCTTCATTTTACTTAAATATTTACAGAAAATTCATTTCAAATAGACCCTTTCTCTGATGCTTTGGCTGTCGGTTTAGTCAAGTTCATGCTTTCGCTGTAACTTTAGTGAAGTTTATGGTTTAACGGTCTATAATTTTTAGCTAATTTTCGTAGAACAAATTCGTTATGCATTTTTGCATTTTTTATCGAAATATGATGCATGTTTGTAAGAAAAAAATCGGGACGCAGTAAGTGCGTTTTGGTAGCGAATTTTCATTATGTCCTTCAAATTGCATAAGTCAATTTGCTATTAACGTAAGGTTTGTTGGCTAGAAAACCAACATTTAAGTTTAGTTTCGAAATTTTTTTGTACATTTTCAAACCATAAGTAATTTTGATAAAATATAGTACATTGTTTCTACCACATAGGCTATACCGGTAATCAGATTGATGCCTGCTCGCATTTGCTATTAAAAACATTTTAATGAAAATTCACTTCCATAACGCTACGTCCCGAACTTTTTTATATCTACTTTTACTTAAAGGAAAATTAATTACCTTGTTTGCCAAAAATTCAATGGGCCATTTTTTGTGCATACGTATGATGTGAGTCACTCGGAATGTAGCTTAGAGTGGTGGTTTCCCTCTAATGGACATCGAATTCTAAATGTCTTTATTTTTTATAACTAGTAGATCTAGAAAGGGTAATTTATTATCAATTTCTAATTCGTGGCTAAATTTTATAGGATTAAATTTATTGTTTAATTTAGCAATAAAATCTTCTGTTCTGTAAATGTGTGTGTGTAAAACACACCGCCTCGGCGATTCAGTGGTAAGGACGTGTACCTTGAACCGAGGGGTACCGGATTCGAATCCCAGGATTTCCCTTTCACTTTTTCAGTACATACTATTCAATTAACATCAACCAAGGTTGTGGCACTGTATTTGAGCTAGTTGAATGTCTGGACGTTCAGCCCTTCGGAGGGGGCGTAAAGCCATCGGCCCCGTGTTTATGCGATTTTTAACACGTTAAAGACCCCTAGCCTCCTTACCGAAAGGCAGGGGTTCGGCAAAATTCCTGGTATGGTGAGGTGAACTGCTCCCTGGGGCCCGTGATTGGCCATAGTCGCGGAAATAGACCGACGTTAAGGAAAAAACATATTTCGTTTCGCGGAAACAAATAAATTATTTTATTATCTATCGGACGTGCTTCTGATGGTATCTCTTGTGAAGTGATCCATTAACAGACTCACCATAGGCGGCAGAGCCAAGTTCATACACTTTTTATTATAACTGTATTTAGTAATATATATATATATATATATATATATATATATATATATATATATATATATATATATATATATATATATATATATATATATATATATCGTAATAAATCAGCCCTCTGCGTCCACTGCTGGACACAGGCCTCCCCTAGTTGTGTCCATTCTTTTCTGTCTTGAGCGCTACGAATCCAGTTTTTTGTAATTTTTGTAATGTTGTCTGTCCAGCGAGTTGGTGGTCTTCCTCTGTCTCTTTTATCGGATCTGGGTCTCCATTCAAGTAATCGTTTTGTCTACCTGCCATCTTGCATGTGAGCCACATGTCCTGTCCACTTCCATTTGAGTTTTGCCACATGTACGATCACATCAGTCACTCCTGTTCTTCTGCGTAATTCTTCATTTCTAATGTGGTCACGTAACGAAACACCAAGCATCGACCTCTCCATTTTGCGCTGTGCTACTTTTAGTTTCTTCGCAGAAGCGTTGGCAAGGGTTAGTGTTTCGGCGCCGTAGGTCATAACCGGTAGAACGGAAAACGTCTCCAAGTTTGCCGTAAGCAGCCGAGGAGAGTATAATTCTTCTGTTTATCTCGCATGTTTGGTTAGCTTTGGATATGCTTATCTCGTGGCCCAAATATGCGTATTTATCTACCCATTCCACCTCAGAGTTTTCAATAATTAGGTTGTTACTAGGGACGAGGTTTGTCATCAATTTTGTTTTTCCGATGTTCATTTTTAGACCTACTGTTGCACAGGCTTCCTGAAGTTCCTGTAGCATTACTCTAATATATTCCAAGTTGCCAGCCAGTAAGACAATGTCGCCTGCAAACCGTAAGTTTGACAGACTTTGGCCGTCTATTCTTAGACCTTTTTGACTCCAATCTAGCTTCTTGAACACATATTCCTGGACGGTGATAAACATTTTGGAGACATCGTATCTCCTCTCCCAATTTTTATAGGATTCGTGTTGTCATGTAGTTTTACCACAAGAGTAGCATTTATATATATATATATATATATATATATATATATATATATATATATATATATATATATATATATATATATATATATATATATATATATATTGTAAATTAGTTTGGTGTAGCGATAGCCAATACGGCATGCTTGTAGGGACTGCAACACTGCGTCCAGCTCCACAGTGTCGAAAGCCTTATGGATATCCACAAAAGCAAGTACAAGCGGTCTGTCATATTCGATCGTCTCTTCAATCACTGTTTTGACGCTCTGGAGATGATCATTGGTTCCAAACCCACTTCCAAAACCGGCTTGTTCCACTGGCTGGACGAAGTCCAACTTCTTTTCAAGTCGTGTGGTAATTATTCTAGTAAATAATTTGTAGAGGTGGCTAAGTAGACTTATCGGCCTGTAATTTTCGAGGTTCGCGATGTCTCCTTTCTTGTGGACCAGTACTACGATGGTGTTGTGCCACTTTTCTGGTATCGTACTATGAAAGAGACAAAGGTTGAAAAGAGATTTGAATATATATGTATATGTATATATATATATATATATATATATATATATATATATATATATATATATATTTTATATATATATATATATATATATATATATATATATATATATATATATATATATATATATATACTTTTTTCTCTTAGTTTAACGTTGGCCTATTTCTGCGACTATGGCCAATCACCGACGCCAGGGAGCAGTTTCACCTCACTATCCTGGAAATGTTGTCTAACCCCTGCCTTTCTGTAAAGAAGGTAGGGATATTTAACGTGCCCATCATCGCATGGGCACGGGACCGACGGCTTTACGCCCCCCCCCCCCGAATCATTACAACTTATTTCATAAATTCCCGACATTCTAGCGGTACTACCCTTGTCCTTTGGGTTACCTAGTAAGTTTTTGAAAGTATTTTTTTGTTAAAAATGTTAGTTGCAAATTCGCTTTTTTTATAAAGCTATCTAGACCCCTCGCGATTCGTGGTTCAAATGGCAAGCAAATTTTTTTTCCCCTTTCCCTATTCTAAAATTCGCTGATTCCGCTAACATATAATTTGTATCCTGTTTGTTAATTAATTTCTCAACTAGGCAAGCAGTGTATGCGTTATATTCGGCCACGTTCTTAATATACCCTAATTCTTTGGTATGTCTATTTTTATTTAAAGAAAAAATAATTCTCCTGTTTAACTTGTGGCAGTAATTTGTAGCATAACCCCCTGAATTTGCGCACATCGTTTTTGGACACTGTATATTATATAAGAAAATTTCAATGATACTCGGAAAGGCTCCAATTAGCACTTTTTGCAAAAAAATCGAAATTTTGAAAGTTGTGACCTGTTTAAAAGCGAAATTTCCATAATGAAAATTCGTTATATAGTAATTTCAATTTAAATAAGATTTGAATACTGGTTCTGTTTGGTAGTTGTGATTATCTATAGGACATGCTTTTACAACCGTTTTCTTTTTGTCCTTATTTTTTGCACAATCTTTTATGGCCTAATAGCGACAATATTGACCTTATTTTTCTCCCTTAGGGCTTATCCGCGTCTTTGCCGCCCTGATAGCCCAGGAGCCCTTAGCATGCCCTTTGTCTTTTCTACTCCACCCATTCCAAAATCGCTGTGCCTTGAACTAGTCTGCACAGCAATTGGTAGAGTGAAGTTTTATATTGCTCTGTCTCCGGTCTATACTGACCGTAGATCAGTTGTCTTTTGTGGTCCAGAGCTTTACACTCGCACAAGATGTGCTGGGCTGATTCCTCCCCCTCGCCGCAGAGTCTGCATGCCAGGTCCCTCTCGAACCACCCCATTTTATGCAGGTGTTTCTTGACAGCCATATGTCCCATCAAGAGTCCTGTTATGTTCCTCAGCTGTCCTCTGCTAAGATTTAGCAGCTCCACAGCTCTCTTTGAACTGGGTTCATCAATTACTAACTTAACTTTCCATGTCTGAGCCCTACAAAGTCTACCCAGTACACCTTATGTATGTGTGTGTGACCCAGGACTTAATGGATCCCTTGGCAGTGCTCTTCGTCATGCCCAGGTCCGGTGTTGGTCCCAAAAATGATCCTGCTAATCCTCTCTTCGCGAGACAGTCAGCTTCTTCATTTCGTTTGACCCCCGAGTGACCCGGCACCCAGATGAGGGTGACCTCATTCTTCCCAGCCAGGTTGCTCGTCTCGGCATTCACTTACCAGTCTGAAATTGACCCGTGGGCTACTTAGCGCCTTCAGGACTACCTGGATGTCTTTGGCTATGAGGATCCGCTCGTTGATGTAGCCCCTCCTCTTGTTCTTTCGCACGCAGTACAATATGGCGTAGATTTCGGCCTGAAAGACCGCTGCATGAGTCCTCCTCCTATATAAGTCTTTTGATTAGAATAGAACAAAAGGTATTATTATTATTATTATTATTATTATTATTATTATTATTATTATTATTATTATTATTATTATTATTATTATTATTATTATTATTATTATTATTATTATATTTATGCGGCTTACTCTGTGACACAAATTTTACCTAGTATATTATGAATTAAATTATTTAGGGCAAGTAAAAGACACTATAAAAATACAAATATGTTTTATTCATTGATTAGTTTTTTCTTTATTTCGATGAAAACAATAAGCCCTAATATATAAATATATTATAATGTTCCAGCCAACCATTATAATATATGTATTTTATATTATATAATCTACACAACCAGTACAATGTACATAAATGATTATTATATTATATACTAAGAATTATTCACAGATAACATGGCATGAGTTCAGGATTATGGCGAATCAGGCAGAAGAGAAGCGTTTATATCGGTCTCGTCATAGGTTTCTTCAGATTCTCTACCCAAACGTGGTGTGTAGTCGATGCCTCTAGATGTGATGTCATCTGAAAAAATAAAAATTTAGGTCAGACAATGGGAAATGTCCGCAGGCAGCTAGTGAGTTATGATAACAAATTTTTTTAAAGTTTAAAATGTAGATAACGTAATTTCCATTAACCTAGAAACTTGAGTTCATGAATAGATATTGCCTTCATTTGTTGAAACTATTCCATACTAAATATAGACGTAGAGACTTTTTCTCTGGCTTCAAAAGCACTTCTTATTACCTCTGCAATCGGTCTCGCGTCTTAGCGCATCAGGGGATTTAATCCTCGAATCCTGCATTGGATTTACACTGCGATCGTCAGGCCGAGCGTCCTTTATAAGCACTGGTCTCGTGGTGAGGTGTGAATTAAACTGCTACTCTGAAGCCTGCTAAACTTCAAAGGTTGGCAAGTCTGGGTATCATCGGCGCTATGAAGACGATACAATCAGCCGCGCTAGAGGTCTTGCTGATACTGCCACTGCTTCCCAGCTGTATCAGAACGGAGGCTATGGCGTCGCATCTCAGAATGCAAGACTCAGGAAGCTGGTTTGGTGGATGAGCCCTCACAGAACAGGCAAAATTTTCCGAGGGGGTAGAAATGGAAATTCCAATTTCCAGCATCAAGGTACGAAATGCAGAGGATTATATTAGGCTAACTAGGACACACACCGTCAGACTCCCCAGCAAAGATCAGTGATGATATAATGAGGTTGCTTTCCAGCCCGCTAACTTGATCTGTTTCACTGATGGATCACGGCTGGACGAGCAGCACTATTGGAAATATTATACATCGGTGGTCTGGGGGTGTGCGAGAATTATGCTCTGCATTTCAAACAAAGGTATACGCTATCCTGTCTGTAGCTATTCGACAGGATGTGGGGATGAGAACCGAAGAATGAGTACACATTTGCTCGGATAGTCAGACGGCCCTCCAGGCGACGCGTGGGCTCAGATTTTTTAAATATATTTCAACAACATACCACGGGGGTTTACAACCTAAATACTACCGTACCGTGGGTGTCGACAAGGAGAAAAGAGGCAACTTGTTATTTCTGGACTTGAAGGTTTGGAGGTTCGGAGGAGAAGGAAAAACATATGCCGGCAAGGAATTCCACAACTTGGAAGTCCTCGGGACAAAAAAGCGGGCATAACAAGATGTTCTATGTCTGGTGATCTGGACAGTAAAAGGGTACATTCGCTATGTTCCCATGATAGACCTGTTGGGGGCAGCAGGTGGAGGAACTATGGAAAAAAGCTCCCCTGAGCAGTGTCCGTGCAGATATCTATAAAAGAGAGAGAGAGAGAGAGAGAGAGATCACCAACGGCACGTCGGTGGGCAAGGGATGGCAGTTTTTGGGTGAAAGTAGGGTAGGGTAGGGAATTAGATCAATCTTGGTTCAGAAGTGAGCTGACAAATAAGTTACAACTTATGTGGGTTCTGGGACACTATGGCGTGGCGCTGAATAAAGTGACGAATGAGCTTGCAAGGCTTGGTTCCCGGCAGCCGTTCTGTGGCCTGAAACCTGCTGTAGGCATAAATAGTAAGGTAGTCTCCGACGCTCTAGATATATGGACTAAGTAGGTCATGGAGAAGCACTGGAGGTTGGTAAGTGGCTGTAGACGAGTGACTTCGTGGAGAGGGCGGATAGAAACAAGACTGGCTTTTTGGTAGGAGTCGGTCTGCGTTTCATCGTGTCATTGGGATGCTAACATGCCACTGTACTCTCAGAAGACAAGAACCCAATTCTTCGAAATACTGTTTTTTGACTAAACGATCGTTTCGCTAACAAAGATAGCGTCATCAAGGGGATGACGGAAGGAGCGTCGGGTCAGAAAACTGTATTCTGACGAATTGGATTCTCCAAACTGTACTTCTCAGTACTCATCACAAGTTCTAATCTTCACTCATCTCAGAAGACACTTTACATTGGTAGGTGTCGAGACGGATCCCATTTGTCAGGAATATATTGCAAGACTGATGAATCGTCTTACCACTACCTGTGTGAATGCGAGGCTTTTGGAAGTCTTTGGTTAAAGGATTTTCCAGAGGAGCCAAGTAAGTTCCGTTCAATGGAAGACCGTCATGACCTTTATTTCCAGGTCGAGGAGGTGTGGCGACGGAACCGAGGAGGGGATGCATATGGTTGCTGAGTTGCCGGTGTTGACAGAGGGCCCGTTGTGGCCTACTTGTCTGGCGCTAGCCTCATCACCAATGCTACTCTAAACTACTTGCCAAGGTCCACTACTTACCGCATAGTTAGGCAGGTGCGTCCCCTGTGGGTCCGGGGACTAACTAAAGGAATAAGCCCAAGGTAACTCCTGCCTATCGTAAGAGGCGACTAATCGGAGTAGGTAGGTGGTAGTGGATTTTTCATTTACGTGATAGTAAAGGATTCTTTTCACGCCCTAGGAGGTACCACCCCTTACATCAAGGGGCCGGTGAAGTCCCAACGGACGTTTCCGGTTCTGGTGTATGAGTCGGTTTCCCTTATAAACAAAAATTTAACATATCCTTCTCGAATATCTGTGGCATAAATTCTAACCTGAACTCTGTCCACCATTTCCTCCAAGCTAATAGGCCCCAAATCCTCTTCCTCACCGAAACCCAAATCAGTGCCAAAACAGCCACTAATCACCTTAATTTCCCGGGGTATGAGCTGCTTACTTCCTTTAGATTGCATGAAGGTGTGTGCACATACGTCCGTAGCAATCTACCCTGCACCAGACTCCCCAATTTAGAAGCTGGAAGAAAAGACATACTTTGGATGAAACTCTCTCTTCGCAGCAATGCAACCCGAGGCCACACAGTCATCACATACAGGTATCGTTTCGCACTACAATTCCGCGAACTGGGACGAAATGCGGGATTACTTTTCCTCATTTCCATGGGCGTTTGTCTGCTTCTCTCATCCTGACCCCTCTGATATCTCACAAAACGTCACAGAAATCATCCAAGCTGGCAGAGAATTATTGATTCCACCTACACAGAAAACCTCTTCAGCCACTTAAAAGCCCTCGTTCTCTAAATCTTGTGACAAGGCCAGACCTGAAAAGGTCAATGCTCACAAAACGCTTCTACACAATCCCAGTCAAGAAAACCGGCAAGCATTAAACGACGCAAGAAACCGCTATGTCCGCATTCTTTCTGAGGCAAAAAACTCGTTTAATAACCACATCAAAAACAAAGTCATCTTAAGGTCCATTGGCGGAAAACCCTTTAGGGTCTTGCTAAATCTATTGGGAATAATTTCTGCAAGAGCACGTTCCCACCTCTTGTTTCAGGGATGAAATTGTTTCTACCGCCCTGGGCAAGGCAGAACTTTTTGCCTCGTTGTTCGTCGGCAATTATACTCTCAACCCACATCCAAATGTTCAACCACTAACAGTCCCCAATGTCGCACATAAAATGACGAATATCATTTTCAAAACTAAAAAGGTACGAAAGATGCTCCCTTCTCTTAATACCAGGAAAGCCTCTGGTCTTGGCAAGATCCCAGCAATTGTTCTCAAAAAATGCGGACCAGAACTTGCTCCTGTCCTGACTCGTCTGTTTCAGGCGTCTTACAATAGAGGCTTATTCTCTAGTAACTGGAAAACTGCTCAAGTACAACCCGTCCCCAAGAAAGGATCCAAAGTGCTTCCTAGCAACTACAGGTCTATTTCTCTCCTTTCAGTCGTCTATAAAGTTATGGAAAAGTATATAAACACGGAATTACTAAATTTTCTTGAAAAACACAGTCTAATCCACGACAGGCAGTATGGATTTCGTCAGCGCAGATCAACTGCTGACCTCCTTTCTTTTGTCACCCATTCTTGGAGCAAGCTTACGGAACTACAGGGTGAATCCCAGATTGTGGCTCTAGATATATCCAAAGCATTCGACCAGGTCTGGCACGCAGCGCTGCTTAATAAACTTTCGGCCTATGGCTAGGTTTCCTCTTCCGGGCTCGCAAATACTTTTCACCAGCTAATCTCTATACCTCATATACTTCACAGATAAGGCCAAACTTCGAATACTGCTCCCACACCTGGGGTGCCGCTGCCGCTTCTACACTCGCTATCCTGGACGCCATTCAAAGGAGAGGTATATGTCTCATCGGTGACCCTACCCTCACCCAAAGGCTCCCATCTCTTGCCCACCAACGTGCCATTGGTGACCTCTCTTTCTTTTATAGATATCTGCACGGGCACTGCTCAGAGGAGCTTTCTTCCATAGTTCCTCCACCTGCTACCCCCAACAGATATACCAGGGGAATAAAGCGAATGCACCCTTTTAATGTCCAGGTCACCAGACAGGGAACATCTTGTTATGCTCGCTCTTTTGTCCCGAGGCCTTGCAAGTTGTGGAATTCCTTGCCGGCACATGTTTTTCCTTCTCCTCTGAACTTCTAAACCTTCAAGTCCAACATTAACAAGTTTCCTCTTTCCTCCTTGTCGACATCCACGGTACGATAGTATTTAGGCTGTGAGCCCTCGTGGTGTGCTGTTGAAATATTAAAAAAGTATCCTAAAACTTGCATACTTTCTGTCACTATGTGAGAAAATCTTAGCTTTAACTTATTATTATATATTTAATCTTATTATGAGTTCAAAAAGAACATAACTTTGGAAAGACGAACATTAAAATTCCGGCTGATTTTAATATTAAATGCACTATTATTCCACTAGATTTAAATTGGCAACCCATGTCACGTATGTCCGTTCCACTGATTGGTCAATAGTTACCAGATAACCTATCTAATCTATAAACTTTGATTTCGGCCATATTTTCTTGTCGTCACTTTTCCAACGTACTTTCAGTATGAATCCTTAATGCCTCTAGTTTCTAAAAGTGCCAACAAACGACATTTTCAAGCCACTATTTTCTTAAAAAATAGCGTTTAATTTCAACATGTTAGATACAGGTGTCTGTCAACCACTGGTGCACTTACCTTGCTAGAAACGAAGTCGAATAGATAGAATATTAAACTTACCTCCAAGAATAATATATGTCCTGGGTACGTGATTTCTGTCCATAGCGTCCCTCTTCTGGAGTCGTCCCAACCTAGGCCCAAACCACATGCCTGTGCCTGCTGCTGTCCTCTTGCTCATGGTGTCATATTCGACGTCGTCGTTTTGCAGCCAGGTTTTTGAGTTGCCTCTCCCTACCCGAGGAAAAGCCATTAGTTTGCTGATTTTTCTTTTAGACGTGCCTGTAAATTGGAAGTTTTCCAAAGGATTCCTTGTACATAATATTTAGTTAGGGCCTATAGTTTCATTATAGATTTTATTTTACTTTAGGGGGTGTTACATGATTGGGTTAGCGTAAGTATAATTCTCAAAGTAGGTGAGAAAAAGAAAGTATTTGATTTGAGTATGTATTTTGGTGCATGTATACGTTAACAGTGCTGTAAATGGTCTAGAAACATTATCAAATGAATATTACTTATGGATTTTGTACATTGTGGAGTAGCCAGAAGAATAAATTCAGTATCTCAATTATTGTGCGTATGCAAAAATATTCCCGAAATACATCAATTTTAGATTAAAAATGGCATCCTGAAATGTGAAAACGTCACCTCTACATTCAACCCCACTCAAGTAGCAGTTGCGACCCCCAAATTTGCAAATAGGAAGTAGGCGATACCTCATTTGTCCCCTGTGGGTCCGGGGACTAACTAAAAGAATAGGCCCAAGGTACCTCCTGGCTGTCATAAGAGGAGACTAGTCGAAGTCAAGTAGGTGGTACTGGACTTTTCTTTTACGTGATAGTAATGGATTTTTTCACTCCCCAGGAGGTACCACCCCTAACATCAATGTGAAGTCCCAACGGACATTTCCGGTTCTGGTGTATGTGTCGGTTTTCGTTATAAACAAAAATGATGATGGCTCCTCCATGTACAAAAGATTCCAGAGATAAAATAGACCTCCATTCGGATCTCCGGGAGAGGGGTGCACAGGGGGCGCCGGCATCAAGATTTAACATATCCTTCTCGAATATATTGGGCCTAAATTCTAACCTAAACTTCGTCCACCATTTCCTCCAGGCTAATAGGGCCCACCTCACCGAAACACCAAATGAGTGCCAAAACAGCCACTAATCACCTTAATTTCCCGGGGTATGAGCTCCTTACTTCTTTTAGATTGCATGGAGGCGTGTGCGCATACCTCCGTAGCAATCTACCCTGCACCAGACTCTCCAATTTAGAAGCTGAAAGAAAAGACATACTTTGGATGAAACTCTCTCTCTCTCTCTCTCTCTCTCTCTCTCGAGGCTGCAACTAAATTCATCTGTTGCATTTACCGCTCACCTTCTGACAACAACTTTCTCCAGCTCTTCGACTACCTTTCTGAAAAAACCGACCATTTGATTTATGAATATCCTTCCTCCGAGGTCATTATTCTTGGTGACTTCAATGTCCATAATATGGAATGGCTAGGATCTTCAAAAACCGAAAAACATGTCACATAAATTGCAGAAGCGGCTGCTAAGAAATTAGGTTTCCTCTTCCAGGCTCGCAAATACCATTAAGCAGCTAATCTCTATACCTTATATATGTCACAAATAAGGCCAAACCTCGAATACTACTTCCACATCTGGGGTGCCGCTGCCGCTGCCGCTTCTACACTCGCTATCCTGGACTCCATTCAGAAGAGGGTGTCATCCCTCATCCAAACGCTGCCATTTCTTGCCCACCGACGTGCCGTTGGTGACCTCTCTCTCTCTTTTATAGATCTCTGCACAGCCACTGCTCAGATGAGCTTTCTTCCATAGTTCCTCCACCTGTTGCCCCCAACAGATCTACCAGGGGAACAGAGCGAATGCACGCTTTTACTGTTAAGGTAACCAGACACAGAACATCTTGTTAGGTCCGCTCTTTTGTCCCGAGGACTTCCAATTTGTGGAAATCCTTGCCAGCACCTGTTTTTCCTTCTCCTCCTAACCTCCAAACCTTCAAGTCCAGAATTAACAAGTTGCCTCTTTCCTCCTTGTCGACACCCACAGTACTATAGTAGTTAGGCTGTCATGTCAGCCCTCGTGGTGTGTTTTTGAAATATTTAAAAAAAAATCTGAAAGATTTCTTCATTCTCTATTTAAAAATGCTATGCTTTTTAAATTTATTGCAAAAATTAACAGTAAAAAAGTAGATTTTAAGTGTGTCACAAAAGAGATTTAAAGGAGCTAGTAGACTCACATTTGAGGTACGGTATTAAAGAGTGAGGAGGAATACTGAACAGACATGTCAATAAGTTGAAAAAAACTCAAAAAATATTTCTTAAAATAATTTTAAACAAAAGTTGCTTCTGACCTGCTTTACCGGGATGTTAGATTGTTGCACCCACGCCAGTTATATTTTTAGTGAATTTTTATTTAAAAAATTCACTAACAGAGACGTATCGTTGGTGAGACTTTGCAAAAATGTTTCAATGAGCGCGAATTTGGGCCCCTAGAACTCATAGCCGTGGTCAGTTTAAATATATATATATATATATATATATATATATATATATATATATATATATATATATATATATATATATATATATATATATATATATAATAATATAATAATTTATTTACTGATAATATACAGTCTGGCTTTTAACAAACAATACAGCAACAATATAACATAATTAATATTGACATTTTTTTTCCACAATCAGCAAATAATAAGAAACCGACAAAGTCAGAGACTGTGTGTCGGTAAACTTCAACATACATTTGCCTACCTTGCAGGTGATTGAACAGAAATGTGTCCCGAACCAAACTCACACAGTGAACAAAAGAATATTACCACCACATACACCCACACACAGAGAGCCACCTATACACATTCGCAATCCTATACACTCGCATACTCTCTATCTCTCTTTTTTCTCTCAACACACACACACACACACACATGCGCACAATTTTGCAAATCCTTCTATTACAATTTTCAAACCAACTACTCGGCTTTTCAAATCGACACTCGACAATACCCAGTCTGATTTTTAACAACAAATAACAATATGTTGCAAATTTTTTTTCCACGGTTACCCGTTTCCCCCCTTTTATACACCACCAGCAAATAATAACAAACCGACAGAGTCAGATACTGTGCGTCGGCAAAATTCAATATAGATTTGCCTACCTTGTAGGTGAGTGAGCAGAAATGCGCCCCGAAAACCAAACTCTCAAAAGGAAATTACCGCCACATCCACCCACACAGAGAGAGCTACCTACACACATTCGCAACCCTATACATCCACATACTCTCTCTCTCTCTCTCTCTTTCTCTTAAACGCACACACACGCACACATATCCTACAATCCTTTCATTACAACTACTAAACCAAATCAGCTGTTTTTCAAATCGACAATACTTTGCACTAATTTTCGTGGTACTGTAAGGAGCCAAGTTTTTACCCTGCTTCTGAAAATGAACTCCGATCTTAATTTTTTTATTTCCAGTGGTAGTATGTTATACAACCTTGGCATAATAAAGGTATAATACCTCTGTCCCACCGTTTTATGCACTCTAGGAACCTTCATGTACTGTTCTCTTCGCCCTCCATACGTATGATCCACAATATCAAACTCACCCTTGTGCTTATAATAATATGCCAAGGAAGAATATGAGTACAACTGTCTCATGTCCAACACATTGGCCTCTGCGAATAACATATCACTGGGATACACCGAAGGTCTACCATATATAATTTTCAGGAATAGTTTGTGGATAACTTCCAAATGTTTAATATGGCTTGCCAGCATTCCTCCCCACGCCACGATTCCATATCGAAGCAGACTTTCCACCAGAGCAGAAAATATTATTTTCAGGTACTGCGTGTTGAGTATTTTTTTAAGTTGCTTTACTTTACCAATGAGCCCCCTTAATTTGTTTACCAAATCTGCAGCATGAGAATCCCAGCGTAGATGTCCGTCTACAGTAATGCCAAGATATTTAATGGCGTCGGCACTACAAATGATAAAACTCTGATCAACAACAAGAGGACCCATCTCTTCAGTTCTATAACTCGAGAACTGTATATATTTAGTTTTTTCGCAGTTGACAGCCATTTTTTTATCGTTAAAATATTCCCACACTCTCCTCATCCCAACCTCGGCCTCAATTTTCAGATCATCCCAGTTTTTCGCAGAAAAGAATATGGCTGTATCATCAGCAAAGCTCATGATCTGTCCGGAGTTTTCAACCTGGTATAAATCACTTATATATATGTTAAATAAAATCGGTCCCAAAACCGAGCCCTGTGGGACACCACACCTAATAACCGTGCTTTCACTTAAGACGCCTCCAACATTTGTGCACTGTTTTCTATTATGCAAATAGGTCTTCATTAAGGTCAAAGGAAGTCCTCTAAAACCCACCGATACGTATGTATACATGCGATAACTCAAAAAGTGAATAAGCGATTTTGATAAAACTCGGCAAGTATCTTTCTTTTATTAATAGCTTAATAGCTTAGACGAGTTCGTTACCCAGGAAAATCGGACGGGGCTTTCCGGAAAAAAATCGAGTTTTCTTTCTAAAAAAATTTTTATCTCCGAAAATTACAAAAAGATTTTGATCAAATTCGGGAGACATGTTGCATTAGGAAAGGCCTAACTACGTACCAAAATATAGTTTTCCAGGCGTACAGAAAATTGAGCTATTCAAATTTGAAGCATTTATTTTTAATATCAGACAGTTTTTAATAACAATGATAAAAACTGGTTTATATATGAGATATAGTATGCCTTAGTCGTTGTTACCCTGACAACGGAACATTTGATATCATTATTGCGCAGGTCTGTTACACGCTGTAAGTGACGTTTATCGTATGGTATTAGATTGTTTATATGTTTATCTGTTTGAGTTGGCAAATTATTTGTTTTATTTGGGAAATTTTTATATACAAGTGCAAATTATTCCTTTATTAATGTTAGTGGGTGGATTAAACAGTGTTTGTTATGTTTTATCAACACAGGATCGAAGTTTTACAAAAAGAACTGATATGCAACAGGTTAGTTATTTTCTCTCTGACGCTTTGCCGGTAGTTTTAGTTAAGTTTATGGTTTAACGGTCCATAATTTTTCGCTAATTTTCGTACAAAAATTCGTCAATGAGGAGACCGCGACTTTAGAATTTCAAAAAGATTTCTTCAAATGAGCGCAAACTAGGCTCCCTGGAATCCATATCCGGGTTTACGTTCAGTTTTGATGTGTTTACATATATAGAGTGCGCTTTGGTAGCAAATTTTCATTAAATGCTTCAATTTGCTATTCACCTAAGGTTTGTTGGCTAGGAAACCAACATTTAAAGTTTATTGTCGGATAATTTTTGGACATTTTCAAACAGTAAGTTATTTTGATAAAATATGGCACATTGTTTCTACTATACAGGGTTTTTCACGATAGCCGTGCATTAGAAGTTTATGAAGTTCCCTGATATCCTAAATTTTGAAATTTTTGCAGCGGTCACAATTCGTAATTGTCTTTTATTCTAAAATATTTTCAAGGTCACACCACTTCCGGTTAGACCGGAAGTAGTCATCAACTTTGCTAATTTAAATATAATGCCCTGTTTTTTATTGCATATTCGAATTCTCCATAAAATTTTGTGAATATATATATTAGGCTTTCCTATCCCTATCTTCAACTGTTCCAAAGATATTGTGATTTCTCTGTATTTCGGTGATTTTGCACCTTATTTTTAATAGTTTGTATTTCACATGTTTTTAAAGATAAAATGCTCGAATTTAGAATTTCGTAACTTATGGGAGGGAGCTTTCATATTATATGTCTTAAGTTTACCTGTGTCATACAGAGTGTTCTAAATTTAGTTACTAACTTAGACATATTCAACGTGGCAAAAGTTTTTTTTTTCGAATAGGACACCCTGTATATTATTAAAAATTCAAGTTCTAAATTTAATTCTACATCGGTTTGATATAAGTTTTTCTATACTTATCTTCCATATGTTGCTTGTTATTAGCATTTTCAGGTAACAACCTCCTCTTCTAAAGAGTACACGTTAGACTAGACAACAAATACAGCTGTGATTGTCAATCAGATAACAAAAGTGATATGATTTCCTAAAAATATTTAATGTAATTATTTAAATAATAATAAAAAAATATTAACACTTAACAAAAAACTGAACAAAGACCAAAAAAAAAATAGTTAATTCAAATTTAAATGCTACGATCACTATAAATGTTCTATGTGACGACCATCTTGGTCAAGGCACTGCAAAATTCTACGGTTCATCTCATTCGTAGTAGCGCTTTTGATTTATTTTTTTTGGATCTAAATCTCTAAAAGCTCTAATTACACGATTTAAAAGATCCTCTCTACTTTGCACTGTTGTGTCATACAATTGACTTTTTATATGCCCCCAGGGATAAAAATCGGCGGGCGTTAAATCAGGAGAGCGGGGAGGCCATCTCCAAGGACCGTTGGGCCCAATCCATCTGTCTTCAAATAATTGCGTTAAATGCCAGTAAACTTCACCAGTGGAGTGGGCAGGCGCGCCGTCTAGCTGATACCAGCAGCTTTGCCTTACATCTAGTGGTAGCCTTGCCAGAAAATTACGGACAGATCCCCTTAATAGTTCCAAATACTTATCACCGTTTATATTTTCTTCGTAAATTTCATAAGAGACCTTATTGTCCATAATGATGCAAAGCACATTAAAACAAAATTTGTTTGAAAACGTCGTTCTCTAAATATATTAGGGTTTTCACTTGCCTAAAAATGACTATTTCTCCTATTCACAATTCCTTCCCTTCTAAATTTCGATTCGTCGGTCCACTTAATTTTAGAGAGAAAGTTCTCATCTTGTTGAATATTCAGAAACATGTGTTCGCAGAATTCCACTCTTTTTAAATGGTCACCAGGTCGAAGTCCTTGTAGTACTACTTCTGAATATGGGTGCATTTTATGAGATTTCAATATTCTATGCACAGATGAACTTGATGTTTCCAAAGCTCGAGTAGCTGCAGGAATAGAGCTACGCGGGTAAACTTGAAAATAAGCCAAAACCTTTATCTCATTATCTTCATTTTCAGTTACTGGCTTTGGATCATGTCGTGTAGTTTTGACACTTCCAGTCAATTTAAATCGTTCCTCTATCCGTGCGAATGTTCCTCTAGTCATTGCCGATGGAGATACCTCTCGTTAAACATCCTACATGTTCTGCTTACAATCCGATTGTATTCCCCATGAATATAAAATAAATTGAAAATATCCTTATTAGAGTACTCTTCATTATTCTGCATTTTTATTGGCTTATTATTTCTATAACGTGAGTAATACAAACACACTCAGATTAACTTTAAAATATAAATGACGCTTTAGAATTCCTGTGTTGTCAAAATTATGTTTTCTGGCAGCCACAGCTGCCTTTATTTTGCAGGGTAATGTATATTCACTATAAAAGGAGTTTGTTACCTAAAAACTCTAGTAGCAAGTTACTCGTAAGAGATAGGTATAGGAAACCCTATATAAAACCGGTATAGAATTAAATTTAGAACTCGAATTTTTAATAATATACAGGGTGTACCATTTGAAAAAAATGACTTTTGCAACATTGAATGTGTGTAAGTTGGTCTTTAAATTTAAAACACTCTGTATGATACAGGTAAACTTTAGGTAGGTAATATGAAGGCTTCATCGTAGAAGTTATAGTATTTTAAATTCCAGGCTCTTATCTTTAAAAACATGTGAAATACAAAGTGTTATAAATGAGGATAGAAGTTCCGAAAAATGTAAAAAAATCACAATATCTCTGGAACAGTTGAAGATAGGGATGGGAAAGCCTAATATAAATCTTCATAAAATTTTATGGAGAATTCGAATATGCAATAAAAAATAGGGCATTCTATTAGAATTAGCAAAGTTTATGACTACTTCCGGTCTAACCGGAAGTGGTGTGACCTTGAAAATATTTCAGAATAAAAGAAAATTACGAATTGTGACCGCTGCCAAAATTTCAAAATTTATAATATCAGGGAACTTTATAAACTTCTAATGCACGGCTAAAAAAACCCTGTATAGGTTATACCGGTAACCAAATTGATGACTGGTTGCATTAAAAAGACATATTTGATATTCAAAGCATTTTGCTCTCGCAGTAGTTTTAGTCAAGTTTATGCTTTAATGGTCTAGAATTTTTAGCTAATTTTCGTAGAAAAAAATCGTTAATGAGGAGACCGCGACTTTTGATCTAAAAAGACTTCTTCAAATGTGCGCAAACTAGGCCTCCTTGAATCCATATCCGGGTTTACTTTCTGCTTACATATAAACAGAGTGACGCATTTCTACGGTAAAGCTCAATATAATTGTTATTATACAAGATACGAGAAAAAATTGTATACGTTACTTATAAGGTGTCCTAACCTCATCTTATAAAATTATTTTGACAATCACAGGATGACCCATAAGTTGTTGGTGATAGCTACAATTTTTCTTGAACATCCCTTATTGCATTTTTGCATTTTTCATCAAAATATGATGCAGGTTTGTAAAAAAAATCGAGACGCAGTAAGTGCGTTTTGCTAGCGAATTTTCGTTAAATACTTCAAAATTCAATAACTCAATTTTCTATTAACCTAAGTGCTCCTATGAGTGAATGCTCGAGGCCAAAAATGTAGTTAAAAAAATATTAACCTAAGGTTCGTCAGCTAGGAAACGAGTCTTCTCGGAAACATTTTAAGTTAATTTTCAGAAAATTTTGTGTACATTTTCAAACAATAAGTTATTTTGATAAAATATGGTACATTGTGTCTACTGTATAGGTTATACCGGTAACCAAATTGATGACTGCTTGCATTAAAAAGACATATTTGATATTCAAAGCATTTTTATAAAAATTCACTGCCATAATGCACTTGCTGCGTCCAGACTTTTTTCCTTTCGTTTAAGTGTCTAAAAACATAGAAACATGATTTGGGAACGAAAAGTTTTTGTGTCTGTCGGTATGTATGTCTGTCTGCTTGTAGCCATGATAACTTTAGAACGAATTGAGATATCGTCTTCACATTTGGTATAGGATTAGCACGGTTCGGATTGTTTTTGGGTAAAATCGTTCCATGAGGTAGGAGATGAATAAGGGATAATTTGATAAAAATTGACATTTTTTATGTATTAAAACTGGGGTAATATAGTGCTGCAAATTGAATGATAACTTCCACATAGCTGTTATAATTTATTCTCTTCAGAAAGACATTCTTGCGGAATGACTTTAGGGACCATGAATTGACCACAAAGAAAATATTTGTATTCCTGTACACATACACTTTTGAAACGTTATAGGATTCAAGTTTTACTGAAAAAAAAATGCCAATTTTCACCAAATCACCCCTTTTTATCGCCTACCTCTTGAAGCGATCTTACTCAAAAACAATCGAAGCGTTCCTTTGACGGGTGCTAACCGGATACCAAATTTGAAGATCATATTTCCATTCGATCGAAAGTTATTGCGCCTATTAACAGACAGACGACATGCCGACAGACAAAAAAAAAATGAAATGAAAAGTTTTCTAATAAATAAACCCTAAAACGCTACATGAGTGAGAGACCAACACGGAGACGTCGTCTTAGGCTGTGATGAAAATGATTAAGGTGCGTGTCTTTTTTTCAAGCTTATTCAGAAAATCCCAAACGGGCAAGGAACACGTCAAAAGATATGTCATATGTAATGTGTTTTGTTTTTAATTATTTGGCATTCTAATTTTTTAGCATATTGTTAAGACGCGTTTTGCCTTACAGTTTAGTTACGTTTGAGGACACTTTTTCAAAAGATTATTTCAGTGTAAGAAGGCTTACAAAATAAGGAGAGGGTCAATAGTTGTAATATTATATAATTTACCTGGAATATCATTCCATCTGTTGTCTAACCTACCTACTCTACTGGAGGGACTGAGGTATAGCATCCCATATCTTGATCTCTTTGATTCTTCTCGTGCGGCAGATACTGAAAAACAAAATCAACTGTTTTATTAAATATAACTATTTTATAATTCCTTTTGTAAGTGGCCTGGATATGTTTGTTAGGCAGGAAAATTGGACCAGTTTTTCCGGGAAAATTTTGGGTTTTGTTTTGTAAAATTTTTGTATCTCCGAAAGTAACAGAGATATGACAACCAAATTTAACATAAGCGGTTCTACTATCAAACTTACCCCACACAACAAAATTCAGATCTATAGGTTAAAAGAGAAAAAGGTTATATGCATTTAAAGAAAAAAAATTGGATGCCACTGGTGCACCACAAGAACAAAATATTTTGTGTGACTAACAAAACCAATTAAATAATACTTACAAGGGTTACGTTTTGTTTGCGCAAAAAGGTCAAGAAGTTGCAGAAAAAAAAATTTTGAAAATTTTATAATTTTTCTTCTTAGAAAAGTCGCGGTTTGAAAGTCAAAATTTGCAATTTTCAGACAACAAATTTGAAGCAAATACGGATTTGGTCGAAAAAATGTCATGATAAGTATGTTTCACGAAGCCTTAAGTTTCAGCTTCAACCATAATTGTGCTTCATTTTACTAAAATGTTTTTGGAAAATCCATTTCAATAGACCCTCTTTCTGATGCTTCGGCACTAGTTTCCGCTATAGAGTGTATGGTTTAATAGTCTATATTTTAGCAACATTTTGTAGAAAAAATTAGTTATTAAGAAGACCGTGACTAATGAATTTTAAAAAGAATTCTGCAAATGAGCGCGAACTAGTACCCCTAAAATCCATATACGGGGTCAGTTTGGGTTTATACCTGTTTACACATATACAGGGTGACGCATTTGTACGGTGAAGCTCAATATATCTGTTATTGAACACCCCTTATGTTATTGCATTTGTGTGTTTTCCATCAAATTATAATGCATGTTTGTAAGGAAAAAAAATATATCGTTCAACGTTTTTGGGTTATTTGAATTTTTTTGCAACTTTTCACGTTTTTGGCACATATTTCAAACACATATTGTCGGCCTAATGTGAAAAGTGCATAACTTCAATTTTGCCGGATTTTGGTTTTTTGCACCATCTAATGGACAATTGTGGAATCTACAGGCTATAACTTAGCGTTTTCTTAAAAATATGTTAGATGTCGCTTAAAACTCGAGTATAAAACCTGCATAACTCCTGCCTCATACGCAACAATATGATAAATGCATAACTCCCAGTGGACAACATGGTGGCATAGTACTTTAATGGTGTTGTGATTGTCATTGTGTTAATTTATTAGAAAATTGACTATAAAGCTGCTTTTAATAGTGAATGTGAAAAAATATTGACAAGCAAGTATATGATTTGGTTTCCCATCTTTGAGTATTTAATTAATAAATAAATTTATTTGACAAAACTTTTTCTTTTTTATTGCTGGAGTTGTGCGCCTTTCACATTTATTATTAAGCCATTTTAAGGAACTTGAAGGAGTTATGCATGTTTTCTAAAATGTAATTTAATGCAAAAGTGAATACAGGTTTATTATGTCTATGTCCGCTTTATGTCTTTTTGTAGATACAGAACCAGTAGTTTTTAAGTAACAAAAAAAGTCGGAATATTTCAGAATATTTAAACACTGAAATTCGTAACTAAGGCCTTCAACTTTCTACACATTAAATTAGAGTATTAAGTTGTATTTCTTTTCAGTTAATATGGATCCTAACTCCAGAAACTTCAAACTACTGTCTTTAGCTTTAGCTCAAGGAGAGAACGTTGTTTTAAAGGATGTGACGAATAACCAATCTCACACTGACGATCAATTATTAGAAAACAAAAAATGTGGAACAGAATCAGATGATGATAAAAATTTACAATCAGCCAAAGATAATGAATTGCAGGAAATCCAGAAAACAAAGGAGCTCTTTGCACAAAATGGAAATGATGCTTCAACATCCAATGATGAAATAAACTTTGATAAAGATCTGTTTTCTAAGGAAACAATATGGAGTAATGTGACTAAAGGTAATAATCAGATGGATCAATTGGAAGAAGGAAATACAATTTCAGAAATAAGTGAAGAACAAGTCACTAAAAACATTGCAAGCGAAAATATTCATACCAAAGTAGAGAAGGAAATTATTTCTAGTTCAGAAGAGGAAGATGTGACAACATATAATCGCGAAAATACCGAAGATAGTGAAGATAATTCATATGAAGAAGTTCAACCCCCACGAAAAAGAGCAAAACGCAGGTGGAGTAATCCAAAAACATGGAAATATAATACCAACAAAAATAACAGAGAGTACATGGAAAAAAAAACAATAAACTTGAAATTAAGAAAAATAAAAGGCAATGGAAAATGAGTTGCCTTTTCAAGGAGAAGGCAACAAAAAAAGATGTGGTAAAAATTAAGTGTTACGAATTAACGGAAGAAGAAAGACTGGATATTTTTATAAAATTTTGGAAACTCACATGGTCAGAAAATAGGATCTAAGTATCAGCAAGGGTTGTACATAAAGTAAATAAAACAGCGAGAGATTGAAACAATATGGAAGTCAGTCAAAGAACAACTTCCTGTGAATACTTTATACATAAAAATGTTCAACATTTAAGGATTTGCAAGGTAATGTTTTGCAATACCTTAGGGGTATCTATGAGAACCATTTCAAAATGGGTAAAGACACAAATCTACTATCTCTGGAGACTTGGCGAGGCAAAATAACAGCGAAAAATGTGAGATAAAATGTTTGAGATTTGCAAAAAGAAAACAAGATCTACTAAATTTTTTTACCGCGTTGCCTAAACTAGAATCCCACTGTTGCCGAAAATCAACTCAAAAATTATACTTAGAACCCCGATAAAAAAAACAGAACTGTATGTTTACAAAGAAGACTGGTGCGTACAACATAAAACTGAAGCACTCTCGATAGCTACATTTTCAAATATGTTTGAAGATTTAAACCTAGCACTTTTCTCACCAAAGAAGAATGAGTGTGATGTTTGTGTAGGGTACAATACAAAAAATATAGAAGAAAATGTATACACAGAACACATCGCAAAAAAAGAGGAAGCACGTAAAGAAAAGGCGGAAGATAAAAATTCAAATAATAAAGTGTTCACAATGGACCTGCAGTCGGTACTCTTATGCCCCAAATCGAATGTATCGGCTCTTTACTACCGAACCAAACTAATCGTTCACAATTTCACCATTTTTGATCTTAGTACAAAAGATGGCTACTGTTATTTGTGGCACGAAGGCGAAGGGGAGCTTAATAGTAATTGCTTCTCGTCAATAATTTGTGATTTTTTGTCCACTAAAATTATTCCCCAACTTGAGTCTACACAATAAATAATATATTACAGTGACGAGTGCAGTAGTCAAAATCGCAACTGCACTTTGGCCAATGTACTATTGAACCTGGCTGTTGAAAAAGGAGTTTGCATAACACATAAATATTTGGAAAAGGGTCACACCCAGATGGAGTGTGATTCTGTACACTCCACTATTGAACAAAAATTAAAAGGCAGAACTATCAATGTGCCAGCCGATTATGTAGCTTTGTGTAAATTAGCAAGGAAAAATCTTAAACCGTACGAGGTTAACTACCTGGATCACACGTATTTTAACGATTTTTCTACATTAAATATAATCAAGTCTATAAGACCTGGACATAAAGTTGGCGATCCCACAGTAAATAATCTGAGGGCTTTGAAATATAATTTTAATGGCACAATCGAGTTTAAACTTAGAGATTTTGAAGAATTTAAAGTCTTACCAAGCAGAGTGCAAAGAAACCCTCATTACTTAGAATTAAAATCGCTACCCGCTTTATATAGAGATAAATAAAAAATAAAAAAAGAGAAATCTTATCTTTTTAAAACAGTCAATTGAAAAAAATTACCATTCTTTTTACGACAGTTTAAAGCACGAGTAAGAATAAGTATTGTAATATCTTATATGTATGATGTATAGTTAATAAAAATAATATTATATTAAATTGTTAGTTGCCAACTGTGATTTGTATATGATTTTTGCACAACTCCCGTTGAATTTTGAAAATAAGAATGATTTTGCACAACTCCCGTATCTTTCTATAATTTTGATTTTATAGGTAAAATTCAATACCACAGAACATATCGATAATAGAACAAAATGTTCAGATCATAGTGATATCATATCTTGCAAATTAATGCAGTAAATCAGTTTTTCCTTTCTACTGTAAAATTATGATTTTTGGAGTTATGCACTTTTCACATTAGGGCGAGGATATCACAAATTGTGATCCGGCGTTTTTATCAATAGATAGCAGAGCCCCATGGAAATGACGCATTCAGAGAGCTTTTTGTTTGTATTACTTGTCGAAAAAATCGAGCTGCCGTATACAGGTACTCTCAAATAGTGGTTGAATTTGAAATGTTTTCGCAGAAATGTTTTTAGTGTTTCCGTAGAAATCATTTTTTGTTAGATTTTTGTTATATGTTGGTAATGAATAATAAATGTTTAGTTAGTTATTTTAAAAAAAAGTTGTCGAATTTTTGTGAATATTATAATTTAGTGTAACATTACTGAAGGCAATTTATGTACAAAAAAATGAGTTTTTGTAAAAGAAATCTTCATAATTTTTGTTTCAATTTTGGTCCTAAAGCTGTTTATGAATAATTATATCTTGTCAGGTGTGTAAATAGCTTAAAGAGGTTCGTTGGCCAGGAAAATCGGACCAGTTTTTTTGGAACTTTTAAGGTTTATTTTCAAAAAATTTTGTACTTTTTGAAGCAACAAAGCTATTTTAATGAAATATGGTACATTGTTAGTACTATAAAGGTTATACTGTCAGCCAAATGCCCTTCTCGTAAAAACAGGACATATTTGACATTAAAAACATTTTTATACAAATTCGCTACAATTTGCTGCGTTCAAACTTTATTTAAATCAATTTCCCCAAAACTTGTAAAACTATGAAATCACTTAAAAGACTCATTCGAGTTAAAAACTGCGAATGGAATGTACAATGTAGTTAATGAAGATTCTAACCCTTATACTCTTCGTATTCTGTTTATCCATCATCGTAAATGCATAGCCATATAATCGTATTAGTGGATAGTTTTATCTAAGTGGTTGTTACTAACGCCCTCTATGACACGTGGCCGCTTACACTCCATTAGGGACTTTCAAAATAGAGGTTCCTTAATATAAGGTGAAATGTTATTGCTTCCATTGAAATTTCTGTCACAGGTATAACTGAAAACGTTTAATAATTGAAGACCTGCCCGAAAGAACGTTGTACCAACAAAATGGAAAATTTACATAAGAGAAAATAAATTTGTCTAGTAAATATATTGAAGAAGTTCATACGTTTATGAAATAAGCTGAAGTTATATATCTGTTTACAGTATTAGAAACAGAAAGTTACACAATAATGAACATAGGATATTATATATGTATTGTTGTTTTTTTAAATAAAAAAAACTCGGGACGCAGCAAGTGCGTTATGGTAGTGAATTTTTATTAAATGCTTCAAATTTAAATAACTAAATTTTCTATAAACTTAGAGAGTCTAATTTTAATACGTATTAAGGTCTTTCCTAAGGCAAGATATCCACAAAATTTCATTAAAATGACTTTGTAATTTTCGGAGAAAAAATTTTTTTCAACAGAAAACTTAAAATTTGAATAACTCAATTTTCTCTAAACTTAGAAAGTTGAATTTTGGTACGTAGTAAGATTTTTTTTCGAAAGAAAACTCAAAATTTTTCCGGAAAACTGATTTTTCTGGATAACGAACTCATCCAAGCCATTAATAAAAGAAAGGCACTTGCCAAGTTTCATCGAAATCGGTTAATTATTTTTTGAGTTATCATATATATATATATATATATATATATATATATATATATATATATATATATATATATATATATATATATATATATATATATATATATATATATAAATTAAACCTATTTACAAATGAACTTTAATAAGATATTATGCTGTGACAATACCTCTCTCCAGCACCCTAAAATATAATCAAAATGTGCACAGTTATATATGTTTTATTTATTTTTCCCTTAGTCTTAATACACTACATATTTTATGACAATCGATTTAATTTACTTATTTGATTTCATAAATAGTCGGTTAATAGTGACTTGGAATGAAGTAGACACCACATCTTCAAACATATTAAGAGAATATGAGTAAATCAACAGCAACTGGGAATGAAGTCGGTCAGTCCCCCAGCCACGTGGTTAAAAAACACTGGCTGTATGAGTGGTTACAACTGTACCTCTAAAAAGACTGTAACAGCGGCAGAAGCAGAAGTCAATGGAAGCCGTGTGTATTCGGGAAGAAACTATTGACTATTAATAACAACAATTAACTAAAAACGCTGCGAGTTGTAAGGAAAAAATAATTATACTACAGAGGTGATAAATGATAATACATTACAATAGGGTTATATATAATCGTAAATGCTTCCAATGATTAACAATCAGTGAATTCAGTATTATTGACATTTCTCTGAAACTTAAAAATGAATTTCATGAGTCAATGACAATAAGAGAAGATGTCATTGACTAACCAACAGCAACCACATACTTGACCTATGATTTAAACATAAATGTTTCAGATTTGAATAGCTCAATTTTCTGTAACCCTAGAAAGCTGAATTTTGGCACATAGTTAGGTCTTTCCCAAAGCAATATGTAGACCAAATTTTATCGAAATTTTCGGGAAAAAAATTTTTTTTTGAAAGAAAACGAAATTTTCCCGGAAAACCGCGTCCGATTTTCCTGGCCAACGAACTCATCCAAGCCATTAATAAAACAAAGGCACTTGCCGAGTTTCATCGAAATCGATTAATTATTTTTTGAGTTATCAGACGGATACATATATATATATATATATATATATATATATATATATATATATATATATATATATGTATATATATATATATATATATATATATATATATATATATATATATATATATATATATATATATATATATATATATATATATATATATATATATATAAACATATAAAAATTCAAACTGACCCCGGATATGGGTTCTAGGGGTCCTAATTCGCGCTCATTTGAAAGAATTTTTGCAAAGTCTCACCATCGATACCTCTCTATTAGTGAATTTTTTTAATAAAAATTCACTAAAATGCTGAGATAGGTTACGTTTTTATTAGGATTAAACGTCACAGCTTACCAACTTACTTCGTTTAGCGAATTTTCATAATGAAAATTTCGCTATTAGAAAGGTGTGTCTGTGTTTTAGTCCAGGGATGGCCTCGGAAGCAAAGTCCATTAGCCACAAACTGTTGTACGAGACAGACAGAAATCAAAGAAGAGGGTCCACCAAAGAGAATGTACGCAACGAAGTAATTTATTCAGAATTAGATGATCTATCGAATGATGATAAGATATACGGGATGTTGTATGAGAAAAAAAAAACATAGTTTTCTTAATATCCCGGAAACGCGAAGCTCCATTCCTTTTTTGTTTAGCTCATCGTAATCAGCGCAAAAAAATACACAAGTCTGCTAATTTAACAGATCACGTAGCTCCAATAATAACTAAGTTACCAATAGTGCCGACTTCACTTTGAACAGTCTGTATTGTAGATTATTAATAATGATCCTCACAATTCTCTAAAATAATGACAAGTCCAGTCACAAGTTTCCTTCACGTCTTGTCAAAGAATTTTAAAGAGAAATAAGTATTGTCCTTATATAGTTTATCTTCTCCATCATTTAAGACCAAGCGACGAGCAGCGAAAGCTTAATTTCGTAGCTCGGTTATCAGTGCTTTATGCCCAGAATAATAACTTATTCTATAATATTTAATGACATTAAACTGGATGGGGCATCTCCTCATAATACAAAGTACAAAATTTACATAAGAGATTTTCTGGAAAGTGGTTGGGTACTAATGAAGTTAGCAGGAGGTCAGCTCGCCCCTTGAACCCCAATGGATTTCTTTTTGGGGGTAACCTAGTGTGAACTTAACTTTCATCATACATACAGTATTTTTAATGAATTTTCTTTAAAAAAAAATCACTAACGAGGAGATCCTGACTTTTGAATTTTCTAAACATTTCTTCAGATGAGCGCTAATTAGGCCCTCTAGAACACATATCCGGGGTCAGTTTCAATTTTTATATGTTTATATATATATATATATATATATATATATATATATATATATATATATATATATATATATATATATATATATATATATATATATATATATATAATGAAACTGACCCCGGATGTGGGTTCTAGGGGTCCTACTTCGCGCTCATTTGCAAAAAATGTTTCAAAATTCAAAAGTCGGTATCTCCCCAATAGGTTTTTCTACGAAAATTTACTAAAATTTAAACCGGTTGCAAAAAAGAAACAAACTATTCTGAAGTTACAAATCTCCACGTCCATGTTAACTGTGGAACGGTTTTAGCAACAAGAAGTCTTAAAAGTGTTTATCTTTCCATTAGTGGTTCTTTCAACAAAATGTCACTAAACAAAAATTACTGGAATTAAACAATCTGATCGGAAACGTTAAAATTGAAGACAAAAAAAAAAGAAAAAAAGGTGAAAGAGAAATTCAAGCATAAATGAGATTTAAACCAATACCCCTTTCCTCATGAGCTAGTTATGAAAGCCCCAGCGCTAACGAAGCTTGGGACACAAAGTATAATGATATACTTTTTATTAAGCGGGTATATTAAGTATCACACCGATAACTCATTAAAAAAAGAGCCGATTTTGATTAAATTTGGTGGATACCTTTCTTTTCAAGTGGCTGGGATAAGTTCGTTAGCCCAGGTTTTCCGAAAAATTTTGTGTTTTCTTTCGAAAAAAATTCATATCTCCGGAAATAACAGAGTAAGGACAACCAAATTTTGCACGCTAGTTTATAGCTCTGTAGGTTAAAAGACAAAAAAGTTATAGGCATTTAAATAAAAATAAATTGTAATTTTCCTCAAAACGTCGCGATATAAAACGTCAAATTGGCAACATTTAGACAAATAACCTGAAACTAATATGACCTATGGATAGAAAATGTCTCAAGAAAAATGCTTTACAAATCCCGAAGTCTTATCTTCAACCGTCGCTGTCCTTCATTTTACTAAAATATTTCCAGAAAACACATTTCAAATAGACCCTTTCTCTGATGCTTCAGCAGTAGTCTTAGCTATAGAGTTTATCGTTTAATGGTATATAATTTTCGTAAAAAATCAATAAAGCTCAATATATCCGTTATTATACAAGATCCGAAAAAAATTGTATACATTAATTATAGGGTGTCTTGAGTTACATCTTTATTTTTTTTTACAAGCACAATGTGGCCCATAAGTCGTTGGTGATACAAAGTTTCTTTTGTTTTTATCGAACACGCCTTATTTTATTGCATTTTTGCATTTTCCATCGAAATATAATGCATGTTTGCGAGGAAAGAAATTCGGGACTTAGCAAGTGCGTTATGGTAGTGAATTTTCATTAAATGCTTCAAATTTGAATAGCTCAATTTGCTATTAACCTACAAGGTTTACCAAGAAACCAGTTTTTCCGGAAACATTTTTTAAGTTTACCTTCGGAAATTTTTGTACGTTTTCAAACAATAAGGTTATTTTGATGAAACATGGCACATTGTTTCTACTATATAGGTTATACTGGTTACCAAAATTTATACCTGCTTTCTTAAAAAAAAAACTCACACACATTTGCTATTAAAAACATTTTTATGAAAATTCACTACCATAACGCATTTGTTGCGTCCAAACTTTTTTCATTATCTGTATAAAATTTCAATTTTAGTCATAGTCCTATTTAAAAAATTTCCCAAAAATGTACGATCTTTCAGACTGTAAAAGAAAATACAGTGTGTTCTAGGTATTTGAATTAAAATAGATCTGGACGCAGCAAGAGCGTTATAAAAGTGAATTTTCATAAAAATGTTTTTTATAGGAAATATGTCACTCTAATGCAAACAGGCACCACTCCGGTCACCGGTATAGTCTATATAGTAGAAAGAATGTACCATATTATAGCAAAATTACTTTAAAAATGTACAAAAATTTTCCGAGAAAACTGTTTTCCTAGCCAACAAACCTTAGGTTAATAGCCAATTCGGTGATTAAAATTTAAAGGATTTAAAGAAAATTCGCTACCACAACGCACTTACTGCGTCTCGACTTTTTTCTTACAAACATGAATCACATTTCGATAATAAATCCAAAAATGCAATAATACAAGCGTGTTTGAAAAAAAAACAGTTGTAGGAATCACCAACAACTTATGGACCACCCTGTGACAATTATTGAGCTTTACCGTACAAATGCGTCACATGTTATATATAAAAACCGATAAAAACTAAAAGTAAACCTGGATATGGGTTCTAGTGGGCTAGTCTGCGCTCGTTTGAAGAAATCGTTTAAAAATTGAAAAGTCGCGGTCTCCTCATTAACGAATTTTTTCTACGAAAATTAGCTGAAAATTATAGACCGTTAAACCATAAACTTAACTAAACCTACAGCCAAAGCATCAGAGAAAGGGTCTATTTGAAATGAATTTTTTGTAAATATTTTAGTAAAATGAAGGCCAATGATGGCTGAAGCTTAAGGGTTTGCAGAACACTCTTCTTGCGACATGTTCTTTACACAATCTATATTTGTTTCAGATTCTTTGCCTAAATAGTGCTAATTCTGACGTTTAAATTTGAGGAAAACCCCAATTTTTTTTTTAGAACGCATATAATTATTTTGTCTTTCAACTTACAGACCTGAATTTTGGTACGTGGGTCACTATTTATAATACAAACACGTGTACTAAATTTGGTTGCCTGCACTTTTTGTTATCTCCGGAGATATAATTTTTTCCGAAAGAGAATACAACATTTTCTGGGAAAACCTGTACAGATTTTCCTGGCCAACGAACTGATCCAAGCCACTTGCACAAGGAAGGTAATTACCAAATTTAATCAAAATTGGCTCATTATTTTTTGAGTTATCGGTGTGATACATACATACATATATATATATATATATATATATATATATATATATATATATATATATATATATATATATATATATATAAACATATAGGAATTGAAACTGATCCCGTATATGGGTTTTAGAGGTCTTAGTTTGCGCTCATTTGAAGACATTTTTTCAAAATTCAAAAGTCGGAATCCTCTGATTTGAAACTAAAAGAAAATCACAGAAAATTAGTAATTTCCAGCAACACAAGAAGTTGTACAGTAACCTCACTACATTGGTTCAATAGTATCCATTTATTTATGTAAAATATTCCAAAAACCTTGTATCCAGAACTGGTAATAAAAAGTTTTCGGGGATTTTTATCTTGCAAGCGATGCAGTTAGCTTCAAATATGTTTAAAAAAAAAACTGTTGATTATATGAAAGTATTTGGATTAGAAATAATCTCTATCAAATTCAACATATTTCAATGATTTCAGGATCGAGAAGTTTCTGCGTTCAGCTGCGCCATCTGCATGTGTGATAATAAAAAAAATATTCTGGACGCAGCAAGTGCGTTATGGTAGTGAATTTTCATAAAAATGTTTTTAATAAGAAATATGTGTGTTTTTTTAAGAAAGCAGGCATCAAATTTGGTTACCAGTATAATCTATATATTAGAAACAATGTGCCATGTTTCATCAAAATAACTTTATTGTGTGAAAATGTACAAAATTTTCCAAAAGTAAACTTAAAGTGTTCCCGAAAAAACACGTTTCTTGGTCAACCTTATAAGTTAATAGCAAATTGAGCTGTTCAAATATGAAACATTTGATCAAAATTCGCTACCATAACGCACTTGCTGCGTCTAGAATTTCTTTTCTTACAAACATGCATTATATCTCGATGGAAAATGCAAAAATGCAACAACATAAGGCGTGTTTGATTAAAAAAAAAGGAAATTTGTATCACCAATGACTTATGGGCCACCCTGTGATTGTAGAAATATTATTTTAAGATGTAGCTCAAGACACCCTATAATTAATATATACAAATTTTTTTCATATCTTATATAATAACGGATATATTGAGCTTTATTGATTTTTTACGAAAATTCGACAAAAATTATATACCATTAAACTCTATAGCTAAGGCTACTGCCAAGCATCAGAGAAGAGGTCTATTTGAAATGAATTTTCTGCAAATATTTTAGTAAAATGAAGGACAATGACGGTTGAAATTAAGACTTTAGGGTTTGTAAAACATTCTTCTTGAGACATTTTATTTCTATAGCCCGTATTAGATTCAAGTTATTTGCCTAAATGTTGCCAATTTTGACATTTTAAATCGCCACTTTGACGTTTTGAGGAATTTAATTTTCTTAAAATGCCTATAACTTTTTGTCTTTTGACTTACATAGCTAAATTTTGGTAGGTAGCTTACTTATAAAGATATAAAGCAGCGTACCAAATTTGGTTGCCCTTACTTTGTTAATTCCGGAGATATAAATTTTTTTCGAAAGAAAACACAAAATTTTCCGGGAAAACCTAGGTAGATTTTCCTGCTTAACGAACTCATCCAAGCCATTTGCAAAGGGAATTTTTCCACCAAATTTAATCAAAATCGGCCCATTATTTTTTGAGTTATCGGTGTGATACATATATATATATATATATATATATATATATATATATATATATATATATATATATATATATATATATATATATATATATATATATATATATATATATATATATATATATATATATATATATATATATATATATATATAAACATATAAAAATTGAAACTGACCCCGGATATGTTTTCTGGGGGGCCTAATTAGCGCTCATTTGAAGAATTTTTTTCAAAATTCAAAAGTCGGGATCTCCTCATTAATGAATTTTTTTAAAGAAAATTCACTAAAATCAGCACAGTTCAGGCCCGTCGCGTACATAATCTAACACTTTGAACAATTAAAAAAAAATCGATTCAGTTTTGAAGAAAATGGAAAGGCACAGCATGTGTATATAAATATAAGTAAAAAGGTTCGGGATGCAGCAGGTGCGTTATGGTAGTGAATTTTCGTCAAAATGCTTTTAATGGCAAATATGTCTTGTTTTTAAAAGAAGCACATTTGGTTGACAGTATAACCTATATATTAGTAACAATCTACCGTATTTCATTAAAATAGCTTTGTTGTTTCAAAAAGTACAAACATTTTCCGAAAATAAACTTTAAAAGTTCCAGAAAAGAACTGGTCCGATTTTCCTAGCCAACGAACCGCTTTAAGCTGTTTACACACCTGCCAGGATATAATTATTTACAAACAGCTTTAGGACCAAATATGAAAAATTTCTTTTACAGAAAATCACCTTTTTTTTTACAGAAATTGCCTTCAGTAATGTTACATTAAATTATATTTTTCACAAAAATTCGAAAACTTTTTTTACAGTAACTCACTTAACATTTATTATTAATTACCATATTACAATAATCTTACAAAAATAAGTTCCACAGAAACACTAAAAACATTTTTACAAAAAGTTTTAAAATTCACACACTATTTGAGCGTGCCCGTATACGGCAGCCCGATTTTTCGACGAGTAATACAAAGAAAAATCTCTCTGAATGCGTCATTTCCATTGGGCTCCGCTATCTGTTGATAAAAACGCCGTTTCACAATTTGTGATATGTGCCAAAAACCTGAATAGTTGCAAAACAATTGAAATAATTTATAAACGATGAACTATATCATTTTTTTCTTACAAGCGCATTATAATTCGCTGGAAAACAAAAAAATATGCAATAAAATAAGGGGGTGTTCTACTAAAAAGAAAGTGTGTATTACCAACGATTTATGGGCCACCCTGTAATTGTCAAAATAAATTTATAAGATGCAGCTCGAGATACCCTATAATTAACGTCTATACTTTTTTGTCCTATCTTGTATAATAATGGATATATTAAGCTTTGCCGTAGAAAAGCGTCACCCTGTATATGTGTAAACAGACAAAAACTGAAACTGCCCCGTATATGGGTTTTGGGGTTCTAGTTCGCGATCATTTGAAGAAATCTTTTTAAAATTCATAAATCGCGGTCTTCTCTTTTCCTACAAAAATTTGCTAAAATATAGACTATTAAACCATAAACTCGATAGCTGAAACTACTGCCGAAGCATCAGAAAGAGGGTCTGAAAACATTTTAGTAAAATGAAGGACAATGATGGTTGAAGCTGAAACTTAAGGCTTTGTAAAACACACTTAGTACGACATATCTTCCACATAATCCGTATTTGTTCCAAATTCGTTGTCTGAAAATTTCCAATTTTGAGGTTTAAAATCGCGACTTTGACGTTTGAAGAAGAAAAATGATCAAATATTCAAAATATATTTTCTGCTACTTCTTGGCGTTTTTGCGCCAAGAAAATTTAATCGTTGCGTGAAATGTTCAATTGGTTTTGTTAATCACACAAAATATTTTGTTCTTGTGCTTTAATCTGATTACCAGTGGCACCCAATTTTTTTTTTTTGAAAATGCCTATAACTTTTTTTTGTTCCGACTTAGAGATCTGAATTTTGGCACGTAGCGTAACTTGGATAATACAAAAGTACACGCCAAATTTGGTTGTCATAGCATTGTTATTTTTGGAGATAATAAAATTTTTCGAAGGAAAATCCAAAATTTTCCCGAAAAAACTGGCCCGATTTTCCTGACTTACGAACTTATCCACGGTACTTACAAAAGGAAAGTACGTATCAAATTTCATTAAAATTCGTCCTTTACTTTTTGAGTTATTGATACGATATATATATATATATATATATATATATATATATATATATATATATATATATATATATATATACAGATCTCATTTGTGAATTTTTAGTTGCACATAAAATTCGCTAAAATATAAAAATTAAAACTGATCCCAGATACGAGTTCTGGAAGTCCCAGTTCGCGCTCATTTGAAGAAATTTTTTCAAGATTTGAAAGTGGGCATCTCAGTAGTTAATTTTTCCTACGAAAATTCGCTAACAATGTAAAACTTAAATAATAAGTAAAGTATATGTGGGAGATTTTCTTTGAAGTCCACGCTTCTTAATTTTTTTACTGCTTTATTTCCAAGCAAGCTCTTTAAAGGAAAGCTAAAACAAAAATAGAATATTTCCGCGCAACAAAATAAAAAATTTCAAATTATAAAAATATATAAATATTGAAGTCTAGCGATTTTTATTTTAACATTAAATAAAAGTAAAGAAAAAACCTTATTTAACAATAAAGAAAAAAAATGATTTAATGTCTAATCAGAAAATGTCTGCAATAATAAATTATTAGCAATTAGACAACAAGATTAGGTTTAAGCAGAGAAAATCCATATAGTCATCAGAAACAATAAGTAATTTTCTAAAGCAATTAAAAGCATTTATGTTACAGATTAAAGTTAAAAAACTCACCCCCAGTATAAGCTGATATGACAAAAATAACCAACAAATATACACTATAAATAATAAAAAGTCGCATGATACCCCAGCCTCAGCTTATCAAAGCGACCGCAACTTTCAAAAGTTAAAACGGCTATACTGACTCCCTTGTTTTGGAAAATCCTATGAAAAGTCGAGTGCCTGCAGAACTGTGATTGGAAATAGCAAATGTTGTTTTTATAACGGACAATGTTAGGGAGGTCCGTAGACGAGTTTGCGCTCAGGTTGCACCCACGATACTCGCTCCTTAAACTGTAAAACAATTAGGTGAAATTCGGTGAAATGAAGCACTAATAAGACCCTAACGCCTCAGGTAATAGCTTCCATCATTGCACGGCTTTCATATACTTGTTGGCTAATTGTTTACCCTCAGAAAGGACTTTGTACACCTATAAAAGTGTCTGATGAAGCATTCATCTGATTATGTTAAGTAGTGGAGAAATGTTTCTGGGAAAATGAAAAGATTTTCGTATTTTAGCGACTTTTCGTAGAAAACAATCGCGAATTTTTAATTTAGAAAATAAACTTTCTTAAAATTAGCGCGAACTGTATCCTCTATATCCGGATAAGTTTCAATTTTTATGTGTTATGTATATGTATATGTATATGTATATGTATATGTATATGTATATGGATATGTATATATATATATATATATATATATATATATATATATATATATATATATATATATATATATATATATATATATATATATACAAACAGGGTGGCGCATCGAAAACGAAACAGACCTATTTGCGTCTAGAGAAATCTTTTTTTAAGAAACGCAGAAACACGTCAATTTTAATATTAAGGGGGACATGTTTTGATATAAAACTCAACTTTGTCACATCAACCTCTTAAGGGTGGTGATAACAACCCTTTAATTTCAAATAGGGAACATGGATCGAGTGTTACATCAGTTGAAAGCTCTTTCTTTTCTGAATTCAGCACACAATTTTTTTTTGAAGTTTTATCAACTAGTTTAAAAATTGTTCACAGTTGAAATTGCAAGAACGTATTTTATTCATTGTGATAAGAAATGCACTAGTTAGTCAATTTTTTGTTAAAAAAACTAAAAAACAAAACCAAACGTTCAAAAATGTTTATTAAGTTAAGTAAGTGTTCAAATTGTTGACCACCAGCTTCTATACAGAAATAAAAATTTTGTTCAAAACGAGCTCTCACATTCTGGAGCATTTGTGGAGTTATTAGACGGCATTCTTCAACAATGCGTCGTCGTAATTATTCCACAGACTCCGGTTCTGTTGCGAAAATTCTACTCTTTAAATGGCACCATAAAAAGAATTCTGAAGGAGTTAAATCCGGTAGGGGGCCACTCAATAGCACCACTACGCCCAATACATTGCTCTGGAAACTCTGTTCAAAAACTCCCTAACACGTTGTGAAAAATGCGGAGGAGCTCCATCTTGATTTTCTTGATAGCGATCATCATTTTCAACAATGTCAATTAGTAGAGGGTAAACGATATCTTCTAGTAACTTCAAATACGTTTCGCCATTCAAATTGCCATCAAGAAAAATTGGTCTGATTAAACGGTCTCCAAAAATGCCAGCCCAGACATTCAATTTCTGTGGAGTTTGAGTGTGGACTTCGTGAAAATTTCTTGGATTATTATCTGCCCAATAACGACAATTATGACGATTGACTGTAGAGTTTAATAAAAACGTACACTCGTCTGAAAAACAGATATCGAACAGAAAGTTCCCGTTATCAGCTATTCGTGCAGTCATAACTTCCCAAACTCCAGCCGCCGATCAAAATCATCTTCATTCAGTTATTGTACAAGATGAATTTTATACAGGTGAAATTTATGATGCTTCAATATTCGCTGAATAGTTCTTCTTTTTATGTTCGAAACAGTGGTCAATTTTCTCGTGCTCAAAGTTGGGTCTGCAGCAATTTGTCTCAAAACTTCAATCTCAGTAGTCTCATTTATATCCGGAAATTCACGTTCAGGATCTCGTTTTTTGTTGGCTACTGAACCACTTTGTCGAAAGTTTGCAACTAACTCTAAAATGTATTTTCTGTTAACATGTCTGTTCGGATGTCGTTCATTAAACCAATTTGCGGTACGGTTGGCACAGTCATCGTTTTTGAAAAAAGAGTAATTATTTTAACTCTTTCTTCTACAGAATACACCCTTGTAAAATTAATTTTAGGTAGTACTACCAAGTACCAAACCGACCGATAAACTGAAATAATAAACCGCATTTCTCTCATTTCGATAAGAAATGTTCTGATAGTCAATTTTTTGTTTACAAACCAACACAACATTGACTATCAGCACATTTCTTATCGGAATGAGTGAAATGCGTTTTCGCATCTTCAACTGTGAATAATTTTTAAACGAGTTAATAAAACTTCCACAAAAATTTGTGTGCTGAATTCAGAAAAGAAAGAGCTTTCAAATGATGTAACACTCGACGCATGTTCCCTATTTAAAATATGAGTTGTTATTACCACCCTTAAGTAGTTGGTGTAACAAAGTTGAGTTTTATCTCAAAACATGTCCCTCTCAAAATTAAATTTGATGTGTTTCAGCGTTTCTTAAAAAAATTCTCTGGACGCAAATCGGTGTGTTTCGTTTTCAATGCTCCACCCTATATGATACAGCAATTTGGCACAGGACAAAACCAATTAACAAACTCTAGTAATCGCTTTCTTAGAACAGACAGCATTTATCACATAAAAGGACAAACTTTAGTTGCATTCACGCGAACCTCAATATAAAATCATTGTTAATGTAATCAACTTCTGGCGTTTTTATGACAGCTGTTTTGTTTTGTTGATTAAACCAAAACGGTCTGATTTCGCTTCCAAATGCCAATAAATCTCTAATTTTCACATATTAATGGCAGCACACAAAATTATATATGAAATGAAACTGTCTGTATTTCGTTGCTTTATCGCGCTTATGAGCAAGACATGGAAAAAATTCAGACAAAAAAAGTCTGGATGCAGCAAGTGCGTTATGGAAGTGAATTTTCGTAAACATGTTTTTAATAGAAAATATCTATCTCCAATGCAAGCAGGCATCAATCTGGTTACCGGTATAGCCCATATAGTAGAAACAATGTACTATATTTTATCAAAATTACTGATTGTTTGAAAATTTACAAAAAAAAATTTGCTACCAAAACGTCCTTACTGCGTCTTGATTTATTGTCTTACAATAATGCATCATATTTCGATAAAAAATGCGAAAATGCAATAATATAAGTTCGTATAGAAGTATATATGTTCGAAAATAAAAATTTTAGGCATCACCAACGACTTATGGGCCACCTTGTGATTGTCAAACTAATGTTATAAGATGCAGCTCAAGACACCCCCAAAACTTATACAATTTTTTCTCGTATCTTGTATAATAACACTTATATTGAGCTTTACCGTAGAAATGCGTCACCCTGTATATATGTAAACAGATAAAAACTGAAACTAAACCCGGATATGGATTCTAGGGTGCCTAGTTTACGCTCATTCGAATAAATCTTTTTAAAATTCAAAAGTCGCGTTTTTAAAAAAAAATTCCAGGAAAATTAGGTAAAAATTATAGACCGTTAAACCACAAACTTAACTAAAACTACCGCCAAAGCATCAGAGAAATAGTCTATGTGAAATGAAATTTCTGGAAATATTTTGGTAAAATGAAGGACAATGACGGTTAAAGCTGATACTTAAGGATTTGCAGAACACTCTTCTTCTTTGCCTAAATGTTGCCAATTTTGACGTTTCGAATCGCGACTTTGACTTTTGAGGAAAACCACTTTTTTGTCTTTAAGCTTACAGCCCTAAATTTTGGTACACGGTTCACTCTTTATAATACAAATACGCGTACCAAATTTGGTTGCACTTCCTTTGTTATTCCGAAGATATAATTTGTTTCCGAAAGAAAACACATAATTTTCCGGGAAAATCTGGACCGATTTTCCGGGCTAACGAACATATACACATAGCCACTTGCAAAAGGAAGGTACTCAGAAAATTTGATCAAAATCGGCCTATTATTTTTTGAGTTATGGGTGTGATGTATGTATATATATATATATATATATATATATATATATATATATATATATATATATATATATATATATATATATAAACATATAAAAATTGAAACTGACCCTAGATATAGGTTCTAGGGGGACTAGTTCGCGCCCATTGGAAGAAGTTTTTTAAAATTCAAGAGTTGGTATCTCCTCATTAGTGATTTTTTTTAAAGAAAATTCGCTAATAGAAGTTGGCAGGCACGCAAATTTAATAGATATTTACTTATCTTTATAACACCAGTGTAAAAGAAACATGCAGACAACAATATACAGTGTGTCCCAAACTGGATGGGAATCTCCGTTATTATTAGCGATAGAGAGACGGTTAAATTAGCAATGTTTTGTAGAATTTCATGCCGGTTTCAAATATGACTTGCATTTTGCCCTGCCTCTTTCTGTTTTCGAGTTATTTTGAAAAAAAAACAAAAAAAGTGTCGATTTCCATTTCTTCAATATCTAAGTAGGCGTTGATCTGAGTTGTCTCGCACATTATCAGGATACTTTTTACATAGTAATCTTTTTGTGCTATTCTTAACTTTGGATTGTCATTTGTTTTGAGCTACATGTATCAACGTTTTATGATCGCAGCCATATTGGATTTTTTACTCATGTGATAGCCTGTGAAAAGAGCTTTCCAATGATGTACAACATGCATGAGAATTCTTGTAATTGCACTGACAATTTTGAGAAAAACCGTTTTGAGGATAGTAGGATATGAAGTCCAATACCAGAAAACAAATGACAAAAAAAGTGTTCAAAAAGCAGTTCGTAATGATTCACGATAAAAAAATAGGAACTTTGAGCACACCAGTGAATCGGTCCATTATTACAAATGATATTTTACATTACAACATTATCCTAAAAAATTGTTATAGATTAATTAAATAGTTAAACCTAGTAAATAACTAAATTTACTAACAAAACTCAATAAAAAGCAGATTAATGATTTACGAAGACGCCTTTAAATATTATTTGATTTTTTAACGTAAGTCAACTGAAAAACAACAGAAGAAAGGTTGCTATGGATATAACACTATCAAGGCAATTAAGAATACTGTAATTCTTAATTATCTGAACAATTTGATGTGTATTTAACACGCTGCTTTTTGTACTAAATAGTTTGTTTCTTGTTTATTTAAAATTTTATTCAACAATATGTTCAGTAATGAAGAATATTTTGACATGTTGGAATGCTATATTCGTTCTAACCGAAATACTAAGGCAGCTGCAAATTCATATCAAAACAACTACCCAGAGAAACGACAACCAAACACCAAAATATTTCGCAGGATAGTGACCAATCTATTGAACGACAATAGCTTCCACGCAAAGAAACTACTAATGCGTAGAAATGAAGAAAGAAATAATGCCGTCTTACAGGTTTCAAACGAAAACCCTCAGCAATCTGTTCGGTTTTATGGTAAACCAATTGACGTTCTAAAAAGTACGGTACACAGTGTATTAAAACAAAGTCATTACCATCGATATAGATCTACAATCGTGCTAGGCTTAAATGTTGACGATTACCCTAAGCGACTTAAATTCTGCAGATGGTATCAGGGACAATGTCAGCAAGATGAAAATTTTCATTTGAAAATAATATGGACTGATGAATCAAGATTTACAAATTGTGGTATGTATAATCGCCATAATAGACATTATTGGGCAAAGGAAAATCCCAATCTAAGGGAAGAAAGACGCTTGCAAGACAGATTTGATATTAATGTTTGGTGCGGCTTATTAGGTAAAAAACTGTTCTTTTTATTTGTAGATTAGACAGTAATTTAAAAAAAAATTCAGGTAACTTCATTGTCGGTCCGTTCTTTTTAGAAAATAATTTAACTGGGGAAATGTATCTTAATCTATTGAGAAATGATATCTAATCAAAAATTACAAGAGTTCATGATAATTTAGACGAGATTTGGTACCAACAAGACGGTTGTCCAACTCACAATGCTAGGATCGATGCTAGATTTTTGTATCAAAATATCAATGAATTACGAAACAGAATCACGGAAGCTATAAATCATATTAATAAAAACACCCTCACCAGCATTTGCAGCCATGTTTCAAAAAGGTGTATAAAGTTCATTGAACAAAACGGTGGCCATATTGAACAATTTTCTATTTAGTGTATTTTTAAGTTCCTATTTTAGTATTTCTTGAGTTCCGTTTCTAATTGTGTTGTTTCGTGGAGTTTAGCTTTCTATTTGTTATTGCCGGGTTTCGTTATTAAACTGTTTCACAGAATATTACCTAGCATTATTACCTAATTAAGTATTGTAAATTAAATCACAATATTTTTTCATTGTGGATCATTACGGAAAATTATGTTAAAAGTAGAAGTATATTGTTAGACTCTATGGGGTACTGCATTTTGAACACTTTTTTTGGTCATTTGTTTTCTGATATTGGATTTCATAGCCTACTATCCTCAAAAAGGTTTTTCTTAGAATTGTCAGTGCAATTACAAAATTTTTCAAGCATGTTGTACATCATTGGAAAGCTCTTTTCACAGGCTATCAGATGAGTAAAAAATCCAATATGGCTGCCATAATAAAAACAAAGGTTGATACCTGTAACTCAAAAACAAATGACAATCCAAAGTTGAGAATAGCACAAAAATATTACTCTGTAAAAAGTATCCTGAGAATGTGTAAGTCTTAGACATGTCAGATCAACGCCTACTTAGATATTGAAGAAAAAAGAAATAGACAAATTTGGTTTTTTTTCAAAATAACTCGAAAACGAAAAGAGGCATGGCAAATACAAGTCATATTTGGAACGAGAATGAAATTCTACAAAACATTGCTAATTTAACCGCCTCCCTATCTCTAATATTAACTGAGACAGCAAAACATTCCCATCCAGTTTGGGACACACTGTATAGTAAATAGGCGTTGAAAAAATATTAAAGGTTTTTGATTGTCTGATTAATTAAATTAATTTATTACATAGTGTTACATCACAAACAGAAATAAAGAAGGGACAAAGGCTTTAATTGAATACATGAATATTAAAAATAAATACATTTTGTAATCTTGATAACATATAAAAAAAGCCTGGACAAAATATTTTATTATAACTTTTTTTTCTTGTAACATAGAAATTTTGGTGTTTAGTTTACTTTTTATATTGTTATCCTAACTACCGAATTTGGTTATCATAGCTTTTTTATTTTTTGAGTTAAAATTTTTTTTGGATAATATATTAAATTTTTCCAAAAAACCTCGTCCGATGTTCCTTACTAACGAATTTATCCAATCCATTTACAAAGAGAAAGTACATGCCAAATTTTATCAAAATCGGACCATTATTTTTTGAGTTATCGGTGTGATACATATATATATATATATATATATATATATATATATATATATATATATATATATATATATATATATATATATATATATATATATATATATATATATATATATATATATATATATATATAAACACATAAAAATTAAAACTGACCCCAGAGTCTAGTTCGCGCTCATTTCCAAAAAATTTTTCAAAATTCAAAAGTCGGGATCTCCCCATTAGTGAATTTTTTCTACAAAAATTCACTAATATTCAAGTTTATTATAAAGTAGCAAAACAAAAAGTCTTAAAACTTTTAATATTTAGAAAACCGATACTTGACCGCTCTTACAGAGTTTATGATGTTTTTCAGTAAATAATAAATGATATAAAGAACCCTAACGTGAGCTATAAAAAATGAAGGTACATAAGGTGTTGAGATGATGAAGTTATATTGATGAAATATTTATCTTTCCTATAATATGTAATATGCAAGCAAGCTTTTTATATTTGTTTTTGTTTATGCCAAGGAAATAAATGGCTAGCTTGCATATTATGTCAGATTGATTCTTATAAACTTCATTCAAGTTTAACATAAACAATTTTGTTAATCTTTGTTATTTAATAATTTTCTCAAGTTCAATTTGAAAACTCGCGTTATATGCGAGTATTTAAAACTTTTGTATTTTTCCTATGTAAATTGTAATTTTTAGTGAATTTTCATTAAGAAAATTTATTAATAGAGACGTATCAATGATGGAACTTTCGTAAAATTTCTTCAACGTCTGAACCAAATTTGGCTACCCTTACTTTGTTATTTCCGGAGATAAACAATTTATTCGAAAGAAAACACAAAATTTTCTGGGAAAACCTGGGTCGATTTTCCTAGCTAACAAACTTATCCAAGCCACTTCCAAAAGGAACGTATTCGCCGAACTTAATCAAAATCGGCACATTATTATTATTTTTTGAGTTATCGGTGTGATACATACATACATACATACATATACATATACATATACATATACATATACATATACATATACATATACATATACATATACATATACATATACATATACATATACATATACATATACATATACATATACATATACATATACATATACATATACATATACATATACATATACATATACATATACATATACATATACATATACATATACATATACATATACATATACATATACATATACATATACATATACATATACATATATATATATATATATATATATATATATATATATATATATATATATATATATATATATAATAAATTTCTCCTTGAGCCAGAATCTTCAATCTTGAACCATAGTAACACCAATGTAAACGCACGTGGGTACAAAATTAAAGAAAATAACATAATGAGCTTCGCGGATAACTATAAATTTGTTCTAAAAAAACCTTTTTTGTTGTTTATTGTTCGCAAAAACTGGATGGGTTGACTAAAACAAAACCACCCAAGCAATTAATATGAAAAAATACTGTCATATTTATAATTTAACAGTTACATTCCCTTTGTAAATAATTATTATTTTTTCTGAAAAAATTTTGTAACTTTAATGAAATTTGCAACACAATTTTTTTAAAGACACTTGCAGTACTTACATATTATATATAAGACAAATTTTTAATTCTTTAGCTCCAGATAAAATATATTTTTTTTCAAATAATCGCTAACTGGGACTCTAAAACCGATCTCCAAGATCCATTTAAATTTAAATAATTAGTTTTAATAGTATATCTTACTAATAGTGTACAATTCTTATGAAAATTCGCCATATATATATATATATATATATATATATATATATATATATATATATATATATATATATATATATATATATATATATATATATATATATATATATATGGCGCCACCAGTGACTCCTTGTCTACATTTAAAGCTCAATAATTGCCTCAGTATATCAAATTTCTTATCAGAAATTTTTATTGTCTGATATGTTATCTTCCAAAAAGGTGTACCTTGTAGATTTTGATTTGAGTAGCCGTTTCTGTGATGATCGAACTTAAGTGTTTCATTGCGTTCTAAAATTCATCATAGGAACGACAACACACTTTATCCAGGCTTAGGACTGGTCCAAGAAGTTTGAAGCATGTGTAAGGACCAACCGACCAACAACACTTAAAATTTACATTGGAGCATGTTCAAGGACCAATCGACCAACAACACTAAAACTTTACTGGCAAAGAACAATAGGAGTAGGATACCAAGTCAATAACAAACCGAAACAGCAAACTTTTATTAAATTATTAGTTGTTGTATAACACTCTAAGTAAATGTTGAAAGTGACCCCTGTTTTCGTTTACACGAATATTAATTCTACGGAGAAAATTAAACTGCACCCTATGCATCATGTCTGCATCTACCCGTAAAATGCTTACTGAATTTTGCACTCGCACACACAATTCTTCTTTGGTGTCTATGGGTCTAGAATATACCAAGTGACTAAGTGTTCCCCATAAGAAATAACCCATGGGCGTTAAATCCGGTGAGTGAGGTGGCCAATTCACAGGAGCATTGTTTCCTCTGCCGATCCATCGATTCCAAATCTGCCATTTAAATTATTTCTGACGTTCAGCGTGAAATGTGGTGTGCACCGTCGTGCATGAACCAAATATTTAGCCTAACAGCTTTTAGAAGATCATAAAATAAATTTGGAAAATCAACTGAATGCTCTTTGTAGTTTAAACAAATTAAGCGAGGTGGTAAGATGACAGAACCTATGATAAATCTGTCTATAATTGCTGCCCACACGTTAATTTTGAATTTACATTGATAATGCAAAACCTTTATTGCATGTGGGTTTTCGTCAGCATAAATGTGTTCATTATGTAAATGTGTCATACCCCTTCTTGTATAACAGCACTCGTCGCTGAATAAAATATTTCTATGAAAATTTAGAGCATTTTCATTCTTTTTATTAATAAAACGGCAAAAGCGTAGTCCTAATTCGAGGTCGGTAGGTAAAAGCTCTTGCACTGTTTGGAGGTGAAATGGATGTAGCTGTTGTTCTCCTAAAGTCCTCTTTGCCGTATCCTTAGAAACTCCAAGTTCCAAACCAATTTGTCTGGTGCTTAAACTCGGATCTTCTTCAATTCGTTCTAAGATTTCTTCCTCGACAGTTGCTGTTTTACCAGCTCGATTCCGTCCATAATCAAACTTAGCAGGAACAAACATACCGGCTTCTTGTAGTCGCCTTTCAACAGCGGCAAATGTTTGATGGTTTTGAGCATGTCTACTTGGAAATCTTTCTTGATATTCTCTGAACCATTCCCGATCATTTCCTTGGCAATAACCATAAACCAATATCATATCGGTTATTTCTGCGCTAGTGTAGGCTACGGTCATAGGGATATATTGACGAAAGAAGTGATAACTTTCAAAATTATAATGACGACTTGTCAGACTTAATTGTTTGACAGTACTATTTGGTAACTAATGACAATACTTAATAATAAGTAGTCGTTCCTGTCATGAATCTTAGAACGCAATGAAACACTTAAATTCGATTATCACAGAAACGGCTCTTCAAATCAAAATCTACAAGGTATACCTTTTTGGAAGATAGCATATCAGGCAATAAAAATTTCTGATAAGAAATTTGATATACTAAGACAGAAAAAACTCGGGACGCAGCAAGTGCGTTATGGTAGTGAATTTTTATTAAATGCTTCAAATTTAAATAACTCAATTTTCTATAAACTTATAGAGTGTAATTTTAATACGTAGTAAGGTCTTTCCTAAGGCAAGATATCCACAAAGTTTCATTAAAATAACTTTGTAATTTTCTAAGAAAAAAATTTTTTCGAAAGAAAATTTAAAATTTGAATAACTCAATTTTCTCTAAACTTAGAAAGTTGAATTTTGGTACCTAGTAAGGTTGAGGCAACATATATAGTAAATTTCATTAAAACAGCTTTGTTACTTTCGGAGAAAAAATTTTTTTTCGAAAGAAAACTCAAAATTTTTCCGGAAAACTGATTTTTCTGGATAACGAACTCATCCAAGCCATTAATAAAAGAAAGGCACTTGCCAAGTTTCATCGAAATCGGTTAACTATTTTTTGAGTTATCATATATATATATATATATATATATATATATATATATATATATATATATATATATATATATATATATATATATATATAAACATATAAAAATTAAACCTATTTACAAATGAACTTTAATAAGATATTATGCTGTGACAATACCTCTCTCAAGCACCCTAAAATATAATCAAAATGTGCACAGTTATATATGTTTTAATTCTTTTGCCCTTAGTCTTAATACACTACATATTTTATGACAATCGATGTAATTTACTTATTTGATTTCATAAATAGTCGGTTAATAGTGACTTGGAATGAAGTAGACACCACATCTTCAAACATATTAAGAGAATATGAGTAAATCAACAGCAACTGGGAATGAATTCGATCAGTCCCCAATCTCAACAATTGACTAAAAACGCTGCGAGTTGTAAGGAAAAAAATCATTATACTACAGAGGTGATAAATGATAATAAATTACAATAGGGTTATATATAATCGTAAATGCTTCCAATGATGAACAATTAGTGAATTCAGTATTATTGACATTTCTCTGAAACTTAAAAATGAATTTCACGAGTCAATGACAATAAGAGAAGCATTGACTAACCAACAGCAACCACATACTTGAACTATGATAAACATAAATGTTTCAAATTTGAATAGTTCAATTTTCTGTAACCCTAGAAAGCTGAATTTTGGCACATACTTAGGTATTTCCCAAAGCAATATGTAGACCAAATTTTATCGAAATGTTCGGAAAAAAATATTTTTTTTTGAAAGAAAACTCAAAATTTTCCCGGAGAACCCCGTCCGATTTTCCTGGACAACGAACTCATCCAAGCCATTAATAAAAGAAAGGCACTTGCCGAGTTTCATCGAAATCGATTAATTATTTTTTGAGTTATCAGACGGTCACACACACACACACACACACACATATATATATATATATATATATATATATATATATATATATATATATATATATATATATATATATATATATATATATATATATAAACATATATATATATATATATATATATATATATATATATATATATATATATATATATATATATATATATAAAATTCAAACTGACCCCGGATATGGGTTCTAGGGGTCCTAATTCGCGCTCATTTGAAAGAATTTTTGCAAAGTCTCACCATCGATACCTCTCTATTAGTGAATTTTTTAAATAAAAATTCACTAAAAAGGGAGACGATGCACTTAACCGCAACCGGAATGTAGCAAAACGGTGCACACCACAAGAGAGAGTATAAAACGCAAATTAATAATTGTGAAATTTTTTTTACGGAAAAACCAAAATAATAGAATAATTGAGAAATGAAGTTCTAAAAAATGCACCATTTTCACGTTTCGAACTGTCAATTTTCAGCAGCGTTGCCACATTGACTATCTAATTCCAAGTGTATTTTCCCGCTTTAACGAAATAAAAGATCTAAAATGCTTTTTACACACACTCCTGCCGACCTGACCTTCTGGACCTAACAACACCTCCTATCTGTAATTTAATCCCAAGAGTGTTTTGCCGCTTTAACGAAATAAAAGCTCTAAAATGCACACACTCCTGCCGAACTGACCTTCTGGACCTGACAACACCGCCTATCTGCATGAAATATGTCAAGGAAACAACAGTCATAAGCTCAGGTGCAAAAATATGCGTTTTTGTTGCAAATCGAAACGTTTTAATTGTGTTTATCATTGAAAGGTTATTAAAAACGAAATATACCACATCGTTTTACTTTATTAAGGTATGTACAACTGTCTTTAGGCCATATTTTATTATAATCACGTTAATATGTAGTGCACCGTTCCCGAAAAAAGTTATTTAGCATTAAATATAGACAAAGGGCGGCTGGTGGCGCCCTCTGCAAGGTACATCAAAACTATGATCAACCATGGATTGCTCATCCTGAAAAACCTCCAAGTACCAAATTTCATGCATATCCTGTCATTACTAAGACATATATTTAAAACTTCTGGACGCAGCAAGTGCGCTATGGTAGTGAATTTTCATAAAAATGTTTTTAAGAGCAAACATGTTTTTTTAAGAAAGCAGGCATCAATCTATATAGTAGAAACAATGTGCCATGTTTCATCAAAATAACTTTATTGTTTGAAAATGTACAAAAATTTCCGAAAGTAAACTTAAATTGTTCCCGAAAAAACTGGTTTTCTGGTCAACCTTATAGGTTAATAGCAAATTGATTCAAAATTTGAAGCATTTAATGAAAATTCGCTACCATAACGCACTTGCTGCGTCCCGAATTTATTTTCTTACAAAGATGTATTATATTTCGATGGAAAATGCAAAAATGCAATAACATAAGGCATGTTCGACTTAAAAAAAATATTTGTATCACCAACGACTTATGGGCCATTCCGTAATTGTGGAAATATTTTTTAAGATGTAACTCAGGACACCCTATAATTAATGTATACCATTTTTTTTGCATAAAAACAGATATATTGAGCTTTAAAGATTTTTTACGAAAATTTGACAAAAATGATATACCATTAACCGATAAACTCTATAGCCAACACTACTGCCAAAGCATCAGAGAAAGTGTCTATTTTAAATGAATTTTCTGGGAATATTCTAGTATAATGAAGGACAATGACGATTGAAACTAGGAGTTCAGGCTTTGTAAAGCATTCTTCTTGAGACATTTTCTTTCCATAGCTCATATTAATTTCAGGATCATTGCTTAAATATTACCAATTTTGACATTTTGAATCGCGACTTTGACGTTTTGAGGAGAACTCAAATTTATTTTTCTTTAAATGTCTGTAACTTTTTTGTCCTTTAACCTACAGAGTTAATTTTGGTAGGTAGCTTACCTATGACAATATGAACTCGCGCATCAAATTTGGTTGTCTTACTTTGTTAATTCCGGAGATATAATTTTTTTCGAATGAAAACCCAAAATTTTCCCGGAAAACCTCGTCCGATTTTCCTCACTAACCAACTTATCCAAACCATTTACAAAGGGAAGGTATGTGCTAAATTTTATCAAAATTGCCCCATTATTTTTTTAGTTATCTGTGTCATATATATATATATATATATATATATATATATATATATATATATATATATATATATATATATATATATATATATATATATATAAATTGAAACTGTCCCCGGATATGGGTCCTAGCGGTCCTAGTTCGCGCTCATTTGCAAAAATTTTTTCAAAATTCAAAAGTCGGGATCTCTCCATTAGTGATTTTTTTCTACGAAAATTCACTAAAATGGAGTTTCAACAAATAATGACTTCGACACCCTGTATTTCGAAAACTATCAACTTTTAGACTAAGATAAATTGGGCTAGATCATCATATTTTAGTCTAACGAATCTGTCATAGCATTTTGTACAGAGCTTTTAGAGACATCCTGTATAATAAATATATATATATATATATATATATATATATATATATATATATATATATATATATATATATATATAAACATATAAAAGTTGAAATAAATTTCGGAAAAGATTTATAAAATTCGAAAGTCGTTACTTTTCTAAAAGCGAAATTTTCTTTATGAAAATTGGCGCAAATGAAATCTATAAAATCACTAATTTTGACAAATTTAGTCTAATCCTGATACAGAGGCTATTTTTAAGATGCGTCACTGATAGTTCACCCACATTCAAATAAATCCTAAGTTAACATTCAAGGCACACGCAGAATCGTTAATCATTTGTTCTAATAGAGACACTGAATGAAAACAACGCAAGGAAAACACAGTATTTCTTTGTTAATCTAGAGCAGTTGTAACTAGTGCTGCAAATTGAATCATAACTTCCACATAGCCGTGATAATTTATTCTCTGCAGAAAGACATTCTGATAGAATTAATTTAGGGCCCATAACTTGACCACAAAGAAAATATTTGTATTTCTGTACCCACAAACTTTTGAAACGTTATGCTACTCGAGTTTCATTGAAAAAATGTAAATTTTCACCAAATATTTATCCCCTACCCCTTGAAGCGATCATACCTGAAAACAAATCGCAGCGCTCCTTTGTCGGGTTATAATTGCATACCAAATTTGAAGATGACATCTCAATTCGTTCTAAAATTATTGCGCCTATTAACAGACAGACCGACAGACAAAAAATGTTCGTTTCAGAATCAACTTTTCTGTATGTTTTCAGACTTTTTACGCCGTTTTAGCAAAAAAAATTCAAAATTTTTATCAACAATATTCCAACCCCACACATTGAACCCCTAATTTAATTTCAGCACAGAATACCAGATGTTGGATGACATTCAAAGCTTTCTAATAAATACACCTCAAAACGTTATATGACTCGAGTCTTAATTGTCTTCTAGTTACATAGATATCTCACATGTGATGATGCGACATAGGTGCATGTTATTCATTCGCCATAATATAGTTTGCAAATTAAAGATATACTTTGCAAGTTAGTTAAGTTTGCTATGGAAATCATAGCCAAATGTTAATTATAGTTTACTGAGACATTTGTCACATTTGATTGTTAACGCGTGTGATACTTAAGTTGTGACTTACGCGAAAAAGTTGTTTGATTTGATGATGGCAACATTTGCGAATGCCGAATATGCAGATATTTTATTCACTTACGGTTTCTGTAATGGAAATGCGGCTGAAGCTCAACGTGAATATGTACGGCGCTTTCCAGATCGGCGCCTACCTCATTCCACAATGTTTGAAAGAACATACAGACGGATTCATGATACTAGCTCGGTTAATGAAATTGATCGTGAAGTTTCAATCACGAGGCTCAATTCTAGGGTAGATAAGGAACATTTGGACTCTTTCGAAGAAGATCCCACGACAAGCACTATGAAAGTTTTTTTTTTTTGTTTAGTTTTTTTAAATTTCAACAACACACCACGAGGGCTTACAGCCTAAATACTATCGTACCGTGGGTGTTGACAATGAGGAAAGAGGCAGCTTGTTAATTCTGGACTTGAAGGTTTGGAGGTTCGGAGGAGAAGGAAAAACATGTGCCGGCAAGGAATTCCACAACTTGGAAGTCCTCAGGACAAAAGAGCGGGCATAACAAGATGTTCTATGTCTGGTGACCTGGACAGTAAAAGGGTGCATTCGCTCTGTTCCCCTGGTAGATCTGTTGGGGGCAGCAGGTGGGGGAACTATGGAGGAAAGCTCCTCTGAGCAGTGCCCGTGCAGATATCTATAAAAGAGAGAGAGAGGTCACCAACGGCACGTCGGTGGGCAAGGGATGGCAGCCTTTGGGTGAGGGTAGGGTCACCGATGAGACGTATAGCTCTCTTTTGAATGGAGTCCAGAATAGCGAGTGTAGAAGCGGCAGCCGCACCCCAGATGTGGGAGCAGTATTCGAGGTTTGGCCTTATTTGTGAAGTATATAAGGTATAGAGATTAGCTGGTGAAAAGTATTTGCGAGCCCTGAAGAGGAAACCTAATTTCTTATCAGCCGCTTCTGCAATTGATGTGACATGTTGGTGCCAATTAAGATTTCGATCCACAGAAATGCCAACAAGAGAAAAGGACTCATTACTTTGAATAACTTGGTTGTTCATTGTGATGGGTCTAGGGCTGGTGTATCTCTTGTGAGAAAGAAAGCAAGACTTAGTTTTGGTGGGGTTGAATTGTACAAGATTTCTACTTCCCCAGTCTAATATTTTTTGGAGATCCACGGAGACAGAACCCTCCATGAGTCTGCGATCCTCATCTAATTGGGCTAAAGAGACAGGCTTAGAATATTGTATATTTGAATGGAGGGTGCTGTCGTCCGCGTAGCTGTGAACTGGGTTGGATGTGCTCGAGAGGAGGTCATTGATGTGGAGAAGAAACAAAGTAGGGGCTAAAGCTGAACCTTGAGGAACTCCTGCATTAATTGGATACAGTTTAGAGGAATGGCCATCCACAACAACAGATATGCTCCTGTTGGAGAGGAAATTTGCTGTCCACATACAGAGTTTTGGTGGTAGGCCATAGGACGGAAGTTTATTAAGCAGCGCTGCGTGCCAGACCTGGTCGAATGCTTTGGATATGTCTAGAGCAACAATCTGGGATTCACCGTGTTGTTCCATAGACTTGTTCCAAGAATGGGTGACAAAGGAAAGGAGGTCGGCAGTCGATCTGCGCTGGCGGAATCCATACTGCCTGTCGTGGATTAGACTGTGTTTTTCAAGAAATTTTAGTAATACGGTGTTTATATACTTTTCCATCACTTTAGAGACGACTGAAAGGAGAGAAATGGGCCTGTAGTTGCTGGGAAGCGCTTTGAATCCTTTCTTGGGGATGGGTTGTACTCGAGCAGTTTTCCAGTTACTAGGAAATATGCCTTTATTATAAGATATCTGAAACAGACGAGTCAGGACAGGAGCAAGCTCTGGTGCGCATTTTTTGAGAACAATTGCTGGGATCTCGTCAAGGCCAGAGGCTTTCCTGGTATTAAGAGAAGAGAGCATCTTTCGTACCTTTTTAGTTTTGAAAATCATATCCGTCATTTTATGCGCGACATTGGGGACTGTTGAGAGTAGAATTGCCGGCGAACAACGAAGCAAAAAGTTCAGCCTTGCCCAGGGCGGTAGAAACAATTTCATCCCCTGAGACAAGAGGTGGGAACGTGCTTTTGCAGAAATTATTCCCAATAGATTTAGCAAGAGTCCAGAAGGGTTTGCCGCCGTTGGAGCTAAAGAGGATATTGTTTTTGATGTGGTTATTGAACGAGCTTTTTGCCTCAGAAAGAATGCGGACATAGCGGTTTCTTGCGTCGTTAAATGCTTGACGATTTTCTTGACTGGAATTGTGTAGAAGCGTTTTGTGAGCTTTGACCTTTTCAACTCTGGCCTTGTCACATGATTTAGAGAACCAGGGCTTTTGAATGGCTGAAAAGGTTTTCTGTGTACGTGGGATAAATAATTCCATGCCAGCTTGGATAATTTCGGTGCCGTTTTGTGAGATATCAGAGGGGTCAGGATGAGAGAAGCAGACAGACGCCCATGGAAATGAGGAAAAGTAATCCCGCATTTCGTCCCAGTTTGCGGAGTTGTAGTGCCAAACGGTACGTGGGTGTGATGACTGTGTGACCTCGGGTGTGACCATGCCGTGGTCTGAGCGACCAAGGGGGGGGGGGTGACTGATATCTTATAGCATTCAGGTTGTGTAGTAAGAAGGAGATCCAAGGGATTTGAGCTGTGTGTTGGGATACGAGGAAAGCATTGCTGAACCATATTGGCTAAAGAATTGCTGACTGCAAAGGCCTCCGCTGCTCTCCCTTGTGGATCGGTTTTTGAAGATCCTAGCCATTTATTATTATGGACATTGAAGTCACCAAGAATAGTGACCTCGGAGGAAGGATATTCAGAAATCAGGTTTTTTCAGAAAGGTAGTCAAAGAGCTGGACAAAGTTGTTGTCAGAAGGTGACCGGTAAATGCAACAGATGAATTTAGTTGCAGCCCTGAGAAAGAGTTTCATCCAAAGTATGTCTTTTCTTCCAGCTTCCAAATTGGGAAGTCTGGTGCAGGGTAGATTGCTACGGACGTATGCGCACACATCTCCATGCAATCTAAAGGAAGTAAGGAGCTCATATCACGGGAAATTAAGTTGATTAGTGGCTGTTTTGGCACTGATTTGGGTTACGGCGAGGAAGAGGAGTTGGGGCCTTTTAGCCTGGAGGAAATGGTGGACGGAGTTCAGGTTAGAATTTAGGCCACATATATTCGAGAAGGATATGTTAAATTTTGATGCCGGCACCCCCTGCACACTCCTCTCCCGGATATTCGAATGGAGGGGTTTTTTTATCTCCGGAATCTTTTGTACAAGGAGGAACCATCATCATTTTTGTTTATAAGGGAGACCGACTCATACACTGAGAGAAAGTTTTATCCATAGTATGTCTTTTCTTCCAGCTTCTAAATTGGGGAGTCTGGTGCAGGGTAGATTGCTACGAACATATGCGCACACGCCTCCATGCAATCTAAAGGAAGTAAGGAGCTCATTCCCCGGGAAATTAAGGTGATTAGTGGCTGTTTTGGCACTGATTTGGGTTTCGGTGAGGAAGAGGAGTTGGGGCCTGTTAGCCTGGAGGAAATAGTGGACAGAGTTCAGGTTAGAATTTAGGCCACATATATTCGAAAAGGATATGTTAAATCTTGATGTTGGCGCCCCCTGTTTCCTCTTCTCTGGGCGTCTCGCAGTGGAAAGTATGGTCAGCTATGTATCGAAAAGGACAGCACCCTAACCATTACACGCCAGTTCAAGAATTTCAGCTAGGTGATCCAACAAGAAGGCTCTAATTTCGACATTTCCTGTTGATCGCTGATAATGAAGATAGAAATTTCCTGTCTAGAATTGGCCGGAGAGTCAAAATTCACTAAAAAAGGAATATTCAATTGTCACAATTCTCATTATTGGTCTATGGAGAACCCCAGATTAACTAAGGTAACAAGTTATCAAAGATGATTAAGTGCGAATGTTTGGATTGGTGTGATTGGTAACAATCTGGTAGGTCCACATTTCTTTCCAGACAACCTAAATGGTGAAGACTATGAAAATTTCTTATCACATGATCCTATGGAGTTACTGGATGACGTACCAGTAGCAAACAGATGTGATATGATTTTCCAGCAAGACAGGTGTCAGGAACATTATTGTCGCAACATGAGGGCGCTATTAGATCGCCAGTTTCCAAACAAGTGGATTGGGAGTGGAGGAGCAATAACGTGGCCGCCAAGGAGTCCAGATTTAACCCCAATAGATTTATATGTATGGGGTCATATGAAACAAATCGTTTACGAAGTGGAGATTACACACGAGAGCAACTGATTTACAGAATTCAGCAAGCAACAGGATAAATCAAAAGCAATTTTTCTAGTAGGATTACTAAAACAGAAATTTGCGAACGAGCTCGTGCGTGTATAAGCAGTGAAGGTAACCAATTTGAGAATAGTTTTTGAGACTTTTTTAGTTAAGTTAAGTTTTTTTGCAGTATATGTAGAAATATTTTGTTACCAAATTTTCAAAATAAATGTCTTTGAAATATTAAATTGATTTGAATTTTTTTACGATACTGATAATTTTTGCCCTCGCATTTCTTTACTATTATCCTGTTCCACATAGTAATGATTGCACAGCGTGGGTTAATGTCTACACTATCTGAAGGAAAAAACAATTGAGGAAGTACTTACCACTTCTTCTAAAATTTGAATATTACTAGCAACACATGATGAATTTTCGAAAACTCACTAAAAGTGAAATAACTCAAAAACCAGAGGATTGTATAATGTAATATAAGGTTTATTATGTTGCAAAAGAGATGTATTATCACTGTCTCAAAAGGTATGCAACCACTTACCAGTCATCCTGTGTGTGTCTATATATATATACATATATATATATATATATATATATATATATATATATATATATATATATATATATATATATATATATTTATATATATATATATGTATATATATAAATTGAGGCAGAAAATTGAGGGTTGCACCCGAAAAATAGAAATTAAGAAAGTGAACATAAAAAGAAATCCTTGGATAACTGAAGGTTTAATACAGTCCATAGAGACAAAAAACAAGATGTATAAAGCCCTTCAGAAAAGACCTTTCGACTTCGCGCTGCAAACAGAGTTTAGAACGTATAGAAATGTCCTCGGTGATCTGATAAAGAAAGCCAAATGTGATTTCTATAAGCACGAAATCAACAAAAACAAAAATTGTTCTAAACAGATGTGGAAGTGTGTAAATAGTATCGCATCGAAGAACAAAGTCACCGAGATAAGGGAAATTGAGGTGAATGGAAGAATCATCAAAGAAAGAGATATTATCTCTGAAACATTTAACAGTTATTTTGCCGAAGTTGGTGTAAAGCTGGCCCAACGAATTAATAGATCACGGAAAAAAGCAGCACACAAATCTATCAAAAACAGTATATATTTGAATAAACCAGAGAAGGAGGAGCTTGAAGAAATAATAGGTGGACTAAAAACTAACAAATCTCCCGGAAATGACCGTATTGGTGCATATACCATCAAAACTTGTTCTAAATATCTGGTAGAGCCAATGACATATATAGCTGGTTTGGTTCTGGAGAGTGGTGTTTTCCCAAAAATTCTGAAAACAGCGGTAATTAAACCAGTTTTCAAATCTGGAGATAGGTTGGATATTTCCAACTACAGACCAATTTCGCTCATCTCAAATATATCTAAGATCATTGAAAAAATTATAAAAAAAAGGTTGTATAGTTTTGTCCATAAGTACAAATTAATATCAGAATGTCAGTTTGGTTTTCAAGAGGGTCGCTCTACGCAAGATGCAATTGCAGATTTAGCAGGTAAAATTTACAAAGCCATGGATGAAGCAGAACCATCGATATGCATCTACATTGATCTAGCCAAGGCGTTCGATACGGTTAGTCATCCAGATCTGTTAGAGACCTTGGAAAGCGTTGGAATAAGAGGCACTGCTCTTAGATTGTTTGACAGTTACCTATCTGATAGAGAGCAGTGTGTGCTCATAGATGGTACGATGAGTGGGACGAGACCTGTACGTTTCGGGGTGCCGCAGGGGACAGTTTTGGGACCGTTATTGTTTGTTATATACATAAATTCTTTATTCGAACTACCAATATCAGGTGAACTTACCAGTTTCGCTGATGATACCGTCGTGTTTTACAGGGGTAGTAGTTGGACAACTTTGAAAGCCACAATACAACGTGAACTTCCCATTTTGCTGGAATATTTCAGTGAAAAGCTTTTGACAATCAACATGGATAAAACAAAATTTTCACCGTATGTTAGTTACAGATCTCACCTGCCGGACTTTACAGACATATCGTTTAGATATAATAGCTGTGACATGACGCTGTCCTCCAGTTCAACGATTAAATACCTTGGGGTGATCATGGACAGCCACATGAAATCGGATGCCCATGTTAACGAATTGGTCGGTAAGTTGAGGTGTTTAACTTACGAATTTAAATACTTAAGTAAATTCCTTGACTTGGATCATCTGAGGAGCTTATACTATGCATTGGTGCACACTCATATTAACTATGGGATTATTGCCTGGGGTGGTGTGGCGGACTGTTTCTATAAGAGGCTGGAAGTGATCCAGAAGTGGATACTGAAAATTGTCTACAACAGGTGCTTTGTTTACCCTAGTGATGCGCTTTTTAGGGAGTCAGGAATTATAGATCCTAGACAGACTTACATCCTAGCGCTTCTGATCCATACTAGAAAAAATGTTAATGCTTCCATTCGCATAGACCATGTCTATGAAACGAGGCATAAAGTAAGTTGCCTCAATGTTCCCACTATGCAAAAGACTATTGGACAGCGGTCTTATACTTACCTTGCTCCAAAAATATACAATGTTCTGCCAGAATCTTTAAAAAATTGAACTCTCTTCCTCTTTTTAAACGTAAAATTAAGTTGTGGATTGTTCAAATGACCAGACAAGAGGCCCACCGATTGATAGATACTGGACTTTATTTCAACTCTTTATCACAGATTTCCTAGTTGCGGTACATAGGTATGTCAGTTTGTGGAAGTGTGCGTCTGATATGTGTTCTCTGTTACTTATTGTATTCATTACTGCTTTTGTTTCCTGAACGTGTGTCAGGGGGTACGTGTGTTGTTCAAATGTGTTAGTGTGTGGCTATAATTGTGCTGGTCTGAGTTACACCTGAGATTTGAGAACGTGTAAGTGTGCGATACTTTAGGTTGCGTATAATTATTTTATATATAGGTTTTTTGTGGCACGTCTCTCTCTTATGTTTAATTTGCCTTCGGATGTTAGCAACTAGTACTTTACATAATCATGTTAAGATCTGTAATTGTTAAAATTGTGATTATTACTAAAACTGTACTTTACGTGGGTAAATAAACATTTATTATTATATATATATATATATATATATATATATATATATATATATATATATATATATATATATATATAAATTTAAACTGACTTCGGATATGTGTTCTAGTGGGCCTAGTTCGGGCTCATTTAAAGCAGCTTTTTCATAATTCAAGAGTAGCGATTTTCTCATTAGTGATTTTTTTCTACGAAAATTCACTAATCGTAACATGTAGTCCAGATCTTTGCCACTGGATTAAATAACTTATTACTGGGAGTATCAACTTTTTAAGCTCATTTAGCCCTAACACAAAAAAAATATTTAATTATTTCAATTATCTAATTCCTTATTATTCCAAATAATCTTTATTTTTCGTGAAAATTGTACGCTCTTAATCACACAAACTAAAGCTCTAAGGATATATAGGGTGGCGCATTGAAAACAAAACAGTCCGATTTGTGTCCAGAGAATTTTTTTTTTAAGAAACGTTGAAACACGTCAATTTTAATATTGAGGGGGACATGTTTTGACATAAAACTCAACTTTGTCACATTAACCCCTTAAGGGTGGTGATAACAACCCTTATATTTTAAATAGAAAACATGGATCGAGTGTTACACCATTTGAAAGCTCTTTCTTTTCTGAATTCAGCACACTACTTTTTTTGGAAGTTTTGTCAACTCGTTTAAAAATTATTCACAGTTGGAGTTGCAAGAACGTATTTCATTCATTGTGATAAGAAATGCACTAATTAGTCAATTTTTCGTTAGAAAAAACTAAAAAAGAAAAACAAACGTTTAAAAATGTTTATTCAGTTAAGTAAGTGTTCAAATTTTTGACCACCAGCTTCCATACAAAAGTACAAATTTTGTTCAAAACGAGCTCTGACATTCTGGAGCATTTCTAAAGTTATTAGACGGCATTCTTCAACAATGCGTCGTCGTAATTATTCCAGAGATTCCGGTTCTGTTGCGTAAATTCTACTCTTTAAATGGCCTCATAGAAAGAAGTTTAAAGGAGTTAAATTCGGTGATATAGGGGGCCACTCAATAGCACCTCTACGGGGGGGGGGGGTCCATTGTCCTGAAAACTCTCTGTTCAAAAACTCCCTAACACGTTGCGAAAAATGCGGAGGAGCTCCATCTTGTTGAAACACTAATTTATTTTCTTGATAGCGATCATCATTTTCAACAATTAATAGAGGGTAAACGATATCTTATAGTAACTCCAAACACATTTCGACACTCAAATTGCCATCAAGAAAAATTGGTCCGATTAAACTATCTCCAAAAATGCCAGTCCAGACATTCAATTTCTGTGGAGTTTAAGTGTGGACTTCTTCTTGGATTATTATCTGCCCAATAACAACAATTATGACGATTGACTGTAGAGTTTAATAAAAACGTACACTCGTCTGAAAAACAGATATTGAACAGAAAGTTCCCGTTATCAGCTATTCGTGCAGTCATAACTTCACAAAACTCCAGCCGCCGATCAAAATCATCTTCATTCGGTTGTTGTACAAGATGAATTTTATACGGGTGAAATTTATGATGCTTCAATATTCGCTGAATAGTTCTTCTTTTGATGTTTGAAACAGTGGCCAATTTTCTCGTGCTCAAAGTTGGGTCTGCAGCAATTTGTCCTAAAACTTCAATCTCAGTAGTCTAATTTCTAACCGGAAATTCACGTTCAGGATCCCGTTTTTTGTTGGCTACTGAACCACTTTGTCGAAACTTGGCAACTAACTCCAAAATGTATTTTCTGTTAACATGTCTGTTCGGATGTCGTTCATTAAACAAATTTGCGGTACGGTTGGCACAGTCATCGTTTTTGTAAAAAAGAGTAATTATTTCAACTCTTCCTTCTACAGAATACACCGCTGTGAAATTAATTTTCGGTAGTACTATCAAGTATCAAACCGACCGATAAACTGAAATAATAAACCGCATTTCTCTCATTCCGATAAGAAATGTTCTGATAGTCAATTTTTTGTTTACAAACCAACAAAACATTGACTATGCGCACATTTCTTATCGGAATGAGTGAAATGCGTTTTTGCATCTTCAACTGTGAATAATTTTTAAACGAGTTGATAAAAGTTCCAAAAAAATTAGTTTGCTGAATTCAGAAAAGAAAAAGCTTTTAAATGATATAGCAGTCAACCCATATTCCCCATTTAAAATATAAGGGTTGTTATCACCATCCTTAAGGGGTTGATGTGACAAAGTTGAGTTTTATGTCAAGACATGTCCCCCCCCCCAATACTCATTTTGACGTGCTTTAGCGTTTCTTAAAAAAAATTCTCTGGACGCAAATCGGTCTGTTTCGTTTTCAATGCGCCAGCCTGTATGTCTATTTTAACTTTTCTCTTTGAAATCACCTGATGAACTACTGCTATTTTCATAGATACAATCTGAACTACCCTGTATGATTCAAATGTTTTTCCAATAAGAGTTGATTAAATAAACAAACCGTTTTCACCATAAGCACTAAAATGTTTTCAATTATTTCAGGTTCTAAATATAAGGCACAAAATCAGATGAGCCGTTCTTACTGTAAATAAACAAAGATTTGCATTTTATGAAGTAACCAACGTCCTATCAATCCGGTAAAGTGAAATAAAGTGACTCCAGCAGAGTGTAATATATTCCCATCAGACAACGGACTGTCGATTGGACAGTTCACTTCAGGTAACTTAATTTTGAAAAAGAACTCGAATTATTTGATCTCTGTTTTGTTCCCCATTATAAATAATGGGTCTTGTACGGACAACCAATTTTAATGTTACCTCTCTTCGAACTGACTGTGTTGCTGTCTTTGACTGTCGGAAAATACCGTGACATAAGAAAATATTAAGGTAATTCATTACTTTATTCTATAACCATGTTTAAAATGTTTTAATGCTGAAAGTGCGTTATGGTAATGAATTTTCAATTCATTAAAACATGACACAATTTTTAAATTCTAGTAAAAATACAAAAGACTGGACGCAGCAAGTGCGCTTTGGTAGTGAATCTTCATAAAAATATTTTTAATAGCAAAAATGTATCTTTTTTTTAAAAGCAGGCGGCATTAAATTTGGTTACTAGTATAACCTATATAGTAGAAAAAATGTGCCATGTTTCATCAAAATAACTTTATTCTTCGAAAATGAGCACAAATTTCCGAAAGTAAACTTAAAATGTTCCCGAAAAAACTGGTTTCTTGGTCAACCTTATAGGTTAATACCGAATTGGGCTATTCAAATTTGAAGCATTTAATGAAAATTCGCTACCATAACGCACTTGCTGCGTTCCGAATTTCTTCTATTACAAACATGCATTATATTTCGATGGAAAATATAAAAAGGCAATAACATAAGGCATGTTCAATTAAAAAAAAAGAAAATTTGTATCACCAACGACACTATTTTTTAAAAATGTAGCTCCAGACAACCTATAATTAATAAATTAATGTATACATTTTTTTTCGTATGTTGTATAATAACGGACATATTGGGCTTTATTGATTTTTTACGAAAATTCGACAAAAATTTTATACCATTAAACGATAAACTCTATAGCTAAGAGTACTGACAAAGCATCAGAGAAAGGGTCTATTTGAAATGAATTTTCTGAAAACATTTTCGTAAAATGAAGAACAATGACGGTGGAAGTTAAGACTTTAGGCTTTATAAAACATCCTTCTTGAGACATTTTCTTTCCATTGCTCGTATTAGTTTCAGGTTCTTTGCCTGAATGTTGCCAATTTTGACGTTTTAAATCGCGACTTTAACGTTTTAAGGAAAACCCCAATTTATTTTTCTTTAAATGCCTATAAGTTTTTTTTCTTTAAACCTACAGATCTCAATTTTGGTAATTTATCTTTAATGATTTTTTGTCCGTGGACCAAATTTGGTTGCCCTTACTTTGTTATTTTTAAAATACAAATTTTTTTGAAAGAAAACACAAAATTTTCCGGGAAAACCTGGACCGTTTTTTTCTGGCTAACGAACTTTTTCAAGCCACTTGCAAAAAAAGGTATTCACCAAATTTAATCAAAATCGGCCTATCATTTTCTGAGTTATCGGTGTGATACATATATATATATATATATATATATATATATATATATATATATATATATATATATATATATATATATATATATATATATATATATATATATATATATTAAAACTGACCCCTGATTGTGTTCAAGGGGGCCTAATTAGCGGTCATTTGAAGAAATTTTCTCAAAATTCATTAAAAGTAGCTTTTGAATCTTATAACACGACGCGTAAGAAAAATCATGTTTGTTGATAAAAGCTGGAGTATATAAATTAAAAGTTTTAATACTAGATCGGAAAAGCCTGGACGCAGCAACTGCGTTATGGTAGTGAATTTTAAAAGAACTTATCAACATTTAGTCAATTTTCGTAGAAAAAATTCAGAGAGAGAACATGAGAAAATTGAGCGCGAACTTTATATATATATATATATATATATATATATATATATATATATATATATATATATATATATATATATATATATATATATATATATATATATATATATATGTCACACCGATAACTCAAAAAATGATAGTCCGATGTTGATCAAACTCGACATGTACGTTCCATTTGTAAGTGGCTTGGATAGGTTCGTTAGCCAGGAAAATCGGACCAGGTTTTCCAGGAAAACTTTGAGTTTTCTTAACAAAAAAAAATTTATCGCAGAAAATAAAAAGCTATGGTGACCAAATTTGGTAGGTAGGTTTACGATATCAAGAGTAAACTACACACCAAAATTTCAATTTCTATGTTACAAGAAAAAAGTTATACAAAAATATTAAATGCCAGATCATTTCTATGAAAATTCACTACCAGACTTTTATTATTATATAACTATATATATATATATATATATATATATATATATATATATATATATATATATATATATATATATATATATATATATCTGTGTGTGTGTATACATGGTGTTTCATAATATAATGTCGTTATTTAAGGTAGTCTATCTATGGATGATTTAAAAAGAAGTTTATATGAACATAAGTCCGTTTTCCTTTTCTGTCTGAGATACAGAGTGACAAAAAATCATTTTTTGTCCCTTTCTTATAATAAATATTCAAAATGTTCTCTATTCACTTGCACATAACGAAATAATCTGCTATGGAATTCTTTACTGACTATTATCTTAAATTTTTTATCTTATCTTTTATCTAAAACGTATCTGGTATCATTAATCTTTTCTTATTAATTACCAATATTTGCAATGTGAAAGGAGAAATTTAACAGTTCTGTTTTATTTTGTGGTGTATTGTGTTGAATGCACGGACTCCTAATAAATTGGTCGTAATTTTGTTCCGATAATTTCAATTAATTTTTGGTCTAATAATGCGATACTTAACTGAAACTCTGCGTACAGAAATATTAATGATGATTGGGTATGGTGATATGTGGAGAACACAGGCACAAGTTGTTAACCTATTTAATGAAGAACATCCAGATTTGCCCCCACTAACCCAGGCAACTGTGTCTAAGATACATTCACAGTTTCGTGATTATGGGCACGTTAAACTACTGCCTAGATGACCCAAGTTTGTTGAAGAAGCTGTAAAACTCAATATTATATTGGTTTTTCAAGAAGAATCAACAACTTCTACCCGCCAAGTTGCACGTGAAAATGATGTTACTCAATCAGCAGTTTTAAGGTGTCTCAAAAACGAAAAAATGCATCCCTATAAACTACAAAACGTTCGTGAGTTGATTGCCGGTGATTCTGATAGCAGACTGCAATTTTGTGAACAACTGCTGGACATGTTACTTTAAAATGTTATTTCTTCTTCCGGCGTTCTGTTTTCCGATAAAGCAACATTTATTTTGAATGGCGATGTAAACAAGCAAAATTGCAGGTACTGAGCTGCCGAAAACCCCCACTGGATGAGACAAACACACACTCAGCGTCCTCAGAAGTTGAATGTTTGAGCTGGTATCATTAGTGATCACGTAGTTGAACCTGTTTTTATAGAAAATCTAAACGGTTCAAGATATTTAGAAATGTTAAGAGAATAGTTTGTCCCAGTGTTAGCAGAATTGTATCCAAATGTAATGGAACCTAATATTCCCCACGAAATGATATGGTTTCAACAAGACGGTGCACCGCTCCAATTTGCTCTTTAAGTACGGGAGTATTTACACGAAGTGTTTCCACAAATATGGATTGGATGAAGAGGTTTCGTAGAATGGCCCGCTAGATCACCAGATCTTACACCTATTGATTTCTTTTTATGCGGATACCGTAAAAACAGAGTGTATAAAACGCAACCTGCTGATTTAGATGACTTGGAAATGAAAATAACAACAGAAATTAGGAACGTAACGTCTGACGTATTGAACAGAGTTAGGGAAGAATTTCAGAGCAGATTATTTCGTTGTATGCAAGTGAATGGAGAACATTTTAAACATTTATTACAAGAAAGGGACGTTTTTATCAAGTTTATTTTCGAAATGTGAATTTTAGGGTAAACTGTTTAGTTTTAATATACCGGTATTACATTTCCACCGTATATTGAAAACTCTAATATTGGACCATACATATGGGGTATCTCCGGATTCATAAAAATCTGATCCATCGAATTGTGATGAAAAAAAGTATGGTTGCTATTTAAAAAAAATGGACAAAGTGGTGGGGGTAAAATGGTGGGAGTTTAGTTTTTGTAACTATGATTATAAGATAATGTTCGACAAATTAAACTTCACGTGTCTCAGCGTTTTCCACAACAACAATTTTTTGCTGAATAATGAATTTTATACCGTAAGAGTGTTTCACACTGTATATATATATATATATATATATATATATATATATATATATATATATATATATATATATATATATATATATATCATGCTCATTTGGTCTCCATATACAGTCACCAGCATATAAGCTATTTAGTATGGTACGCTGTGAAATCATGATGAAATAAATACTTTATTATACTATAGTATATCATTTTGAGAATCGTAAATTAGGTACTTATTCTTCCCTTGTACTTTTACCATACAAAGAGAACTTTCCCTTCCATAAATTGGCCACATTAACTTGCAACAGAAGATTAATCCAGGGAATCTACGTGCTTTTTCTGAACACACCGGTGAATTGTCAATAAGAGGACGTGATTTCACAAGTACAATTATAGATTTATAGGAAACGAACAGACCTAGTATTACATGTTCGCTTATTTGCAGTTCAAAACCCTTAATGGGACCTGCACATCATCCCACCTTAGCCCATCAGCGATGCCATATAAACAAGTGGGCATCATGTTCATTTTTGTTTATCTGCTCCACATTAGCTAAGCCTATGAGATTTATACATTTGTCGTCAAAACAAGTCACCTACGATTAATTGGAAACAAAATCAAATAATGTCAATTGTTTCGGACGTGTTAAGCTTTTGTTTCAGCGGTGTTAATATCAGCTAAATGTAGTGTGTCACTCTTGCGTTGATGCGGAGCGCTTGTAGGTTAAAAATAAATACAGAGTGTCCCACGTAGACTCTCCATTAGCCGTTTCTGGAGTACGGCTCACAAATTCATGCACGTAGGTTTCTCAAAATTTCCAGTTCACTGAAAATATTGACGTTAGTATGGGACTTCCGGTTATACAGGAAGTAGACGTCAACTTTTTTATTTCAAATGGAAAGTGGTGTTTTTTATTACAGATCTAGATTTCTCGTCAAATTTTATGGCAGGTTTTACTAGTGATGGGAAAAACGGTGATTTTCTGTTAACAGTTGAAGCCGTTAACGTTATTTAATAATAACCGTTAAAAATAACGGCTTCAGTTATTATAAACTGGATAGTCGATCGATTGTATCCTACATTCCCAAAGCTGTGAGCGAGAGCGAGCACATTAGTATAAATGCATTGTATTTTACCCCGTTATTTCACGTAGTGTATAAATCTCAAATTTTGTCGAGAAAAGGAAACAAAGGGTTAAGAAATTATAATAAGCGTGTCGTAAATCTTTTGCCACTCTGAAGTGAAACTTTTAGAAATCAGAAAGGAGTCTTATATTAGTATTTACTTAGATGTTTTAGGAATTATAAACTAGTCATTTCTAACAAATTTATTTTATGAGGGGTCTTTACGTAAATGTCAATGCCACAGCAAGAATCAATAAATATCATTATTTATCACGTCTTGGGACGTTAGACGTTAGAACTTTTATTGATACACAGGAAGTGATTTTAAGAACTCCATAACATAACGCAGCTCATAAAATTTCGGTAAAGAAATTTGCTTTTATTCTGTACATATGGTTTGTTATTACATTATGCTTTTATTCTTTCTTAGAAAGATCTCTATCTCTAGTTACATTTTCGGTTCATTGGTCATCTTTATCAGTCAACTTTTAAAAAAGCCTGGACGCAGCAAGTGCGTTATGGTAGTGAATTTTTATAGAAATGATCTGGCACAAAATATTTTATTATAACTTTTTTTGCTTGTAACATAGAAATCTAAATTTTGGTATATTGTTTACTTTTTATATCGTAAACCTACCTACCAAATTTGGTTATCATAGATTTTTTATTTTTTAGGATAATTTTTTTTTTCAAATGAAAACTCAAAACTTTTCCGGAAAACCTTGTCCTATTTTTTTGATTAACGAACTTATCAAAGCCATTTACAAAGGGAAGGTACATGCCAAATTTTATCAAAATTAGCCTATTATTCTTTGAGTTAAAAATTTTTTTCGAATAAAAACTCAAAATTCTCCCGGAAAACCTAGTCTGATTTTCCTGACTAACAAACTTATTAAATACATTTACAAAAGGAAGGTACATGACAAATTTTATTAAAATCGGCCCATTATTTTTTGAGATAAGAATTATTTTCGAATGAAAACTCAAAATTTTTCCGGAAAACCTCGTCCGATTTTTCTGACTAACGAACTTATCCAAGCCATTTACAAAAGAAAGGTACATGCCAAATTTTATCAAAATCGGCCCATTATTTTTTGTGTTATCGGTGTGATATATATATATATATATATATATATATATATATATATATATATATATATATATATATATATATATATATATATATATATATATATATATATATATATATATATAAACATATAAAAATTGAAACTGGCCCCGGATATGGGTTCTAGGGGTCCTAGTTCGCGCTCATTTGTAAAAATTTTTTCAAAATTCAAAAGTCGGGATCTCCCCATTGGTGCATTTTTTCTACGAAAATTCACTAATAAAAACTATGCAAACAACAGCCAACAGTATAAAAAATTGAGTTTGAGTTTGAGTAAAAAAAAAAAATTGGAAGATATATAGTATTAATTGTTTATTTACTTATTTTAATATTCGTTGTTTTAAAATTAGTTTCAAAAATTTCAGAGGGCTGTAACTTGGAGGAGAAGGGTTTCAAGAAAAACTTAATAAAAAGACACCCCTTATTTTTCGCCAAAGAATCACCCTGTAAAATTTTTCGCATCAAATTGGAAACACCTGTATATATATATATATATATATATATATATATATATATATATATATATATATATATATATATATTCATTTAATTTTTTTATATTTAAATGTATATAGATATTAAAAAATGTTGTATTATTATATTTTTTTATCAATTTGATAACTATTATCAGACAAACGAAAATGACGTGTTAACTTTTTTCTTAGGTAATGTATATAAATTTAAATAAATAAGTACTTTAATTTCACGTGAAATAACCCTATTTTGCGTTGTCTATTATAGTGAAAGTAATGACACGTTTTTACAGAAATTCATCTTTTCACCCAACATTTTTTATTATTAAATATTTGGCTTTACATACTAGTGGGAAACTCAACTGTTTCAAAAATAACAGCTTCTCAGTTTAACAGAATAACTCTGTGTAGTAGTGTCCGTATGCCGTATCCCCATCAACAACCGGTTAAAGTTAAAATTAAAATTAAACCGTTTTATTGTACCGAAGATCGTACGTCCCTAAAGCTGTGAGCGAGAGCGAGCACACTAGTATAAATAATAATGTTATGAAGTACAGTCCGCTCTATACTGTATAACCATACATATTTAGCATTCCCAATCTCAAGGCTATTCATCCCGTTAAATGGTTAAATAACAGTTGCCGATGAAAACCGATGTTTATTCATCGAACCTAGTTGCAGTAGAACTGAAACAGACACGACTCCGAATTCTAGTTTAGTGTAAAAAGCGTTACTTTTTAAGCTGTTATTTTTATAAATCCATAACTGGTGGTTACCGCTACGGCTCGGTAACCGTTTAAAAATAGCTGACAGTTAAATAACGATCCATCACTAGGTTTTACTAACATGTTATGTCATTTATCTCAACCATTTTCGACATATTTGACTTTCTAAAAAATTTCTTAAAAAATATTGTCACATTTACACACCTGTATCTCTCTTATTTTTCAACCTCAAGAGTTGAAATTTTAAAGAAATTGCAAATTCCAAAATACCACAACATATTTGAAATTTACTAAAGCTGGTACAAGTTAGAAAAACTTGAGATGCCATGCACCGGGCGCTCTCAAATAGTGAAATTTAAAAAAGTCATACTGTCGTAACATAATTGTTTCAAATAGAACACTTGATGTTTTGTGTTTCAGAAGCGAAGAGGATAATAATAAATGTTTAGTGAGTTATTAAAAAATGTTTTCGGATTCTCCTGGAAAAATTGTTTTTGAATTTTTATGCAAAAACTTTTTTGGGACTTTTGTCGAAAAGCTCATTTAATGAAATATGGTACATTGTGTCTATTATATAGGTCATACTGGTAACCAATTTTGATGCCTGCTTTCATTGTGTATTCTTATAAAAAACGTTAAAATATAGATATTTAGTAAACCAAGAAAATAAATAAATGACGCTGTGATCGTCAGGAACTAACAGGGGAATTGTGAATAACAGAACTCAAAGATATTGTGATAATGGTGAAGTGTGATTATTTGGAGGTATACCTGGGTGAGAAAGATGGGATGTAATTGTGTGGGTTTCCTGTTCGTGGAGGTGGCTTGTGTGCTGTATGTATTTGTTTCTGGTTATGTCTGTTTGCGTCTGTGAACGTATATGTAGCCTAAAACACGCTTACGTACAAAAAGATTATGATAATATTAAATCTCAGTCTTGCTTTCTATCTCATTAGAGATTCACCAGCCCCAGACCCATCACAATGAACAACCAAGCTATTCCAAGTAATGAGTCCTTTTTACTTGTTGGCATTTCTGTGGATCGAAATCTCAATTCGCACCAATATGTCACATCAATTGCAAAAGCGGCTGCTAAGAAATTAGGTTTCCTCTTCCGGGCTCGCAAATATTTTTCACCAGCCAATCTCTATACCTTATATACTTCACAAATAAGACCAAACCTCGAATACTGCTCCCACATCTGGGGTGCTGCTCCCGCTTCTACACTCGATATCCTGCACTCCATTTAGAAGAGAGCTATATGTCTCATTGGTGACCCTACCCTCACCCAAAGGCTGCCATTCCTTGCGCACCGACGTGCCGTGGGTGACCTCTCTCTCTCTCTCTCTTTTATAGATATCTGCACGGGAACTGCTCAACGGAGCTTTCTTCCATAGTTCCTCCACCTGCTGTCCCCAACAGATCTACCAAGGGAATACAACGAATGCACCCTTTTACTCTCCAGGTCACCAGACATAGAACATCTTGTTATGACCGCTATTTTGTCCTGAGGACTTGCAAGTTGTGGAATTCCTTGCCGGCACATGTTTTTCCTTCTCCTCCGAACCTCCAAACCTTCAAGTCCAGAATTAGCAAGTTGCCTCTTTCCTCCTTATCGACACCCACGGTCGATAGTATTTAGGTTGTAAGCCCCCGTGGTGTGTTGTTGAAATATAAAAAAAAAATTGCACTGACTCCTTATGGAGTCAATAATTTACTATTGACATTTAACAGACTAAAGAAAAAAAAAGTTACAAAGGGTATGCTGGCTGTGTTTTATCTCTCCTCATCTGGGACTATTTCTCTTGTGGGGACGTAACATTGTCAAAAAAAAATCTCACGCAAATGTGCCCTGTTATTTAGTGTTTGTTTTGTGAGTACGTAATTAATATTACTTTATCTCATTTATATAAAATGTATATGTATTGGAAGGAAAATAAACACTATTATTGTTATTATTATTGTTATTGTTATTAAAAAAGACATATTTGCTACTAAAAACATTTTCATGAGAATTCACTACCATAACGCACTTGCTGCGTCCAGACTTTTGTTATAGAAAGGTTTTACCAAGTTAGAAGGATGTACTACTAACGAGTGATCCAATTTGAGTTTCCTATGTTCGCAGCACCGTAAATCAAGAAGTTGTCAAAAAGCACATGGTTTTCAGGTGTCAATTGTCAGTCTGGCACTATACATTTACGAAATGGATCGCTTAACCACCGCTCAGCGCGTTAAAATTGTTGAATTGTTTTACAGAAATAACAATTGTGTACGAACTGTGTACAGATATTTACGGGAAGATTATGGTTCTACTGAGCGAACAATTCGCAACGTAGTGCAAAAATTTCAAGAGACTGGAAGCATTGGACAATGGGTGCATCATCGTGGCAACCTATCAGCAGAAAATATTGCAGCTGTAAGTGAAAGTGTGGCAGAAGACCCGGAAGTGACGATTCGTCGGCGTTTACAGCTTTTAGACTTATCTTACGGCTCCCTTTGGCGAATTTTGCACCAGGACTTGCATCTAAAGCCGTATAAGTTAACACAATAACTAAAGCCGAGAGACCATCGACAGCGAAAAATTTAGGCAGACTGGGTGTTAGAGCAGCAGGAAGTTGATGCACACTTAAAAAAATAGATATTCTCTGGTGAGGCACATTTTCATTTGTCTGGCTATGTCAATAAACAGAATTGCCGAATGTGGGGCGAAGATAAGCCTCATGTGATCCACAAATCTCCATTACATGGCCAAAAAGTTATTGTTTGGTGTGCATTGTGGTCAGGTTGCTTATTGGGCCTTACTTTTTTGAAAACCATGTAACGGTCACGCTATAGGCGCATGATAGCCGATTATTTCTGGCATGAAATCAAAGATATTGACATCGACGACAAGTGGTTCCAACAAGACGGCGGAACTTGTCTAACAGTGGGCGCAACATTGGATGTTTTGCGTGAAAAGTTCCCGGGTCGAATCATTTCACATTTTGATAAAGTCAACTGGCCGCCAAGATCATGCGACTTGAAGCCACTGGAGTTTTTTTTTGTGAGGCTACGTTAAAAGATGTGTCTACGCTAATAAACCAGAAACATTGGAGCACCTTAAAGTCAACATCCGCCAAGTTATAGCCGAAATACCGCCCGAAACCTTCGAAAAATAATCGGAAATTACCTTAAGAGGATCGGTTGCTGCAGAAGGTCCAAAGGCGATATTATTTTTTATCATTAATAAAATACATATTATTTTTGATTAATAAAAACAAATCCGAATTTATTTTTTTTAATTTGTGTGTTTTTTTAAAACAAGTTCGGAAACTCAAGTTGGATCACCTTTATATTGTCCTCCAATAAATTGAGAATTACATTTCAATAAAGTGTTTAAACAAATAAAATAATATAACCTTACAAAGTTGTCGTTTAGGTAAATTATACTGGTGTTAGATAAATTTCAATATTTTTTTCTGTGGTTTTTTGCCTTGTTATTACATGCTTCTTATAAAATCATTGTAGGCGGTCTGCCATTTATTTTACAAGAACAAAGTTTTCTTCCTCCAGTTTGATATGAATCTTTAAGCTAAAGGTGCAGCCACAAAAACTTTCATCATAGGTAGCCGTGAGTGGCGTTTCACTATTTAAATCTCCAATGGTCACTTGATAAAAAGAAATTTATGGTTATTTCGTGTTTGACGCAATCGGAAGATCCTGAAATGTAGCAGATTTTTATATCGAAGTAGGCCTACGTGTATGTTTCCTACATTTGAATTCAAATACAGATTCGTATTACCATTTTTACTGAGATTTTTTGTGTGCATAGCATAAAAAAAGCTTTTATCGCATCAAGTTACAAAATATATTGTAATATAACATTTTTACTAAGTTTTGTATTTCATAATCGGATTTATTAACGTGATTAATAAAATTTGTTCTACGTCAGCAAATACGTATCGTTAACTACAGGTACACAACTTTTATAGGTAAGTTAAGTTAGGTTAGGGGACTTGTAACCGTATGTTTTACGAGAAAAAAATATATTTTACTTAGCAATAATGTGTCTAAGTTAGCTTCGTACTGAGATACAAGTACTCAAGTTAATAAAGCCAGGGCGCAGCAAGTGCGTTGTGGTAGCAATTTTTTATAAAAATATTGATATTCATGTAAAATAAAATAATTAGGATTCACAAACACTGCGAAAATATCATCCACATAACGAAAGCATACTCTAGAGATATACTCACTTTCACTTTCTAGATCCATTTCAAATCTAAACATCAAAAGGTCCGCGATAAATGCAGATAGAGCCATTGCCGTGCCTTGGGTTTGTTAAAAAATTCATTGTTGATTTGAAACAAATTTCGGGACGCAGCAAGTGCGTTATAGTAGTGAATTTTCATAAGAATTGTAACCTATTATTATACGGCATATTATTAAAATTAATACTTTAAACTTACACAGACCTTGAAAATCTATTTTAGAGGTCCTAGTACGCGCACATTTGAGCCTATGAAAGTCAAAGTGGTCTAAGTCAAAAAAGTAGTTTTGAGATATAAGTGGCCAAAGTTGAACAAGTATTAAAAAATACTTAGAAACAAAAAGTAATTAAAAGTTAGAGATTTTTGTGGGGAAAGTTTATACTTTACAACCTCAACACTGATTATTATTCATCCTGGTCAGGCAAAGTCTTCCAAGGGACCAATTTCAGGTGAGTCGGTTTCTTCATTAGAGCATAGCAATGTTCGAAAGTATTCCTGATAGAATAGTGGTATAAACTGAAACAGCTCTTCCATATTTTTTTCTTCTTTTCATTTACAAGAAGACTAGATTCATAAAGGAGGGATAGCTCAATGTTCTTAAAATCCATTGGTCTACCTTTTTAGTGAATTTTCTTAAAAAAAATTCACTAATGAGGAGATCCTGACTTTTGAATTTTGAAAAAATTTCTTCAAATGACCGCGAACTAGGCCCCCTAGAACACATATCCGGGGTCCGTTTCAATTTTTATATGTTTATACATATATATATATATATATATATATATATATATATATATATATATATATATATATATATATATATATATATATATATATATATATATATATATATATATATATATATATATATATATATATATATATATATATATATATATATAACTCAAAAAATAATAGGCCGATTTTGACTAAATTTGGTGGAAAAATTTCTTTTGCAAATGGCTTGGATAAGTTCGTTAGCCAGGAAAATCTGCCCAGGTTTTCCCGGAAAATTTTGTGTTTTCTTTCGAAAAAAATTTCTATCTCCGGAATTAACAAAGTAAGGGCAACCAAATTTGGTACGCTAGTTAATATCCTTATAGATAAGCCACCTACCAAAATTTAGCTATGTAAGTCAAAAGACAAAAAAGTTATAGGCATTTAAAGAAAAATAAATTGGGGTTTTCCTCAAAACGTCAAAGTTGCGATTTAAAACGTCAAAATCGGCAACATTTAGGCAAAGAACTTGAATCTAATACGGGATATGGAAATCAAATGTCTCAAGAAGGATCTTTTACAAACTCTGAAGTCTTAGTTTCAACCGTCATTGTCCTTCATTTTACTAAAATGTTTCCAGAAAATTCATTTCAAATAGACCCTTTCTCTGATGCTTGGCAGTAGCCTTAGCTTTAGAGTTTATCGTTTAATGGTATATAATTTTTGTCGAATTTTCGTAAAAAATCAATAAAGTTCAATATATCCGTTATTATACAAGATATGAAGAAAATTTGTATATATTAATTATAGGGTGTCTTGAGCTACATCTCAAAAAAATATTTCTACAATCACAGGATGGCCCATAAGTCGTTGGTGATACAAATTTTCTTTTTTTTTTTAATCAAACACGCCTTATGTTATTGCATTTTTGAATTTTTCAGCGATGCATGTTTGTAAGAAAAGAAATTCGGGACGCAGCAAGTGCGTTATGGTAGCGAATTTTCATTAAATGCTTCAAATTTGAATAGCTCAATTTGCTATTAACCTATAAGGTTGACCAAGAAACGAGTTTTTCCGGGAACACTTTAAGTTTACTTTTGGAAATTTTTGTACATTTTCACACAATAAAGTTATTTTTATGAAACATGGCACATTGTTTTTACTATATAGGTTATACTGGTAACCAAAATTGATGCCTGCTTTCTTAAAAAGGAAACACACATATTTGCAATTAAAAACATTTTAATGAAAATTCACTACCATAACGCACTTGCTGCGTCCAGAGTTTTTATTCCTTGGAGTCCATAACGTAAAAGATAATATCTGGGTTGAGCGTTTCTTTATAAAACATTTTATACGGCTCTCCTTTTTCAAAATTAAGCCATTGTATTTTCAGCCAGGATATTGGTTCATTATCTGTATTAGTCTTACTGCGAGTGACTGCTTTTTCTAATAATGCTGTAGAAACGAAATCAGTCCTTTGCATTTTGTAAATTTTAAATGGCTTTTTGCTTTTACATTTTTTTATAATCGAATACCAGTCTTCAGGGATATATGTTACTATGTTTCTTGCATACTGTTCTATTACACAAAAATCTCTATCATTTGGTAAAAAGGAATGGCCTGAAACCATAAATTTGTGATCGATAGTTTCCAGATGCAATTCATTGTCAGTAAGTAATTTCAGCCACAACAAGCGCTGTTTAAAGTTTCGATTTTGCCCTCCACAGGCGTCACTAAATGCGATAATATGCTTGGCTTGTGGCGTATGATCCAGCAAATATTTTCGAATACAGGATCCAATTTCTTGAGCTCCACGAGAAGCTACTGTTTCATCCCACACATGCATAAAAGCTTGCTATTCTTCACCCAATCGGTGTATTCCAAGATTATACACATACATATTCCGTTTATAGTAAGCTATAGAACAAGTTGGTGTTGGGAAAGTTAAAGCCTTTTCCAAATCGGAAGTAAAGCCATACAATTTTTTTTTCTGCAGAATACAGTCAACTTTGTCCGACTTCAACGCGTCTCTTGCTTTTTCAGCTTTTCGAAGGTGCAATTCATGCTGAATGTTTAACTTACGCGTTGTCTCGTCGACTGTCTCAATATAAATTTTAGCTTTGAAAGTGTCACACTTAATACATGTGTCTTTAAGAGGGGCCTGAAAATGAAGACTAGAATCTCTGTGAAAAATTTTACGATACATTGCTTCTGAAACTGCAGATGTATTTTGTTTATCGCACTTCTCTTTATAAAGATTGTACATTATGCGAATATTCAGTTGTGTATCAATATATTTCCTGTTTGGATTATGGGCTCTAGTATAATGAGACTGGTATGCAGGAAAGCTCTTAATATGGTTTCGTACCTCTTCAACTTTTTCTTCTGAAGTCGTGTTTCCTGGGGGGTGCTTTCCCCGAAGATCGTCTCCTGGTGAAGATACACGACCTCGTAAAGCCCGCATCAAACGCCCGTTAGATATTTTATATGTGTCTAAAAAGTATTGTTTTGACTTGCTATAATATGAGAACAATAGCCTCTTTCTTAGAAATCTAAAAATATCGATGCATATACTCAAAACGTAGTTCTCTGTGGTAAAAACACACACATCATGCGGAAAGTTACAGAAGGTCTTGAGGATAAGACTGACGGGTCACGATATTTCGCGCGAAATTTTACTCTATAGAAGAGTTATATCGGTTAGGATCTGGTCCAATGAGATTTAAACACGCGCGACAGACTCTAGAGTAGAACTCCGTATAATAAAACTAATCGACAGTAAGCTTCAAAGAGAGTTTCTATCGGGCAAGCAACTAAAACGTAGCTTCCGCAGGGCATGCATGCCTGGTGGAATTATTGTGCAAGTGCTGCAAATAATTTGAGTTTGGTTTAGTGATTGTAACATCCCGTTGAAAAGAAAAATGGATTGAATAGTGAGTCTTTAATAAACATTTTAATGCAGCGGAAAGTTATTGAAGGCAATTCTTTGTTGTAATTGCAAAATTCAAGTAAACGGTTTCAAGTAAACACTGTCAAGTAAACGGTTTCAAGTTTTTACTTTCACTTCTCAGTTTCAAGTTTACCTTTATGGCCGATTTTGCCGTATACCGTTCAAAAATACCTTTACTGTCCGAGTCGACCGTTAAAATACAGTTTTGCTGTTCAGATTCAAATTTACGTCTACTTTCAAGTTATTTTCAAGTTCAAGTTTCAAATCCAGTGTCTACCTAGATTCTTGAATGTACATTGTACGTAGACTCTCTTTCTGTCTCCACCTCTGCAAGCGTTTTCTACCAGTTATTGACTCCTCTCTTGGGGAAATTAAGCGCCTATGGTAAGCGCTAAATGCTGATGTTACTCTGTGCAGTTTAACAATAAAACTTGTATAAGGTCAGCACCTCCTATCTATAGTTTATTGATCGACCAATTTACAAAAGGTGCCCACAAAAAACGTGACAATAAAGATAACAGAAATCAGAAAGATGATCTTTCTGGTGCACAAGCGATGAAAGTTTGTTTGAACCACCCTTAAGCATCTAGGGCTCAGTATCTGCACCGAATATAAACACAGTGGTCAAAGGTTTGAATTTTTCATGCCGTGGTGACTTTGTTAGAGAAACGATCGTTAGGTCTTTTTAAAATGTGTTGTGATTAGTTGGGTTCTCCAAGTGTATTTATTGAAAATATTTATTACAATATAATGAATTTATTTTTATTTAGTAAATAGCACTTCTAGAAAAAATCAATGAATTCAATAACATATCGTGAAATATGCTATACACACATAAAAATCAATAAAGAGTGTGAAAACGTATGTGATTATACATAAAAAATGTCCTAAAAGGAAAATGATAGTGCCAGTAAGGCTAACATTATATACACATATATTGACCATTGTTTTCAAAGATTTTATATTGAAAAGGCAATAAATCATTTTCTGTGACATTTACATATGTCCTTCCTAATTTTATATATATTTAATTACTAGGTCAGTTTTTATTATACAGTGTCCATCAAATGTTTTGTACCAAACAATATATGCCTAAACGAGTAGGATTTGATAAACGAATACTCAGGGATTGTAACGCTCACAAACTTGGGTCTTAAAATCATTCGACAAGGTTTATTTTTTCAGAGAAAAATCGCTATTATCAGAGTCGTAATTGAGAGGTACAAATATAAGCATTAAAATCTAATGCGTAAAGCCAAATAAACAACTGAAGTGGAATAATACAAGAATTCTCCGAACTCCATAAAATAATCGTTTACAAACGCATGTAAACAATGACGCAATCTTTGAACGCGCGGCACAACCCATATAGAGTAAGTTTCTACGGCCTAGGGGAATTGCGTCAACATTAAAACATGGATGGACTAACTGCGCAAACAGAGGCAAAAACTACAGAGACCCGATTGCAACGTTCCGCGGTCGAAATAGGTCATCAGAACACAACGAGATTTATTAACAACATGATGTTCTCTCTCTCTCTCTCTCTCTATATATATATATATATATATATATATATATATATATATATATATATATATATATATATATATATATATATATATATATATGAGACATAATTGGTTCTTGGGTTGAACCGCGTCCAGAATTTATGAAAACTCGACGTTTCGGCTCCTGTTTTGGAGCCATTTTCAAGAAGTAAAGGAAATATGTAAGGACACTCTAAGGCCTCAATCTGTCTGCTCCTTAGAGCGGTAGACAAAGGTGGGTTGGGTTGTTGTAGCTCGATTAAAGAAATCTCTCTGAAGCCTAGGGTTGAACACACTGAGACCTCACAGACGATCTCCGGCGAGATTTGGGGAGTAGGCAGATTAAGGCCCCGTAATCGAGCTACAACAACCCAACCCACCTTTGTCCACCGCTCTAAGGAGTAGGCAGATTGAGGCCTTAGAGTGTCCTTACATATTTCCTTTACCCACCTTTGTCCACCACTCTAAGGAGTAGGCAGATTGAGGCCTTAGAGTGTCCTTACATATTTCCCTTACCCACCTTTGTCCACCACTCTAAGGAGTAGGTAGATTGAGGCCTTAGAGTGTCCTTACATAGTTCCTTTACGTCCCTTTGTCCACCACTCTAAGGAGTAGGCAGATTGTCTAAGGAGTAGGTAGATTGAGGCCTTAGAGCGTCCTTACATATTTCCTTTACCTCTTGAAAATGGCTCCAAAACAGGAGCCGAAACGTCGAGTTTTCATAAATTCTGGACGCGGTTCAACCCGAGAACCAATTATGTCTCACATTAAAGACCGCGGAAATCTTTCTGAACACATCATTATCCACTGTTGTGTGTGTTACGGTTTTCTAGGGCCATAAAATGGTCGTATGTACGAAAAGGTGCGTATGATTTCAGAAAGGGTATTTAGATTTGTATAATGACATAAAGGATACCAACTGGGATGAGCTATATGCTATAGATGATATGCATTCAGCAGTTCTAGGCCTGAATGATGTATTTTATCAGGGTTTTGATGCAACAGTTCCTGAGTTTATAAAGTATAAAGTTTACGCCTCAAATAATAAAAGACATTCGGGAACCGCATAAGTGTAGAAGACTATTCATGAGAACAGGGAACACAAAATTTAATTTAAGGTTCAGGTATTTGAGAAGGGAAATAAAAAGGAGTATTCATGGAGCACATCAGGTATATGTGTCAGGTTTGGAAGAAAATATTGTGATCAATCCAGGTGTTTTCTGGGAACATCTAAAGCGCTTTACGAAGATATATGACAGGTTGTCTGAAATAAAAGTAGGTAATGAAGTTTTACGTGATAGTAAAATCATAGCTGATGGGTTTGCTGCGTATTTCTCTTCAGTGTATACAGAACCGGAACATGATTGGGACACGTCCTCGTTTCTTGACAAGTTACGGAATGTAACGGTTGGTGGAGATATTGATTGCTTCGTATTCAAAAAATTATGCCCAGAGACCTTGAAGAAGCCATCAAAAATTAAAGATTGGTGGTGCTATGGGTGTTGATGATATTCCTTCGTATGTGATTACGGACTGTATGGAATTTTTGACCGAACCCCCATGTTATGTGTTTAATCTAATACTGAAATGCCAGTATCCTCTACTATGGAAAGTTTGCAAGGTTATTTCAGTTTTATACTGTGCAATGTTTCCAAAATCTTTGAGATTATTTTGTATTCTAAAGTATTCTCACATGTACGGCATCTGATCGTAGATGAACAACATGGATTTCTGCTGCACAGGTCTGCTACTACCAACCTTGCTTTTTTTACTCAGGTTGCAAGCGAGGAAATCAATGCTGGTGGTCAGCTGGACACCATATATACAGATTTTCAGAAGGCATTCGATAAGGTGGACCACAAAGTTATTTTGGAGAAGCTTTATATGTGTGGTTTTTCTCTTGACCTGATTGAGTTATTTACATCTGATTTGACTGGAGGGGCACAATGTGTGGTTTAGGGTGGAAGCGAGTCCTCTTTGTTTTAGTCACTCTCTGGGGTGCCCCAGGGGCCAAACTTGGGATCCGTATTGTTTTTATTGTTTGTCAATGATCTCCCGAAAACAATAGCTGACTCCCGTTGTTGGTTGTTTGCTGACGATTTAAAGATCTTTCGTGTTATTTCAAGCATGAGTGATTCTGAGGCATTACAGAGGAGCATTGGTGCATTTTCAGAGTGGTGTGTTGTAAATAAAATGTTCCTGAATATTGAGAAATGTTTTGTTACTTACATACATACATATTATATATATATATATATATATATATATATATATATATATATATATATATATATATATATATATATATATATATATATATATATTGGTTTTGGGTTTTAGAGGATCACGTTCGCGCTCATCTGAAGACATTTTTTCACAAGCTTTTCATCGTAACCTGACCGCCGTTCTGTGGCCCGGAGCCTGCTATAGGCATAAGTAGGAGTGTGGCCTCCGACGCACTAGATAGGTGGACTGAAGGGGCCTTGGAGAAGCACTGTAGGTCGGTCGGTGGCTGTAGGCAGGCGAGGGATTTCGTGGAGGGGCCGGACAGAGGCAAGACCGTCTGGCTTCGCCGCACCGTTGGGGTGTTGACGACAGGCCACTGTGCTCTTAGAATACACATCATTGGTCGGTGCCGAGAGGGATCCCACTTGCCAGGAATCCGGCAGGACTGCAGAAACGTCTAAAAACTACCTGTGTGAATGCGAGGCTTTTGGGGGTCTTCGAACTGAACTGTTCGGTTCGAGGACTCTGCAGAGGAGCCAGGTAAGTTTCGTCCAATGGAAGACCGTCATGACCTTTATTTCGAGGTCGAGGAGGTTTGGCAACGGAACAGAGGAAGAGCAGGGCATGGTTGCTGGGTTGCCGGGGTTGGCAAAAAGGGCACATTGTGGTCTATTTGCCTGGCGTTAGCCTCCCCATCACTGCTACTACTTCATCGTGACCCCTCTATTAGCGATTTTTCTTAATGAAAATGCGCTAATAAATAATGTAAGTTAAGTTAAAATTCTACCAATTACCAGTCTGTTTACACTTATTAACATTAACACAATCAACTTTAAGCTTTCACATCATCAACTATACTTATTCAAAGAATCATAACAATGAAGCGCTATTAAGCCAATGAACCTATGGAGTCTATGGAACTACACGGTGAATCCCAGATTGTCGCTCTAGACATATCCAAACCATTTTCCTAGGTCTGGCACGCAGCGCTGCTTAATAAACTTCCGGCCTATGGCCTACCACTAAAACTCTGTACCTGGACAGCAAATTTCCTCTCCAACCGGTACATTTTTGTTGTCGTGGATGGCCATTCCTCTAAACTGTATCCAATTAATGCAGGAGTTCTTCAAGGTTCAGCTCTAGCCCCTACTTTGTTTCTTCTCCACATCAATGACCTCCTCTCTAGCACATCCAACCCAGTTCACAGTTACGCGGACGACAGCACTCAAATATACAATATTCTAAGTTTGTCTCTTTAGGCCAATTAGATGAGGATCGCAGACTCAGGGAGGGTTCTGCCTCCGTGGATCTGTTAGACTGGGGAAGTAGAAATCTTGTACAATTCAACCCCACCAAATCTCAGTCTTGCCTTCTTTCCCATAAGAGATACTCCAGCCCTAGACCCATCACAATGGTCAACCAAGTTATTCAAAGTAATTAGTCGTTTTCACTTGTTGGCATTCCTGTGGATCGAAATCTCAATTGGCACCAACATGTCACATCAATTGCAGAAACGGCTGCTAAGAAATTAGGTTTCCTCTTGCGTGCTCGCAAATACTTTTCACCAGCTAATCTCTATACCTTATATACTTTACAAATAAGGCCAAACTTCGAATACTGCTCCCACATCTGGGGTGTCGCTGCCGCTTCTACACTCGCTATCCTGGACCCCATTCAGAAGAGAGTATCATAGGTGAACCTACCATCACCCAAAGACTGCCATCGCTTGCCCACCGACGTTCCGTTGGTGACCTCTCTCTCTCTTTTATAGATATCTGCACGGGCACTGCTCAGAGGAGCTTTCTTCCATAGTTACTCCACCTGCTGCCCCCAACAAATCTACCAGGGGAACAGAGCGGATGCACCCTTTTACTGTCCAGGTCACCAGACATAGAACATCTTGTTATGCCCGCTCTTTCGTCCCGAGGACTTCCAAGTTGTGGAATTCCTTGCCGGCACATGTTTTTCCTTCTCCTCCGAACCTCCAAACCTTCAAGTCCAGAATTAACAAGCTGCCTCTTTCCTCCTTGTCAACACCCACGGTACGATAGTATTTAGGCTGTAAGCCCTCGTGGTGTGTTGTTGAAATTTAAAAAAAAAAGAAAAAAAGAAGAGGCCAGTGCCTAGCTAGCCAGGGGAACAGAGCGGATGCACCCTTTTACTGTCCAGGTCACCAGATATAGAACATCTTGTTATGCCGGCTCTTTTGTCCCGAGGACTTCCAAGTTGTGGAATTCCTTTCCGGCACATGTTTTTCCTTTTCCTCCAAACATCCAAAACTTCAAGTCCAGAATTAACAAGTTGCCTCTTTCCCCCTTGTCGACACCCACAGTACGATAGTATTTAGGCTGTAAGCCCTCGTGGTGTGTTGTTGAAGTAAAAAAAAAGGACCTGCGAAAATTTAACACCTCGCTTTAGACCCTGAATAACACCGCCCGTATGAGATGTTATTTTTAAATGCTGCATACACTGCTTTCTTTCGTTTTGAAAGAAAAGGAAAGAAATGATACATTCAATAAAAAAGATTTTTTATTTCTAAATAAAAAGTACACATAAATTAAGTTACTAATAATATTAAGAAGTAATTATCACATTTATTATCTTTCAATTAGGTGTAGCAAATCAATTAATTACTGATCAGTATCCATACATAATATTAGTACAAATATTATTAATCAACTTTTTCTTATAATAAGTATGAAGTAGCAAAACATAATACTGTTACAATAATAATAATAATTTGCACCCAGTTTACATAATTAATAACTGTAGCAATCCCAAAAAAACTCAAAAATAATTTGCAAAACAAACAATAACAAAAATTAAACACATATAGTAAAATAAAAAACAAATTTAGAAGTAAAATTTCAGACAAATAATTTTGACCTAACCTGACAAGGTCCTACCAGGCTTACAATACCCAATTATACCTACCAGGCTTGTTATTGGATTTTAAATAATCGATGCGTGTCGAAAACGTGCTTTCGCCTGTCATTTTTTTTTATCTTCAGTTAGCTTCAGGTCGGTGGCTAGCTAACGTATTGTAGTGTAATATTTTTATTACTAGCTGTTAGCCAGTTAATTGTAACAAGAGTAGTGCAATTAATATGGAACTATTTAAACATACAAAAATCTAATATACAGTAAAAGCAATTATGTTGAAAGGCAATAAGACAGAAGTTTTTTTATCTCCCTCAGGGCTCGTCCGCGTCTTTGCCGTCCTGATAGTACCTCAGCCTTTGCCTTATTGTGCATGCCCTTTCTACACCCGTCCCAAAATCACTGTGCCTTAAACTAGTCTGCACAGCAATCGGTAGGGCGAAGTTTTATATTGCTCTGTGTCCGGTCTAAGCTGAAGACAGAAGTTAGTAAAAATAATAATTCTGGTGAAGAAATATTACAGATTTTAATTAATGGCCTAAGATCCAGTTTCTGTGTTTGTAACAGAAAATGTAACAAATAAGCATAAAACATTGCAAAAAAATTTTAATCCAAAACTCTGAAGTCTTTTAAATTAACTATTTTCGTATATCTTGTCGTTTCTGAGATCCCAATACCTCAATCACCAATTTGGGACACACTATATATATATATATATATATATATATATATATATATATATATATATATATATATATATATATAATAGTAACTTTTATGACAGTGTTATTTACTCAAAAAATTTATAAATTTATAAAAAGGTTTTTTCATGTTTGTTATTGAATAATTAGTTATAGTAAAACTCACATTATATCCTTGAGAATGGAATAAACTTGTCCGAAAGCTCGGCATTTAATAAAGAGTTTTGTTTTGCAACCGACGGCTTTCCCACAATTTTTTGAGTAAGTATATATATATATATATATATATATATATATATATATATATATATATATATATATATATATATATATATATATATCCGTTCGAAGACTGGTTGTAACTCTGTTGGTTTTTAAGATAATATTTCAAAAAATCCGCGTAGCAACTGGTCTACTCAGTTTTTAATTCAGACGTTTCCGTTGTGAGATACGATTATAAACTTATTATATATATATATATATATATATATATATATATATATATATATATATATATATATATATATATATATATATATATATATATATATATATATATATATATATATATATATATATATATATGGATGACCTGACCTGACCTGACCTGACTGGTTGCTAGGCGAATTTTTTTTTAATATCTTGAAAACCAACAGAGTACAACCAGTCTTCGAACATATATAACCTTGGAACTGAATTTATTACAACTTTTCCCAGTTAATTATATTATATCGGAGAAAAGTAAAGCAACTTTTTTGGAAAAAATCAAATAGTTAAGTATCTCAAATAAAACTAGCGACAGCGAAGTCCTTTTTTATGCGACACCTATATAACAAAGCAGATTTGTCGGAAATTGATAATGAATAGTGGAAAGACATCGAGTTTTGTTAATTATTGTGTGTATCTACTAAACAATATAATTAACAAGGTTATATAGGGATAGACTATATCTAAAAATGTTAGAGTACGCAACAATTAGACTAGTAAAGGAAAAAAACCGCAACAAAAGGTAACGCTAAAAATGTTGTTACCCAAAACAACTACAGTGTGTTCCAAAAGCATTACACTTAAATTTGTATTTTCAAAATCTGTATTCATTAAATTCTTTTTTCTTTAATTTAAACTACACTTCTCGTCAAAATTAACGCATACATTAAAAGTCACGCCAAGTTTGATCTTCAATATTTTCCGAAATACTCACGCCATTTTGATGATCTATTTTTCAGATAATAGCGCATTCTTTAAAAATAACGGAAGTAGGCTGCTTTGCATCTTTGAGTTTTTTTTTTGTGGATGGACAATGGGAGCATATTAAAATCAAAGGAAATAATAAAAATAGAGGATACCAAGGATCTGTACTTGGGCCACTAGTATATATGATTTACGTAAATGATTTTCAAAAATATATAAAGGAAGAGATATTCTTAGAATGTTCTCACAATGTGAGAACACTCTTTTTTCAGAATATTTGTTTTGGAATGTTCTAATAACATTAATGGAATTTCAGACTGCATCTTGAATATTCTGAGTACATTCATTCAATCACATCCTAAGAAAATTCTTAATCAACATACTGAGAATATTTGAAGATATCATTATTTAGAATATTGGCTCAGAATGTGCTCGAGATATCCCTATAATATTATATAACTTTAAAATTTAATGAAAAAGATAGATGATGATTTCAATACAATGTTCCCATAAGTATATGTATGAATATTTTGAGAAGATTCAATGAATGTTCGTGGGAAATTTTCAGAACATACTGGGGGCTCCTAAGAATATTATGAATAACATTCTGAGAACCTTATTAGTATGACAGAATCTATCCCATTGTCGTATTCATCGAATGTTCTATGAATGTATATTGTACCTTGTAGGAGTGTCGTGGGGATGTTTGAATATTCTGTTGAAACATTCCTGGGAGATTCTCAGAATGTGTCTGTGATGTCTAGGCAGATGACACAACACTCATATTCAAGAAAAAACAATATAGAAAATCTTCAGTCAGTTATTTTCAATTCGTTTGCGATTATGCATGATTATTTCTCTTCAACCAACTTGAGTTTTAATTTTTAAAAGACCAGTATTTCATATCTTACAAACTCAGATGATAGGCTGAAAATTTGTGTTGATGGTGACAGTAACTTGCATACTTCAGACTCATGTAAATGTGGTATAGCTGAATATGTACAACATTAACCTTTGGGGAGTTGCGTAACAAATGTTTTTCCATTTAGCTTGATGAGGCAACAGATATCAATAAAGATGCCTATAACTTCTCATTTACCCGGAGATATTGATACTGATAAACGAGAACAACCTCGACTTACCTGTCTCTCTGTTTAATAAAATTTACGAGACAGGGAGAATACCAGACGAAGGGATGGAGTCGATCTTCGTACCCTTGCCAAAACAACCACACTTCCACAGATGCGAGGACTTTAGGCTGATAAGTCTTATGAGCCATGTCCTAAACACACTATTAAAAATATTACATAACAGGTTATTTAGAAGATGCGAAGCAGAGATAGGACATGATCAGTTCGGTTTGAGGAGTGGCATGGGGACAAGAGAAGCGCTGTTTACCCTACAAGTGTTGTGCCAGAAGTCTTACGATCAACACGGGGACATCTTTATCTGTTTTGTCGACTTTGAGAAGGCCTTCGACCGAGTGAAGCATCCGAAATTGATAGACACCCTACGAAATATAGGTCTAGATGGCAAGAGAGTAACATTAATCAAAAACTTATACCGGTATCAAGTGGCCAAAATTCAAATAGAGGGCGAAACTTCTAACAGCATAAATATTGAGAAAGGGGTAAGACAGGGATGCGTATTGTCACCCATGTTGTTTAATCTGTATTCCGAGCTTCTGTTCAAAAAGGCTCTTGAGAAAGTTAATGAAGCTTTAAAAGTAAATGGCGTTCGGATAAACACTATTAGATACGCCGACGACACCGTATTAATGGCAGATATGGATACCGGCTTACAAAATATTCTAGATCAGCTAAATGAGACATGTTCGGAATTTGGAATGCGGATCAACGAGACGAAAACGAAAATAATGGTAATGCAGAGGAGACAGAATGTACCTATACCTGTCATTATAAATAATAACATTCTACAACAGGTCAACCATTATAAATACTTAGGATGTTGGATAGACAGCCAATAAAACCCAGAAAAAGAAATAAATTCCAGAATTGCACAAGCCAAAAGCAACTTTACAAAAATACGAAGACTTCTTTGCGATTCGCATCTCGACATAAACCTAAGGTTAAGGTTAGCAAAATGCTACATATGGTCAGTCCTTCTGTATGGAGTAGAGACATGGACCTGAAAAATAACGAGCATGAATAAACTGGAAGCTTTCGAGATGTGGGTCTATCGGCGCATACTATAAATACCATGGACAGCAGGAGTGCGAAATGAAAAGGTCTTACGCATATTGAACAGAGACAGAAAACTTCTCCAGGTTGTCAAGCGGAGGAAGACAACATATCTGGGCCACTTATTGCGCAATCCCAAATATTTTATCCCCCAGCTCATAATTAAAGGTAAACTAGAGGGGAAAAGAAGTGTAGGCAGAAAGAAGCTCTCATGGCTGAGAAACATAAGATATTGGACAGGTCTGAGCTTTGAGGACTTGATGAGAGCGGCGGAGGATAGACAGGAGTTTGCTGTTGTAGTCGCTAACCTCCATTAGTGGAGATGACACCCAAAGAAGAAGAATAACTTCTCAGGGGTGCAACTTATAGTATAGGGGTAAGTTGCATTAAATCACCATATTTTGGGTTCCCCTAATACATGCCCCTGCTCTGTGTCGGTTGTCGGTTCTTATGCGAAACATCCTGTATATCTTTTTAAAAAGCGATGTTCCCATTAGGATATGTATGGTCAGTTTGATTCATTAAATTGTTCGTGGGACATTTTCAAAACATACTGAAAGCTCCTAAGAATATTATAAATAACATTCTAAAAACCTTATTAGTATGACAGAATCTGTCTAATTGTCATGTTCATAGAAAGTTCTATGAATATATTTGTATCCTGTGAGAATGTTCTGGGGACTTTTCAATATTCTTTCGAAACATTCCTGGTATATTCTCAGAATGTGTCTGTGCTACCTGGATTGAAGACAAAATATAGATATCTGCTAAAGATAGAAAAACAGCAGAGAGTGTCAATTAGATACACTGTGCTGTGTTGATACAATTCTATATAAGTGTATTTTATTGCTTTCTTTCAGTAAATTAAATCTTCCTACTAAATATTCAGCATTGCAACACCATGTCATTAACATCTAGATATAGTAGTAAAGAAAGGCAGCACGCCTGATGAGTCATCCCGTTTTTCACCCCGTTCTTGATATTTGTGACGCCGTTTTGACTCCAGCTTCTGAGGTCGTTCTTTGAAGACGTCCTCTGGCTTGTTCCTGGAAGTAGGGATCACACAATGCCTAATAGAAGATCTCCGCACCAGGCAATCAGGAGTCCCTATAGTGGCTGAACAATGGTCTGGGCAGCCTTGAGTCGCCCCCTCGAATGCTGAGAGGTTTGAATGGCGCTGAACTACCGATGGAATTTCACCGCTAGTGTCAAGCTAAGTACCTCATTTATCTATGTCAATCTGTGAGTATAAGTAATTTCATTTAACTACAATTCATCAAGAAACATATAGTCATTTAGCTTTATATAATCTCATTCCTTTTAATAAATTCACAACTGTTTGCAGTATATAACTTTACAGCATTTTCAATAAACCAATTTTAACCGCATTTCTGATTTTTATTTGTACGTCTAATACCATACCAATTGTGAGTGCAAAAGCCCATGCCCTTTGTTTAATTTACATTAAAGCGCATACCTTCGACTGAGCAGCGAAATTAAATTTTTGTAATCTTTTATGTACTTTTATTTATTCATCAGATTAATATAAATAAGTTAGTTCCACTGTTTTTAATTAATATATTTTCTATCATTTATTCTTAATATGCTCGCGTCCTCCATTTAGTTTTATCACGCTCCGCTAGAAGGGGCGCGCCACAGGTTGATAATCGCTGCACTAATCCACTTCACAAGACTTTTTCGATTTGCTGGTAAATGCCACCTGAATATCACAGTCTGTACAGCAACAAAAATAAGATTTAAATGAGCCTGCTTTCGGCATTTCTCAAGAATGGAGCTATTTTCTAGAAAAAGATCATTAAAATGGCGTGAGTAGTAGATTGTATATCAAAGTTTTAGGGAATTTTAATTTAAAAAAATTCACCAATAGAGAGGTATCGATGGTGAGACTTTGCAAAAAATTTTTCAAATGAGCGCGAATTAGGACCGCTAGAACCCATATCCGGGGTCAGTTTGAATTGTTATATGTTTATATATATATATATATATATATATATATATATATATATATATATATATATATATATATATATATATATATATATATGTATGTATATGTATCCGTCTGATAACTCAAAAAATTATCAACCGATTTTGATGAAACTCGGCAAGTGCCTTTCTTTTATTAATGGCTTGGATGAGTTCGTTGGTCAGAAAAATCGGACAGGGTTTTCCGGAAAAATTTTGAGTTTCCTTTTAAAAAAAAAATTTTCTCCGAAAATTACAGAGATATTTCGATAAAATTTGGTCTACTTATTGCTTTGGGAAAGACCTAATTATGTGCCAAAATTCATCTTTTTAGGGTTACAGAAAATTGAGCTATTCAAATTTGAAACATTTATGTTTATTGAAACTGCGTTTTCGAATCTCACTTAAACCTGACCCATCAGGAGTACATAAGCTGTCAAGGAGTATATTAATACACAGTAATGTGCCGCTGGTTAGTCGGTAATGAAGTCCGTTTTATTGCGGTTGTTTGAATAGCTAATAAGTCGTTTAGGCGGTATAAATAACGGATACTTGCTGGACAATAAATCTGACTCATTTTAAATTCACGTCAAAGTATGAAAATTCGCCAGAGCCGACACGCAGTTCTTGTAGAATGAACCGCTTTACGCCAGTCTGACAGGCGCAATAAGATTTATTCTAAGCGCATGTCAAGGAAGCGGAGAGAAAAGACGGAACGCGAAGGCAGAGGGTTTTGAATCATCGCTGTGACAACAGGTAGCAGTCGTCCGTACCTTGCTTTGTAATTTGTTAAAGCGTTAGTTGGGTGTAATACCTGGGGGAAGATTGTCCCGTGTCGCTATAGAATAGCGAAAAGGCCGTGTGTTGGTCTGTTATTAATAAAGAATAATACAAGGTTAGTTATCACTTCGGGGAACGTGCAGAAGTATAATTTGTAAATGGTTAAACTGGTTGTGTTTTATTAATGCTGTTCTATGTGAAATATTAACAGCGGAGTTAGGATTTCACGTGTATATAGAGTGTACCGGCTTTAGTAGTGACCAAATAGTCACGATTACCCATCTAAGGGAGATCTAAGTAAGGTAAATAATTATACCGTACTGTAGTGGAATTAGGGTGTTTTAGCGAATCAAAGCGTACTATACAGGGTGAACCACGCTCGCTTGAAGGGACGTACGTCCTCTGAGATATCATGGATTTATTCTGAAGGGTATGCGCTCGCTAAACCAGGTGGTTAACTAGCTAAAGTGTCCAGCCTAGATAATGGCCGAGCTGGTCACGTTTCGTACCCATATAATGTAAACGGGAGCACGGACAGTGCTGATTTAGGGTTGTATTTAGTGTGCCCGGCATCGTGTGCTGTATTGGTGCGACTACGTTTGCTTTGAGGGACGGTAAAGTCCTCGGAGGAAGCAGAGATCAATCCAGAATGGTACGCAATCGCTGGAAGGCATTGTAGGCTAGTTAAGGTGTTCCACAAAATTAGGTAAAGAATTACCTAGTGTTATTCATTAGCGAGTTAGGGGCGTGTCAGCGTGGGAACCGGTTGCTTACTCCCGTCGCGGATCACGGGGATCTGACCTCGTCCTATTCAATAGGAAATAAAGATGGCGCCCGAGGATAGTTTAACTAAAAATATTTAGGTCACGCCCGAAGGACGGATTGGCAACTTATCCGTCGGGCCGTCTGCTGAGCCGGAGTTCATCACGAGTCAATGACAGGTATTATTGTCATTGACTCATGATATTAATTTTTAAGATTCAGAGAAATGTCAATAATACTGAATTCACTGATTGTTAATCATTGGCAGCATTTACGATTATATATAACCCTATTGTAATTTATCATCATTTATCACCTCTGTAGTATAATTATTTTTTGCAATATGCCTAAAATTTTAACGGGAAGTGTAGTTACTAACCTACTCTACTCCTATACAATACTTCTGGAACACACGTTATAAGCCTCTAAATAGTGACTTCGAATCTAAATACTTAAATGCATAATTCTGCACCATAATATAACTGTAAAACTCTAATCTTAAAACATATGTACTTTATAGTTGATTTACTTGGTATAAATTCCCTGGTATCCTTTAAAATAAGGATGTACTTTCATCGTTATACCAAAAGCTTAGTTTGGTATACAAATACGCTAATCTACAAAACCTATTTTATGATTCTTTTTGTCTAATAATTTTGGCTGCATAATAGACAACCTTATTAGACAGCTCTGAGGTCATTCTATATTTCAAGGCAAGATATCCGATAATCCTGAAGAGGAACATGTACATGAAGATGGCTATGATTTGAACATTGAAATCCAATCCTTTCATGCCCATGTCTGCCATTAACGTTTCAGGATTCCTGTAGTGACAGTAGAATTCGTTGCATTCCATGGGTTCACGTTTCAAGAACAAGGCCTGGCAGAACCCGACGACTCCATATCTCAAATAGCTTACACCCATTAGGAACCTCATAAAGGGCTCTATGGAATGGCGATAGCCCATTCCATAAAAAGCTAATGCTAGCAGAGGAGCTAATACTGATGGGCCAACCACTGAACCGTTCTGAAACAAAAAACTGGAATAAATTGAAAGTTTTTTATCAAAATATTCCCTTTCAAAAGTCACATGAAATATGTATTATTAACTTATACAACGAACAAAGAATTTGGGATGCAGAACTGCGTTATGGTAGTCAATTTGCATAAAAATATTTTAAATGGCAAATAACTCTTTTGGGAATTTTCTTAAAAAATATTCACTAATGAAGAGAACCCAGCTGTTGAATTTTGAAAAAATTCTTCAAAAGAGTGCTAATTGGGCACCCTGGAACACATATCTGGGGTCTGTTTCAATATATATATATATATATATATATATATATATATATATATATATATATATATATATATATATATATATATACATATATATATATATATATATATATATATATATATATATATATATATATATATATATATATATATAAATAATTATATTTCAATAGCTCAATTTGTTATTAACTTAATATTCGTTGGCTAGGAACCAGTTTTTTCGAAAACACTTGAAGTATATTTTCGATTTTTTTTTACATTTTCAACAATAAAGTTATTTGGATGAGATGTGGTATATTGTTTTTACTATATAGGTTATACTGGTACCCAAATTTTATGCCTGCTTTCTTTCAGAGAAAGATTAGATTAGATTAAATTTAATTGTGTGTGGGCTCTTCCAGTCCCGCCACCACTACCTTCGGTCTATTGTGGCTCACGTTTAATTATTTCAATTTCACCCATCAATTCCAGCTACCTGCAGGAGTCGATCTTTTCTTGAGGGTGAAAATTTGTTTGGCAGGTGTACTGCCATCTGAGTGAAATCGCATGCCCGTTTCGAAGCTCAAAGGGAGGAAACCTCTCTGCTAGTTCGTCTGGACATGACATCCGTCAGTGTTTGCCTCGAGGCGGTATCATGAAGTCCCGCTCTCGAACAGCATCCAACCTCCAGTTTAATCTACCCCTAGAGATCTCAGCTCCCACCAGGCTCGTCTAAAGCCGACACCCAACAATGTTAGACTCAAGGCAACATTCCATCGAGTCCTGCTCCTGAGTATCACCCAAGCGAGCCCGTCTGTCCGTTTCGTAGCATACAATGGGGGCCCCAAACTCCGCGTGTATTCCACTCACCAGAGATCACAGCCCCCTCCGGGTCGTTTGGACATACGACACCCGTCATCGCTCCACCCAGGGCGGTATCATCTGGAACCAAGCAAGGCTAATTGCCCATTTCTAACTCCACAGTGGAGGCGTTAGAATCCGTGTGCATATCACTTTCCTGAGATATCCAGTGTTTCATTGACTCGAGGCGGTATCACGAAGTCGCGCACTCGAGCAGCATCCAAGCGGGATCGTCATCCCGTTTTGAAGCTCACAGTGTAGGCCTAAGTTACCAGGTGTAATCCACTCCTAGAAATCTCAGCTACCCTCCGGGTTCGTCTAGACCCGATACCCTCCAGTGTTTGCTTACATTTCACCCAACAAATCGAGCTTCCTGCAGCAGACGATATTTGCGAGGTGAAACTTCGTTTGGCAGATGTACTGCCATCTGAGCGAAGTCGCTTGCCCGTTTCAAAGCTTAAAGAGAGATAACCCCTCTCCGAGTTCGTCTGGACTAGACATCCGTCAGTGTTTGACACGAGGCAGTATCACGAAGTCCTGCATCCGAGCAGCATCCAAGTGAGGTCGTTTGCCCGTTTAGAAGCTCACAGAAGAGGCCTAAATATCTAGTTGCAATCCATCCATAAAGATCTCAGCTTTCCTCCGCGTTTGTCTAGACTCGAACTCACCAGTGCTAGACTCAAGGCGACATCCCATCGAGTCCCGCTCCCGAGCATGACCCAAGCGAGGCCGTCTGTCCGTTTCGAAGCACACAGTGGGGGTCTCAAACTCCGCGTGTATACCACTCATCAGAGATCTCAACCCCATTCGGGTGGTCTGGACACACGACACCCGCCAGCACTCAACCCAAGGCGGTATCATCTGGAACCCCGCTTCCAAGTAACAACCATGCTAGGTCAAGTGTCCGTTTCTAGGCCTAGACTGGAGACTTCAAAATCCGGGTGCACATCACTCCCCAGATATATATACCTCCCTCCAGGCCCACCTGGACAAGACCACCGCCAGTGTTTGACTCCGATTAGTCGCCTTTTACGACAGGTGTTACCTTGGGCATATTATTTTAGTTAGTCCCCGGACCCACAGGGAGCTTTAAAAGGAAAGACATATTTGCTATTAAAAACATTTTTCTGAAAATTCACTACCATAACACATTTGCTGCTTCGACACCTTTTTTAGTTTTCTGGGTTTTGTATTTCAATTCATATTCAAAATTAGCTTTTTTACTTGTGTTTTCAACGATAATCTCTATAATATCATCGGTAAAAGAGTGAGGTTGGACACTGTGGCTGTAAACTGAAAGAAAAAGCAGAATAACCCCAAGAAACCACAAAAATAATGAGGAAGAGTTTTCCGCTAGATATATATTTTGACAACGAACTTGTCTTTATCAGTCGCTGTCGCTAGACTGACTAAAATACGTAACGAGAGCAAAACTCTCTCTTGTTATTTTTGTGGTTTTTTGGGGAGACTGCTTTTTTGTTTCAATATAATCGATTACAAAAACGGAGAACTGCTCCATCATAGTTGCAAAAGTTTCGATGCAGTGCTAAAGGTACTACAAGTATTGATATACTGGCGATGCACACTGGAAATCAATCAATAACTATAGCTACTTGTAACTTCCCTAGTAACTGGAAAACTGCTAGAGTACAACCCGTCCCCAAGAAAGGATCCAAAGCGCTTCCTAGCAACTAGAGGCCTATTTCTCTCCTTTCAGTCGTCTCTAAAGTAACGGAAAAGTATATAAACACCGAATTACTAAAATTTCTTGAAAAATACAGTCTAATCCACGACAGGCAGTATGGATTCCGTCAGCGCAGAATAACTGCCGACCTCCTCCCATTCCTGGAACAACTCTATGGAACTACACGGTAAATCCCAGATTGTCGCTCTAGACATATCCAATGCATTCGACCAGGTCTGGCACGCAGCGCTACTTAATAAACTTCCGGTCTATGGCTTACCACGAAAACTCTGTACCTGGACAGCAAACTTCCTCTCCAACCGAAGCATTACTGTTGTCGTAGATGGCCATTCCTCTAAACTGTATCCAATTAATGCAGGAGTTCCTCAAGGTTCAGCTTTAGCCCCTACTTTGTTTCTTCTCCACATAAATGACCTTTTCTCTAGCACATCCAACCCAGTTCACAGTTACGCGAACAACAGCACCCTCCACTCAAATATACACTATTCTAAGCCTGTCTCTTTAGCCCAATTCGATGAAGATCGCAGACTCATGGAGAATTCTGCCTTCGTGGATCTCCAAAAAATATTAGACCCGGGAAGTAGAAATCTTGTACAATTCAAGCCCACCAAATCACAGTCTTGCTTTCTTTCTCATATAAGATACACCAGCCCTAGACCCATCACAATAAACAACGAAGTTATTCAAAGTAATGAGTCCTTTTCACTTCTTGGCATTTCTGTGGATCTAAATCTCAATTGGCACCAACATGTCACATCAATTGCAGAAGCGGTTGCTAAGAAATTAGGTTTCCTCTTCCGAGCTCGCAAATACTTTTCACCAGCTAATCTCTATACCTTTTATACTTCACAAATAAGACCAAACCTCGAATACCGCTCCCTCATCTGGGGTGCTGCTGCGCTTCTACACTCGATATCCTGGACTCCATTCAGAAGAGAGCTATACGTATCATCGGTGACCCTACCCTCACCCAAAGGCTGCCTTCCCTTGCCCACCGACGTGCCGTTGGTGACCTCTCTCTCTCTCTCTCTCTCTCTTTTATATATATATATATATATATATATATATATATATATATATATATATATATATATATATATATATATATATATATATATATATCTGCACGGGCACTGCTCAGAAGAGCTTTCTTCCATAGTTCCTCCACCTGCTGCCCCCAACCAATCTACGAGGGGAACAGAGCGAATGCACCCTTTTACTGTCCAGGTCACCAGACATAGAACATCTTGTTATGCCCCCTCTTTTGTCCCGAGGACTTCCTGGTTGTGGAATTCCTTGCCGGCACATGCTTTTCCTTCTCCTCCGAACCTCCAAACCTTCAAGTCCAGAATTAACAAGTTGCCTCTTTGCTCCCTGTCGACACCCACAGTACGATAGTATTTAGGCTGTAAGCCCTCGTGGTGTGTTGTTGAAATAAATAAAAATAAAAAAAGCTATCACTATTGCGTTAAAAAGAGTAACAACCATCTTAGCATTAAAATACAAAAATTATCATAACGTAAAAAAGAACTTACTGTTATACTGAACACAGAGCCTATAGCGTAGCCCAAACCCTGAGAGCACATGCCAATGGCTATTCCCACTAAGCAAAAATAACAGAATCTGCTGATTTCTAGTGGCTGTGCCGTTATGAAATATACAATGGTCAAAAACATCAGTCCAAAGATTAGCTAAAAAAAAAAGAAGATAAATTGTCATTTAATTTTTGTTATAATATTCTTACAAACATAAAAAATCAGTAGCGCATGGAACTAAAAAAGACTACGAGTTGGATATAAGGTGAAAATTTCGATTTTGACTACTTACCAGTAAAGGCAATGATGCAATTGTTACCGCGGTGTAGTAGGCTTTCAAACTGTACCATCTATTAAAGTATTCTCGTCTCATCAGTTTTACTTCTAGTGGGACTGAAAAAAGGTAATAAATACGGTTACTTAAATTAGATTGTGAAGTGATAATAGGCACAAATAAAATATCGACGAAGGTCCTTAAGCAAATGTCGTCTTTTGTAAAATATAGACGTTTTTCAGATTATAACCTGAAACTGTTTAGTCAATACCTTGATATGCCATCAGACGAAAACTCTGTACCTGGACAGCCAATTTCCTTTCCAACCGGAGCATTTCTGTTGTCGTGGATGGCCATTCCTCTAAACTGTATCCAATCAATGCAGGAGTTCCACAAGGTTCAGCTTTAGCCCCTACTTTGTTTCTTCTCCACATCAATGACCTCTCTAGCACATCCAACCCAGTTCACAGTTACGCGGACGACAGCACCCTCCACTCAAATATACAATATTCTAAGCATGTCTCTTTAGCCCAATTAGATGAGGATCGCAGACTCATGGAGGGTTCTGTCTCCGTGGATCTCCAAAAATATTAGACTGGGGAAGTAGAAATGTTGTACAATTCAACCCCATCAAATCACAGTCTTACTTTCTTTCTCAAAAGAAATACACCAGCCTTAGACCCATTACAATGAACAACCAAGTTATTCAAAGTAATGAGTCCTTTTCACTTGTTGGCATTTCTGTGGATCGAAATCTCAATTTGCACCAACATGTCACATCAATTGCAGAAGCGGCTGCTAAGAAATTAGGTTTCGTCTTCCGGGCTCGCAAATACTTTTCAAGAACTAATCTGTATACCTTATATACTTCACAAATAAGACCAAACATCGAATACTGCTCCCACATCTGGGGTGCTGCTGCCGATTCTACACGCGCTATCCTGGACTTCATTTAGAAGAGAGCTATACGTCTCATCGGTGACCCTAACCTCACCCAAACGCTGCCATCCCTTGCCCACAGACGTGCCGTTGGTGACCTCTTTCTCTCTTTTATAGATATCTGCACGGGCACTGCTCAGCAGAGCTTTCTTCCATAATTCCTCCACCTGCTGCCCACAACAGATCTACCAGGGGAACAGAGCGAATGCACCCTTCTACTACCAGACGTAGAATATCTTGTTATGCTCGCTCTTTTGTCCCGAGGACTTCCAAGTTGTGGAATTCCTTGCCGGCACATGTTTTTCCTTCTCCCCCGAACCTCCCAACCTACAAGTCCAGAATTAACAAGTAGCCTATTTCCTTCTTGTCGACACCCACGGTACGATAGTATTTAGGCTGTACGCTCTCGTGGTGTGTTGTTGAAAAAAAAAGTCACGGATGACATAAATCAGGTCCTTGAATTGTTTTGGTTGCAATTCTACACCATCTTTGACAAAGCCCTTCCGTGTGAGTTGGTTGAGCAAAAAGAAAACTCTCACAACAAACTGACAATAAAGCCTCTCTAGAGGTAAGAAAATGTTGCGAAAATTTGAAAACTCTCAATTAAACTATGCGTCAATTGAAGTGGAACACCTTAAATTTTGGATACTGTTTAATCGTTTGTAGCTCAAAATCAAGTTCACTGAATTTGCTCTAATTTTCACAGGTTGACAGATGTTTTGTGGGGCTTCTGATTGGTAAACGATAACAAAATTTGCACTTACGTGCTACAAGATACAGGGTGGAATATAAGTAGATGTTTTTTTAGCAACATTTCAAACGATGGCCATTACTCTACGAGGAGATGTATACAGGGTGGCGCATTGAAAACGAAACAGACCGATTTGCGTCCAGAGCAACATTTTTTTAAAGAAACGCTGAAACACGTCAATTTTAATATTGAGGGGGGCATGTTTTGACATAAAACTCAACTTTGTCACATCAACCCCTTAAGGGTGGTGATAACAACCCTTATATTTTAAATAGGGAACATGGGTCGAGTGTTACATCATTTGAAAGCTCTTTCTTTTATGAATTCAGCACACAATTGTGGAAGTTTTATCAACTCGTTTAAAAATTATTCACAGTTGGAGTTGCAAGAACTTATTTCATTCATTGTGATAAGAAATGCACTAATTAGTCAATTTTTCTTAAAAAAAAACTAAAAATAAAACCAAACGTTCAAAAATGTTTATTCAGTTAAGTAAATGTTCAAATTGTTGACCACCAGCTTCCATACAAAACTACAAATTTTGTTGAAAACGAGCTCTGACATTCTGGAGAATTTGTGGAGTTATTAGACGGCATTCTTCAACAATGCGTCGTCGTAATTCTTCCAGAGACTCGGGTTCTGTTGCGTAAATTCTACTCTTTAAATGGCCCCATAGAAATAAGTCTAAAGGAGTTAAATCCGGTGATCTAGGGGAACACTCAATAGCACTTTTACGCCCAATCCATTGTCCTGGAAACTCTCTGTTCAAAAACTCCCTAACACGTTGTGAAAAATGCGCAGGAGCTCCATCTTGTTGAAAAAACTTCCAAAAAAAATTAGTGTGCTGAATTCAGATAAGAAAGCGTTTTCAAATGATGTAGCACTCTACCCATGTTCCCTAGTAAAATATAAGGGTTGTTATCACCACCCTTAAGGGGTTGATGTGACAAACTTGAGTTTTATGGCACAACATGGCCCCCGCAATATTGAAATTGACGTGTTTCAGCGGGTTTCTTAAAAAAAATTTCTCTGGACGCAAATCGGTCTGTTTCGTTTTCAATGCGCCAGCCTATATATATATATATATATATATATATATATATATATATATATATATATATATATATATATATATATATATATATATATATATATATATTTGTGTGTGTGTATCACATCGATAACTCAAAAAATAATACGCCGATTTTGATGAAATTTGGCAGGTGCCCTCCTTTTGTAAGTGGCTTGGACAAGTTCGTTAGCCAGATAAATATGACCAGGTTTTTCGGGAAAATTTTGGGTTTTACTTCAGCTATGGTAATACGATTTGGTAAGTAGATTATAGGTTATATGTAGTAAACTATATACCAAAATTTAGATCTGTATCTCACAAGAAAAAAAAACTTATAAGCATTTAATTCAAAACATGTTTGATGGCAGATCATTTCTATGAAAATTCACTACCATAACGCCCAGACTCTTTTTTTCTTCTCTAGAGAATAGAGAATGGGTTGGAGAACAAGCAATTGTTAAGCCACAGAAGAAGTCTCTACATCTGTATTTATTTTAAAAAGAAAAAAAAAAGAAAGGGTACTTACACAATAATACTGGAGCCATGACGTGTGTGTACATAAAGAAAACGCAAACGCTGACGCAATATTTAAATACGGCAATCGTTTGCGAAGCATCATTTCCAGTCCCAAAAAATATTCCTCCTAGAAGTAAACTTGATAAAAGATGATGGAAAAATTGTATGTACAACATTGTTTTATTCCTTCTCATCTGTATAAACATTCGGTTTAGGATTATTACAGTCTGTTGAAAATATGAAAGCGGAAACCTAAAACAAAATTATGTATGTAGCAAATAATAACAACATATCTTATTATTTCTGAACGTCATAACGTCTGGGTTTCACATGGTTAAAGGAAAATTAAAGGCTTTATACTACCAGACAGACTGATTTATTCTCAAAACCCTACGCGTTTCGACACATTAACGTGCCATCTTCAGGGGTTTAGACAAATTTCCTGTTTTAATTACAGAAAGATGCTGTATGAAAAGTTGTCAACGTTTGGCTTTTCATCTATTGTCCTCAGTATACCAAACGGAAACTGCGAAAACCAGGAAAACAGGAACATCACAAGACTTGAAGAAAACCAGAGGATGAATGGAAAAGACGCTTGTTTTTTAGTCGAATTTCTTAACAAACGAACAAAATGGTGTCACATGGATGAACTCAAGAATTGCAAATCTTAGGGTTTTGAGAATAAATCAGTCTGTCTGGAAGTATAAAGCCTTTAATTTTCCTTTAACCAACAACATATCTTTGCTAACAACTTGAGTAAAGCTTAAATAACATAAAATCTGTCAAAAGTAGTGAAAGTTACATTATTTATTATTAAGTTGGGTATTTTAAACCATGCAAGTGTAACGTATGTTTTTATATACATAAGGTGAAAATTTAAAGAATATATTTTTTCTTAAAAAAAGCTCTAACTAATTTTTTTTAAAGTCGCATATCTTCTGTGAAATGCTTGTTATTTCTATTGGATTTTCATAATTCGTTCATAGAGAGGTAACAACTTTGTAGACCGTTAGTAAATAGTACCGGAACGCTTAAATATCTTTGAGACCGTATAAGTTACGCCTACAAAAATCTACATTTGGGCGTTTATCGGCACTGTTGTCAAATTTCCCAGCTGTGCGTTACACGTAGTATCTTTGTTATTTTAAATGGAATGCCCTATGATATTGGCGAATTTTCATTAAGCAACATTCGCCAAATGAGAGGTCACGATGAAAAGCTTTTGAAAAAATTTCCTCAAATGAGCGCGAATTTGGGTGCCTAGAACCCAAAACCAAGGTCCGTTAAAAATGTTATATGTTTATATCAATATATATATATATATATATATATATATATATATATATATATATATATATATATATATATATATATATATATATATATATATATATATATATATATATATATATATTGATATAGAAGGGTAATGTTAAGCTTTATATTATTATTATTATTATTAGGTATATTGAAATACTTAATATGGTAACTAGTTTAAATATAGGTTTATGTATATTTAGTGTTTTATTGGATGTAAGTTTCTAAGTGTTTTAGCTATTAAGTTTTATGAAAATTTGTTACATTATTCTTGTAAAGTAAATGTGTTTAAACTTACAATCTGGTATATCCACTGTCTTTTATTGCTGTATGCCACATAAATTAGATTTCATGAAAAAATTTTACTCTCAAATCAGGGAGTTTATTTAGCTAGTGGGTTCAAGTCCTACCAAAATTTTTATTATTATTTCCAAAAGTATGATTAAATTTTAAATTTTGAAATATATTGCCCTATGATCTTTGCTTAAAATACTTATAGATATATATGTATATATTAAATAAAATAAAGCAAAAGTCCTTATATGCTCACAGAACTTAAATATTTATTAAATTAAAATAGATGACAAAAAAAAAACCTAAAACTTACGTATTACTTATATCTATTTTAATTTTACGCACTTCTTATAAAAAGAAAAGAAAAAAATACGGTACCGACACCTATTGAGTTGAGTTAAGTTGAGTTTGAGTGAGTAAACACTCAAACACTCGGGATGGCACACACCTATTGATGTTTGTATGGTTTATTACACTGTATTGTGGCGCTTAGTCAATAGACACAGAATTCCACAAACTGGGTACGCTGACTATAAGCTGAAGCCAAGAGATGGCCCCATGCCCCTGCAAATGCCTTGAATTTACCGTACAAAACTAAAATGACAGTTTGCACGATTAGACTTCTCTATTTCTGCTTTATTTATTTAGCTTTGGCGAGTTTTATTACTCCTTTCTTTTAATTTCGAATGTGGAGATATCATACAATAAAGGTATGTTTTTCACTTTTACATTACTCACTCAGACTATTGCCTCTGCTGCCTTTCCTGTAGCTTAGTTGGACTATCAGATCAGCGACCCCTGTAGATTTTTACTTCTTGTAGTTTAAACTAATCCCCTCTTGCTACTAAATTTCTTTTCACATCCCTTTTATCCAAATTTTCAAACTATTTCTTTTCACTACCAAAAAATTCCCATCTAATAATTTAATAAAAAAATTTCCCATCTAATAATTTAATATAAAAAATTCCCATCTAATAATTTAAAAAAATTTTCCCCATCTGTTTATTCTTTTTTTCACGTAACCAGCGTAACTAATTAAAAAACTGCTTTATGCCTGCTACCAAATCAAAAATCATAACAAATTTTTATACAATGCTAACCTTCTTAATTATTACTAGGGATACATAATCATTGTTGTTGTTGCTTTTACAGATTAGTTAACCTACATTTTACATTTTCTGTAAGTTTGGCATGTGGTTCTTATCTGTTAACCTATACTATAATTATGGGTGTCAGTTTGACATTTGTCCTAAATAAAAACAGCTGATCTTATCTCTAGGTTACATGGCATTTTTTAAAATTATAAAACAATATCCTTACAAATCTAAAATTCTTAATTCTAATAAACAATAACACCATAAATTCCCTAATTCTACTAAACATGAACATCTTAACCTACCTATAAACTACTTATACAGTTTGTACTGTTCAAATATTCGTTTTTTCATTACTTTATAGTCTTTATAGTTTGTCATATTACTGATTTTCCCGCACTCAGTCTAATCACTTTTATAGTCTATTTTGACCTGGATCTTATTTCACTTTACATAGACCCTTCACTTCTTATAATCTAATTTCACCATTGCCATGCCTTTGCCTCATTTTCTCTGACACACACACACACACACACACACACATATATATATATATATATATATATATATATATATATATATATATATATATATATATATATATATATATATATATATATATATATATCTGTAAAATTTAGTTTCTCCCTGCCATACAGTGCATAAACATTGCATACACCAAAAGAGTAAGCGAAATATGTATGTTTTAGGCTTTGTATGGGGTTGTTTTAAGAGTGTGTTGTTGGCTTGTATATATATATATATATATATATATATATATATATATATATATATATATATATATATATATATATATATACATATATATTTGTATGTATGTATCCGAGCGATAACTCAAAAAATACTAAACCGATTTCAATCAAACTTGGCAAAAATCTTGTTTGGGCGAAAACCGAGGTCGAGTTCGTTGATAAACTTTTATGCAGAAGTTTTTCCGGTGGAAAATCGGGGAAAACTTTTTGACGAGGCTATATTTTTAAAATTTTTAAAGTGGAATGGAATTTTTCGCATATATAGAGCATTCAAAGATTTTTTTATTTGTTAATTTTGAGGCATTTCTCGCTACATAAATTTAAGTTATCCTAAATTAAAGAAATTTAAAAGCTAAACACATTCCTAAAAATTTATTAAGGCGTTATGTAATGTGCGTGAGAGAGGTTGACATAACGGATGTCTTAGTTTGTTTTCTCTGAATGTTGAAAAGCTACAAAATGTGCCTAATAAATTTAAACATTCAGAGTTGTGGGTTTCAAAATTTTATTACACAAACTTGGGAGGTTTCCCTCGTTGGGAAAATTAACGGTAATATTTATTTCTAGAATTGATTTGTTATTCAAAAAGATATATGGTAAAATGGTCAGCTACAGAGTTTAAGCCTTATTTTAAGTGGTGATCCAAACAATAACCAAATAAAAACCTTATAAGTTGAATAAAACTTTACAATTATAACATTTTTGGGGAATTTAGTCTAGGGAGATTTATCTATAGATTTGGCATTCTGAAATGACCAACAGCACAATTCTTGGTCACGTGGGGGCAGAAATTAAATTGCTATTGGTTTGTTCTGTTATTTGCATTCTTATAGCAAATGGCGCGGTTTATGTAGCGTCATATGTCATATAAATTTATATTTATTTTAGGTTAATGAGTGAATAGGTTGTTTTTTGATTAATAATTTTAGTTTATATGAAAAGCTTGTGAATTAAATCATTGCTTTGTTTGATCACATTGCAAAATCAGTGAGTTGTCCAAGACCCTAACCTTTAAAATAAGTTATGTTAAATTATCTTACACATGAACAGTACGTATGCAATCAGGACTGCTAAAAATTGTGTAAATATTGCAAAATTTGAAAATAATTTAATTATTTATCTAAAGTCGAAACTTAAAAATTAATAAAGAATATATAAACATTGGATAAATAATCATTTTAAGCGAATAGCTATAGCACGTTGGAAAAACCGATTCTCGTGTGATCAGCGAAGTTAAGTAACCTCGGGCGTGGTCAGTTCTTGGATTGGTGACCACAATTATATCGGCACTGTTTTCGTTACATTATTAGCTTCAATAGAATACTCTATTTATTATTATTATAATAAATCACTTCTGAGATATAAAGGGTACTTTTTTAGTAACTCATTGGCAGCTTTCCCTCACACTTTATTCAGGCGCGCTTGAATCAAAAATTAAAATTATGGTGGATTTTGAATAAAAAAGTTTAGCTTAACCGAAAAATATAGGTGAAGCATCGCTTCACCTGCGTCATCTGACGAGCTGCCACTGCGTACTATTCGACATAAAACTAACTGCAGCTTATAATCTTGAAAAACAAAGGTAAGTTAAGTCAATATTTTTAATGGTCAGTTAAAACCAGGTAAATAAACTCATGCTACAGTATTCAAAATAATTGTCCATCCGACTAAAACTAGAAATGTTAATGACGGTCAAAAAATAATCATACATGACTAAAGATTATAATAATTTATTGCCTTATTTTTTGCTCACTAAACTGAATAAATTATTTTCTAGACGGAATAATTATGCAAATGTTTATAAACAACTAATGCGTGTCCTAAAGTGACCTAGCAAACAGTTCAAGTCAATTTAAAGTTATACAAAAAAAATCCTGACGCAGTAAGTGTGTTATGGTAGCAAATTTTCATAGCAATATCTTCTATTACAAAACCGTGAGTTAAACCGTTAATTAAATAAGTGATCAAAAGACGAAATCTATGAAGAAAAAACTCAAGAGAGTTTCTATTTACTTATTATAGTAATTCAATTATAAATACCTGAAATCTTCTTTGGATATGATTTCTTCTGTAGTGTCCATGTAAATATCACACATGTTGTCAAATACTGGAGGAAGTGGTTTCTTTTGGTCGCCTGACATGTTCATTTTACCATTTTGGATGGAGTTTGAAAGAATCTGGATACTTTCTGGATGGGCTTGTACTATTTCCATCACTTAAAGGAAATAATGATCATGGATTTACTTATTTTTATTTAAATCGGTTTAAATACTATTGCTTGTATACAGACTGTTCAAAATTAACCCTGCACTATTTCTAAGTTTGTTATTATTCCTGCCACGTGATCAGTTAACTTGGCAAACTTATATATTTTTACTCCGATTACGACCATCTAAACTAAAAAAAAACAAAACAATCGAGCATCGCGTATTTGAGATATTGGCAGAAACATGATTTTCTTTACTAGAACACACTATAGATAATATATGCATTTGATAGAGAATCTAATTCTAAACCAATAACTTGTTATGCTCAAGTGGCCCAAATATAAAGGAGATTAGTTAGTTATGAATTGGAAGCAAAATGTTTACACCGTTTGACAGAGAAACAATAAAGCCTCAAAGGTGATGATAATTGTGTTTGTTGATTTATATTCCCACGAAGTGGATAATCCGGGAAGGATTACCCAACATAATTAACAGTCATAAACTGCAATTACTCCATTTACAAGGGGTTGTATATTTGCAAACACTTTTAATTATATTTTGAATTTTGATCCGGCGCGCTGAACAGAGGACCGGTGGTAAAGTGAGTATAGTCGACCATGCAGGGGCCTCGACATGCTGACCGAGGGAACCGAGGTCGCTTTCAATGGACGGCAGTCCCAGCACGGCTGGGAGTCGCCGTGTCGAGAGAAGCGAGACTGCATCCGCCGGTCGGCGGGAACGCCGCAGAAGCAAAGTTAGTGGCCGTTGACAGTGTCTTAGAAGGGGGATTAGAGTCCTGGGAGAGCGCACTGGCTCTCTAAAGAAAAAAACTCTATCAGTGCTGGCGTCCGAGCATGGTCCCGCAGGAAAGCCATGTCCCTAAAACTATCCCAGAAATTCCCCACACTAGGGAAGAGCAGTACTTCCCCCCCCCCCCCCTCAGCTACCCCAAGTAGCAGCTATAATATAATGGTTAAAAATGCTCCTTACGCATTGAGCAAAATGTAATATGCATGAGTGGTACATAGTATACAGCAAAAATAGTCGGAGAGCTTTACAAAGTAATGAGATTTTATTTCCTGGACGAGATCTGCCGGATAAAAGATTTTTTCTGCAACAGTATAGAAAATTTCGATCCAACGAAAATTTATTTGCCAAGGAGAAGATATCTAAAAGAATGAACAGACTGAGATTTTTGTACTGGCATATTTTGAAGCCCATAGAGACTATTCGGTGAGGGATTTATGCAATGAAAGTGGTTTGTTTTTAGGTATTATGCATAAATTTTTTAAAGAAAGACAAATTTGTGCCGTACAAATACCAGTTGATACAGACAATTTAACCCGGGATGGCTATTAGACACATTAAAAGAGAGTTATCAAAAAATATCAAATATTATCAGAATATAAAATACAATACAACACAAAATAAAAATATATAATAGTATAAAACACACTCTAATAGGTCACAGACGGACATCTCGTCTATTTATGTAATCAACGACTCCGGGTCGCTATCAGGAAGTCTTCGGGTCTGCCATTATATGATCGTATGGTACATTCTTCTGTGATATGTCTGATGGTTTGGACTTCTCCGCAGTCACAGAGAGGAGATGGTTGCTTGCCCTATTTGTGTAAAGAGTATGCCCATCTGCCATGCTGGGTTCTGATTCTGTTAAGCGTGGACCATGTAACGATTGCGTTTCGTTACTACTTTAAATATTCAAAAAGAATCCGTAAGAAACTTAATTAATAGCCGACAATCCAATATCTGTAAGGCAATTCATGTTTTGATTTCAAAATTATTTTGATGAAAAGTTGCTAAATCCTCGAGTACCGTAAACCCCTTTACTGCATTTATAATTTGTACCTTAAATTTCAGTTTATGTGTACCAAGGAAAATTACGTCGCATTTTGCTGGAAGAATATTTCCATGTGCTGAATATTCGAACGATTTTAATTGAAATCCTTGAACAAGTCAGGGCTCATTGCAACACCAAGGCAGGGAAAATTTTACTAGTGAAAAGACGTTACGTTTTTTATGCAGAGCTGTGAAATACATAGCTAATATCGTTGCGACTTTATCTGTATTTTTCCGTGTGGATGATGTCAACTAAAAGGACCGTTGGATCGGTTCAACAAATATTCCCGAGAAAACCTTGAGTTGTAGACGAGGGGATGTGAGGCGTCAAGGCAAAAGGGTTAGATCTGAACGTACAAGACGTTACCTCGGCGGAGAGAGAGCTAGGCGGTTGAGAAGTTAACATCGTTCTAATTACGTGGCTCATAATTATCTTAAAATGGGTGATAAAATTCCTTTTAGTTGTCTATAATATGTAACAACAGTTGTCAGTGATTGTTTAATATCATTTGATCGGTATTTGAATTTTAATTAACGACGTGTTTGACAGAAAAACGCGATTTAAACAGTAATCCTTTGTTCACCGACCTGGTGCATTTCTCACGTTAATCAGAAAGAGTTTCTGATTATTATCGAGCTCTGAATTAGTTGGCACTATAAATTTCACTTGCGCCAATTTACATTTTAATTGCTGTAGAGAGATTTTGGTAAAATTATTTCCGAACATCGACTTAAGACGGTTGTTCGTTTAATGTTAGGGGCCAAATTGTCTCCCCCAGATTTGGAGCAACAAGAACCACTCGCCCAATAACCGTTTATGGAAAGTACCACTTATTTTCTTCAACCTTACTTCTCTTATTGAAGTTTGAAAGTCTGTGTTTGGCACTGATGGTTGACTCTACTTGGGGAGCATCTTCAAAGGTTCAACAGGTAACTCCAGGCGTCAGAACTTGGTAGTCGATGAAATCTTATTTATTTGTGTGGAACCTTTACAATTTAAATTTTCAAAGTAATATGATCAAATTTAAACTTCAATAGTATCAGTGAGGTGTCTGAAAAAGGGCAACTGTAAATTTCCTGTTTATTCTTTAGAATTTTGTCAATATTGTGAATTTAAATGCGACCTATATAATCTGAAAAAGACAATATAGGCGACGAAGTGGAATGTAACTTCAACCGCATTAAACTGACGTATAAAAACTTTTGGATTGCGAATGACTTTGTTTTAAATGTGTATTTGGACTTCTATAACGTTACTCACCACGTGACGTCATTGGAAGGGGCGGGGCATATGCGAAATATCATATCTCTTCTAAGTCATTATGACGTAGCCCAGCTTGATCGATAAAGTCGAAACCAGCGCAACACAGAAAGCCTGAAGTCTTGTGACGTCATGTTGAGAGTCTGACTTCCCTATGTCATTAACTGCAACATGTCTTGTGAGCTTTGTATACAATATTGTTACTGGCACAGCATAGAAAATAAAGCTCAAATGTGACGTAGCCACTGGATAATGTGGTGATGGGTACGGGTTTCAGTATTATTGTCGCCTCGGTAAGATATCATTTTAATCCAGAGACACGATACAGGATGTGGCGCCAAGACGTTTAGTTAGCCGTTTCTCAATAACTCAATAAGATTTGAAAATTGAAAATTTACAGACATACGACAGAGACAAATTTCAGTTTAGTCAAAAGAGTTTACTGTATGTCAGACTTCCGGTTTAACCGGAAGTGACCATCAACTTGCCTATTTTAAATACAACATAGCAATTTTCATTATATTTTCGAATTCTGCATTGAATTTGAGATAAATGATTACTAACATACCATATGTGAAAAATCAACCGTTTTCAAAATTTTTCGTTTTTTTTTTAATTCTCGCAAAAACCAAGGTGCGTTGCACGCTATCTCCCGTGGAAATACAACTGAGAATACTCAGTTTTTGTACAGATTACCTTCAGATTGGCACCTAAACAACACGTTTGATAGCGTTTCTTTTAAATATACAGGGTGATGAGAATTAGTCGTGCCATTTGGTAAAATTGAAATCACAATTACTCGCTTATTTCAAATAGAACACCCTATATTTTATGAGCCAGTTCGGTTCGCATCCGGTTTCCCTTTCAACGTGTATTAGCAGTCCCTATACCCAAATTTCACCGTTTCCCGAATATTTCAATTTTATTAGATTCACTTAATTCAAATTTTCCCAAAAGATTTATAGTAGGCTTTGGAACTTGATAATATGCTTGTCCCACCTCTTACAAATGCGAACATAACATTTGCTGGGCCTTCTCGCGCAAAAAAAGAGAACATTTTGTAATTGCATACAAATCGCTGCATTACCCTTATTTAGTTCTGTTAAATCAATGTGTTGTTAACTAACTTTAAAAATCAAAATACAACTCAACTAGGTAGGTAGTTATTTATTATAAATGAGTACAGAATTTAACTAATAGCTAGTGCAAAACTAAAACACAAAAACCTATAAAAAATGGTGGAACTTATAACAAATGCTCAAAATTACCCCCACTGACATGGAGGCATTTTGTTATTCGTCTCATAATGTTATCGTTTGGAGCTTTTCTGATTTGTCTCGAATTCAGTGAATTGAAGAAACGTAAAACTTTACCTACCATGTTTACTTTTGTAGTGGCAGGTTCGTGGTAAATTTAATTTTTGATGTAGCCCTAGATGCTTGCATCCAGAGGAGCTAAGTCAGGGGAGCGTGGTAGCCATCTATGTGGGCCGTTATTCGCAATCCACCTGTCTTCAAAATGTTGGCGCAAAAAATCATGAGCTAAATGAAAATTGTGGGGAGGTGCTCTGTCTTGCTAATATCAGCAGAAACTAAAATCACAAGCGTAATTCTTTTTCGTAATCCATGATGAATGCCTTGGGTTCAGCAACAAAAAATGCCAATAGGTTCGCAACCTCTTTATCATGTCGTGGCTGGGTTTCGGCTTATTCGGGTACTTTTCTGCAAATGCACGACATGTTCGGCCCAAAAATTGTTGGAATTCACCATAGATAATTAGAAGCTCAAAAAATCGTCGTTTGTGTACTGAAAATTGGTCATTTTTGCACCGCATTGACTAATAGTAACTCGATTTTTATGACAATAAGCTTAGCTTGGCGCTCTTTTGACATGTAGACGTCAACAAGCATATTATCAAGTTCCAAAGCCTGCTTTAAGTCTATTGTGACAATTTGAATTAAGTGAATCCAATAAAATTGAAATATTCTGAAAACGGTCAAATTTGGAAGGGAATGCTAATACACGCTGAAAGGGAAACCAGATGTGAACCGAAATAGCTCATAAAATATAGGGTGTTCTATTTGAAATAAGCGAGTAATTGTGATTTCAATTTTACCAAATGGCACGTCTAATTCTCACCACCCTGTATATTTAAGAGAAACGCTATCAAACGTGCCATTTAGGCGCCAATCTGGTAGTTATCTGTACAAAAACTGAGTCTTCTCAGTTGTATTTCCACAGAGAGATAGCGTGAAACGTTCACCTTGGTTTTCGACAGAATTTTCCAAAAATCGAAAAATTTCGAAAACGTTTGATCTTTCACATATGATGGTATATTAGTAATAATTTATCTCAAATTCAATGTAGAATTCGAAAATATAATGAAAATCACCATGTTGTATTTAAAATAAGCAAGTTATTGGTCACTTCCGGTTAAACCGGATGTCTGACATAAAGTAAGCTATTTTCCCTGACTGGAATTTGTCTCAGTCGTATGTGTGTACATTTTCAAATTTGAGGTCAGAGTAGTTATTGAGAAACGGCTGACTAAATGTCTTGGCGCCACACCCTGTATAGTTAAGGTCGCATTGCATGCGTTGTTACCTTGCTTACAGTTAGTACGTAACTAACTAAGCGTTTTATATAAACTCCTACAATCTATTTAAAATTTTAGCTAAGTGAATATTTTATGGAATGTTTCGAAAAACTATAATATAAATTTTAACTTACTATAATCGGCTGGAGTATATGTGGGCGGACATATACATCCGGTCATCGTCAGAAAAGGAACAAGTTTGGATGAAGCACCATTATAAACGCAATATCCATTTGCCAGTACATATACCTTAAACAAATTAACAATTCACTATAAAAATTCTTAAACGAGACAATAAATCACTTATATAATAAGTACTCTTCGAGAACCCAAATCACAGGTTCCGATCTTCACTTAGTGCGTTTATATAAAAACTCGGGACGCAGCAAGTGCGTTATGGTAGTGAATTTTTATTAAATGCTTCAAATTTAAATAACTCAATTTTCTATAAACTTAGAGAGTTTAATTTCAATACGTAGTAAGGTTTTTCCTAAGGCAAGATATCCACAAAATTTCATTAAAATAACTTTATAATTTTCGGAGAAAAAAATTTTTTTCGAAAGAAAATTTAAGTAACTCAATTTTCTCTAAACTTAGAAAGTTGAATTTTGGTACGTAGTAAGGTTGAGGCAACATATATAGTAAATTTCATTGAAACAGCTTTGTTACTTTCGGAGACAAAAATTTTTTTCGAAAGAAAACTCAAAATTTTTCCGGAAAACCCCGTCTGATTTTTCTGGATAACGAACTCATCCAAGCCATTAATAAAAGACAGGCACTTGCCAAGTTTCATCGAAATCGGTTAATTATTTTTTGAGTTATCATATATATATATATATATATATATATATATATATATATATATATATATATATATATATATATATATATATATATATATATATATATATAAACATATAAAAATTAAACCTATTTACAAATGAACTTTAATAAGATATTATGCTGTGACAATACCTCTCTCAAGCACCCTAAAATATAATCAAAATGTGCACAGTTATATATGTTTTATTTCTTTTTCCCTTGTCTTAATACACTACATATTTTATGACAATCGATTTAATTTACTTATTTGATTTCATAAATAGTCGGTTAATAGTGACTTGGAATGAAGTAGACACCACATCTTCAAACATATTAAGAGAATATGAGTAAATCAACAGCAACTGGGAATGAATTCGGTCAGTCGCCCAGCCACGTGGTTAAAAAACACTGTTTGTATGATGGTTACAACTCTAGATCTAAATAAAAGGACTGTAACAGCGGCAGAAGCAGAAGTCAATGGAAGGTTGATCAATGAATCTCATGAGTCAATAAGAAAAGCATTGACTAACCAACAGCAACCACATACTTATGATTTAAACATGTTTCAAATTTGAATAGCTCAATTTTCTGTAACCCTAGAAAGCTGAATTTTGGCACATAGTTAGGTATTTCCCAAAGCAATATGTAGACCAAATTTTATCGAAATTTTCGGAAAAAAAATTTTTTTTTGAAAGAAAACTCAAAATTTTCCCGGAAAACCCCGTCAGATTTTCCTGGCCAACGAACTCATCCAAGCCATTAATAAACGAAAGGCACTTGCCGAGTTTCATCTAAATCGGTTAATTATTTTTTGAGTTATCAGACGGATACATATATATATATATATATATATATATATATATATATATATATATATATATATATATATATATATATATATATATATATATATATATATAATAAATATATATATATATATACAGGGTGTTTACGGAAATCGGGAACAATAGCTATCTTCGTTATTATTTGAGCTACAAACTCGGTTAAATGGCCAAAGTTGACCAACTGGACACCCTGCTTCTGAATATGTCACGAATATCTAGATTGCACAACAACTGTCAAATCTGTTGACATAACCTCAATTTTTTTAAATAGAACGATATGAATATTTTGTGTTCAATCGACTCAGGGCAAGCCATTTTCTACGTACACATATAGTCTTTCCATCCCAGTACAATATTCCGGAATTAACTTGATCCCAAACGTTGTCAATTGTAGGTGTTTACGGAAATCGGGAACAATAGCTATCTTCGTTATTATTTGAGCTACGAAGTCGGTTAAATAGGAAAAGTTGACCAACTGGACACCCCGCTTCTGAATATGTCACGGATATCTAGATTGCACAACCACTGTCAAATCTGTTGACATAACCTCAATTTTTTTAAATAGAATGATACGAATATTTTGCATTCAATCAACTCAGGGCCAGCCATTCTATATGTACACATAATAGTCTTTCCATCCCAGTACAATATTCCGTAGATAACTTGATCCCAAACGTTGCCAATTGTAGGTGTTTACCGAAATCGGGAACAATAGATATCTTCGTTATTATTTGAGCTACGAAGTCGGTAAAATGGGTAAAGTTGACCAACTGGACACCCCGCTTCTGAATATGTCACGGATATCTAGATTGCACAACTGTCAAATCTGTTGACATAACCTAATTTTTTTTAAATGGAACGATATGAATATTTTGCATTCAATCGACTCAGGGCAAGCCATTCTATAAGTACACATAATAGTCTTTCCATCCCAGTACAATATTCCGTAGATAACTTGATCCCAAACGTTGCCAATTGTAGGTGTTTACGGAAATCGGGAACAATAGCTATCTTCGTTATTACTTGTGCTACGAAGTTGGTTAAACAGGCAAAGTTGACCAACTGGACACTCCGCTTATGAGTATGTCACGGATATCTAGATTGCACAACAACTGTCAAATCTGTTGACATAACCTCATTTTTTTTTAATGGAATGATACGAATATTTTGCATTCAATCGACTCAGGGCAAGCCATTCTATATGTACACATAATAGTCTTTCTATCCCAGTACAATATTCCGAAGATAACTTGATCCCAAACGTTGCCAATTGTAGGTGTTTACCGAAATCGGGAACAATAGCTATCTACGTCATTATTTGAGCTATAAAGTCGGTTAAATAGGCAACGTTGACTAACTGGATACCCCGCTTCTGAATATGTCACGGAAATCTAGATTGCACAACAACTGTCAATTCTGTTGACATAACCTCATTTTTTTAAACAGAACGATATGAATATTTTGCGTTCAATCGACTCAGAGCAAGCCATTTCATACGTACACATAATAGTCTTTCCATCCCAGTAGAATATTCCGAAGATAACTTGATCACAAACGTTGCCAATTGTAGGAAATCGGGAACAATAGTTATCTTCGTTATTATTTGAGGTATAAAGTCAGTTAAATGGGCAATGTTGGCCAACTGGACACCCCTCTTCTGAATATGTCACGGATATCTAGATTGCATAACAACTGTCAATTCTGTTGACATAACCTCATTTTTTTTAAATAGAACGATATGAATATTTTGCGTTTAATCGACTCAGGGCGAGCCACTGTACAAATACACATGTATATTTAAAACTAAATTTTATTTCCTAAAAACGAATAAATAATTACAAATATTGCTCAAAATGCCCACCGTTATGATTGAGGCATAATATTGCTCTCTTCAATATATTGGACTGTATTCTTTGAAGGGTCTGTACAGAAATTCTGTTGACTGCATTCCTGATTTTTACCTTCAATTCGTCTAGACTATCCACTCTTGATGCGTAAACATCGTCCTTTATTGTACCCCATACTGAAAAGTCCAATGGGGTCAAATCGGGCGATCTTGGCGACCATTCAACTGTACCTCCATGGCCAATCCGATTTCCGTAAACACCTACAATTGGCAACGTTTGTGATCAAGTTATCTTCGGAATATTGTACAGGGATGAAAAGACTATTATGTGTACGTATAGAATGGCTTGCCCTGAGTGGATTGAATGCAAAATATTCATATCGTTACATTTTAAAAGATTGAGGTTATGTCAACAGATTTAACAGTTGTTGTGAAATGTAGATATCCGTGACATATTCAGAAGCGGAGTGTCCAGTTGGTCAACTTTGTCCATTTAACCGACTTTGTAGCTCAAATAATAACGAAGATATCTATTGTTCCCGATTTCCGTAAACACCTACAATTGGCAACGTTTGGGATCAAGTTATCTACGGAATATTGTACTGGGATGGAAAGAATATTATGTGTACGTATAAAATGGCTTGCCCTGAGTTGATTGAACACAAAATATTCATATCGTTCTATTTAAAAAAAGTGAGGTTATGTCAACAGATTTGACAGTTGTTATGCAATCTAGATATCCGTGACATATTCTGAAGCGGGGTGTCCAGTTGGTCAACTTTGTCCATTTAACCGACTTGGTAGCTCAAATAATAGCGAAGATAGCTATTGTTCCCGATTTCCGTAAACACCTACAATTGGCAACGTTTGGGATCAAGTTATCCTCGGAATATTGTACTGGGATGGAAAGACTATTATGTGTACGTATAAAATGGCTTGCCCTGAGTTGATTGAACACAAAATATTCATATCGTTCTATTTAAAAAAAGTGAGGTTATGTCAACAGATTTGACAGTTGTTATGCAATCTAGATATCCGTGACATATTCTGAAGCGGGGTGTCGAGTTGGTCAACTTTGTCCATTTAACCGACTTGGTAGCTCAAATAATAACGAAGATAGCTATTGTTCCCGATTTCCGTAAACACCTACAATTGGCAACATTTGGGATCAAGTTATCTTCGGAATATTTAAATGGGATGGAAAGACTATTATGTGTACGTATAGAATGGCTTGCCTTGAGTAGATTGAACGCAAAATATTCGTATCGTTCCATTTAAAAAAATTGAGGTTATGTCAACAGATTTGACAGTTGTTGTGCAATCTAGATATCCGTGACATATTCAGAAGCGGGGTGTCCAGTTGGTCAACTTTGCCCATTTAACCGACTTTGTAGCTCAAATAATAACGAAGATAGCTATTGTTCCCGATTTCCGTAAACACCCTATATATATATATATATATATATATATATATATATATATATATATATATATATATATATATATATATATATATATAAGCATATAAAAATTCAAACTGACCCCGGATATGGGTTCTAGGGGTCCTAATTCGCGCTCATTTGAAAGAATTTTTGCAAAGTCTCACCATCGATACCTCTCTATTAGTGAATTTTTTTAATAAAAATTCACTAAAAGAGTCTCCATTAAAGTGCTGAGAACATAAATAAGAATATTTCGGCAGCGTATCCGTTTTTATACTTAAGGCTGCGCACCATTTTTCTCTCATTTCTTTAATAGATGGAAACCTAAAAATAGTGCCAAACTGACGTGCCGCCGCTGAAAATAGCAAACAGCAAGGTACTTACGTATGCAGAGACACCGTTGCCACATCCCCAGGTAATCTTCTACAAACAATACACCTTTTCACCATTTTGCCAAAACAAAACTCAAAATCTTTATTGCCAATCAAGGTAACACATAAAAATAAACTCTCAGTATACTTGCATACTATTCACAGACAAATACAAGCCACAACTGAGGATTAATAAAAATCTAGATACTTCACATGCAGCAGGAAAACGATTTAAAATAATGGGCTGAGTTTTCTGGTTATATTTACATAAAGAAGAGAGAAACCAAGGAAAATATATGTTAGTACATCTTTACATTCATAAATAAGCCCTAATGAAATTGTAATGTCTTAAGTGACAGAAAAGTAATAAATTTGTCATCCTCAATGACTTCCTTGTCATCATATTCGGCGATTTAAGGATGAATTATTACATAGCGGCAACACGTTAGCCACCACCCAATCAGAGCAGAGGACCGATGTAAACATAGAGTCCCTTGAATGTTGGCTTCAAACAATTCGGCTGTGTGCCCAGTCTATTCGTAGATAGATAGTCAATGGTTACAACTCTAGCTCTAAATAAAAGGACTGTAACAGCGGCAGAAGCAGAAGTCAATGGAAGGTTTGTGTATTCGGGAAACTATTGACTATTAATAACAACAATTGACTAAAAACGCTGCGAGTTGTAAGGCAAAAATAATTATACTACAAAGGTTATAAATGATAATACATTACAATAGGGTTATATATAATCGTAAATGCTTCCAATGATTAACAATCAGTGAATTCAGTATTATTGACATTTCTCGGAAACTTACAAATGAATCTCATGAGTCAATAAGAAAAGCATTGACTAACCAACAGCAACCACATACTTATGATTTAAACATGTTTCAAATTTGAATAGCTCAATTTTCTGTAACCCTAGAAAGCTGAATTTTGGCACATAGTTAGGTATTTCCCAAAGCAATATGTAGACCAAATTTTATCGAAATTTTCGGAAAAAAAAAATTTTTTTTGAAAGAAAACTCAAAATTTTCCCGGAAAACCCCGTCGGATTTTCCTGGCCAACGAACTCATCCAAGCCATTAATAAAAGAAAGGCACTTGCCGAGTTTCATCTAAATCGGTTAATTATTTTTTGAGTTATCAGACAAATACATATATATATATATATATATATATATATATATATATATATATATATATATATATATATATATATATATATATATATATATATATATATATATATAAGCATATAAAAATTCAAACTGACCCCGGATATGGGTTCTACGGGTCCTAATTCGCGCTCATTTGAAAGAATTTTTGCAAAGTCTCACCATCGATACCTCTCTATTAGTGAATTTTTTTAATAAAAATTCACTAATATACAAATGTGAATAATGCAAGTGGGTATTAACATTTATTGCTTGTTTACAGTGTTCTAAAAAGTCTGGCCGTAGAAAATGCGTTATAGTAGTGACTTTTCATAAAAATGCTTTTAATAACTACATAATAGGTCTTTTTTAATGAAAGGACGCAGCAGTTACTAGTATAAGCAGCAAGGGCGTTATGCAAGTGAATTTTCTTAAAATGTTTTTAATAGAAAAAATGTCTCTTTAATGCAAGCAGGAATCAAATTGGTCACCGGTATAACCTATATAGAAGGAACAATGTACCATATTTTACCAACATAACTTGTTTGGAAATGTACAAAAAATTTCCGAAAATAAACTTAAAACATTTCCGAACTCGTTTCCTAGCTGACGAACCTTAGGTTAATAGCAAATTGCGTTATTAAATTTTGAAGCGTTTAATGAAAATTTGCTATCATAACGCATTTACTGCGTCTCGATTTTTTTTACAAACATGCATCATATTTCGAAAAAAAATGCAATAAGGAATGTTAAAAAAAAATAGGTATCACCAACGACTTATGGGCCAACCTGTGGTTGTCAAAATAATTTTTTTAAGATGCAGCTCAAAATACCCTATAGGTAACGTACACAATTTTTTCTCGTATCTTGCATAATAAAAATTATATGGAGCTTTACCGTAGAAATGCATCTCCCTGTATTATGTAAACAGAAATTAAAGCCGAATATCGATTCTATGGGGCCTAGTGTGCGCTCATTTGAAGAAATCTTTTTAGAATTCAAAAACCGCAGTCTCCTCAGTAAGGAATTTTTTCTATGAAAATTAGCTAAAAATTATAGACCGCTAAATCATAAATTTAACTAAAACTACTTCCAAAGCATCAGAGCAAGTGTCCATTTGAAATTCTGGAAACATTTTAGTAAAATGAAGGGCAATGATGGTTTAAGCTGAAACTTAAGGGTTTGCAGAACACTCTTTACATAATCTGTATTTCTTTCAGGTTCTTTGTTCAGTTTACCCTGAAATCCAAATTTCGAAAATAAACTTAATAACAACGTCCCTTTCTTATAATAAATGTTTAAAATATTCTCCATTCACTTGCACACAACGAAATAATCTGCTCTGGAATTCTTCACTGACTTTTATCTTTAATTTCTTATCTTGTATTTTAACTAAAATTCTGGACGCAGCAAGTGCGTTATGGTAGTGAATTTTCATAAAAATGTTTTTAATAACAAATATGTATGTTTTTTTTTTAAGAAAGCAGGCATCAAATTTGGTTACCAGTATAACCTATATAGTAAAAACAATGTGCCTTGTTTCATCAAAATAACTTTATTGTGTGAAAATGTACAAAAATTTCCGTAAACTTAGTGTTCCTGAAAAAACACGTTTCTTGGTCAACCTTATAGGTTAATAGCAACTTGAGCTATTCAAATATTAAGCATTTGATCAAAATTCACTACCATAACGCACTTACTGCGTCCAGAATTTTTTTTCTTACAAACATGCATTATATTTCGATGGAAAATGCAATAACATAAGGCGTGTTTGATTAAAAAAATAAATTTGTATCACCAACGACTTATGGGCCATCTGTGATTGTAGAAATATTATTTTAAGATGTAGCTCAAGACACCCTATAATTAATATATACAAAAATTTTTCATATCTTATATAATAACGGATATATTGAGCTTTATTGATTTTTTACGAAAATTCGACAAAAATTATATACCATTAAACGATAAACTCTATAGCTAAGGCTACTGCCAAGCATCAGAAACAGGGTCTATTTGAAATGAATTTTCTGGGAATATTTTAGTAAAATGAAGGACAATGACGATTGAAACTAAGACTTTAGGGTTTGTAAAACATCCTTCTTGAGACATTTTATTACTATATCCCGTATTAGATTCAAGTTCTTTGCCTAAATGTTGCCAATTTTGACATTTTAAATCGCCACTTTGACGTTTTGAGGAAAACCCCAATTTATTTTTCTTTAAATGCCTATAACTTTTTTGTCTTTTGACCTACATAGCTAAATTTTGGTAGGTAACTTACATATAAGGATGTAAACTTGCGTGCCAAATTTGGTTGCCCTTACTTTGTTAATTCCGGAGATATAATTTTTTTTCGAAAGAAAACACAAAATTTTCCGGGAAAACCTGGGCAGATTTTCCTGGCTAACGAACTCATCCAAGCCATTTGCAAAAGGAATTTTTTCACAAAATTTAATTAAAATCGGCCCATTATTTTTTGAGTTATCGGTGTGATACATATATATATATATATATATATATATATATATATATATATATATATATATATATATATATATATATATATATATATATAAACATATAAAAATTGAAACTGACCCCGGATATGTTTTCTGGGGGGCCTAATTAGCGCTCATTTGAAGAAATTTTTTCAAAATTCAAAAGTCGGGATCTCCTCATTAGTGAATTTTTTTTAAGAAAATTCCCTAAAACGTACTTGGTATCATTAATCGTTTCTTATTAACTACCAATTTTTGCAGTGTGAAAGGTGAAATTTAACCCATGTGTATGGTATGGTAGAATACAGGCGCAAGTTGTTAATCTATTTAATGAAAAACATCCAGATTTTACCCCACTAACCCAGGGAACTATGTTTAAGATACAGTTTCGTGATTATGGACACGTTAAACCACTGCCTAGCAGACTCAAGTTTGTTGAAGAAGCTGTAGAACTCAATATTTTATTGGCTTTTCAAGAAGAACCAACAACTTCTACTTTTAAGTGTCTCAAAAACGAAAAAATGCATCCCTATGAACTACAAAATGTTCAAGAGTTGAAGACTGCAATTTTGTGAACAACTGCTGGGCATTTACACTGCTGGACATTTACATAGAAATGTTATTTCTTCTGCTGACGTTCTGTTTTCCGAATAAGCAACATTTGTTTTGAATGGCGATGTAAACAGGCAAAATTGGAGATACTGGGCTGCCGAGAACCCCCACTGGATGCGACAAACATACATTCAGCGTCCTTAGAAGTTGAACGTTTGGGCTGGTATCATTGGTAATCACATAGTTGGACCTGTTTTTATAGAAAATCTAAACGGTTCAAGATATATAGAAATGCTAAGAGAATAGGTTGTCCCAATGGTAGCAGAATTGTATCAAAATGTAATGGAACCTAGTATTCCCCATTAAAGAATATGGTTTTAACAAGACGGTGCACCGCACCACTTTGTTCTTCAAGTACGGCTGTATTTACACGAAGTCTTTTCACAAAGACGGATTGGACGAAGAGGTTTCGTAGAATGGCCCAGTAGATCACCACATCTTACACCACGTAATTTCTTTTTATGGGGATACCTTAAAAACAGAGTGTATAAAACGCAACCTGCTGATTTAGATGATTTGAAAATTAAAATTACGACAGAAATTGGGAACGTAACGCCTAACGTGTTGAACAGAGTTAGGGAAGAATTCCAGAGCAGATTATTTCGTTGTGTGTAAGTGAATGGGAACATTTAAAACATTTATTATAAGAAAGGGACGTTTTTATTAAGTTTATTTTCGAAATTTGAATTTCAGGGTAAACTGTTTAGTTTTAATATTCCGGTATTAAGTTTTCACCCTGTATTGAAAACTATAATATTAGACCATACATATGGAGCATCTCCGAAGTCAGGAAAATGTGATCCATCGAATTGTGATGAAAAAATGTAGGTTTGCTAGACAAATTAAACTTCACGTGTCTCAGCGTTTTCCACAAAAACTGTTTTTTGCTGAATAATGAATTTTGTTCCATAATTGTGTTTCACACTGTATATATATATATATATATATATATATATATATATATATATATATATATATATATATATATACAGGGTTTTTCACGATAGCCGTGCATTAGAAGTTTATTAAGTTCCCTGGTATCGTAAATTTTGAAATTTTGACAGCGGTCACAATACGTAATTGTCTTTTATTCTAAAAATATTTTCAAGGTCACATCACTTCCGGTTAGACCGGAAGTAGTCATCAACTTTGCTAATTTAAATAGAATGCCCTAGTTTTTATTGCATATTCGAATTATCCATAACATTTTGTGAAGATTTATATAAGGCTTTCCTATCCCTATCTTCAACTGTTCCAAAGATATTGTGATTTCTCTGTATTACAGTGATTTTGCAACTTTTTTTATAATAGTTTGTATTTGACATGTTTTTAAAGATAAAAGGCTCGAATTTTGAATTTCGTAATTTGTGGGAGAGAGCTTTCATATTATGTGTTCTAAGTTTACCTGTGTCATACAGAGTGTTCTAAATTTAGTTACTAACTTAGGCATATTCAACGTGGCAAAAGTATTTTTTTTTCAAATAGAACACCCTGTATATTATTAAAAATTCGAGTTCTAAATTTAATTCTACACCGGTTTGATATAAGTTTTTCTATACCTATCTTCAATATGTTGCTTGTTATTAGCATTTTTAGGTAACAACCTCCCCTTCTAAAGAGTACATGTTAGACTACACAACAAATGCAGCTGTGATTGTCAGTCAGATAACAAAAGTGATATGATTTCATAAAAATATTTAATGTAATTATGAAGAAAAAAAATTTAAACAAATATTAACAATAAACAAAAAACTGAACAAAGACAAATAAAAAAAGTTAATTCAAATTTAAATGCTACGATCACTATAAATGTTCTATGTGACCACCATCTTGGTCAAGGCACTGCAAAATTCTACGGTTCATCTCATTCGTAGTAGCTCTTTTGATTTCATTTGGATCCAAATCTCTAAAAGCTCTAATTACACAATTTAGAAGATCCTCTCTACTTTGCAGTGTTGTGTCATAAACTTGACTTTTTATACGCCCCCAGAGATAAAAATTGGCATGCGTTAAATCAGGAGAGCGGGGAGGCCATCCCCAAGGACCGTTGGGCCCAATCCATTTGTCTTCAAATAATTGCGTTAAGTGCCAGTAAACTTCACCAGTGGAGTGGGCAGGCGCGCCGTCTAGCTGGTACCAGCAGCTTTGCCTTGTATATAGTGGTAGCCTTGCCAGAAAATTACGGACAGATCCCCTTAATAGTTCCAAATACTTTTCACCGTTTAAATTTTCTTCGTAAATTTCATAAGAGACCTTATTGTCCATAATAATGCAAAGCACATTAAAACTAAAATTTGTTTGAAAGCGTCCTTCTCTAAATATATTAGGGTTTTCACTTGCCCAAAAATGACTATTTTTCCTATTCACAATTCCTTCCCTTCTAAATTTCGATTCGTCGGTCCAGATAATTTTAGAGAGAAAATTCTCATCTTGTTGAATATTCAGAAACATCTGTTTACAGAATTCTACTCTTTTTAAATGGTCACCAGGTCGAAGTCCTTGTAGTACTATTTCTGAATATGGGTGCATTTAATGAGATTTCAATATTCTATGTACAGATGGACTTGATATTCCCAAAGCTCGAGTAGCTGCAGGAATAGAGCTACGCTGGTAAACTTGAAAATAAACCAAAACGTTTATCTCATTATCTTCATTTTCAGTTACTGGCTTTGGATCAAGTCGTGTAGTTTTGACACTTTCAGTCAATTTAAATCATTCCTCTATCCTTGCGAATTTTCCTCTAGTCATTGCCGATAGCGTGGGATACCTCTCGTTAAACATCCTGCATGTTCTGCTTACAATCCGATTGCATTCGCCATGGATATAAAATAAATGTAAAATATCCATATTAGAGTACTCTTTACTATTCTACCTTTTTATTGGCTTATTATTTCTATAACGTGAGTAATACAAACACACTCAGATTAACCAAATATAAATGACGCTTTAGAATGCATGTGTTGTCAAAATTCTGTTTTCTGACAGCCACAGCTGCCTTTATTGTTCAGCGTGATGTATATTCTCTAGAAAAGGAGTGTGTTACCTAAAAGCTCTAGTAGCAAGTTAATCGTAAGAGATAGGTATAGGAAAACTTTTATGAAACCGATGTAGAATTAAATTTAGAACTAGAATTTTTAATAATATACAGGGTGCACCATTTGAAAAAAATTACTTTTGCAACATTGAATATCTGTAAGTTGGTCTTTAAATTTAAAACACTCTGTATGATACAGGTAAACTTTAGGTAGATAATATGAAGGCTTCATCCTAGAAGTTATAGTATTCTAAATTCCAGCATTTTATCTTTAAAAACATGTGAAATACAAAGTGTTATAAATGAGGATATAATTTACGCAAAATGTAAAAAAAGCACAATATCTTTGGAACAGTTGAATATAGGGATAGATATAAAATATAAATCTTCACAAAATATTATGGAGAATTCGAATGCAATAAAAAATAGGGCATTCTATTTAAATTAGCAAAGTTGATGATTACTTCCGGTTTAACCGGAAGTGATGTGAGCTTGAAAATATTTTAGAATAAAAGAAAATTACGAATTGTGACCGCTGCCAAAATTTCAAAATTTACGATACCAGGGAACTTCATAAATTTCTAATGCACGGCTATCGTGAAAAACCCTGTGTATATATATATATATATATATATATATATATATATATATATATATATATATATATATATATATATATATATATATATTAGTTATAGTTGATTTTGTTTATTGTTGTGTTTGTATACTGTGCTCTTTAATTGGAAAGCATTCTGTCATGCATAATATGTATGTGTAAATACATAAATACATAATATGCGTACATCTGTCAAGCAGTTGGACAGGAGACGTACAGTCTGCAATGACACGCTAAGATTATGTTGTTTTGTAAGATGTGCAAAGGTGATTTAGGTAATTATAAAGTTCATTAGTCTAATGATTCTGCAACAATTATATTTTATAGCCACTGTATCTATCGAAAAAACACCTCCTGAAAAAAGGATTACAAACAAGCAGATATTAATTAAAAGAATATCAAAACAAAATTAATTATTACGATGGTTTTATCGTCTTTAATGTCTAGCATTTGCTTATTCAAAGCAACGTGAGATGATACCATCGTACAAAATCGGTTTGTATGTAATTTTAATGAATTTTCGCTGATAGAGACGCAGTAAATTTTGACCATTCTTATTTTAATGATGAGAACGGACACCATTATATTTAAATAAACAGATGGACATAATGACTGTCACGCGAAATTGGTTTTCAATATAATAATAAAAGCAATAAAACAAAGTTTTAAATTTATTCAACGCATAGATAACATTATTTTTAAACCAGCCAAAAAATTGATTAACATAAACTACGTTCCATCAAAAAATGACACATCTTAATTTGGCTCTAATTTCGAGGCTCTGTTATTTATACACGAATTGGGTGATTTGCGTAATATTTCTTTAAATTTAGATTATTTCTTCATTTATCAAAGCGAGTTGGTAAAAAGTTTCCCAATTGGTCATCCTAGAATGACGTCATTGACAGGTCGATCATGTTTCCTGGATGGCACACAATTCCATTTGATCACGTATTTGCATGCCAAAACACTATGATTATTTACTGTCAAATCACGTTAGTCTTCGTCTAATTTATTGGAAATACCTCATTTTTGTAGTATCATTGAATATTCAATGCGGGCTGAACGAGATAAAGTCTCATTCTTTCGATTTCCTGCTGCTTTAACTAAATGAGATGATTATTTGAATGTTCTCTCTATTGAGCGTCGACATGATTGGATTGAGGCTTGAAAACGTTGGCCCCTAAGCAAAGGCCACCTAAGAAATGGGCATGTTTGTTCAAGACACTTTTATAACTGGTAAGATAAGTACTTAGTTGTAGAGAGGTAGGTTATACCTACTATTTATGTTTGATTGTGTGAAAACCAGCTGCCCTGGAAGATAAAACTAACCCAGAATGGTTGCCCAACTAGAATTTAGGATACATTTCCACTGTCCAACCAAATCAATCTGTATCCTCGTGATTAGAAAGGGCTTTAAGAAGAGATTGAATAAGATGTTTGTTGTTATTATAACAGTATAAAGCTTAATATATTCCCAAGTTGTTGCCTCTTTTAGACCAAAGCTGCAGAAAATCCTACACAATAATTTAATGAACCTCAAGCGATTTCAGCAAAACAGATTCAGGAAAACTGTGAGTCAGTTCAAACTGATGTAACTGATGCATATTTAAGTCGTGTAAGGCTTGCACTATGGGCCTTAAGCTGCAGGCCACTGTAATAACTATGGCTTAGAATTAAGTAATTCACCAGGTTCATCATGTTAATGTTGGGTAATTTATAGATATCAAGCCTGCATTCCTCAGGAGGAATTATATAAGGGCCTTATTGTCGATAATTTCAATTTTCTTATCGTGTCGGCACTTTACATCACGAGTAGGGGTGAAATAGTATGCACTTTGAGACATATTTAACGAAACTTGCAACAGCAAATCTAATTTAATACTCAAGGCGAAAACGCATGAAAAATAAATGTCAAATAATCAATTTGTGTGCCACCCAGAAAAAAAGGACGGACCTGTCAGTCACGTGTTCTGTAATCATCTATAGGGACGATATATTTTAAAATGTCATGGCAGCCATATTCAAAATGGTAGAAATGTCATTAGCAGTTATTTTTGCTTAGTATAGCTCCACAATTCATCAGGGCAAAATACACACTTCAACAACTGTTGGTTATCACCTAAACATTTTAGAAAAATTAACTTCTTTTCTTCAAACTCAGCGTGATCTTCGTGAAGATTTTGGTCTACATAATCGTTCTTTTGTGCTTTCCATTCGTCAAATCGTTGAAAAATTCTAAACGCAAGAAATCAAGAGCATATTGACGCTATACGTGCGTGACAGAAGATGAAATGTGATAGATTATTCAATGCTCTTAGGAACTTGGCCTTTCAAGTATAATAATTTGGCGCATTTTGAGGTGTTTGCTGATTGGGGTCTAGAGCAACTTGAAATTGATCCTGATTAAAAAACAATCAGATTAAGCTCATTTCTGGTTAAACGGGTCTGTAAAAAGACAAAATTGTCGTTTTTGTGTAAAAATAATCCACAACAGATTCATAAGAAAGAAGCCTTTGCATTCAGGGAAGGTAACTGTTTGGTGTGGTTTATGGCATTGTTTTTTTTTAATGCAAATGAAGATGCAGTAACAGTGAATGGTGAGCTTTATCAATCAATGGTAACAGATTTTTGTGGTCAAAATTGGATGAAACTGATTTGCAAAATACATTTTACCAACAAGGTGGTGTAACTCCACATTTTGCCAATGCCACTATGGGGTTATTGAGAGAAACGTTTGGTGAGTCTGTAATCTCCAGTAATGGAACTGTTAGTTGGCCCCCAAGAAGTTGTGATTTAACACCTTTGAATTCCTTTTTGTGTGGGTATTTGCAGTCGTTGGTGCGTGCCAACGCACCTCGAACTAGAGACGCCTTGAAATTGAAAATCGAACGCTGCATCAACTAAATTACACCTGATTTGTTGCAAAAAGCCACCGAAAATTGTGTCTGTCGAATTCTATCCTGAAAACGAATTTGAGGTGGACATTTGAATTATATGTTCTCAAAACATAATTGACATAAGTTGTACTTTGAAATTAAAAAAATTATTTTCTTAAATTTTATTATTTTATTGTTAATATGTCTTTCATTTTAAAGGCAATTTTATATTCAACGTGACCTTACGCGAGTGAGTTATTTAGGTCGACACAGACCGTGTCCGTGTTCGTCCGTAATTCTCGAGCAGGTGATACCTTCAGTACTCCTGCTCATATATTGATATTATATCTATGGTAAATACACAGTGGCGTTGATGTTCATACTGTTGTCTCTATTTATCCCTGGCTGACAGGTACTTATCAATATAATTATAGGGAGAGGTAGTTACATTCTATGGTTATTAGCTGGGAGATGGTACGATTCGACGCCTTTAGGTTGGGATGACTGAGGTTAGCGCATGTGTGTGGAGAGAACGTCGGTTGGAAGTTAGAAGATTTGTTTTCTGCTCTCTTCTGCTTCTGGTCGCTGCGCTCGTGCCTGCTATTGTGGGCGTAGCGTGGAAGCCTTTTTTGTGTGGTCACTGCTTATGAAGCATCTTTATAGGCAGGCTGGTGCCTACAGTTGGTATACCGGCGAACCGAATTACCCGTGCTAATTTAAATCTAATTGCTTTAACATAACTGATTGCTTGGTTTCTTTTATAACGTGATATTTCACGGCGGGTGTACATTTTTCATGATAATTTTGAAAAATCATTTTTCTTGATATTTCAATTACAAATGCAACTTTTAGCTATACATTACAGCATTTGATCTAAGGACACCTTTGCCAGAAATATCGCTCTGATCATAAAACAACGTACTTTAAAGGACGCCTTTTTGTTTACAGCTTGTTTCATTAATTCAGGGACCCATGTCGTTACTTCAGGGGCTAATACACGTGAGTACGGGAGCTAAACCAGTTACACCAGGGGCTAGAACACGTTGCTCTGTGGCCCATTAGACTAACGAATAGCATGCTACCCAGAGGCCGATGCCGTTACTCCAGGGGCCAACCCTGTTACTCAGGGGGCCAATTACATTACTCTAAAACACGTTCCATCGGGGCTTGTTACTCCAGGGGCCAATCGCGTTACCAGGAGCCCTCCGCTAATTATGAAGGACCTGTTTCTATCAGGAGCCCAGTACAGAACATCTTCCCAGCAATTGTTCTCAAAAAATGCGCACCAGAGCTTGCTCCTGTCCTGACTCGTCTGTTTCAGATATCTTATAATAAAAGCATATTCCCTAGTAACTGGAAAACTGCTCGAGTACAACCCGTCCCCAAGAAAGGATCCAAAGCGCTTCCTAGCAACTACAGGCCTATTTCTCTCCTTTCAGTCGTCTCTAAAGTGATGGAAAAGTATATAAACACCGAATTACTAAAATATCTCGAAAAACACAGTCTACTCCACGACAGGCAGTATGGGTTCCGTCAGCGCAGATCGACTGCCGACCTCCTTTCCTTTGTCACCCATTATTGGAACAAGTCTATGGAACAACACGGTGAATCCCAGATTGTTGCTCTAGACATATCAAAACCATTCGACCAGGTCTGGCACGCAGCGCTGCTTAATAAACTTCCGGCCTATGGCCTACCAAAACTTTGTACCTGGACAGCAGATTTCCTCTCCAACAGGAGCATATCCGTTGTTGTGGATGGCCATTCCTCTAAACTGTATCCAATTAATGCAGGAGTTCCTCAAGGTTCAGCTTTAGCCCCTACTTTGTTTCTTCTCCACATCAATGACCTCCTCTCTAGCACATCCAACCCAGTTCACAGCTACGCGGACGACAGCACCCTCCATTCAAATATACAATATTCTAAGCCTGTCTCTTTAGCCCAATTAGATGAGGATCGCAGACTCATGGAGGGTTCTGTGTCCGTGGATCTCCAAAAAATATTAGTACTGGGGAAGTAGAAATCTTGTACAATTCAACCCCACCAAAACTAAGTCTTGCTTTCTTTGTCACAAGAGATACACCAGCCCTAGATCCATCACAATGAACAACCAAGTTATTCAAAGTAACGAGTCCTTTTCGCTTGTTGGCATTTCTGTAGATCTAAATCTTAATTGGCACCAACATGTCACATCAATTGCAGAAGCAGCTGCTAAGAAATTAGGTTTCCTCTTCCGGGCTCGCAAATACTTTTCACCAGCTAATCTCTATACCTTATATACTTCACAAATAAGGCCAAACCTCGAATACTGCTCCCACATCTGGGGTGCCGCTGCCGCTTCTACACTAGCTATCCTGGACTCCATTCAAAAGAGAGCTATACGTCTCATCGGTGACCCTACCCTCACCCAAAGGCTGCCATCCCTTGCCCACCGACGTGCCGTTGGTGACCTCTCTCTCTTTTATAGATATCTGCACGGGCACTACTCAAAGGAGCTTTCATCCATAGTTCCTCCACCTGCTGCCCCCAACAGATCTACCAGGGGAACAGTGCGAATGCACCCTTTTACTGTCCAGGTCACCAGACATAGAACATCTTGTTATGCCCGCTCTTTCGTCCCGAGGACTTCCAAGTTGTGGAATTCCTTGCCGGCACATGTTTTTCCTTCTCCTCCGAACCTCCAAACCTTCAAGTCCAGAATTAACAAGCTGCCTCTTTCCTCCTTGTCAACACCCACGGTACGATAGTATTTAGGCTGTAAGCCCTCGTGGTGTGTTGTTGAAATTTAAAAAAAAAAGAAAAAAAGAAGAGGCCAGTGCCTAGCTGAAGTTAAATCATGTTAGTAGAAGTCTCTCCAGCTCTAAATGGCCAAATCAACATAAACGAAGCTCCAGCTTGTGTTAGTAGAAGTCCACCAGCTTTAAATGGTTATGTCGTACTGCAAATTAAGCTCTAGTTACTGCATTTAATTAATGGACACGTCTCTAAAAAGTATCACGCTCTGATCATAAAATAGCGTACTTTAAAGGAGGTCTCTTTGTTTAATACAGCTGTCCCGTTAATCCAAGGGCCAATGTCGTTACTCCCGGGGCCAACATCGCCTAATACACGTTATTACAGAAGCTAATCCAGTAACACGTTACTTTGGGGCCCGTTACTAGCGAAGAACTTGTTACTCAGATGGCCAATGCGGTTACTCCAGGAACCAATATCGTTACTCAGAGGGTCAATGTCATCACTTCAGAACACGTTACTCCGGGGCTCCTTACTCCAGGGGCCAATTTCGTTACCAGGAGCCTGCCGTTAATAACGAAGTACCTGTTTTCATTCGGAGCCCGTCACCATCGAGCACATCTTCCGACCAAAAGGTCAGTTGCCAGATGAAGTTTCATCATGCTCGTAGCAGTCTCGCTAGCTTTAAATTGCCAAATTAACTCAAACTAAGCTTAAGCTTCTCTTAGTAGGAGTCCACCAGCTCTAAATTTTTACGTCATACACACATTAAGCTCTGATTGAATTACAACAGTAGCAGAAAACTATGTTCGGTACAATTTGCTTAATTTTAGTGATTTTTTCATCTTCAATTTTTAAAGTAGTAATTTTAGAACCTTGCAATTTGCCTTTCATTAACATTTTACTTTAAACTGTTAATTCATTTATGCCCAATCAGCCAAGGGTTGCGGTACTATCGGGGCGGCAAGTCCGCGGACGAGCCCTGAGGGAACAAAAAAAGACATTGTTAACGTTTAATATTTGATTCTCCTTTTATTGTCAATTCATATACAAATATCACCGCAAAGACCCACGCCCTATTTAGTTTACGTTTCATGCTCAATTTAACAATTTATCGATTTATTTTTTAAATTAATATAATTATTTATTAATTAAAAAAATTATATATAATCTTGGTTATATCACAACAATCCAATCCACCCTTATCCAACGCTCTTAGGAGTAGGCAGATTAAAACCTCACATTTCCTTTTGCATTTCCTTAACCTCTTGAAAATGGCCCCACAACAGGAACCGAAATATCGAGTTTTACCAAATTTTGGAAACATGATCATTTCTATAAAAATTTGCTACCATAACGCACCATCCACGTCTAGACTCTTGCTATGAAATACAATTAAAGTGAAGATATTTTTACGGATCCTCACAACATAAAAATAATAATTAAAGAATACATACCTGATCAAAAATTTGAAACAAGGAGGCAGGCGGTTGGTGGATTGTACAAATGACTGTCCTTCCTTGTTTGGTGATCGTATGCAAAAGGTCGATACACTGTTTAATAGCGACATTGTCCAAACCTCTGGAAATAAATAATGGAATTGATTAGAATAAATTAGAAATAAATAATGGCCATGTACTTCAATATTAATACTGCTGGTCCTGGTTCATTTAACTTTCAAGGTATCACAATCAAAATATTATTAAAAAAAACTGAAGTAGAAAGTTGTTCTATCTAGTATACAAATATAATCATATTTAGTAAGTAATATTTTGTTGCACCAAAGATAGAACACATAAAAAATTAAGTAACAAATATATCAAGTGTTCCATAACAATCGCCATGTACGTTGCTTTGATAGATAGATCGCAACCTTTTGTGGAACAGTGATAGATTATAAGTCTTAAACTACATTCTGACAGAATGTTTCATCCTCTGATGACGCTAACTTGGTTAGTGAAACGATCGTCAGGTCTTTTAAAATGTGTTGTGGTGATTTGGGTTCTCCAAGTGTACTTATCAGTGCTCATCACAGGTTCCAATCTTCACTTAGTCTTAAACTACACTTAAAATAATCCACTTGGCCACATTCATTTTAGCGAATTTTTTTTTAATTCGCTTATGGGGAAATCTGTGTTTATATATATATATATATATATATATATATATATATATATATATATATATATATATATATATATATATATATCCGACCGATAACTCAAAAAATAATGGACCGATCTTGATACAATTTGCAGAGTACCTTCCTTTTGCAAGTGGCTTGGATAAGTTCGTTATCCAGGAAAATCGGACCAGGTTTTCCCGAAAAATTTTGTGTTTTCTTTATAAAAAAATTCATATCTCCGGAAATAACAAAGTAAGGGCAAATTTGGTACGCGCCTGTTTGCATTTTAAAGAGTGAACTCTGTGCCAAAATTTAGGTCCCTAGCTTTAAAGACAAAGAAGTTATGGGCAGTTAAAGCAACAAATTTTGGAGTTTTCCTCAAAACGTCAAAATTGGCAATGTTTAGGCAAAGAATGTGAAACTAATACCGTTTGTGAAAAAAAAAATGTTGCAAGAAGAGTGTTCTGCAAACCCTTAAGTTTCATATTCAACCGTCGTTGCCCTTCATTTTACTAAAATATTTACAGAATATCTATTTCAAATAGACCCTTTCTCTGATGCTTTGGCTGTCAGTTTAGTTAAGTTTGGTGGCTTATTGGATATTTATTTGTAGGTTTAGTGAAGTTTATGGTTTAACGGTCTATAATTGTTTTTAGCTTATTATCGTAGAACAAATTGGTTAATGCATTTTTGCATTTTTTAACGAAATATGATGCATTTATAAGAAAAAAAACTGGTCGCAGTAAGTGCGTTTTGGTAGCGAATTTTCGGTAAATTTGTAGTTTAGCTCCCGAACTCTTTTCAAAAAACTGTTTTCAGAAACCTCACCCCCCCCCCCTCCTGGATCCTCAAACCCCAAGAAAAAATTCTTGTTTACACCCCCCACAGAAGTTACGGGACCAGGAGTGAGTAGGGGTGTATAATTTTTTTAAACTAATTATCGTAGAACAAATTCGTTAACGCATTTCTGCATTTTTTTTCGAAATATGATGCGTATGTAAGAAAAAATCTGGACGCAGTAAGTGCGTTTTGGTAGCGAATTTTCGGTAAATTTGCAGTTTAGCTCCCGAACGTTTTTCAAAAAACTGTTTTCAGAAACCTGACTGCACCCCCCTATGAATGTGTGCGTTTATATGTACGAACGGGATTTTGTGTGAGTGTTTAGGTTAAAAATGTGTTAAAACTGTTAATAAAGAATCAAATAATATAAGTGTTAAAACCCACTAAAAATAATAAAAATGTAAGAAAATAGAATATAGAGTCCTATCGTTTTTCCATATGTCTTCCCATTCTTACCAGGGTCCTCTTGTGTGTCTTTAAAGTTGTCTTGATCGACCCCAAGGCATGAAGATTATATCCCAGTCTTATCCCAATAAAATTAAGTACATAAAATAGTAGTAACAAAATTAATTAAGATTTTCAATCCAAGACAAATGTTTGTGTGCGTGTACATATATAAAATAAAAACAAATAATTTTTGTAATCCAGTGCCTGTCAGAATGATTAATTTATGTATTGAAATACATAGTGATCTGAAAAAACAAACAATTTATATTTATATATGTTCGTATTACCCCACTAAGTATTGTTCAGACAGATATATCCCGGAAATATTTTTTAAAATCACAGAAAAATGTGCGAATGGCAACCTGCCGCAGCCATATACTGCCTAACTAACTAACTAACTATTGTCAGTGATTGTTCTGAGTAATTCAAGTGATTTTTGAGTTTAATTAAACATCATATTCAGCCTAAAAACGAGAGTTAAGTTGTGGTTCTTTGTTCTGAATTGTTGATTTCTTGTGATTAGAAAGAATTCCTAGTTATTATCGAACCTTAAGTCAATTGGTAGTGAATTTTACTGAAGCAAATTCACGTTTTAATTGTGATTGGCGAAGTTTCTATCAAGCGAATTCAGAACATCGACATATGTGTGAAATGGTCTTGTACTATCGGAGCAGTAACATCCACCGGCCTAATAATCTCTGATGAGAAGTCCCAGTCGTTTTCCCTAGTTTTTCCGCTCTTATTGGAGTCTGGAGTCTGTGTCAGGCACTCATGATTGACCCCACCTGGAAAGCATCTTCACAGGGTCATCAGGTAACTTAGTACTGGAAGACTGGTGAATCTAAAAAAATCTTTTCTCTGAATCAGCAGAATTTTCATGCCGAAATCTAACGTCTGACGTTTTAATAACCTGAACTTTCCAAATCACGTAAGCAAGTTTGAGCTTATACAATGTCAGAGAGGTGCTGTCAGCACAACTATATAGTTCCTGTTTAATCTCTAAGATTTTGTCAATTGTTGTAAATTTCAACACACAGGTTTTTCTTTTAATTGTAATTAGCAAATTTTGTCTGTAAAATATCTAACCTATACATTCTCTTATTTTTCATAATTAAAATAGAAATTTCACGTAGAGATATACTAATAGATTGTCCTTTTTTGGAGCCTCCCTCAAGAACTGGCCAATTCATTAGAAGACCTAGCAATTGATTGACACACGTCAAGTAATTTACCTAATCATTTGTCTTTATTTTTGAGCGATACCCCAAGTAATTAACAGTAACATTTTAGTAATATGCAACTATCTTTATCCTATTGTTTTGGTACATGTATGTAAATTAATAATTTATTGCTCTTGAGATTCTTGCTATTTATCTGATTGTTGTTTGTGTACAATTAATGTTTATCTGAGATTTACCAACCATTTTTATTTCATTTAGTTTGCTATTCCAAATTTAATCTATACGAATAAACTTATATATTTTGTTATATTAAAATATCTGTTTAATTGAAGAGAAACTCCTCCCCAACCTCTCCTTTCTTTTGGCGTCAGCGCAAATAATCATTCTTACTAACTATTATCTAGATATCTAAATTTCTATGTAACTTAGCACTAGTCTGAAGAGCCCACAAATATATGACTCTGGGCAGTGCGAAGCAGGCAAAGGAAGAGAACGAAACAAAAGGGTGATCTAGGACTGTCAAATGAAAATGTCAAAATTTTTGTGTTGTAATTAATATCAGTATTTTGGAAGAATTTTCTGGTTTAAGAGGGGGAGTTATTGTAAAATGAGAGCTGAACATTTAGAGTGGTAGTCCAATTGTTAGTGGCAGAAAGGAAGTTCAAAATTATTTAATATTTAACAAAATTGTAAATGTGACAGTAGCAATATTTGGCAGTTCCCTTTAGGCAAGTAAGAAATCAAAATTGTGTTTATTGCAAGCACAAGCATTAGGCTTATTTGTGAAACACATTGTAAAATTATGTACTAATAAATATACTATATATATAAATATAAAAAATATCCAAATCTGTTAGCCTCCTAAAAAGTGCTGCTAATCTTTATAACTTTGATAATATGATAGATAGCTACTTTAGGGTAGGGTGTTAGTGGCAATTGTGACCTCACCATTGAGGAGATTTATATCCACCTGAGGTCAATCAAAATATACCACGGTTCTTGTACCTTAAGCCTTTGTTTGAAGGAGGTAAGAGAGTACACTTGGAGACCTCAAATCACCACAACAAAATTTTCCAAAAGACCTGACGATGGTTTTGCTAACCAAGTAAGCGTCATCAGACGATGAAAAACTCTTAACGTTTGACGGCTACAAATGTATTTATATTTTGTGCAGCGACCCGGCACACAGGTTGCACTGCAGAATCGCTATGCTGCAAAGAAAGCAAGCTTCTGTAAAATTTCTTGATAACAGAAACCTATTTGGTACCTTTCTGTACTTACTGATGTTTTTCATGTATATCATCTTTCAAGTACTTAATTGAAGAAAGTTGTTGACAGTTCGTAAGTCATGATCTCTTTATTGACGATTTTTTTACGAAACTTCGCTAATAGATATGTTGTTATTTATTACCCAAAATATTATTACAGGTGAGTTGCATTTGTATACATATAGAATCGAAAATTAAATGAGTACGTTGTTTCCAACTATTCAATAACAGCAGGTTATGAGACTGTCAAGGTGCTTTAGAAAAAAACTAATGTTATTGTTCTGTTTGTATCGTTAAGGTATATAATTTGTTTTCGAGTTTGTTTCGGCGAACTATAATTTGGAAGATAAAAAAAGTATTATTTTGTGTAATTTGTATTAATTTTATCTAAAAAATAAAGTGATGTTCCAGCGTAAAAATAGGTATTAATAGCTACAATAAAAATTTGTATAATATTACGATCTCTCACAAATATTACCCTGTAACAAAACAATATGGTTTTATATAAATTCTAAATTAAATATATATAACCTCCTTAACCCTTTTACGGCCAATACTTTTTTTTAAATTTAATATTTTTGGCTGCGGCATCTCAGGCCATTAACACATTCATTTCCCATCATTCAATATTTTTACAAATTTTCCAGACAAACTCAACTTGGTTGGCCCAGGAATCGAACTCGGGACCTCTCGCTTAGCAGGCTCGCAAATTCAAAAAAATTCAACAAGCTTTATTATCTAATATAGTTAAAATACAAAAATTGTAGAAGTTTAAATAAAATATGTTACAATGCTTCAGCTATGAAGCTTATAATACACTGTCGTCTAACTTAGTCTAGTAAAATTTCCTTATGGGGTAGTTTCCTAATTACTTAGGGTCTAACATTATCTATGTTTATTTTATTTTTTATTATTATAATACACAGAAAAAGCTATTGTAAAAAACAGTCCTTGTTTTCGTTTGCGTTTTTCATTTTCGTCTACACAAAGATGTTTAGTTTTACTATAATATATCTGGGACTTATATTAACAATAATTCTGTTATATTAAGACTAAATATAATAACCTATGTTTTTCTACTTTAATCTATTAATTGCTGTATTTACAAAGTGTGGTTATAATATTGTAAGTGCTAGAATTTATTATTAATATTATTTGCGTTTTTAGAACTAATTCAGAAAGAACGATAATCATCGATATAGAAGTTTATGTTTTAGGCCAAAATCTATGGTGTTTTGCTTGTATTTTGCAATGTCTTGCAGAACAATGTTATTATCTAGTTGTGTGGAGTAAAATTTTTCTGCTTGTTCTTTGATTTTATCAATGATAAGTGGCATGTTAGTAATTTTATGTAATTCGCTAATTCTTGTATATCTAGTTTTATTTAGGATTAATCTCAGGCATTTATTTTGATATATTTGTAATTTTTTGGTGTGAGTTTTTGCCGCGCCGCACCATATGGGTGCTGCATAAATGAGCGTGGGTCGCATTATGGATTTGTATATAATAATTTTATTACTAACATACCTTACTTTTTTTGTTAATTAGGGGATATAGTGTTTTCATGACACCATAAGCTTTTTGGATTGTTTTGTCAATATGATTTTTAAATGTTAGCTATTCGTCGAGAGAAACACCTAGATATTTAACTGTCTTACTAATTTTAATTGTTTTCGATTTCAGTTTGATAGGCTGAAATATTTTGTTGTTTTTATATTTTTTGCTAAATATTATGGCCTCGCATTTATTAGAATTTATTTTAATTTTCCAGTCTTGAAAATACTTAGCCAGAATATTTAGGTGGATTTGGATTTGCTTTGATGCAACTATTTGACTAAAAGAATGTGCGTATATGTCCGAGTCATCAGCAAAAAGTGCCATTTGTTTGTGTTTTTTTTTAATGTGGAATATCGTTTAGATATATATTAAATAATTTTGGGCCGATTATGGAGCCTTGTGGTACTCTTGCATTTATAATTCTAGCACTTGATAAAGTAGTATTTATTCTAACTCTAAATGTTCTACCCTTTAAATAAGAGTATAGCAGGAGTATTAGATGTTTTGGGTAGTTAGCCTTGATCAGTTTGTAAATTAGGCCATCATGCCATACTGTGTCAAACGCTTTTTCAATGTCCAGTGTTGTCGTGACTGTAGATTTATCTTTATTAAAATTTACGCATATGTCGTTGCTATTTGTTGTGTTGTACTATGCTTTATTCTAAAGCAGGCTGGCACCTAGCAACCTGCGCCACGAGGGCGTCGCCAATACATTAAAACACTCTTGGAAATATAAACTATCGATATTAATGGAGCAAGATCAAACTGGTGAACTTAAAATTAGCAAATACATTTTTGTTTTGTCATACATTTGGAAAAACAGCATGATGTGTATACACATCATTGGCCAGATATGTGAACATCGATTATTATTTTTATTTGTTGTGAAATGCTTCAAAACAATTAGCATGGATATGCACATTACATTTTCTACACACACACACACACACACACACACACACACACACACACACACACACACACAGATATATATATATATATATATATATATATATATATATATATATATATATATATATATATATATATATATATATATATATATATATATATATATATATATATATTGTTACACTATGACAAACTCTATGTACATCTTTTTCGAGCTTTAGTAGATTCCTGAGTGATAACATAGCCAACATTATCTATACGTACTTCAATTAGTGTCTTAGATGGTACATGGCTTGAAGATCCCGTATCGTTTTGGTTTTGTATTTTCAGAAGCCGATAACGATATATGATTTGAAAGCGAGTTGGGAAATCTTCTTCTCATGAACAATATTGAAGATTTTCCAAGCATTTACGATAGAACTCTCAACAGCATTTGAGAATAATGGCCACCAATTTTTAGTTCGTTTTGTGTAAGATATCTTGGCATGGTTTGGACTTTTTACCAGGAGTGAATAGGGGTGCTGGGCTAGGTAGTAAAAAGGAAATATGAGCAGAAAATGCGAATAAAAAGGGCTTGAAAGTTGTCTTTTTCACATCTTGAAGCCATATCCCCCTTAAACCATGCCTACCCCGCACAGCACCCCTATTCCCCCAAAAAATTTCTTGTTTACACTCCCCAAGGAACTTACGGGACCAGGAGTGAGTAGGGGTGTATAATTTTTTTTGCTAATTTTCGTAGAACAAATTCATTAATGCATTTTTGAATTTTTTATCGAAATATAATGCGTTTGTAAGAAAAAAATTCAGTAAGTGCGTTTTGGTAGCGAATTTTCGGTAAATTTGCAGTTTAGTTCCCGAACGCTTTTCAAAAAACTGTTTTCAGAAACCTGCCTAGACCCCCCCCTGTATCCACAAACCCCAAGAAAAATGTCTTGTTCACACCCCCCAGGGAAGTTACGGGACCAGGAGTGAGTAGGGGTGTATAATTTTTTTTAGCTAATTTTCGCAGAACAAATTCGTTAATGCATTTTTGCATTTTTTATCGAAATATGATGCTTTGTAAGAAAAAAATCTGGACGCAGTAAGTGGGTTTTGTTAGCGAATTTTCGGTAAATTTGCAGTTTAGCTTCCAAAAGTTTTTCAAAAAACTGTTTTCAGAAACCTGCCTAGGCTGCCTGGATCCAGAAACCCCAAGGAAAATTTCTGGTTCACACCCCCCAGGGAAGTTACGGGACCTGGAGTGAGTAGGGGTGCTGAGCGGGGTAGGCAGTAAAAAGGAAATATGAGCAGAAAATTCGAATAAAGCAGGCCTGAAAGCTGTCTTTTTCACATCTTGAAGCCATAGCCCCCTTAAACCCTGCCTACCCCGCACAGCACCCCTATTCACTCCCAGTCCCATAACTTCCTTGGGAGTGTGAACAAGAACTTTTTCTTGTGGTTTGTGCATCCAGGTGGGGTCCTAGTAATGTTTCTGAAAACAATTTGTTGAAAAGCGTTCTGGAGCTAATCTGCAAATTTACCGAATTTTCATAAAATCCTTCAAATTTCAATAACTCAATTTGCTATTAACGTAAGCTTTGCTGGTTAGAAAACCAACATTTAAGTTTATTTTCGAATTTTTTTTGTATATTTTCAAACCATAAGTAATTTTGATAAAATATAGTACATTGTTTCTACTACATAGGCTATAACGGTAATCAGATTGATGCCTGCTCGCATTTGCTATTAAAAACATTTTTTATGGACATTCACTTCCATAACACATTTGCTGCATCTAGACTTTTGAAAAATGTTTATATATTTTCAAACAATAAATGTATTTCGATGAAATATGGTACATTGTTTCTACTAAATAAGCAACCAAGTTTGATGCCTGCTTTCATCAAAGAAAGACATTTGCTATTAAAAATATTTTAAAGAAAATTCGCTACCATAACGCACTTGCTGCGTCCAGAGATTTTTTGATTATTCGGAATATATGAGATGGAAACTAACTCAACGTAACGCAGATTGTATGGAACTCGGACTACACAAAATTGACTTTCTCGGGCTGTCTGCTTTTATATAGTACAAATTAGGTATGCTTGTTTATGCTAAATGTTTTTATTCTCTGTGTTTAACTCACAGCGAACGTAAAAATTTTCAAGTGAAAATTTGCCAAATTTTGTATATTTTATTCGTGTAATCCAAGTGATAACGTTGCGGAACTTAGTTTATCGAACTCTTAATGATAAAAGGAGATACTTTGTATGGATTTTTCGTTTTCACAGGCAATTTAATATATATATATATATACATATATATATATATATATGTTTATTAATAGTATAAATTAACAGGATTGTCAGAGTGATGTTATGGTAGCGAAATTTAAATTTATTGCAATGAAACGGGAGTTTCATTACAGCATCGTTACCTTTCTATTAGTGAATTTTCTTATTGAAAATTCACTAGTAAGTTATCCTTCTGTGCTCAAAGAAAGGTAAATTAGTGACACATGTGTAGCATTAATTTACCCTTTGGCACGAAGTCTCGTAATTAAACTTTAAACTAATTTGAAATGTCGCATCGTGAGTGGTTAACTTAGCAATTTATATATTAGTAAGCAAAAATAATCGATCCAGGTTTTCTTGGTAATAATTACTCTCACCGATCTTGTTTTTTAATAAACCAATTATCAATAACACTTTTTTTAATTATCAGTAAAGAATATTTGTGGCAAGTTCATTATAATCAATTGGTTAATTCAATAAACAGTAAGTAGGCAGTTTATAATTTATTGTTAGGAATATTACTGAATGTACAACAACAAACCATTTACAATTTGTAATAAACTTTGTGCATGTAAAAAGATACTCCGGTCTAAGATAAACGGTAATTAACAGGATATTACACCGTCAGTCCATCAAAAATTAATATTTTTAAGTTTTTGAATTAAGAACCTCGGTGGTTCAGGGGTAAGAACGTGTGCCTCTGAACCAAACGGTACTGGGTTCGATCCCAGGGTACTCCTTTCACTTTTTCAGTACATACTGTAAATTTAACATCAACCGAGGTTCTGGCATTGTATTTGAGCAATTTGAATGTCTGCACGTTCCGCCCTTCGGAGGGGGCGTAAAGCAGTCGGTCCCGTGTCCATGCGATGTTGGGCACGTTAAAGATCCCTACCCTCCTTACAGAAAGGCAGGGGTTCGGCAAAATTTTGAGGATAGTGGGGTGAAACTACTCCCTGGCCTCGGTGATTGGCCATAGTCGCGGAAATAGGCCGACGTTAAAGAAACAAAAACACACAAAAGGTTCTGAATTTTACTTTCGGTATATGTAAATGGGGCTCTCTACAAATTATCTTTCACAGGACTATTTTTAACAATCCTAAAACACCATTATGCTAAATACAGTGAGAGTGCAACGTAATCCATAAATGAATTATTTAATTTTTTCAAGAAAAACGCTTGGACAAGTCAATTTTATCTTTTCAATTGCAATATGATGTAAAAATGATATTTAGACGTGACTTCCTTCGGGTGACGGTATCATAAGTTTTTGTAAATGACAACCATAATTTTCTACTGTTTTTCCATATACCTGCTTTAATACTTAAATGATGATGAAAAAAAATCGGTTCCTAAGATGACGATTCTTTTCAAAAAATTGCATTATTTACTTTAAAAAAATGAAAACGTAAGTTTAACGGAACCAATTATGTTCAAATGTTCACATTGTTCTCCACCTACCATTTTACATTGACCGACACGAGTGTAAACATTTTGTAAGCTGTACTCGCTTCGGCGGTACATATACTAAAATTGGAACGATACAGAGAAGATTAGCATGGCCCTTGCGCAAGGATGACACGCAAAATCGTGAAGCGTTCCACATTTTTACGAAATTTTAGGATAAAAGTCTGTGGTTGATGAATTAAATATTTAAAACCATCCCAGGATGCAACACACACACACACTTTGTAAGCTGCGCTCAAAAATTTTAAAACTCATTTGCTCCACTTCAGAGAGAATTCTTTGCTGTAGCCCCTCTAAATTATTTGGTCTGTCGAAATAAACTTTCGATTTTTAATAACCCCACAGAAAAAATCCAAGGTAGTCAAGTCTGTGGAACGCGGTGTGACCACTCAATGTGGACGTCCACACAAAAGTGAGGAGGCTGAAACCAAATATCTTGATGGGGAACATCTGCCTCGTGATTATTTGGAAAAATTACTGTCAGAGCTGGCCCTAAATCCAATCGCAAGAAATTTAGGTAACATGCTGCCGTAGACTGTGGGAGACCAATGAGGATTTTCCAGTGACCATATCTTGAGCTGAGATTACTTATTAACCCACTTATTGCTAAAACCAACGGAAAAACTGCTCTACTGGCACGTTAGGTAGGGTGTACTGGAAGCATATCCCCTACACTGCGGACAATATGCATACAGAGCAGGAGTTGCAACAGAAACAACACTGCACCAACTGGTGCTGAAACTGGAGAAAACGCTGGAGAACAGGGAGGTGGCGCTGGGGGGCTTCCTAGACATAGAGCAGGCCTTCAGCAACGCCTTATTCAGATTGGTACTGGCAGCTGTCAGGGAGCGTGGAATAGAGGACACCTGCTGCAGGTGGATCGGCTCTATGCTCAGGGACCGGGCGGTGTTCACCTCACTCGTTGGATGAATCTGCTAGCGGGGGTCGGGGCGGGGTGTCCGCAGGGGAGCGTCCTGTCTCCCCTGCTCTGGTGCCTAGTCGTGGACGGCCTACTAGTGCGGCTCCCGGGAGGGGGGTACGAGGTACAGGGCTATGCGAACGACATTGACATAGTCCGAGAAAAGGTTACACAGTCAGTGTGGGAGCGCATGTAGACAGCACTGAAAGTGATGAAGAAATGGACGGTTGGCCAAGGGCTCGGGATGAGCCCCGAGAAAGCAACCGTCATACCGTTTACTAGGAGGAGGAAGTGGGAAAACCACAGAACTCTCACTCTGTATGGTAAAAACGTGGGGACTAAGACCTAGTATGGCCCACTGGCTGTACACAGAGGTGGTCAGACCATCGTTAACACACGCGTCACTGGTATAGTGGCCTAAGGTGACACAATCCAGTGACAAACAAAAACTAGGCAAGATCCAAAGGATGGCATGCCTAGGCATCACAGGGGCCATGTCTTCAACCCCAACAGTCTCCATGGAGGTGTTGCTGGATATGCCCCCCCCATACTTAGTTATCATGGGGGAGGCCAGGCTAGGCCTATACAGACTAGCCTGCAATGATAGACTGGAGATCAACCCATGTTGCCAGGGCCCCTGCAAAATTCAGGAGATCGTGAAGGTGCCAATGCTTGAAATGAGGTCAGATTCCGCGAGCCCGCGAATCTGCAGAGAAAACAATTTTACAGTGCAAATCCCCAACCGCGAGGCATCGCGGGGGGAAGACGCCGGGCCTACCACGGGACGCGCTCGTCTGGTTCACGGACGGATCCGGCGGGGAGCGTGGGACGGGGGCAGGCGTTTATTCGGAAGGACCGATGGTAAGTCACAGTATTTTCCTCAGAGCTCATGCAACGGTCTTTCAGGTCGAAATGTACGCCATCCTGCACTGTGTGCGGGAGAACAAGGGAAGGGGCTACACCAACAAGCGGATCCTCATAGCCACAGACAGCCAGGCAGCCCTTAAGGCCCTAAGTAGCCCACGGGTAGTTTCCAGACTGGTAAATAAATGACGAGACGAGAATAATGAGGTCACTCTCATCTGGGTACCGAGTCTCTTGGAGGTCAAAGGCAATTAAGAAGCTGACGGTCTCGCGAAGAGAGGGTCAGCAGAACCATTTATGGGACCAGAACCGGCCCTTGCCTTGGCGGAGATCTTACTACGTACCAAAATTCAACTTTCTAAGTTTATAGGAAATTGAGTTATTCAAATTTAAAACTTTCTTTCGAAAAATTTTTTTTCTCTGAAAATTACAAAGTTCTTTTAATGAAATTTGGTGAATATTATATCCTAGGAAAGACCTTACCACATACCAAAATTAAACTTTCTAAGTTTATAGAAAATTGAGTTATTCAAATTTAAAGCATTTAATAAAAAAATTCACTGCCATAACGCACTTGCTGCGTCCCGAGATTTTTTATAATATTTGCAATTAGTTTTACCAATTTCTGACTCTTGAAAACACAATAATTATAAAGTGAAAACTTACGTGGTGGGTTCGTCGAGGAAAATCACTGGTGGATTATTTACCAACTCCAAAGCAACTGATAGACGTTTCCTTTGACCACCGGAAAGGTGTTCACTTTTTGTATCAAAACATTTGTCTAGTCCTAGTAAATTAAGAACTTCTTCGACCTAGAAATCAAAAGAGATGTATTACAACAACACTAATAATAATAATAATAATAATAATAATAATAATAATAATAATAATAATAATAATAATAATAATAATAATAATAATAATAATAATAATAATAATAATAATAATAATAATAATAATAATAATAATAATAATAATAATAATAATAATAATAATAATAATAATAATAATAATAATAATAATAATAATAATAATAATAATAATAATAATAATAATAATAATAATAATAATAATAATAATAATAATAATAATAATAATAATAATAATAATAATAATAATGGTTCTGCCTCGCATTGAATCCACTATCAAAGCGCCTGAACTCCTCCAGATATGGCTTCGGTATAAAAAGCAATTGCAGGGAGCAAATGAGGGTAAATCATCTGCTGTATATGGATGATCGCAAGCTCATGGCCTTCACAAAGAATCACCTGGAACAACTCATTAAAATCGTGGAAGGGTTTTCCAAGAAGAAACAAAGTAGGGGCTAAAGCTGAACCTTAAGGAACTCCTGCATTAATTGAATACATTTTAGAGGAATGGCCATCCACACAAATGCTCCGGTTGAAGAGGAAATTTGCTGTCCAGGTACAGAGTTTTGGTGGTAGGCCATAGGCCGGAACTTTATTAAGCAGCGCTGCGTGCCAGACCTGGTCGAATGCTTTGAATATGTCTAGAGCGACAATCTGGGATTCACCGTGTAGTTCCATAGACTTGCTCCAAGAATGGGTAACAAAGGAAAGGATGTTGGCAGTTGATCTGCGCTGACGGAATCCATACTGCCTGTCGTGGATTAGACTGTGTTTTTTAAGAAATTTTAGTAATTCGGTGTTTATATATATATATATATATATATATATATATATATATATATATATATATATATATATATATATATATATAGGACAGGAGAAAGTTCTGGTGCGTATTTTTTGAGAACAATTGCTGGGATCTCGTCAAGGCCAGAGGCTTTCCTGGTATTAAGAGAAGAGAGCATCTTTCGTACCTTTTTAATTTTGAAAATGATTCATTTTATGCGCGACATTGGGCACTGTTGGTGGTTGAACATTTTGAGGTGGGTTGAGAGTAGAATTGCCGACGAACAACGAGGCAAAAAGTTCAGCCTTGCCCAGGGCGGTAGAAACAAATCCATCCCCTGAGACAAGAGGTGGGAACGTGCTCTTGCAGAAATTATTCCCAATAGATTTAGCAAGAGTCCAGAAGGGTTTGCCGCCGTTGGAGCTTAAGAGGACTTGGTTTTTGATGTGGTTATTAAATATTCATATTTTCAGTTTTGAAGGCAATGGTTTAAAAATGAGTTTCTTTACAAGACTACGGGGTAACATGCCATAAATAGGCTTTAGTAAGTAACCTGTGACCAGTTTCCCCACGAGTGTGCAAGTAACCCTAGACACGGGGTAACTTGCACAACCCAAAAAACAATTTTTTTCTGAACTATGGCTGGAATCTCCTTATTCCAATACCAGCCAGCCATGGTACGCCGTTGATTAGGTTGGTACAATGTAATTTTTCCGACGTTGCAAAGTTCCAACGTACGGCGGTACCTTGTAAATGTGCAAGTAGCCTCTTTTTACGGTATATTACAATTTAAGAATGCGTTTTTTGTTGGTGATTTTATCAGAAGAGACACATTAAAAGATTTATATAAAATTAGTAATTTTTCATTATCTAAATATTTAGAGTGTACCGCGTATCTAGGCATACCTAGCTGTTTCAATAAGTGACGAATGAAATTTATTCTTAGTGTCTAATAGAATAATTCACAAATGACAGGCCGTAATAACTAAATAAATTTATGACAGCTTTTCATTACCACACTCTATCACCAGTGGACTCATTGATGAAATAACGTGTGTAAATATGCGTAAGAACTTACCACATCTACTTTCTCGTCTTTGCCAACTTCTAAGCCTAGTTTCAGATTGGCAGCCACCATCATGGCCTCTCTGACTGTCAAGCGAGGCTGAACTATATCCTCTTGCATAATATACGAGGACAGTTTGTTAAACATCTTCATTTCTCTGGGGCGTTCGTTCACGTTGATGCAGCCCTTCACACCGGCTGTCCTGTGAATGTTATATGCAAGAATTAAGTACGGAAATTTATTTTTACTCGAACAATACAAAATCATATCGCCAAAGATATAAAGTTAGGAGGCAGTAAGTCTGTCAAAATTTGTATGTTTATTTTTTATTTTTCAACAACAGACCACGATTGCTTACAGCCTAAATACTATCGTACCGTGGGTGTCGACAAGTAGAAAATAGGCAACTTGTTAATTCTGGACTTGAAGGTTTGGAGGTTCGGAGGAGAAGGAAAAACATGTGCCGGCAGAGAATTCCACAACTTGGAAGTCCTCGGGATAAAAGAGCGGGCATAACAAGATGTTCTATGTCTGGTGACCTGGACAGTAAAAGGGCGCATTCGCTCTGTTCCCCTGGTAGATCTGTTGGGGGCAGCAGGTGAAGGAACTATGGAAGAAAGCTGAGCAGTGCCCGTGCAGATATCTATAAAAGTGAGAGAGGTCACCAACAGCACGTCGGTGGGCAAGGCAGGGCAGCCTTTAGGTGAAGGTAGGGTCACCGATGAGACGTATAGCTCTCTTCTGAATGGAGTCCAGGAGAGCGAGTGTAGAAGCGGCAGCGGCACACCAGATGTGGGAGCAGTGTTCGAGGTTTGGTCTTATTTGTAAAGTATATAAGGTATAGAGATTAGCTGGTGAAAAGTATTTGCGAGCCCGGAAGAGGAAACCTAATTTCTTAGCAGCCGCTTCTGCACTTGATGTGACATGTTGGTGCTAGTTGAGATTTCGATCCACAGAAATGCCAACAAGTGAAAAGGACTCATTACTTTGAATAGCTTGGTTGTTCATTGTGATGGGTCTAGGGCTGGTGTATCTCTTATGAGAAAGAAAGCAAGACTGAGATTTAATGGGTTTGAATTGTACAAGATTTCTACTTCCCCAGTCTAATATTTTTTGGAGATCCACGGAGACAGAACCCTCCATGAGTCTGCGATCCTCATCTCATTGGGCTAAAGAGACAGGCTTAGAATATTGTATATTTTAGTGGAGGGTGCTGTCGTCCGCAACTGTGAACTGGGTTGGATGTGCTAGAGAGGTCATTGATGTGGAGAAGAAACAAAGTAGGGACTAAAGCTGAACCTTGAGGAACTCCTGCATTAATTGGATACAGTTTAGAGGAATGGCCTTTATACAGGATGATTCACTACAGCGGAGCCCTTTTGAGAGTAATTTTCTGAAATAGATCAGCCTGTATATTTTCACATTTTGCAATTCGGCGTAAAACCTTCTTTCCAAAGACTTGTGACTTTGATTTTTGATGAGGTATTGCCGAGTTATTCGACAAAATATGAAAATTTGAAAAATTAATTCGCTGGGTGAGTATTACGATTAATCAGTAAAATATATTTTGCAGTTATAGAGCCAAATGATATACTTAGACGACACAATCACCAAATATTGACAAAATTTTAATAGGTTTGTGGAATTGCTTTGGAAATAAGCAGGTTTATTGCATTGGTAATTGAAGATAACTAGACCAAGAAAAAGTCTGGACGCAGCAAATGCGTTATGGTATTGAATTTTCATTAAAATGTTTTTAATAGCAAATATGCCTTTTCTTGTACCATATTTCATCAAAAAAACTTTATTGTTTGAAAATGTAAAAAAAAATTCGAAAATAAACTCAAAATGTTCCCGAAAAAACTGGTTCCTTGCCAACGAACGTTAAGTTAGTAGCAAATTGAACTATTGAAATTTGAAACATGAAAATTCCCACCCATAACGCACTTGCTACGTGCTGAGTTTAAACATGCATTATATTTCGATGGAAAATGCAAAAATGTATATATATATATATATATATATATATATATATATATATATATATATATATATATATATATATATATATATATATATATATAATTAACATATACATTTATTCTCGTATTTTGTATAATAACGGATACACTAAGCTTTACCGTAGAAATGCGTCACCCTGTATATATGAAAATAGATAAAATCTGAAACCAACCCCGGATATGGGTTCTAGGGAGCCTAGTTCGCGCTCATTTGAAGAAATCTTTTCAAAATTCGAAACTGGTGATCTCCTCATAAGCGAATGTTTTCTACAAACATTCGCTAAAAATTATATACCATTAAACGATAAAATATATAATTGAAACTACTGCCAAAGGATCAGTTTATATGAAATGAATTGTCTGCAAATATTTTAGTGAAAGGAAGAATTACGGTTAAGCTGAAACTTAAGGGTTTGCAAAACACTCTTCCTGCTACATTTTTTCTACATAACCCGTATTCGTTTCACGTTCTTTGCCTAAATGTTGCCAATTTTGACGTTTCAAATCCCAACGTTGACAATTTTTCTTTAAATACCTATAATTTTTTTGTCTTTAAACCTACAGATCTAAATTTTGGTAAGTAACGCAAAGCCGAGCACAAGATTTGGGTGCGATAACTTTTTTTTATTTCCGGACATAAAACTTTTTCGAAAGAAAAAACAAAATTTTCTTGTAAAACTAGCTGATTTTCTTGGTTAACGAAACACTTACAAAAGGAAGGCGCTAAGAATTTTTCATCTTCTGATGACAATAGCTAACTTTGTATAGTGAAACGATCGTCAGGTCTTTAAAAAGATGTGTTTGGTCATTTGGTCTCTCTAAGTGTACTTATCAGTGCTCATCACAGGTTATAATCTTCACTTACGAAGTTACTCACCACATTTGATCAAAATCAGCCCTTTATTTTTTAAGTTATCGGTGTATATATATATATATATATATATATATATATATATATATATATATATATATATATATATATATATATATATATATACATACCCTAGATTCTAGACTTGGTAGCAAGAAGTCCCGCTGCATATTGTCCTAAGGGTAACCCACAGGGGGCTATATACCATTGAGGCGGAAGTAAAGATATTTTAGAAAGCGTCTTTGGATCTTTTCCAACTGTAGAATGTGGTTCTGGTACCCCGGAGACCATACAACTGACGCATACTCAAGTCTATTACGGTTAAAGGACAGAAAAGCATTTTAAATGTGTCAATATTACCAACCTCGCGGCAATTCTTAATAATAAAGCCCATTAATTTAAATGCGCTGGATACAACAATATCAATATGAGATAAGAAAGACAAATTACTATCAAATATTACGTCCAGATGGAGATATACTGGCCTAGCTAGAATTACATTATTAAGACAATAATCAAATTGTATGGGCACCAACCTAAGAGTAAAGGAAAGACAGCTACATTTGGCAATATTTAAAGAGAGATTATTTATATTGCACCACTCCTCCACAGCCTCTAATGCTAATTGAAGTCGAATACAATTATCCACTGACCTCACCCCACAGAAAATTTTGATGTCATCGGCATACAGGAGACATTCGACCCTCAAACCACCAACGAGATCGTTAATGAAAATATTAAAGAACAAAGGACCCAAAATCGACCCCTGAGGGGACCCCTGATGTGGCTGAAATATATTTTGATCTGCAGCCATCCACAACCACATATTGCTTCCTGTCCATAAGGTAAATCGCAATCAGTTTTCGGAGTGATTCAGATAAGCCAAATGCTTCTAATTTACGTAACATAATAGCATGGTCAATGCGGTCAAATGCCTTTGACATATCAAGGTAGATGACATCGACCTGATATGCCTGTATAATAACATTTCCAAAGCTTTAAAAAAAAGGTAAAGGTGAGATGCTTACTGGCAATTAGGCCATTGCTGACCCTTTTTGCTCATCTAAACTAACCTACCCTCCACCTTGAGCTCGATCTCAACGACGACAGTGATTTGAAAAATCATCCGCCGCCGGTGACTGTCAAACCGTCGTCCCCCGAGTCCGTATTGGAAAGTCTGAATCGACTTTCCCGCACGGCCACGGAGGCGCTAAGCTTTAAGAAGGTTACAGGATAACGATATCTGCCTATAATTATCTATAAGTGTTTTATCACCAGTCTTATAAACTGACAAGATTTCGATATCTTCCACACTATTGGAATTTTACAAATTTCTAAACATAAATTAAACATAACCTGTAAGGGGAAAGCTAAAACGGTGATGGTGACAGTAGGGGATTAAAGCTGGGCTGGGATGTACCGGGTCGGTTTGTTTCGCAATGGATCGCAGTATTATGAATCTTATGGGGGGACCTCTAGGTTCTATTTATGTTGATGCCGTGAAAAATTTGATTTTAATCTAATGGGATACCTGATTATCCGTTGTGCTGATTCAAAATTAGAAATTGAAAATTATTTTTTTATAGAAGACTTTAAAGTGATGAAAGAAACCCATAATCCACACACAAACTGTGCTTTAGTGGATATTGTTTGGTTTATTAGTGAATTTTCTTAAAAAAATTCACTAATGAGGAGATCCCGACTTTTGAATTTTGAAAAAAATTCTTCAAATGAGCGCTAATTAGGCCCCCCAGAACACATATCCCGGGTCAGTTCAAATTTATATATATATATATATATATATATATATATATATATATATATATATATATATATATATATATATATATATATAATATATGGGGGGGGGGGGTGTTATCACACCGATAACTCAAAAATAATGGGCCGATTTTGATTAAATTTGGTAAATAAATTCCTTTTGCAAATAGCTTGGATAAGTTCGTTATCCAGGAAAATCTGCCTAGGTTTTCCCGGAAAATTATGTGTCTTCTTTCGAAAAAAAATTATATCTCCGAAATTAACAAAGTAAGGGCAACCAAATTTGGTACGCGGGTTTACGTCCTTATAGATAAGTCATTTAGCTATGTAGGTCAAAAGACAAAAAAGTTATAGGCATTAAAAAAATTGGGGTTTTCCTCAAAACCTTAAAGTTGCGATTTAAAACGTCAAAATTGGCAATATTTAGGCAAATAACTTGAATTTAATACGGGCTATGAAAATCAAATGTCTCAAGAAGGATGTTTTACAAACCCTGAAGTCTTAGTTTCAACCGTCATTGTCCTTCATTTTACTAAAATGTTTCCAGAAAATTCATTTCGAATAGACCCTTTCTCTGATGCTTGGCAGTAGTTTAAACTATAGAGTTTATCGTTTAATGGTATATAATTTTTGTCGAATTTTCATAAAAAATCAATAAAGCTCAATATATCCGTTATTATACAAGATGTGAAAAAAAAGTGTTATACATTAATTATAGGGTGTCTTGCGCTACATCTTAAAAAATATTTCTACAATCACAGGATGGCCCATAAGTCGTTGGTGATACAAATTTTCTTTTTTTTTTAATCAAACACGCCTTATGTTATTGCATTTTCCATCGAAATATAATGCATGTTTGTAAGAAAAGAAATTCTGGATGCAGCAAGTGCGTTATGGTAGCGAATTTTGATCAAATGCTTCATATTTGAATAGCCCAATTTGCTATTAACCTATAAGGCTGACCAAGAAACGAGTTTTTCCGGGAACACTTTAAGTTTACTTTTGGAAATTTTTGTACATTTTCACACAATAAAGTTATTTTTATGAAACATGGCACATTGTTTTTATTATATAGGTTATACTGGTAACCAAAATTGTGGCCTGCTTTCTTAAATAAAAAGAAAACACACATATTTGCAATAAAAACATTTTTATGAAAATTTACTACCATAACGCACTTGCTGCGTCCCGAACTTTTTTATATATGAATTTAATGAATTATCTTTGAAGAAACATTTGTGGTGAATTTTTGTATGAAAAATTATTCAATTGATGGAACATGAGGTTTTAATGGATTTTCGTGCAAACAAATTATTTTATTTTCAATTTTAATTACAGATTGGGTATATAATTTGAATTTTATGTATTCTTTTAGCAAAGTTTCGTACAAAAGATATTTAGCCAGTCTTCACAGAAATTTTTTGTGCTTCGTAGAAATCATTTTAAGATGCTTTTGTGAAATTTTGGTATCTAATGATAAATGTTTAATAAGTTATTATAAAAAAAATGTTAACGGATTTTCTTGAAAATTTTTTTGCAAATTCTCACGAAATTATTGTTGTGACGTTGAAAAAGTTATTGTGGAAAATTATACTTTGGTAGGTGGCTAAATAACTTGAAACGGTTCTTTGGCCAGGAAAATCGGACCAGTTTTTTTAAATTTATGTAATTTACTTTTATTACTTAATTTTCTCGTACAAAATGTTCTTTTAATAGCGAATTTTCTTATAAATGGATTTAATGAATTTTTTTTAAGAAACATTTGTTGAAAATATTTGTATAAAAAATTATTCAATTGATGGAACATTTTTTAACCGAAATTCGTCGAAAAGAAGGTTTTTATGGATACTCGATTTTATTTTCTGTTTTAATTACATTTTAGGTATATAATTTAAATTTTATGTATATTTTCAGCAAAATTTTGTGTAAAAAAGATTTAGCCAAATTTGATGCCTGCTTTCATTAAAAAATACATATTTGCCATTCAAAACATTTTTATGAAAATTCACTACCATAACGTACTTGCTGCGTCCAGACTTTTTGTTATAATTTTATTGTTTATATTTTGCATGTATAATTAGCCTTGATTTATCAACGGATCTGAAATTAGCACAAACTTTGCTAAAACTTTCTCTATTTAACTCATGTTTTATCTTTTCCAGTTTCCGCGATGCCAATGGTGAGGGTCGAATTTGGGACATGCTGTATAACTCTGTGTATAAAGGAAGTGAAGACAACTTTACGTGACACAGATGCGACTACTGTATTTTCTATTACTATCGCTGTTAAAAATTTATATGCATATCGGTTAACGACCTTCTACACATGTCTTATTTCGTTCCCGCCATAACCTTGGCTTTGCAATCTATGACGTTATTACTATAAACACAGTTAGCAATAGCCGAATTAACAGTTTTCAAAACTATTAAACTGTGAATATTCTAATTAATATATCATTTAAATTTACAATTAATTCAATTTAAATATTATATAAAAACAATCCCGTTGTAGTGAATTTTCTTTAAAAAATTCACTAATGAGGAGATCGTGACTGTTGAATTTTGAAAAAATTTCTTCAAATGAGCGCTAACCGGGCCCTCTAGAACACACATTAGTTTAAATTTTTATATGTTATATATATATGTATATATATATATATATATATATATATATATATATATATATATATATATATATATATATATATATATATATATATATATGTATGTATGTATATATCACACCGATAACTCAAAAAATAATGGGCCGATTTCGATCAAGTTTGGTGAGTACCCTTCTTTTGCAGGCGGCGTGGACAAGTTCGTTAGCCAGGAATATCGGTCTAGTTTTTCCCCGAAAGTATTGTGTTTTCTTTCGGAAAATTTGTATATCTCCGGAAATAACAACCTTAGGGCAACCAAATTTGGTACGCGCGTTTTATAAAGAGTGAACCAAATGCCAGGTCTGTATGTTTAAAGACAACAAGTAATGGGCATTTAAAGGAAAAAAGTTGGGGTTTTCCTCAAAATGTCAAATCGCGATTTGAACCGTCAGAATGTGCAACATTTAGGCAAATAACCTCGAACAAATACGGATTATGTAAAGGAAATGTTGCAAGACGAGTGCTCTACAAACCCTTAAGTTTCAGCTTCAACCGTCATTATCATTCATTTTACTAAAATATTTCCATAAATTTCATTTAAAATAGACACTTTCTTTGATGATTTGGCGATAGTTTTAGTTAAGTTTGCGGTTTAATAGTTAATGAGGAGACCACGACTTTTGAATTTTAAAAAGGTTTCTTCAAATAAGCGCAAACTAGGCACCTTAGAATCCATATCCGGGTTTAGTTTCAGTTTTTATCTGTTTACATATATACAGGGTACGCATTTCTACGTTAAGCTCAAATTAATTGTTATTTCTTAATTTCAACAACACACCACGAGGGCTTACAGTCTAAAGACTATCGTACCGTGGGTGTCGACAAGGAGGAAAGATGCAACTTGTTAATTCTGGACTTGAAGGTTTTGAGGTTCGGGGGAGAAGGCAAAACAGGTGCCGGCAAGGAATTCCACAACTTGGAAGTCCTTGGGACAAAAGAGCGAGCATAACAAGATGTTCTATGTCTGGTGACCTGGACAGAAAAATGGTGCATTCGCTCTGTTCCCCTGGTAGATCTGTTAGAGGCAGCAGGTGGAGGAACTATGGAAGAAAGCTCCTCTGAGCAGTGCCCGTGCAGATATCTATAAAAGAGATACTTGTTCCAGGAATGGGTGACAAGGGAAAGGAAGTCGGCAGTTGATCTGCGCTGACGGAATCCATACTGCCTGTCGTGGATAAGACTGTGTTTTTCAAGAAATTTTAGTAAATCGTTGTTTATATACTTTTCCATCACTTTAGAGACGACTGAAAGGAGAGAAATAGGCCTGCAGTTGCTAGAAAGCGCTTTAGATCCTTTCTTGGGGACGGGTTGTACTCGAGCAGTTTTCCAGTTACTAGGGAATATGCCTCTATTATAAGATGTCTGAAAAAGACGAGTCGGGACAGGAGCAAGTTCTGGTGCGCATTTTTTGAGAACAACTGCTGGGATTTCGTCGAGGCCAGAGGCTTTCCTGGTATTAAGAGAAGGGAGCATCCTTCGTACCTTTTTAGTTTTGAGAATGATATCCGTCATTTTATGCGCGACATTGGGGACTGTTGGTGGTTGAACATTTGGAGGTGGGTTGAGAGTAGCATTGCCGGCGAACAACAAGGCAAAAAGATCAGCCTTGCCTAGGGCGGTAGAAGTAGACAATTTCATCCCCTGAGACAAGAGGTGGGAACGTGCTCTTGCAGAAATTATTCCCAATAGATTCAGCAAAAGTTCAGAAGGATTTGCTGCCGCTAGAGCTTAAGAGGACTTTGTTTCTGATGTGGTTATTAAACAAGTTTTTTACCTCAGAAAGAATGCGGAGATAGCGGTTTCTTGCGTCGTTAAATGCTTGACGGTTTTCTTGACTGGGATTGTGTAGAAGATTTTTGTGAGCTTTGACCTTTTCAAGTCTGGCCTTGTCACCGTATTTGGAGAACCAGAGCTTTTGAGTGGCTGCAGAGTTTTTCTGTGTACGTGGAATAAATAATTCCATGACAACTTGGATAGTTTCGGTGGCGTTTTGTGAGATATCAGAGGGGTCAGGATGAGAGAAGCAGACAGACTCCCATGGAAATGAGGAAAAGTAATCTCGCATTTCGTCCCAGTTCGCGGAGTTGTAGTGCCAAACAATACATGAGTGTGATGACTGTGTGACCTCGGGTTGTATTGCGCAGGAAGCAGTGACCATGCCGTGGTCTGAGCGCCCCAGGGGGGCGGTGACTGATATCTTATAGCAGTCAGGATTTCTAGTAAAAAGGGGATCCAAGGGATTTGCGCTGTGTGTTGGGATGCGAGGAAAGTAAGTAGGTTGCTGAACCATATTGGCTAAAGAATTGCTGACTGCAAAGGTCTCCGCTGCTCTTCCTTGTGGATCTGTTTTTGAAGATCCTAGCCATTCCTTATTATCGACATTGAAGTCTCCAAGAATAGTGACCTCGGAAAAAGGACACAAGAAAAAGTTTTACACGTTAATTATAGGGTGTCTTGAGCTGCATCTTATAAAATTATTTTGACAATTACAGGGTGGCCCATAAGTCGTTATTGATACTTACAAATTTTTTTCGAACACACTTACATTATCGCATATTTGCATGTTTATCAAAATATGATTCATGTTTGTAAGAAAAAAAAGCGAGCAGTATGTGCGTTTTGCTACCTAAGGTTTATTGGCTAGGAAACCAGTTTTCTCGGAAACATATAAAGTTAATTTTCGGAAAATTGTTGTACATTTTCAAACTAAGTTATTTTGATAAAATATGGTACATTGTTTCTACTATATAGGCTATACCGGTAACTAGATCAATGCCTGCTTGCATTAGAGACACATATTTGGTATTAAAAACATTTTAATGAAAATTCACTTTCACTGTTGATTATTGGTTACTAGTGGACTGTAATGTACTGGTTAGTTGAAGTTCAAAACAGATAAAGTTAAACTTAACAATACTATCTTTATTATATACACAAAAGAGACTCTACAATGGACCGACGGAAAGGTCTGGTCGCTTCGAGATCGACATACAAATAGACAGAGACAACCCCTCACATCTTTCGGTTACTATTAAATCTCAGGGGTGTCACCGTTAGACAATTTAGGGTGTTTTTAGTACAATATTGGTAGTTATATACGACTGAGGTGCCTCTGGTTAAATTATCTAGTAACTACAAACTAAAAATATTATATACAATTCTTGGGGGAACCGACATCCACTTTTTCTTTATATGCTGTTAATATTTACGCGTGTACAAATCAAATTTTGAAAATCGTATCTTCAGCCGTTTTGAAGATAATCAAGGAAAATCGCTTTAAACGTTACAACTCTAACACCCTGTATCTCAGTATCGCGACCTTAAAATGAAAAATGTAATATATATATATATATATATATATATATATATATATATATATATATATATATATATATATATATATATATATGTATGTATGTATCCACACGATAACTCAAAAAGTTATTAACCGATTTAGATAAAAAACTCCGCAAGAATCTTTCTCTTATTAATGGCTTGGATGAGTTCGTTAGCTAGCCCCATCCGACCAGAAATTCTGAAAAAAAAATGTATCTCAAAAAGTTATTTTGATAAAATTTGTTTGATATGTTTCGCTCATAAATATGTTACCACATACCAAAGCCCAACTTTCTAGCTTAATAGAAAATTGAGTTAAGCAAATTTGAAGCACTTATTGAAAATTCGTTACAATAATGCACTTGCTGCGTACCGAAATTTTTAAGTTACCGGTACGATATGTTATATATGCATTTATATAAACACAGGTCTCCTCATTTCGTATAAAAAACTTGCAAAAAATAAGCAGACGATTAAAAAAATTATATTACCAAAGCTGTTAAACCTTGATCTTGCTCACAAATCATTTTTTACTGTGTTTACTGCTTTTAAATAGATTAACTACATCTCATTTGAATACATATTATTTATTGCATATTTTCACCGCTAATTGGTGCCATTATGCAATAATTTCAAGCTACAATGTTATTTCTTGTCATACCATATCATACCTGTGTCTTTTTATGATTTTTCTTAAAATAACGTGAACAACAACTAGAGTACAAGGTTTTTCAGGCACATCACTTCGATTCAAAGTGGAATGAAAAAATATGTAAACAAAATTTCGGGACGAAGCAAGTGCGTTATGGTAGCGAATTTTCCTTAAATGCTTCAAATTGGTATAACTGAATTTTCTATGAACCTATAAAGTTGAATTTTGGTATGTAGTAAGGTATTCACGAAGGCAACATATAAACCATATCATCAAAATAAGTGTGTTATTTTTTCAGATATAAATTTTTCTTTTCAAAAAATCAACTTTTTTTATAGAAAAACTAGTTCTGATAGGGCTAGCTAGCGAACTCATCCATAAGAGAAAGATTTTTCCCGAGTTCCATCAAAATCGGTTAACACCTTTTTGAGTTATCGGTTGGATATATATATATATATATATATATATATATATATATATATATATATATATATATATATATATATATATATATATATATATATATATATATATATATATATATATATATATATATATACATATATGAGACATGATTGGTTCTCGGGTTGAACCGCGTCCAGAATTTAAGAAAACTCGACGTTTCGGCTCCTGTTTTGGAGCCATTTTTAAGAGGTAAAGGAAATATGTAAGGACACTCTAAGGCCTCAATCTGCCTACTCCTTAGAGTGGTGGACAAAGGTGGGTAAAGGAAATATGTAAGGACACTCTAAGGCGTCAATCTGCTTACTCCTTAGAGTGGTGGACAAAGGTGGGTAAAGGAAATATTTAAGGACACTCTAAGGCCTCAATCTGCCTGCTCCTTAGAGTGGTGGACAAACGTGGGTAAAGGAAATATGTAAGGACACTCTAAGGCCTCAATCTGCCTACTCCTTAGAGTGGTGGACAAAGGTGGGTAAAGGAAATATGTAAGGACACTCTAAGGCCTCAATCTGCCTACTCCTTAGAGCGGTGGACAAAGGTGGGTAAAGGAAATATGTAAGGACACTCTAAGGCCTCAATCTGCCTACTCCTTAGAGCGGTGGACAAAGGTGGGTAAAGGAAATATGTAAGGACACTCTAAGGCCTCAATCTGCCTACTCCTTAGAGTGGTGGACAAAGGTGGGTAAAGGAAATATGTAAGGACACTCTAAGGCCTCAATCTGCCTACCCCTTAGAGTGGTGGACAAAGGTGGGTAAAGGTAATATGTAAGGAAACTCTAAGGCCTCAATCTGCCTACTCCTTAGAGTGGTGGACAAAGGTGGGTAAAGGAAATATGTAAGGACACTCTAAGGCCTCAATCTGCCTACTCCTTAGAGCGATGGACAAAGGTGGGTTGGCTTGTTGTAGCTCAATTACGAAGCGTCAATCTGCCCCAAATCTGGCCGGAGACCGTCTGTAAGGTCTCAGTGTGTTCAACCCTAGGCCTCAGAGAGATCTGGCAGTTCGTTGCAAGTCTTGCCTTATATATGTCGTTCCGTCTACCTGCTTCGTTATCAGTGAAAGTAGTGGGGTCACCGTCATTTAAGTGAGGGGCTTCGGTCACGGTACTTAGAGGATGAGGAAGATTAAGAGGGTCACTGGCATTTGTTGAGGCAGATAATGGGGCAATAAAATTGTCTGTGGAATTTATTTTATTGCGCCATTATCTGCTTCAACAAATGAAGAAAATATTGCAAGAAGAGTGTTCTGCGAACCCTTAAGTTTCAGATTCAACCGTCATTGCCCTTCATTTTACTAAAATTTTTTACAGAAAATTCATTTCAAATAGACCCTTCCTCTGATGCTTTGGCTGTCAGGTTAGTTAAGTTGATGCTTTCGCTGTAGGTTTAGTCAAGTTTATGGTTTAACGGTCTATAATTTTTAGCTAATTTTCGTAGAACAAATTCGTTACTGCATTTTTTATCGAAATATGATGCATGTTTGTAAGAACATATCTGGTCGCAGTAAGTGCGTTTTGGTAGCAAATTTTCATTAAAACCTTTAAATTTCAATAACTCAATTTGCTATTAACGTAAGTTTTGTTGGTTAGGAAACCAACATTGAACTTTATTTTCGGAAATTTTTTGTATGAATGCAGCAAGGGCGTTTTGGTTGCGAATTTTCATTAAATGTTTCAAATTTAAATAATTCAATTTGCTATTAACTTAATGTACATTGGCTAGGAGACCAGTTTTCTCAGAAACATTTAAAGTTTATTATCGGAAAATTTTTGTGAATTTTCAAATAATTATTTTGATAAAATATAGTATATTGTTCCTACTATATAGGTTATACCGGTAACCAAATTGATGCCTGCTCGCATTAGAGCGATATATTTGTAATTAAAAACATTTTTATGAAAATTCACTTCCATAACGCACTTGCTGCGCCCAAAGTTTTGTTGTTATGTGTTATTTAAATGGTTGTTGTTTTATTTCCTGTAAATAAAATTTGGGATGGTAAAAAATAACGGTCACAAACTAAATTATTACCAAAAGTAGAAGGCCACTACTGCTTTGAGCATCATTGCTTTTGGACCGGCCTGTGTATAACACGCTATATAATCGAATATTTCGGCGTAAAGTAGAGTTTTGCATTACATAAGGTTTTTTTGGCTATATATTCTTCTAGATGTTGGAAAGTAAAATCGTAACTCAACAAACTATTTTCCCTCATAACCTGCTTTATAAAACGGTCATCAGTTTAGAAATACAAACACATAACGTTTGATTATGTTATTCAATGATTCATTTCAGTCACAGGCGATTACAATAATGGTTTATTAATTAAGCTGATGATAGTTAATTGTTGTTTACAATTAACTATGTCTAAATAGCTGCTTATAATTTGCATAAATATACTTTCTTAGATAATGCCGCTACAAATTATTTTCTAAAAAAGGCTCAACGCGGCAAGTGCGTTATGGTGGCGAATTTTTTAAAAAGTACTATTACCTTCTCCATAAGAGTTAGGTTCACAGAGCATTTTATCTCTATGGTCACATGTGTAAGTAGTGCTTTTTCTCACCCTGCTCACAGCGCTATTTTACCATGAAAATTATCTGTAGGTATTAAATAGACACGGAATTATGTGGACAAATTTCACGTTAAGTTTCACATATGCGGTCCCATTAAAACTAAAGTGTTAGTTGAGCCAAACGCGCTCAAAAATTGTTTACGTAACGAAACACATGCTGTGGGGTTACAATGTAGTTCAGATAGCGTCTTAATACTATATCTATTAGATTCAAGGGCCTCACACTATTCACACCGTCTTTATCTATAAACTTGGGAGTTTGAAGAAACGTTCTCGGGAACCCATTAGCATTGCCTCGTGAACCGCGTTAGTTATAAGTCCAGTGTTGTGTAGTTTTTTTCTGGAATAAAGGGTGAGTGAATTCTCATTGAACACGAATTGTTTGTTTATCGTACATATTCTTCCGACAACGCCCCTGAGGCATAAACGGGATGGAAACATTCAAATCCAAACTTCATTGTGCGAAATCTGTCCGACGGAGATATGGGCTAAGGTCCGGTACTCCAGGGAGCGAAATTTAGTGGGTTATATCCCACAGTACCTCGATATCCCACACACTACGGTGTTATGCATGAGGTCTGCAAGATACATTCTCCACTCCTGTCTTAAAAAAAGAGCAGTCAGCACCATGCAAGTCGCATTGGAAACTGTAAACGTTTGAATTCAAATGGCATAGCTATCATAATGAGGCGATCGTGAAAGAGCTCATGCTTGAAATGAGGTCACACTTCGCGAGCCCGCGAATCTTCAGGGAAAATAATTTTACAGTGGAAATCTCCTACCACGAGGCATGATCCGGCGGGGAGCGTGGGACGGGTGTAGGTGTGCGAGAGAACAAGAGGAGGGGCTACACCAACAAGCGGATCCTCATAGCCACAGACAGCCAGGCAGCACTTAAGGCCCTAAGTAGCCCACGGGTAAATTCCACGCTGGTAAGTGAATTCCGAGGCGAGACGGGCGACCTCGCTAGGCAGAATGAGGTCACCCTAATCTGGGTGCTGAATCGTAAAGAAACGCTTAAAAAACAAACAAACATATTCAATTTTGTATGCAAAGACGAGTAGAGAATTTTTTTTAACTCAGAAACGTTCCCAGGCATATGGCCACCAACCCACCAAAGCTTTTTCATAATCGGTTTGATGGTATAGGAATGCATACTTTTTATATATATTTCAACAACACACCACGAGAGCTTACAGCCTAAATAATATCGTACTGTGGGTATCGACAAGGAGGAAAGAGGCAACTTGTTAATTCTGGACTTGAAACTTTGATGGTTCGGAGGAGAAGGAAAAATTGTGCCGGCAAAGAATTCCACAACTTGGAAGTCTTCGAGACAAAAGAGCGGGCATAACAAGATGTTCTATGTCTAGTGACCTGGACAGTAAAAGGGTGCATTCGCTCTGCTCCCCTTGTAGATCTGTTGGGGACAGCAGGTGGATGAACTATGGAAGAAAGCTCATCTGAGCAGTACCCGTGCAGATATCTATAAGAGAGAGAGAGAGAGAGAGAGAGAGAGAGAGAGAGAGAGAGAGAGAGATAGAGAGAGGTCACTAACGGCACGTCGGTGGGCAAGGGATGGCGGCCTTTGGGTGAGGGTAGGGTCACCGATGACAAGTATAGCTCTCTTCTGAATGTAGTCCAAGATAGCGAGTGTAGAAGCGGCAGCGGCACCCCAGATGTGGGAGCAGTATTCGAGGTTTGGCCTTATTTGTGGAGTATATAAGGTATAGAAATTAGCTGGTGAAAAGTATTTGGGAGCCCGGAAGGGGAAGGAGCCGCTTCTGCAATCGATGTGACATGTTGGTGCCAATTGAAATTTCGATCCACAGAAATGCCAACAAGTGAAAAGGACTCATTTTTCTCACTGTCCGGGTACAGAGTTTTGGTGGTAGGACATAGGCTGGAAGTTTATTAAGCACCGCTGCGTGCCAAACCTATTCGAAAGGTTTGGATATGTCTAGAGTGACAATCTGGGATTCACCGTGTAGTTCCATTTAATTGTTTGCATTATAATACTTGTATAGCATCTTTTGTGAATAAAGGAACTTATTATTATTGTTTGAGTTGTGTTTTCTTGCTACAATGTTTAGCAGCCCAATAACTGTATGCACGAAATAAGGTTTTTAGTCATAGTTTATCTAGGAATACTAGTGATATCAAAACGTTTAACGTAATTGTAAAACTGTTAAAACAATATATTCTTACACGTATCCTGCTAAAATATTCAGCAATGTGCTTTTTCCTGCGCCGCTTGGTCCCATGATTGCTGTCAGCTCTCCCGATTGAAATCTGCCATTGATGGAACGTAACAGTTGCCTCCAACCTGAACACAACAAAAAGTAGGTTTAAAAGTAAATAAAATTATAAAAACTTCTGCGCTAAATGCAATTTAAAATAAACAAACTAAAAGAAATTAAACCGATCTTAAAATAGGCACTAAAAAGCGAAAAACAATTGGATTACAGGTTTAATTCAAAAGACAAAAATTAATTTAATTGTGATATTATCACATGCGCTTATATTTGCTGACAATGCATTCTCTTCATTTGAGGAGTATTTTCCTTTTGTATTTTGATATGAGCGGCTGTCGTGTGGTGTCTGATATCTTGTGTTCGTATAGTGTACAAGCTAAGTTTTATTTGTAGATTTTCAGTCTTGTTTATGAGCTGTAGGTTCCGCGTGGTATTATATCTACTTGATCAGTTAATTAGTGGATTGACTTTATCTATAGTCTATATTTTTTGCTGACTTATGCAAACATTTGTATGATGTATACTGCAGGAATAAATAAGTAAATAAATTGACGCAAAGTATTAAATCCATAGATGTTCAGTGTAAAATATATCTGAGTTCGATTAATCAAAATTCAAGTTATTTGACCTGACCGTATCCCAACTTTTCTTCCAATGTTAACACTATCATTGGATTGCAAGCAATTATTATACAAAGCAAAAGGCACAAACTCAGTTTTTTTAACGTACACTATATACAGGGTCGCTGATAAGTCTGGAAACGGTCGATTATCCGGGAAAATATACAAGGTGTCGAAAAAAGTTTTATACAAAAGTTTTTGGGTTCTTCAATGTCTACTAGACGGTGATAATTTCATTTATACAGGGTTGGTCATAGAGGCGTGGCACACCAATATTAATTTTTTTTTAATGGAACACCCTATATATTATTCGATATTTCAATCCTTCTCGTAATTTTGAGCAACATTTATCAGAAGCATGATGTACATAAACTCAATCGTTTCCGGGTAAAAAAATAAATAAAAATAAACGCTATTGTTTTTAAAATCTATTGGATGAAGAACAAAAATAAATGAAAAGTAGAATATCTCTTGAAAACAATCTGTGAGTGTGAAAAGAACCGGTTGCGATGTTTTTAACATTGTTTGAAATCCTATTTTATAAGATGTTCAAAGTGTTCTCCATTGACCTCCTGACAATAATGAATTCGCTTAACAAAACATTTCACTGCATTTACAAGAGCGTTTTGAGGAATGTTATTAATTTCATGCACAATCCTTGCTTGCAACTCTTCAATATTCTGCGGTCTATTTTGGTAAATTAAATTTTTTACATGACCCCACAAAAAAAAGTCAAGCGGCGTCATGTCGGGAGACCTAGCTGGCCATTCAATAGTTCCCCTGCGCCCTATCCATCTGCCAGGAAAGGTTTGATTCAGATATTCCCGTACCTCAATTCCAAAATGAGGGGGTGCCCCATCCTGCTGAAACCATATTTCTTCCGCTGGTAGATTTGGGTCGTTATTGTTCGGAAATAATCGACTAACGTCTGGAACAATTGATTCTTGCAAAAGTGTCAAATATCGAGCAGAGTTCAAATTACCGTGTATAAAATAAGGTCCTATGATATGTCCACCAATAATAGCACACCAAACATTTACTTTTTGCGGTCTTTGGGTGTGAATTTGTTCCATCCAATGTGGGTTTTCGTCTGACCAGTACCTACAGTTGTGTCGGTTGACTTGTCCATTCAAACAAAATGTAGATTCGTCGGAAAACAAAATGTGGTTGGCAAAGTTAAAATTTTGGCGTAACTTCTCCATAATAAGTTCACAGAACTCGATTCTGCGATCAAAATCGTCTTCACTCAGTTCTTGCAATAAATGAATTTTATATGGACGGAACTTTTCCCGCTTCGTAATCTTTTGAATTGAATATCGACTCATATTGTGATTTAAAGCCAATTGCTGTGCCGAAGTTTTCGGATTTTCCACCACATCCAATATTACATTCAAAGAATTTTCTTCATTTGTAACGGTTACTGGCCTTCCAGTTCTAGGTTTATCCTTGATACCGCCAGTTTCGTGAAAACGATGCAAAGTTTTCGAAACTGTGGATTTGGAGATCGATTCCCGCTCAGGATGCAACTCATTGAACATAATCACCACTTGAGCAAAACTTCGTGTTCTATCACCGTACCCTATCATCATTAAAATTTCGATACGTTCGGTTTCACTTAAACTTGCCATTTTGCACAAAAACTGTTGACACTAAATTACTAATGTTTCAAAACTGTTGACACTGAATGAATGTTTGACATTCGTTGTCCTGGAAACATTTTAAAACAAAAGAATAATACTGCGTTTCTTATGGGCATCTTATCTTATCTTGGGATTCCAAACAATGTTAAAAACATCGCAACCGGTTCTTTTCACACTCACAGATTGTTTTCAAGAGATATTCTACTTTTCATTTATTTTTGTTCTTCATCCAATAGATTTTAAAAACAGTAGCGTTTATTTTTATTTATTTTTTTACCCGGAAACGATTGAGTTTAGGTACATTATGCTTCTCATAAATGTTGCTCAAAATTAAGAGAAGGATTGAAATATCGAATAATATATAGGGTGTTCCGTTAAAAAAAAATTAATATTGGTGTGCCACGCCTGTATGACCAACCCTGTATAAATAAAATTATCACCGCCTAGTAGACATTGAAGAACCCAAAAACTTTTGTATAAAACTTTTTTCGACACCTTGTATATTTTCCCGGATAATCGACCGTTTCCAGACTTATCAGCGACCCTGTATATATATATATATATATATATATATATATATATATATATATATATATATATATAATCCACTATTAAATCACTGCAAAACACTTTTAAGACCAGTTTGCATAATTTCTTTTAATTCGTACCAGTTCTCGAGAGTGTAAAAGATTGCAGTATCATTTCCGCGTGGTCCCAAGCCCATCAAATTGAAAAGTTTAAATTTAAAGCAAAAAGCAAAAGCATAAAGCATAAAGCATAAAGTATAAAGCGTAAAGCGTAAAGCGTAAAGCATAAAGCACAAAACACAAAACACAAAACACAAGGCATAAAGCATAAAGCACGTAGCATAAAGAATAAAAGCGTAAAGCATAATGCATAAAGCATAAAGCATAAAGCATAAAGCATATAGCATAAAGCATATATCATAACGCATATAGCATAACGCATAGAGCATAAAGCATAAAGCATAAAGCATAAATCACAGATCATAAAGCATAAAGCATAAAGCATAAAGCATTAAGCATTAAGCATTAAGCATTAAGCATTAAGCATTAAGCGTAAAGCATAAAGCATAAAGCATAAAGCATAAAGCATAAAGCATAAAGCATAAAGCATAAAGCATAAAGCATAAAGCATAAAGCATAAAGCATAAAGCACAAACCATAAGGTATACGGCATATGGTATAAGGCGTAAGTTATAAAGCATAAGATAAGGTATAAGGTACAAGGCATAAGGTACAAAGTATAAGGTATAAGGTACAGGGCATAGGGCATAGAACATAAAGCATAAAGTATAGAGTACAGAGAATGGAGCATAAAACATAAAGCATAAAGTATAAAGTATATATTTGTAACATTTTAATTTTTATTTGATTTTCGATGTTCAGAGAATAGAGCATAAAACATAAAGCATAAAGTACATATTTGTAACATTTAAATTTTTATTAGATATTCGATGTTGAAGTGCATATTTCTATCTATTATTCTTCTATGTCTACGCGTTATCCGAGAGCAATTTCACTAAAAAACAATCCAAACGGTTCCTTTATACAAAATTTGAAGTTGATCCCTTCGAAAGTTCGAACGCATTATAACGATCTATAGGACGACAGGCCGACACACCGACTAACCAACACAATTGTTTTCTGTAAAGAAATCATGTTTTTTATATGTTTTCAGACGTTTGTGCTGAACACGATTTTGCGGCTTTTTGTACTTCTTGCCGTACTGCCACACATTTAAGATGATGTTGAAGTAAAAAATAAACTCTTTTAGTCATTATCTGGTCATAATCAAAGTTTAGGCGTTATCCAGTGTGCACTAAGAATTGTAAATGTTTTACATACTATAATAGCCAAAATTATACTTAATATGCCCACATATTTTATTGTTAAAAAAAGTGATAATTTTTCGGTCATCACCTTAAAATCGTTTTACTTGTATTATCATTAATTTGCCTCAATTAAAGTAGATAACATTTCCTTTAAAACAAGTCGGAATAATTTTGACCAAATTTTCCCAATCTATCGTTTAATGATTTAGTAAGCGTTTGATTTTTTAATTGTTTCTGATTATTCCATTATTAACCAATGGAAAGATTGACCTTAAAAAAATCGCTTAAAAACAATTTGCAGAATCAAGTGGCTTCGTCTTTGTACATTTTTATGACTCACTTTTAATCACTGTGTACTGAATAAATATACTGACTTTCCAAAAAAATCACCCAGTTAAAGTCGACTAGTAGCAACAAAATTTTCTATACTACTTCGGTTTATCTCTAATAAGTTATAAAACTTCGAGACGCATCAAGTGCGTTATGGTAGTGAATTTTTATTAAATGCTTCAAATTTGAATAAATCAATTTCCTATAAACTTAGAACGTTTAATTTTGGTATGTAGTAAGGCCTTTCGTAATTCAAGATATCCACCAAATATCATTAAAATAGCTTTGTAATTTTCGGAGAAAAGTTGTTTTGTCCAAAGAAAATTTCAAATTTGAATAACCCAATTTTCTATACACTTAAAAAGTTGAATTTTGTCGCTTATAACGCAATATATGCGTTAAATGTCATTAAAACAGCTTTGTAATTTTCGGGAAAAAAAATTTTTTTCGAAAGAAAACTCAAAAATTATAACAGGATCTAAAACACGGCATTTCTGTACTATACAAGGAAGAATGGTTAAGGGCAAAGCCGCAAGGAGACAACCGCATACACGTGTTTCAAGCTTATTAGCCATCATCAGTACGGTATAGCCAGGTGAAGATGGGAACACTCTGGATGAAGATGCAAAAATACACGGAGTCACAACAGGCAACCAGTGCACATTTTCAGCAACATTTGGAAGACCCTCAATCCGAGGGAAACAACCAAAATATCCACGGAGGCAAAGAAATCATCTGCGTGAGCTTCCGAAACCCAGGAAGTTATATTAACTATAACAGGATCTATAGCACGGCATTTCTGTACTATACAAGGATAAAGGGTTAAGGGCAAAGCCGCAAGGAGACAACCGCATACACGTGTTTCAAGCTTATTAGCCATCATCAGTACGGTATAGCCAGGTGACGATGGGAACACTCTGGATGAAGATGCAAAAATTGCCTGTTGTGACTCCGTGTATTTTTGCAAGAGTTTTGTAAGTATGTATCCAACCGATAACTTAAAAAATACTTCACCAATCGAAACAAAATTTGACAGTTCCCTTCATTATGTTAATATCTTGGATGAGTTCGTTAGACGATTTTGACACTCAAATACTTTTAGAAAAAAAAATAACTGTTTGAAAACGCAATATCTTTCAAATTACTACAAATATTACACTAAAACTCGACAGGCACGTACACATTGTACAACTGGTCCTACCTACCAAATTTTAACTCAATTGGTCAGTAGATCTTGAGTTATAACTTTAAAAAAAGTCATTAATTTAGGATATGACCTAAAATTACCTCTAAATGAATGCCTATTATGTTAGACAAGGTCAGACAGATAAATTAGGGTTCCGCTGCCATTGCAAAAGAAATATCCAAATTAAATTTTAAACGGACAGGCTACGAAAATATGTCAGAATAAACAATCCGTGGGGTTGCCATTTACGACAACTCATCTAAATCTGTAGCGATCAGAAAAATGTAAATAAATAGACATTTTAATGAAAGTGATTCAATTTGTTTAAAAGCAATCTAGAACATTAATAGGTTAATCATCAAATCTACGTAATATTCACCGAGTTCTGAATACCAACCCACAGTTCACACTCTTCTCTTGAAACGTGCGGGCCGAGATCATCTAGGTTTAACTTTAGATAAGTAATAATCTGAATCAAATTACTTTACTATTACCATTAAGCAAACATCGAATTTATCATTTAATTCATATTGCCTTAGTTTGCAAGCACGTGTGTATGTATCGAAGGTTAGTAACCTGATTCCCTGTATTTTGAAATTGTTATGAAATTCAACATAAAATTCGCATTTGTTAATAATTAATAACACGTGTACGTAAAATATACGAGTCCATTAAATCTAAATTATAGAATGTAACAATAGGATTGCTGTTTTGTTTGCAATATTTAGTAGAACATGAAATAAAGAAAGTCTCTTTGCTAATGGTTCGTAAAATTGGAATGTGCAGCTGTTTTAGCATCACCGAATAACTGACGTAATGCCATTTGCTTTTTTATGCATCCTTAATCAGCTTTAACAAAGATTAGAGGAAATATAAGAATGTAATCGAATGTACACCAATTAAAAAAAGCCTGCACGCAGCAAGTGCGTTATGGCAGTGAATTTTTATAAAAATGTTTTTAATATCAAATTGGTATTTTTAATGCAAGCAGTCATCAATTTGGTTACCGGTATAACCTATATAGTAGAAACAATATAACATATTTTATCAAAATAACTTATTGTTTGAAAATGTACACAAACTTTCCGACAATAAACTCTAAATGTTGGTTTCCTAACCAACAAACCTTAGGTTAATAGCAAATTGAGTTATTAAAATTTAATGCATTTAATGAAAATTTGCTACCAAAACGCACTTACTGCGTCTTGATTTTTTTCTTACAAACATATTTCGATAAAAAATGCAATAAAATAAGGCTGTTCGAAAAAAAAATTGTAGGGATCACCAACGACTTATGGGCCAGCCGGTGATTGTCAAAATAATTTTATAAGATGCAGCTCAAGACACCCTATAATTAACTTATACAATTTTTTCTCGTCTCTTGTATAATAATAATTATATTGAGCTTTACCGTAGAAATTCGTCACCCTATATATATGTAAACACATCAAAACTGAACGCAAACCCGGATATGGATTCCAGAGGGCCTAGTTTGCGCTCATTTGAAGAATATTTTTTTTAATTCTAAAGTCGCCGTCTTGTCAATGACGAATTTTTTGTACGAAAATTAGCTAAAAATTATGGACCGTTAAACCATAAACTTAACTAAAACTACCGCCAAAGCATCAGAGACAAAATAACTAACCTGTTGCATATCAGTCCTTTTTGTAAAACTTCGATCCTTTATATGTGTTGATAAAACAGAACAAACACTGTTTAGTCCACCCACTAACATTAATAAAGGAATAGTTTGCAATTGTGTATAAAAATTTCCCAAATAACACAAATAATTTGCCAACTCAAACCGATAAACATATAAACAATCTAATACCATACGATAAACGTCGGTTACAGCGTGTAACAGACCTGCGCAAAAATATCAAATGTTCTGTTGCCAGGCAACGACATACTAGATCTCATATAAGCCAGGTTTGCCATTGTCAATGAAACACAGTGATATTAAAAATAAATGTTTCAAATTTGAATAGCTCAATTTTCTGTAAACCTAGAAAGCTGAATTTTGGCACATAGTTAGGTCGTTCCCAAAGCAATATGTACACCAAATTCAATCGAAATATCTTTGTAATTTTCAGAGAAAAAATTTTTTCGAAAGAAAACTAAAAATTTCCCCGTAAACCTTGTCCGATTTTCCTGGCTAACGAACTCGTTCAAGCTATTAATAAAATAAAGGCACTTGCCGAGTTTCATCAAAATCGCTTAATTATTTTTAGTGAATTTTCTTAAAAAAAAATCACTAATGAGGAGATGTCGACTTTTGAATTTTGAAAAAATTTCTTCAAATGAGCGCTATTTAGGACCCCTGGAACCCAAATCCGAGGTCGGTTTCAGACTTTATATGTTTGTTTATATATATATATATATATATATATATATATATATATATATATATATATATATATATATATATATATATATATATATATATATATATGTTTATATATTTATGTGTCACACCTATAACTAAAAAAATAATGGACCGATTTTGATAAAATTAGGTGAGTACCTTCCTTTCGCGAGTGGCTTGGATAAGTTCGTTAGCCAGGAAAATCCGCCGAGGTTTTCCCGGAAAATTTTGTGTTTTCTTTCGAAAAAAAATCGAAAAAAATTTATTACTCCGGAATTAACAAAGTAAGGGCAACGAGTACACGGGTTTATATCAGTATATGTAAGCTACATACCAAAATTTAGCGCTGTAGGTTAAAGGGAAAAAAGTTACAGGCATTTCAAGAAAAATAAATTTGGGTTTTCCTCAAAACGTCAAAGTCGCGATTTTAAACGTCAAAATTGTTAATATTTAGGCAATGAACCTGAAACTAATATGATCTATGGAAGGAAAATGTCTCAAGAATAATGTTTTACAAAGCCTGAGCTCTCAGTTTCAATCGTCACTGTCCTACATTTTACTAAAATATTCCCAGAAAATTTATTTCAAATACACCCTTTCTCTGATGCTTTAGCAGTAGTGTTGGCTATAGAGTTTATCGTTTAATGGTATATCATTTTTGTCGAATTTTCGTAAAAAATCTTTAAAGCACAATATATCCGTTATTATACAAGTTACGAAAAAAAGTTGTATACATTAATTGTAGGGTGTCTTGAGCTACATCTTAAAAAAATATTTCCACAATTACAGGATGGCCCATAAGTCGTTGGTGATTCAAATTTTCTTTTTTTTTAGTGAATTTTTTTAATCGAATTCCCTATGTTATTGATTTTTTGTATTTTCCATCGAAATATAATACATCTTTGTAAGAAAAGAAATTCGGGACGCAGCAAGTGCGTTATGGGAGCGAATTTTCATTAAATGCTTCAAATTTTGAATCAATTTGCTATTTACCTATAAGGTTGACCAGAAAAGTAGTTTTTTCGGGAACAATTTAAGTTTACTTTCGGAAATTTTTGTACATTTTCAAACAATAAAGTTATTTTGATAAAACATGGCACATTGTTTCTAATATATAGATTATACTGGTAACCAAATTTGGTGCCTGCTTTCTTAAAAAACATATTTGCTATTAAAAACATTTTTATGAAAATTCACTACCATAACGCACTTGCTGCGTCCAGAGTTGTTTTTGAGTTATTGGTTGGATACACACACACACACACACACACACACACACACACACACACACACACACACACACACACACACACACACATATATATATATATATATATATATATATATATATATATATATATATATATATATATATATATATATATATATATATATATATATATATATATATATATATATATATTTATACATATAACATATAAAAATCGAAACTGACCCCGGATATGGTTTCTAGAGATCCAAATTCGCGCTCATTTGAAATTTTTTTTGCAAAGTCTTACCATCGATACCTCTCTATTAGTGATTTTTTTAAAAATAAAAATTCACTAAAATGTAAAGGACCTCGAAAAGTTTGAAGAAGAAACAAATAAAGTTAATCTGAACGGAGGAATATCTGCGTGAAGGTAGCTGCAAAGGAAATGCTGGATGACATCAGAAATAGCCTTTCGACATTTGAATTTTGGAAAAATTCCTTTAAATGAGCGGGAACTAGGCCCGACAGAACCCATATACAGGGTCAGTTTCAATTTATATATAAAATGTCAAGTAGAAATGTCCAAATTACAGTGATGAGAATTTTAAAATTAGTTAAAAAATTTGGTGTTATATTGGAATGAGTTCTCCAATAATGGTAGATGAATACTAGTGGCAGTTGCACGAGTGTTGTTGGTAGAAATTCTGAAAAAGAAGCATACGCTGAACAAAATTTTTAAAGTGACATTATATAAAAATATTTTGGCAGTTTAGTTTGGAACATAAAATAAAATTGTGTTAACTGCAAGCACAAGCTTATGCTTATTTGTGGAACATACTGTAAAATTTAAATCAATAAACATACTATACTCAATAAACATACTATATATAAACATACTATATATATATATATATATATATATATATATATATATATATATATATATATATATATATATATATATATATATATATATATATATATATAGTATGTCTCCGGAAAGACGGAACAAGAGGGAAACATTTTTATTTTTAACTTACGAAAAAATATAATTCTTTATAAAAAAAATTTAGCAGCTGAGAAAATTATAAAAACACACTGGAGCTAAAGCAAAACATTTTATTTTATTTTTGTCTGTCGATCTGTCGGTCTGTCGGAATGTCGGGATGTACGTATGTCTGTTAATAGGCGCAATAGCTTTCAAACGAATTGAGATATCATCTTCAAATTTGGTATCCAGTTAGACCCTGTCAAAAAACGCTTTGAAATGTTTTTGAGTAATATAGCTTCAGACGGTAGGGGATAAAGAAGAGGTCATTTGATGAATATTCACAATTTTTTCAATAAAACTCGAATAACATAATGTTTCAAAAGATTATGTGTACAGGAATACAAATATTTTCTTTGTGGTCAAGTTATGGGCCCTAAATTGATTCAATTAAAATGTCTTTCTGAACAGAATAAATTATCACAGCTATGAGGAAGTTATGATTCAATTTGCAGCGCAATTTTTTATAACACCACTGGTAAAAATCCAGTTTATTTTTATTGGTATTTTTATTGTATCATATACTTAAAAATAGCAAAATGCATCGTGGTAACAGCAACTTGTGCAGATTTGTGTCTACAACTACACGTACATTTCTAAGAAGCTAATTGAGACCTATAACCAGCCGTGGTCATCTAAAACCAATTAAGATAAATTAATTGAGAAATTAGCTATCATTTTTGAATAACAACTTGATTCATTTTTATATAATCATCACCGGCAATTACAGACAAGGAAAAAATAGCAGCATAGCTTTTTAATTTTACAGTAACGAACGAGTTATCATGTTTAATTATAAATGGTTCACGTCACATGTTAAACGAATCAAGTAAGTCATGCTTTTTGCCATGACCTTCGTGGCATCCTGCATTTTTACGCACATTGAAAATTCAATGCTTGTAGATCTAATCATTATTAACCTGTGTAGTGTAATTATAATAATTTTGATCGTTTAAATCAATAGTAAAAAACTCTGGACGCAGCAAGTGCGTTATGGTAGTGAATTTTCATAAAAATGTTTTTAATTGCAAATATGTGTGTTCCCTTTTTAAGCAAGCAGGCATCAATTTTTGTTACCAGTATAACCTATATAGTAAAAACAATGTGTCATGTTTCATAAAAATAACTTTATTGTGTGAAAATGTACAAAAATTTCCAAAAGCAAACTTAAAGTGTTCCCGGAAAAACTCGTTTCTTGGTCAACCTTATGGGTTAATAGCAAATTGAGCTATTCAAATTTGAAGCATTTAATGAAAATTCGCTACCATAACGCACTTGCTGCGTCCCGAATTTCTTTTCTTACAAACATGCATCGCTGAAAAATTCAAAAATGCAATAACATAAGGCGTGTTTGATTAAAAAAAAAGAAGAAAATTTGTATCACCAACGACTTATGGGCCATCCTGTGATTGTAGAAATATTTTTTTAAGATGTAGCTCAAGACACCCTATAATTAATATATACAAATTTTCTTCATATCTTGTATAATAACGGATATATTGAGCTTTATTGATTTTTGACGAAAATTCGACAAAAATTATATACCATTAAACGATAAACTCTAAAGCTAAGGCTACTGCCAAGTATCAGAGAAAGGGTCTATTTGAAATGAATTTTCTGGAAACATTTTAGTAAAATGAAGGACAATGACGGTTGAAACTAAGACTTCAGAGTTTGTAAAACATCCTTCTTGAGACATTTGATTTCCATAGCCCGTATTAGATTCAAGTTCTTTGCCTAAATGTTGCCGATTTTGACGTTTTAAATCGCAACTTTGACGTTTTGAGGAAAACCCCAATTTATTTTTCTTTAAATGCCTATAACTTTTTTGTCTTTTGACCTACATAGCTAAATTTTCGTAGGTAGATTACCTATAAGGATATTAACTAGCATACCAAATTTGGTTGCCCTTACTTTGTTAATTCCGGAGATATAATTTTTTTTCGAAAGAAAACACAAAATTTTCCAGGAAAACCTGGTCAGATTTTCCTGGCTAACGAACTTATCCAAGCCATTTGCAAAAGGAATTTTTCCACCAAATTTAGTCAAAATCGGCCTATTATTTTTTGAGTTATCGGTGTGATACATATATATATATATATATATATATATATATATATATATATATATATATAAATATATATATATATTTATATATATATATATATATATATATATATATATATATATATATAATATATATATATATATATATATATATATATATATATATATATATATATATATATATATATATATATATATATATAAACATATAAAAATTGAAACTGACCCCGGATATGTGTTCTAGGGGGCCTAGTTCGCGGTCATTTGAAGAAATTTTTTCAAAATTCAAAAGTCGGGATCTCCTCATTAGTGAATTTTTTTTAAGAAAATTCACTAAAATCATATGAATCATATATACAGTTATGTACGACTTCGTAAATTTCTAGTAGTATAATATGTGCAAAAATCTTGGTGCATCTGATAGAAGTTGGTGACGGAAAACATAATGTTATATAAATAAATTAAAACCCATGTTTTAGCAAGCGAAAACTGGAACACACGTATGCAACATCAGTCTTAACTTACAGTTTTGGTGTTATAAACTGGACGAACACGAAGCTGGAAGGCGTCGATATCAAGACCAGGGTGGAGTTTAAAAAATATCGCGATCATGATCCACGCAGCGCTACCGCGAGGTTTCACTCATCAAGAAGCAATGGGGGAAGAGGTATGCCAACTATTGTCCCAGACACTATACCCAAGTGCATAACCTGAGGAAATTTTTTCTAGAGAAAGCGGCGACCAACAGTTTACAGATAACTATAGTGACAATGGATGCCAAAGGTACGCAGCTGCACTTAGCAGATACAAACGATGACCCCCTAAACAAGATCTCCACAACAGAAAAACTGAAACACCAGTGGAGGATTAAACCTCTCCATGGCCGCTATATAAACACGCTAGAAAAAAATAATTTGGACGCCCAAGCTTCTCAAGCATGGTTCCGTCATAGTAACCTGTTTGTCGAGACAGAGAGCTTTGTGGCTGCGATTCAAGATCAGATTATCCCAACTAAAGCATATCGCAGACTTATACTTAAAGAACAAGTAGATACAACAAAGTTCCGATCATGCAACGATAAAGAAGAAACCATAGACGTTGTCGCAGGTTGCTCAATGTTAGGCCCTAAAGTGTACCTAGGTCGTCATGACCGCGTCACAAAACTGGTAAATTGAGCTCTTATAAATGCACATATCACCACAAGGGAGATGACACCATATTATAAGTATGAACCGCCACAGGTCTACCATGACGACCATGCTAAAATTACTGGAAACGGAAAGTCATTACTGACCGACCAATAAAGAACATTCCATATATTGTACCCACACTAAAAGACTCAAAAACTGTTGTTATAATTTACATCACAGTCCCTTTAGCCCCAAACACAGAAAGAACATATGCAAAAAATTAACGAATAGTTACCACTAGCAGACGAAATTAAGCAAATGTGGAGCATGGACAAAGTAATCATGATACCAATAGTTCTGGGTAAGAATAGCGAGATTGCAAAGAAGCTGCTTAATAGTCTACAAACGTCATAACTTGGGAGCGACCTTTATTTACCTATCCTAAATGAGGTCCTCTTGGATTCATACAGCATAATTCGGTGTTTTATAGGTAACAATATAGAAAGCCATTCATTAAATGATAGTGATCAATTTAACGATGATTTCGACATTCTCAAATTAGGTACAAAAGGTTTAAAATTAAATTTTTGCGAAAAGGTAGAAATTAGCGAAAAAAAAAATACAGGAAATTTACGAAACGCTCAAATGGACCAAACTAGCAATAGTCCATTATTAAAATGTTGGCACGAAATAATAATTAAGCAAGGAGAGTGTTCTGTATTGTTGTTCTGTATTGCTCAACGTGACAACGCTGTAAGCTACCACCCCCAAGCATATAAGCTCATTCTGTTGCATCAGAATGGTACTAACTCAACAGTATTCACTCAATAGTATTCATTCAATAACATTCATTCTTTCTGTATTCACATTTAACAATTTACTTATAGTTCTTAAGCTCGTAACTTAAAGATGTTGCATTAAAAATCTCAGTTAAGATAGATGTATATTGTGTACAGTTAATATAAGTGTATATAGTGTACTTTGGCGTATCAATTAATAAGTCACCTACCCTTAACAACGGTGTTACAAATTAATTAACCCAATCAACGCAACAGTCAAAAAAGTCATTCATAACAACTTTAAATTAACAAACATAATTTATTTACGGTCCTTCGAAGCAAAAATTAACAGGGAGTTTGATGAGCTGACCATGTCATTAACCAGGTAGCTCCGAGTTGATACCGTTTATACAGACTTCGAGACTACTCCTCTGGCTTCACTGTTCGGTTTCGTTTCTGTATGTGAAGGACGTAGCCAGCGCGTAAGCTAACTGGAGCAAGCGGAGCGGCGCTTCTGAATTCTAAATGCTCTAGGATGTTCTTCAGCGTTTCTGTGACTAGTTTCGCTGCTTGACAGCACCCTCACACAGATAAAATTGAATTAGTACAGAATCATGACAACTACAAATAAAGATCTGTTGCTATCTTATGATGTTTTGATCAAAAAATTCAGCACAATTGAAAATAAATGAAACACAGATGACGGATGAGGCTCTCAAAATGTCTACGTGATATATGTCAATATTTAACATAAAAATAGAACTAACCTATAACAGTAATAACTATAATAACAGTTACAACAATAAAATAACTAAACAATAACAGTAATAAAGTAGTCTCTATACAATGAAAGTATCGACATACATCAACTCATTATCTTATTACAACTTTTTTGAAAAATAGTTAAGATTTATTTTCTTTGATTTATTTAATTATGAAGAAGAATATCCAAGAAAGGCGAATGCATCAAATCAGTTTGCTCATTTAAAAGAAGGCAGCTTTTGGCGCTTGTGTACTTTTTGACTTCTAAAGCTTCAAAAAAGTCTAGTTTACGCATGTCATCGCAAAAATGTTGTGGTTGTATGCGGTTATTTACTGTAGGTCTATGTTCGGTATCAATAATATGTTTTTCAAATGTAGATTTGTCAGCGTGGTTATTTCTAAATGCAGAAATATGTTCTTTGTATCGGATGTTAAAATTTCTAGAAGTTTGGCCGATGTAGATTGCGTTACAATATCTACAAGCTAATTTATAAACTCCAGCTTTTGTCAAGAAATATTTGGATAAATTAAATTAATCGCTAATTTGTGTTCTTTTCTCTCCATGATTGTATCTATTATTTTAACAGAGTAGCCATTATTAAATGCTATTTTCTTAATTATTGAAATTCTTTTTCAAAAATGTTTTGGGACATAGGTATTGAAAATGCACGATGTATCATAGAATGGCAGGCTGGCAGCTTTTGTGAAAGGGTGACATGAATCGTATGGTATGGTTGTGTCAGTGTAAGTTGATTTCCTATATATTAAAAGCCTGGACGCAGCAAGTACGTTATGATAGTGAATTATCATAAAAATGTTTTAAATGGCAAATATATGTTTTTTTAAGAAAACAGGCATCAAATTTGGTTACCAGTAGCCAGTATAACATATATAGTATAAATAATGTACCATATTTCATCAAAATAACTTTATTGTTTGAAAATGTAAAAAAATTCCACAAGTAAACTTAAAGTGTTCCCGAAAAAACTGGTTTCTTGGTCAACCTTATAGGTTAATAGCAAATTGAGCTATTCAAATTTGAGGTATTCAATAAAAATTCGCTACCATAACGCACTTGCTGAGTCCCGAATTTATTTTCTTACAAACATGCATTATAATTTCGTGGTCGAAATTCCATACATTTAAGGTCAGCTCAGAACTGACACTGATTGGGGAATCCGTCTGTCTAATTAAAAGAAATCATTGTTTAATCTATTTCAACTGAGCATATGTTCCTGGGTAACGAACTTATCTAACCCACTTGCAAAGGGAAGGTACTCACCAAATTTGATCAAAATCGGCCCATTATTTTTTGAGTTATCGGTGTGATATATATATATATATATATATATATATATATATATATATATATATATATATATATATATATATATATATATATGTATTTATGCCCATTATTTTTTGAGTTATCGGTGTGATATATATATATATATATATATATATATATATATATATATATATATATATATATATATATATATGTATTTACGTTCTTTTCTATTATAACGTCTTTTAATAGAGGTAAACATTTCCTAGGAGGTATCTTAGAATAAATGCTGCAAACATCAAACGAGACTAATTTACTATTTGTAGGAATAATTAAGTTATTTAATTTTTCTGTTAGTTCATAAGAATTTTTAACTGAATATTTTGGAATGTAATTGTCTTCTCTAATAAGTGAAACCAGTTTGCTCCCTCTATTATGATTAGGTGTATTAATATAACTAGGCTGACAAATCTACATTTGCAAAACATATTATTGATACCGAACATAGACCTACAGTAAATAACCACATACAACCACTATATTTTTGTAATGACAAGCGTAAACTAGACTTTTTTTGAAGCTTTAGAAGTCTAAAAGCACACACACGACAATAGCTGCTTTTTTTAAATGAACAAACTGATTTAATGAATGCCCGTTTCTTGGATAATCTTCTTCCTAATTAAATAAATCAAAGAAAATAAATCTTAATTATTTTTTCAAAAAACTTGTAATAAGATAATGAGTTGAAGTATGTCGATACTTTCATTGTGTAGAGTCTGCTTTATTACTGTTATTGTTTAGTTTTTTATTGTTGTAACTGTTATAGGTTCATTCTATTTTTATGTTAAATATTGACATACATCACGTAGATATTTTGAAAGCCTCAGCCGTCATCTGGGTTTTATTTAATTTTCAATTTTGATGAATTTTTCGATCAAAACATCATAATATAGCAAAAGATCTTCATTTGTAGTTGCCATGAATTTAATTTTTATCTGTCTGGGTGGTGGTGTCAAGCAGTGAAACTAGTCACAGAAACGTTGAAGAACATCCTAAAACATCTAGAATGCAGAAGGGCCTCTTGCTCCAGTGAGGTTGCGCGCTGGCTACGCTCTTCACATACAGAAACGAAACCCAACAGTGAATCCAGAGAAGTAGTCTCCAAGTCTGTATGTAGTATGGACCAGTTTCACCAAGTAAGGGCAACCACAAATAGTGAATTGATACCGTTTACCTGAGGAGACAAAATCGTTCATTCAGCACGGAGTAGATATTGAAATTTAAAATCTTGCTTTCATTCTGTATTTGACAAAGCTGAGCACATCAGCGAAACTGCAGTTATACATTCAATAGAATAGTGTAAATCAATGTGTTTATTTATCTAAGTTGACAATGGATTGACATCAAATATCGACCGCCACAATATCATTTTTTTTTTGCATCACTGGTAGTTTATAAATCCTCTAAATAGCCCACACTGTATACAACGGTGTTTTGGAACATGACATTACGTAAAAACCTAGTTACTTATATACACTTTGTAAAAGCACATAACTAATTACGTTTTCTAATATTATTTCCATCAACAACAGTCAGTCAATATTTTTTTCAGGATGACTTTTCGAATGTGGTTTGTTACATAAGTTTTAAAACCAATTCAGCATTATACGATAAGCTCCGACGGCTACGTTTTTATTGCGGGCCAATTTATTTGAATCTTTTTTTACATTTAATAAAAGGTAGGTACCTATTGAATAGACGTTCAAATTTAATGATTAATAACAATATCATCAATAAGTGTGATGAAGACGTAACTGTTGTTAATATTACAACGTTGTTTACACGTAACGCATTATTTTTTTTAGTGATAAAATTAATGGTGTTGTAAACATAACAGGGTCTAATAAAAAGTAAATAGCCATTCAATCTAAAGAAAATGTTCACCGAGTATGTAAAACTCGATCAAACTTAACGTCAATTGCATCGAACATGTATTTGAATAACATCGACTTTCAAATGAATAAATTAATAACATCCAATTAAGACTTGTTGGAAAATGAAAATAACATAGAGGAGTTAATATATTACCTCACCTCTGTTTTAACTCTAGAACAGTCGTCGCCAACTTGTCGATCGTAAGCAATCGGTACCTCGCAAAGACAATTGTGGTAGCACACGACATATAATAATAATATAATAAATAATAATCAAAAGATGCCTTTCCGACCTATGATTGTGACTTACCGAGATTTTCGAAACTTTGATGATATATTATTTATTCGTGATATGGAGTCATTGAACTGGCAAGATTTGATACGTGAACCTGGCATTATAGATAGATAGATAGGTGCTTTATTGTCCAAAGATAAAAATCTTATTGACAAGCAAAGTGTTAACATACAAAAGTAAAAGTTGTCAAAAAATAAAAACACAAAAATATAAGTTCACATCAAATAGTAATATAAGTGCATATGTAACTAGTATAACTATATATAAATAACAATATAAAAAACAATATAAACATAAATACACAGCTAACTAACAATATAATAAAAACACACAATATATAGAAAGCAGCTCAAATGAAAACAACCAATCGAATCTGTCACAGTAGTGCATCATTACAAAATTCATCTATTGAATAATAACATTTTTCAATTAAAAATTCCTTAAGCTCTTTCCTAAAAATTTCAATGTCACCAATCCTCCTCAAGTTTAGTGGTATCTGGTTAAATATCTTTTTACTATTATATATCAATGACCTCTTTAATAATGATGTAGACGGTATAGGAAGAGGAATGCAGTTCTTTTGTCTTGTATCACGAGAAGACACTGACCTGATTTCATCTTTATATTTTCCATGCATAAGGCATGCAGTCTCCAAAACAAACAGAGACGGTAGGGTCAATATCCGCTCAGAAACAAATAAAGGTCTACAAGAGTCACGGACACTAACCCCACACAAATATCTGATGGCTCTTTTCTGCAGAATAAATACAGAATTGAACAGATAACCTGAACAAGAGCCCCAGTAACAAATGCCATGTCTTAGATGGGACTCCACAAGTGAGAAGTAAACACTTCTAGATGTACTCTTGTCCAAGCTTTTTGAAACAACTCTTAGTGCGTGACAACCTGATGAAAGCTTCTTACATAGATGATTTATATGTGTTTCAAATTTTAACGATTGATCAATGTATAGTCCCAAAAACCTAACACAGCTCTCGTTTCCAAGTTCCTCAGCTGCTAGAGTCACAGCAGGCCGACTACATTTAAAATGCATGATATTAGTCTTAGAGACATTCAAAGTTAACAGATTTGAAATAAACCAGTTTTCTATCATCTTCATATCCCCTGCCACAGTGCGCTCCAGTGCTCCAACACTATCACTACTCCACAAGATGGTTATATCATCAGCATAGATAGTCATATGACCCTTAATTTTCAACATAGACAGGTCATTAATATAGAGTAAAAACAGCAGTGGGCCAAGAACAGACCCCTGCGGAACACCATGGTGAATATGTTGGTACCCAGAGCTAATATGACCAAGTTGAACACTCTGCTGACGATCAGATAAATAGGACCTCAACCATTCAAGCAAAGTCCCCCTAAAGCCATAAGTAGGAAGCTTGCGTAACAGTATCCCATGGTCAACACAATCAAATGCTTTAGTGAGATCACAGAACACTGCCGCAGCCACCTGATTGTTATTCAGTGAAAGGTACAGATTTTCAAGAAAAGAAAATATTGCATCATTTGTACCTTTTTTAGGTTGAAATCCAAACTGGGAAGGTGTTAGGATCTTGTGTTTACAAATAAATACCTGCATTCTATTTTTAATTAATTTCTCAACTATTTTAGAGATGGTAGGAAGTAGAGACAGAGCACGAAAACTATTTGGAGAATCTGTTTCACCTCCTTTATATGCAAGAATTACTCTAGCCATTTTCAGAGACGAAGGAAAAGATCCCGTTACAATCGAACTATTAATTGCATCTGCCAAGATTTCAAGAACCCAGTTAGGAAGGTGAAGAAGCAGATTTAGATGAAGATTGAAATGTTCAACACTTTTATATTGCAGTTGTTTGACATCCAAGCTCCTTTGAGACAGGTTAAAATGACTATACCCAGAGCTCCGTGGCTTTCTAATAATATTAGGTTTCATATAAAACTTATAGATAAAGTGCTCCATAAATTTAAGAGATCGGGGAATGGTTACGATTGGGAGAAATATAAAAGATTGAGAAACACCGTGGTGGCGATGGTCAGGCGCGGTAAACGCGACTATCTTGATACCTTGCGTGTCCGGGGAGATTTTCGCCAGCTCTGGCGTGGCCTGAGGGATATGAACGTGTCAGCAAAACCGAGGGTTGCTTTGCCTGAGCATCTGTCGGATCCGGGTGAAATCGGACGGTACTTTAGCACATATGTACAAAACACAACGGACTGTAGCGAACTTGCTAATTATTACGGTAGCCATGTTTACAATACTGACAGCAGGTTCAATTTTGCTCTGGCAACCGTTGGTGAAGTTAGTAAAACTCTTGATAGCATTAAATCTAACGCTTATGGAATTGACAAGATATATGCGGCGATGATAAGGTACTGTAGTCCATTTATTGACATCTATGTTACTCACATTATCAACTGCTGTATTGAAACTAGTTATTTCCCATCCTCCTGGAAGACTTCAATAGGTATACCGCTAGCAAAGAATTCAATTCCGAGTGACTTTTCTTATCTGCGCATTGTCAGTATACTGCTCGTGCTCTCTAACATCTTTGGAAATGTTCTGTATAAGCAATTATACAGCTACGCTAATGATAACAATATACTGCCTCACACACAGTGTGGCTTTCGGAGTGGCTTTAATACATCTGTGGCACTTATCAACGTTCTTGACAGTATAATGATTGCAGTTGATAAGGGTAAGTGTTCTCTTCGTGTGCTGCTTGACTACTCAAAGGCGTTCGATACTATAAATCACGGGCTCTTGTTGTCTAAGTTAAGATATTATGGCTTCTCTAATAAGTCTCATAGACTGATCGAGTCTTATCTTGATAACCGCTCGCAGTTGATGTTTTCTAATGGCAGATGGTCTGATGGGGTGACCATTCTTTCGGGTGTACCACAAGGCTCCGTTTTGGGGCCTCTACTTTTTTTGGTGTATACATCTAGCATACTGCAGTCTCTTGAGCACTGTCGAGTTCAAGCCATTGCTGACGATACACAGCTACAGTTTGATTTTGATAGCATAGATTCTCTTCACGCGCCAGAGGTCATTAACTCCGAGCTGCTGCGGTTGAGAGACCTTTCGGAGGGGCATGGCTTGAAACTTAATCCTCTTAAATCGAAAGTGAGATGTGAGCATCTCTACGAACAATGTGAATATTCTGATTTGTGGTACCAGTCTTGATTTTGTACGGTCCACCGTGAACTCTGGGTATTACCCTCGATACGGACCTTAGGTTTAGACAGCATGTGGGATGCTTCAGATGAGCTTTATTTCATTAAAATTATTGTACAGTAACAGGCATATATTAAACACACAATTACATAAAAACCTTTTTGAGGCACTTGTGCCGGCTAGTTTTAATTATTGTGATTTGGTTTACGGACATTGCATTGATGTGAGGGATAGGAATCGCATACAGGTAGTTCAGAATTTGTGTTCGAGATTTATATTTGGATTGCGTGGTAGGGATCATGTGTCACATACTTATGGGGAGTTGGGTTGGTTAAGAATGGCTGATAGAAGAAAACTACATCTTGGAAAATTTGTTTTGGCCGTGATTAATAGTCGCTCATCATCTTCTCTGAAGGAAAACTTCTCCTCCAGAGGTGGGGCTCATGACGTCAATATTCGGTACCCATATCGCTTAACGATTCCGCGTCATCGGAGAGCTATGTTCAAAAGGACTTTTATTTATAATGCTGTTGAACTTTATAATTAATTACCTCGTGCATATTTGAGTCTCAGCGACAATTCAAGAACACATTTAATAGGTATTTGCTCTCCCAGCAATGTTAGTGGAATATATCATGTGAACAATATTAGTAGAACTGATAATACATTATTAATTTGTAAAGGCTACTGCTTGCGATGTGAGTGTGGTTGGTGGTATTGTATTGTAGTGGATCATATACCTGCTCACGTTGCACTATTGCATGAGGGAACCTTATGGTTGAGTAGATTAGCCAAGGGCTAGACTTCGCCATGGGGTTCCACCTTAGCTTATAGCTTAGATTAGCTTGAGTTGTGTATTTTGATTCATTTGTAGTGATTTCTTGGTTTTTTATTGTATTTAATAAAGGCGATTAATAATAATAATAATAATAATAATAATAATAATAATAATAATAATAATAATAATAATAATAATAATAATAATAATGATAATAATAATAATAATGTCTTTATTTGCACTACAACCAAAAGAAAAAAGTCTGGACGCAGCAAGTGCGTTACGGTAGCGAATTTTTCTTAAATGCTTCAAATTTGTATAACTCAATTCTCTATAAACCTAGAAAGTCGAGTTGTGGTGGAGTAAGGTATTTACGAGGGCAACCTACCAACCAAATTTCATCAACATAACTTGTTATTTTTTTGGGATACAATTTTTTTTCGGAAAAATTCATTTTCTTAATTTTTGCAGTCTCACCATCGATACCTCTCTATTAGCGAAGTTTTGTAAATGAAAAACGCATAATTTGTTTAAATAAAAATTCGTTAATACGAAGAAAACAGAAATGTCACTACTTAAAAAAAGAGGTAACAGTATACCCAGGTGGTTACCCATCCAAGTAATGACCACGCCCGTGGTTGTTTAACTTCCCTGATCGCAGGAGAACCGGATTTTCCAACATGCTATAGCTGTTCACTTGAAATGATTATTTATCCACGGTTTATATATTCTTTATTAATTTTTAAGTTTCGATTTTAAATAAAGAATTAATTTATTTTCAAATTTTGAAATATTTACACAATTTTTAACAGTCCTGATTGCAAACGTATTGTTCCTGTGTAAAAGAATTCAACATAAGTTATTTTAAAAGTTAGAGTCTTTGACAACTCACTCATTTCGCAATATGATCAAACAAAGCAATGATTTAATTCACAAGCTTTTCATATAAACTAAAATTATTAATCAAAAAACATCTTCTCCCATTAACCTAAAATAAAAATAAATTTATATGACATATGACGCTACATAAACAGCGCCATTTGCTATAAGATCGCAAATAACAGAGCAAACCAATAGTAATTTAATTTCTGACCACGTGACCAAGAATTGTGTTGTTGGTAATTTCAGAATGCCAAATCTACAGATAAATCTCCCTAGACTAGATTCACCAAAAATGTTATAATTGTAAAAGTTTTATCCAACTTATAAGGTCTTTATTTAGTTATTGTTTGGATCACAACTTAAAATCTAACTTAAACTCTTTAGCTGCCGATTTTACCATATATCTTTTTAAATATCAAATTAATTCTATAAATAAATATGACCGTTCATTTTCCTAACGAGGGAGACTTCTCAACTTTGTGTAATAAAAATTTGAAACTGACAACTCTGGCTGTTTCAATTTATTAGGCAGATTTTGTAGCTTTCCAACATTCAAAGAAAACAAACTAAGACATCCGTTATGCCAACCTCCCCCACACACATTACACAACATCCTAATAAACTTTTAGGAGCGTGTCGTAGCTTTTAAATTTCTTTAATTCAGGATAACTTAAATTTGTGTTAAGAGAAACGTCTCAAAATCAACATATGAGAAGATCTTTGAATGCTCTATATATGTGAAAAATCTATTTTTATGTTAAATATTGACATACATCACGTAGATATTTTGAAAGCCTCATCTGTCATCTGTGTTTCATTTGTTATTTTCATTTTGATAAAAAATTTTTGATCAAAACATCATATAACATAGCAACAGATATTTATTTGTAGTTGTCATGATTTCGTACTAATTCAATTTTAATCTGTCTGAGAATGCTGTCAAGCAGTGAAACTATAGCCACAGAAAAGTTGAAGAACATCCTAGAACATCCAGAATTCGTAAGAGCCACTTGCTCCAGTTAAATTACGCGCTGGCTGCGTCCTTCACCAACGAAAACCAACAGTGAAGCCAGAGAAGTAGTCTTCAAGTCTATATGTAGTATATATTGAATATAACAACACATGCACGTCGACACGAATTATAATAAACTAATGGCTGATGCAATAAAAACCAGCACTACATGACGTCACGTCGTCATCCCAATAACCTGCTGACAATGACTGATGCCGTTTTTCCGTACAATACTGAAACTATTGTTTTGCGGACTCCAGCTTTTTAGTGAATTTTTATTTAAAAAAATTCACTAATAGAGAGGTATCGATGGTGAGACTTTGCAAAAATTCTTTCAAATGAGTGCGAACTAGGACCCCTAGAACCATATCCGGGGTCAGTTTCAATTTTTATATGTTTATATATATATATATATATATATATATATATATATATATATATATATATATATATATATATATATATATATATATATATATATATATATATATAAGGAATTTAAGTTTGGTACGTCAAAATCTGAAGTTTATTGAATTTGGTGTCATTTAGGATTCAACTTTCTAAATTATGTTATATGATACACCACAAGTCGTGTAAGACTTATTGTAATAACATAATGTATAATTTTTGCCAATAAAGAATAATAATAATTATAATATATATATATATATATATATATATATATATATATATATATATATATATATATATATATATATATAAATGGATCCAACCGCTAACTCAAAAAATAATTAACCGATTGCAATGAAACTTGGCAAGTGCCTTTCTTTTATTAATGGCTTGGATGAGTTCGTTAGTGAGAAAAATGAGACGGGGTTTTCCGGAAAATTTTTGAGTTTTCTTTCGAAAAAAAAATTTTTCTCCGAAAGTAACAAAGCTGTTTTAATGAAATTTAGCATATATATTGCCTCAGGAGAGATTCTACTGCGTACCAAAATTCATCTGTCTAAGCTTAGAGAAAATTGAGTTATTCAAATTTTAAATTTTCTTTTGAAACAATTTTTTTTCTCCAAAAGTTATTTTAATGAAATTTGGTGGATATCTTGTCCTAGGAAATATCTTACTACATACCAAAATTAAACTTTCTAAGATAATAGAAAACTGAGTTAATCAAATTTTTATAGCTCACTACAGTGTTAAAATCAATGGTATTTGCCTCACTATGTTAAACACGTGCGTGGGGGACTGACCGAATTCATTCCCAGTTGCTTTGATCTTCTCATATTCTCTGAACATGTTAAAAAACGTGGTATCTACTTCATTCCAAGTCACTATTAACCGACTATTTATTAAATCAAAAAAGTAAATTAAATCGATTGTCATAAAATATGTAGTGTATTAAGACTAAGGGAAAAAGAAATAAAACATATATAACTGTGCACATTTTGATTATATTTTAGGGTGTGCGGCGCACACCTAGCTTACTATGAGAAATCGCCACTGCTTGAGAGAGGTATTGTCACAGCATAATATCTTATTAAAGTTCATTTGTAAATAGGTTTAATTTATATATATATATATATATATATATATATATATATATATATATATATATATATATATATATATATATATATATATATATATATATATATATATATATATATATATATATATATATATATATATATATATATATATATATATACATATATATATATATATATATATATATATATATATATATATATATATATATATATATATATATATATATATATACCGAGTCTCAAAAAGGGACAGATTAATGTGTTATTATTCATTTTTTAAAAGAAGTAATTATTGTACTATAATATTAACGAAAATGTCAAAATTAATGGTGAGAATTTCTAAACTGTATTCTTAAGTAGTTAGAGATTAAATAATGAATATTGTTATTGTACACAATTTTAATGGTCAGGAGTGTGGAGAGGTGTTTATGAAAATAACAGAGATGTTTTATGGAAGCTGCACAAGCAAAATTAAAAGTGACAGTTATGACAATACTTTTTGATAAAAATTAGTTTTGAAATGTATACTTTCTAAATTGTGTTTTTGCAAGCACAAGCTAAGGCTTTTTTGTACAACACATTGTATAATTTTTTGGCAAATATATTACTATATATATATATATATATATATATATATATATATATATATATATATATATATATATATTGTTGCGTTTTCTCCGGGTTCTGGATAAGTGAGACTTTTAAATTTTAACAAAACAACTTTATTTACACTCTAAATATGGATACAATAAAATGTCTAGAATGTCTCTCTCACAAAACACTTAATTTACTGGCTTTACAATTACTACTCTCAACAAAAGTCACTAATCTGGTACTACAGTCACTACTCTCTTAACACTTTACACTGCTTCTTCAAGTCACTACCACATTCTCTTACTGAACTGAACTAACTCGGGCTGGCTGGATTTCGCTTTTATATACTCGCCGTACCTTCCCCTCCTTTCTAGAGCATTCCATTCCAGAACGTTCCAGGACCTTCTTTTACTAGAAGGTTCTGTGAATACAGATCGGTCCCGTGTGTATACAGGGGGATGTATATACAGGATGATCCAAATGTGGTCACCACTCCTATGTTACACAAGAGGTGTTTCTCGAACTATAAGATCTCTCTGCGTATACAGGGTGTAAGGGTTCTCTGCGTATACAGGGTGTATATACAGGGTGTTCGGAATGTGCAGACCTCAGTTATCCGTTCCGACGGGGTACAAGTTGGTAACTTCGTTATTTCTGGTCCTAGAGGGTTGAGACTTCGCCTGAGGGGGGTCACCCCAGGCACCCCCCCCCCGGGGGGTGGGGAGGCGGTGTTGCCAGATTGTGCAAAAATTCCCAGATGTTGGGGAAATTCTGGAGATGTGGCAACACCGCACCTACGTCTGTTGAAGTGCTTTGTAACACTGCCCCCCCTCCTTAAGACTGTTCGTCCCGAACAGTATTTACCGGCCGCCAACTTGGGGGTTCGTTGCCCCGATAGGGACTCAACCTCTCTATGTGAACAACTTTGGGTTTAGTTCTTGGAGACAGCTGGATTCAGTAGACTAGGTCGTTAATTTTCTTAGTCACCAAGTATGGCCCTTCCCATGGTTTCTGAAGTTTGGGACTGAGGCCCTTTCTCCTTGTTGGTTGGTACAGCCACACTGCATCACCTTCCTTGAATGTATGGGGTGTTGCTCTGCGATCCAAGCGCATCTTCATCCTGTCACTGCTTAAGAGGAGCCTATCTCTGACACATCTGTGTATAGTGCGCAGTTTTTTTTCTAGGTCGGCGACATACTCAGGTAACGTAGCTAGGTCCGCTATGTCCTCGTTCGGTGGTGGTCTCGTCATGTCGATTGGTAGCCGCATCTCTCTGCCGGTCAACATCATGGATGGAGTGTAGCCGGTAGATTCATGCTGAGAGCTTCTGTAAGCTAGGAGGAACAGAGGTATCAGCTTGTCCCAGGTTCTCTGATTCTCGTCAACAAACATAGCAAGATACTGATTGATGGTCCTGTTATGCCGTTCTACCATGCCGTCTGATTGAGGGTGGAGTGGCGTTGTTCTCGTTTTCTTTATGCCTAGCAAGTCCATTAGGCTCTTCCAGACCTCTCATTCGAAATTCCGGCCCTGGTCGGTGTGGATCTCCAAGGGTACGCCATGCCGTGATATGACATTTTCCATCAGGGCTTCTGCCACGGTCGTTGCCTCTTGGTTGGGGATCGGCGCAACTTCAGGCCATTTCGAGAAGTAGTCCATCGCCACCATTATGTATCTGTTCCCAGACTCTGTGATGGGAAAAGGTCCTGCGATGTCTACGGCAACTCTCTCCCACGGTGTACCTGAGATGTACTGCATCATTTTTCCTCTGGATCGGGTCTTTGGTCCTTTCTTTGAAGCACATTGGTCACACCTTTTGCACCATTCTTCCACGCTTCTTCGGCAGTTTATCCAATAGAAGCGGTCTCTCACTCTGGCAAGAGTCCTGTTGACCCCAAAGTGGCCTCCACTTCTACTATTGTGTAACTCTTGAAGAACACTGCTTATGCACTCACTTGGCACAACGGTCTGGTATATACAGTCTCTACCATCGGCAGTTTCCCATTTTCGAGTGATCATGTCATTCTTTAGACACAATGAGTCCCATTGTAGCCAGTAGCCTTTAACCTCCGCCCCAAACCGGGACACATCGTGCCACTCAGGTCTTTTCCCTTTTTGTAGCCATTCTCTAATATTTTTCAAGTCTGGATCTGTCTTCTGTGCGTCTCTGATGTATTCAAGATTTACGTCTAGATCGGTGTTATTCTCCTGTCCTGCCACCAGTTGTTTGATCTGATGAGTTACTTTGTCGATCTCTTTGTTCTCTTGTCGCTCGCAAAATTTACATTCATGCACTGAACATGGTCTTCTTGACAGGCTGTCTGCATTGGCGTGACTTCTTCCTCTTCGATGTTCAATCCGGAAGTCGTAGCTCTGCAGTTTCTCTATCCATCGTGCTATCTGTCCTTCGGGATTTCTAAAGTTCAGAAGCCATTGCAGAGCAGAGTGATCTGACCTCACGCGGAATGTTCTTCCGTACAGGAAGCTGTGGAAATGTTCGATGGATCTTACAACTGCCAGCAGTTCTTTCCGGGTTACACAGTAATTTCTTTCTGCTTTTCCGAACGTTTTGCTGAAGTAGCCTATCACAACTTCTTCTCCGGCTTGGAGCTGTGAGAGTACTGCCCCAATGCCATACTGGGAAGCATCGGTGTCCAGTATGAACAGTCCTTCGTCCCGAGGATAAGCCAGTATAGGAGCAGTGAGAAGACGATGTTTGAGTTCTCTAAAAGACTCTTGGCAATCTGGTGACCAGATGAACTCAACCTTATTTTCAGTCAGGCTATGCAGAGGTTTCGCAATGCTGCTGAAGTACTTCACAAAGCGTCGGTAGTAGCTGCAGTCCCAGAAAACTTCTGACCTCATGTTTGTTCTTCGGCACAGGCCAGTCTCTTACTGCCTTTATTTTCTCTGGATCAGTTTCTATCCCCTTCTCAGAAACGACATGTCCGAGGAAACTCACTTTCTTCTGGAAGAGGACGCATTTCTTGGGATTGAGTTGCAGATTGGCACCTCTCAGCCTGGAGAAAACCTGCTTCAGATTCGACAGGTGTTCATCGAAAGTCCTTCCAATCACCATGACATCGTCGAGATACACCAGGCATGTTTCCCATGTAAGTCCTCTCAGCACTAACTCCATTAGTCGCTCGAAGGTGGCAGGAGCATTACATAAGCCGAATGGCATGACCTTGAATTGGTACAACCCATTCCCGGTTGAAAAAGCAGTCTTCTCCTTATCGTCTTTATGGAGTTCTACTTGCCAGTAGCCACTTTTCAGGTCTAATGTAGAGAACCACTTTGATCCGGCCAAAGTGTTCAAAGTGTCGTCGATCCGGGGCAGGGGATAACTGTCTTTCTTGGTGACATCATTCAGCTTCCTATAGTCCACGCAAAATCTCATAGTGCCGTCTTTCTTGGTGACCAAAACTACTGGGGACGACCAAGGACTATTAGATTCCTCGATCACACCATCTTCCAGCATTTCGTTAACCATCGCCTTGATTTCTGATTGCTTGGCAAAAGGCAGTCTTCTCGGCGGCTGTCTAATTGGTCTTGCGTCGCCAGTATTAATTCTGTGTTGCACTAGACTCGTACGACCTGTGATTTTATCTTGAGCAAAAATATGGGCCTCCTCCAATACGAACTTCACTGCCATCTCCATCTCCATATTGTTCAATTGGCCCCATGAATTCTTGAACCGCTCTACTAATTCTACTGGCAGTCTTCTGTCTAATGCAGTGGGTGTCACGTTTTTGGACAACGTCACTCGGTCAATGGGTTCGCAAGTGGCTATCACCTCACCTTTCTTCAATGTGACCCTGTTAGTTTGTACGTTGGCCACTCTTATGGGTATTGTCTTCTTCGGGTCTACTAAGCATCGTGCGACGAGGGCACCATCACGTCTATCTTTTAGGGGCTCCGCTATGAGAGCAGACATACAATCAAGTTTCTTCTCTAGTCTGGCTCTGACAATCTTCTCACTGTTACCAGCAATCCGTGTATCCTCGTCGACAACAAGTCTCACCCTGGGATTAGCTTCGCCTGCTGTTGGAGATAAATACAACTCTTCGTTACCGATTTTCAAGATCTTATTCTGGAAGTCTACTGATAGGACATCTAAATCTTCCATTAAATCCAGGCCCAGAATAAATTCGTCGACGATTTCTGCGACGACAGCCCTTACCTGTAGCTCAGTACTGCCCAGCCTAATGTAAACAGTGGCCTCTCCATGCACGGGTATTCTATCTCCTTTTGCCGTCTCCAACACAGGCTGTTTATTGGTAGTGAGTGCTGACTTGTTTGGCAACATGTCTGGACGTACAACGGATCTAGTGGCACCAGTATCGATGGTGAAACTGCATTGTCTTCCGTCTATGCTGCCAGGTATAACGAGGCTCTCGTGGTAGCGTCGGATAGTGGAGACCTTTACTTTGGGGCCTTGGGACTCGCACGCCAGCTGCCGCCCCCTTACACTGGCGTCAGGTCGTTTCCCTGACGCCGCTCACTGTTGGTGTATTCTTGTCTTCTGCGAGCCACCTGTTGCGTTTGTGAGCACTGTCTACTTATGTGCCCTTTCCTACCACACTTGTAACATTCTATGTCTGACCAATCTGCTTTCGTCCTACGTGCCCCAACCGGTACAGTGAGCTTGTTTATGGCTTCTTTTATCATTTTCATTTCTTGTCTTAGTTCGGCTGTCGTGTCTGCAAAGTCCTCTATCTCCTTCACTTCGCGGAGCCTGTTGCGGCGAGGTTGAGATGCATTCTTCGCTGCTTCAAATTCCAAGCCATAAATTACGCAGTCCGTAAGTGTTTTGAACCTTCCGAGCCTTAAAGCTTGTTGCATTTCATTATCAAGTACCCCATCGATGAAGGTCTGGACGGTTATCTGGTTGACAAATTCTTCTGGGGCTTGGGGATATGCCAGTCGCACAAGTTTCTCCACTTCGGCACTAAATTCTTGCAGCGTCTCATTTGGCTTCTGGACCCTTGACTTTAGTTGTGTCTGGTAGACCTGGCTCATGTACTTGTTACCATATCTCAAATCTAGGGCCTGTATCACTGTTAAGTAGTTTTGCTGTTTCGACTCCGGGATGTTCTGGAGGATTTCTAGGGCTTTACCTCGAAGCGAGAGAATTAGAGCAGTTGCTGCCTGTTGTTCGCTCCACCCATTGCTGAGAGCTGCCGCCTCAAACTGCCTCCTGTACATGGGCCACGATGTTTCTCCGTCAAAAGTCGGCGGCTTCAAAGTTCCATGAGGCTGCTGCACGATTGGCATATCTTCTTCCCGACGATTTTGAACTGGGGACATTCCAGTAACTCCTCTTGGTTGAGTTCTGTCAGTCTGGCCCATCACCTGCTCTGTCAGTTCTCTATGTCTGACTTCTGTGCCTTTCATCATCATCTTCATTTGTTCTTTCAACCCTTCCACTTCTTCCCATCGTTTATTCAAATCCTCTGTTACATTTTCTACTTTCTTGTCCACATTTTCTACTTTCTTGTCCACATTTTCTACTTTCTTGTCCACATTTTCTATTTGTTCGTTGATCTGTTCAATTTCTTCTTTTACATCGACTCTTATATTGTGGAACATACTTCGGAGCTCTTCTTTATCTTCTTGTCGCCTCTGTTCCTCCTCTTGTCGTCTTCTCTCGTCTTCTTCGCGCCGTCTTCTTTCATCTTCTTGTCGCCGTTGTTCGTCTTCTTCGCGTTGCCTCTTGAGGTCTTCTTTATCTTCTTGCCGCCGTCGTTCGTCTTCTTCGCGCCGTCTTCTTTCTTCTTCTTGTCGTCGTTGCTCGTCTTCTTCACGTTGCTTTTTCAGTAAGTCCATCAACTCTTTGATTTCAGCCATCTTGTCGTAGTCAGTCGATCTGGTGTTTACCATTTACAGCTAGCTTGCTTGTTCACTTCTTCACTCACTTATCCCACACTTCTGACACCAAATTGTTGCGTTTTCTCCGGGTTCTGGATAAGTGAGACTTTTAAATTTTAACAAAACAACTTTATTTACACTCTAAATATGGATACAATAAAATGTCTAGAATGTCTCTCTCACAAAACACTTAATTTACTGGCTTTACAATTACTACTCTCAACAAAAGTCACTAATCTGGTACTACAGTCACTACTCTCTTAACACTTTACACTGCTTCTTCAAGTCACTACCACATTCTCTTACTGAACTGAACTAACTCGGGCTGGCTGGCTTTCGCTTTTATATACTCGCCGTACCTTCCCCTCCTTTCTAGAGCATTCCATTCCAGAACGTTCCAGGACCTTCTTTTACTAGAAGGTTCTGTGAATACAGATCGGTCCCGTGTGTATACAGGGGGATGTATATACAGGATGATCCAAATGTGGTCACCACTCCTATGTTACACAAGAAGTGTTTCTCGAACTATAAGATCTCTCTGCGTATACAGGGTGTAAGGGTTCTCTGCGTATACAGGGTGTATATACAGGGTGTTCGGAATGTGCAGACCTCAGTTATCCGTTCCGACGGGGTACAAGTTGGTAACTTCGTTATTTCTGGTCCTAGAGGGTTGAGACTTCGCCTGAGGGGGGTCACCCCAGGCACCCCCAGGGGGGGGGTGGGGAGGCGGTGTTGCCAGATTGTGCAAAAATTCCCAGATGTTGGGGAAATTCTGGAGATGTGGCAACACCGCACCTACGTCTGTTGAAGTGCTTTGTAACAATATATATATATATATATATATATATATATATATATATATATATATATATATATATATATATATATATATATATATATATATATATATATATATATATATATATATATATATATATATATATATATATGTGTGTGTGTGTGGGTGTGTGTATCCGTCTGATAACTCAAAAATAATCAACCGATTTTGATGAAACTTGGCGAGTGCCAATGGCTTGGATGAGTTTGTTATCCAGAAAAATCGAACGGGGTTTTCCGGAAAAATTTTGAGTTTTCTTTCAAAAAAAATTTTTTTTCTCCGAAAGTAACAAACTTCTTTTAATGAAATTTACTATATATGTTGCCTTAGGATAGATCTTACTACGTACCAAAATTCAACTTTCTAAGTTTAGAGAAAATTGAGTTATTCAAATTTTAAATTTTCTTTTTACAAACTTATTTTAATGAAATTTTGTGGATATCTTGCCTTAGGAAAGAACTACGTATTAAAATTAAACTCTCTAAGTTTATAGAAAATTGAGTTATTTAAATTTGAAGCATTTAATAAAAATTCACTACCATAACGCACTTGCTGCGTCCCGAGTTTTTTACTATTCAACGATTTCAGTATCTGATAATAACTACAAAATGCCATGAAAATATAGCTGTGAGCTTAGTTTCGTAAAAAATGGACTAATTCCGTTCTTCCCCTGATGCCTTAAATTTGTTCTCTATTTTATCTTTCCTGAATGTCGTGCATTTTGTGTTATTTGGAGCTGTCGTGACAACATACTACCTAGCTCCGCACCGAGGTGGCGACACTGTCGTACATCTCACAATGTTCTAGGAGGCTGGCTACCATAGCCCTATTACTTTATAGGTGTGTTCTCGCTCTGATTAGTATAACGCACTGACGAGCTCTAATTAGAGCGAAACCGGTCCGCGTTTCTAATTACGGTAAGAATACATCTACCCTTACAAAATATCAATTAAAATTTCGTTAGTTACTTCCTCAGCATCTAATAAAGCTGATTTAAGGTGATTTATTCTGCCAAATAAAATAGTAAACAATGTTTTCGTGAAGTGCGTATTCAACATTTTTTTCATCACTATTTCCCTTGTAGAAACCAATTAATCTAAGCGTAATTTTTTTTCGAATGCTTTAAATTTTGTGTTAATGCAAAATCATAGATACAAATCAGTATTAATAAAGTAATTATAAGTACAAGCTGTGTTATGGTCTTATCTAACTCAGTTGTTAATTAGGCCATAAAATTACACTGTTGATAACAATAAATAATTGTGACATTGAAAATAACTTCATTAATTTTTATCTACACCTACATAATAAACTGGACAGAGTCGCGTGTTTCAAATTTATCTTTTCCTTGAATCTCCTTGACCATATCAAACACGAGTGGTTTTTTTTTTCCGGCCCCCAAGATGTGCCGGAACTAACACCTCATTTAACTTCTACAACTACTATGTATACTTGGTATATTTTAATGGAGCACGAATATTCGGATGTAAATCCACATGCTACAGTAACCCACCATTTCCAAAGAGAATTTAAAATAAATGTGTGGGCAGGTATTGTTAGAGGACATTTGGTTGGGCCGGTTATTTTACCGAACCGCTTAAACGAGGCAACATATTAGCCTTTCTTGCATCATGTTCTTCCTGAGGTACTGGATGAGCTGCCCTTACAACAGCGCAACGAAATGTGGTTTACGCATGATGGGGCGCCACCACATTTCACTACAATTGTACGTGGATTTTTAAGCCAACAGTTTCCAAATCGCTGGATAGGTCATGGAATTGATTTCCCTCAACATTGGCCAGCACGATCACCAGACTTAAATAAATGTGACTTTTGTCTCCTGGGGGGTGGGGGGTTGTCTTTGAAAGAAAAGAATATGTTTATTTAACACCAGCTCAAACTGCGGAAGATTTGTGGAGTCGCATTAATAATAAGTAGACCATTATTAAAAGTGACATCCAATTACTTTAATTTTTTAGGAAGGTTGCAGTTATATGTGAGAGAAAATAGAAGTCATTTTGAACGATATCTGTAGTGTCCTTTATGTTTTTTTAGTGAATTTTCTTTTAAAAATTCACTATTGAGGAGATCCCGACTTTTGAATTTGGAAAAATTCCTTCAAATGAGCACTAATTAGGCCCCGGAGAACACATATCTGGGGTAAGTTTCAATTTTTATATGTTATATATATATATATATATATATATATATATATATATATATATATATATATATATATATATATATATATATATATATATATATATATGTATGTATCACACCGATAACTCAAAAAAATAATGGGCCGATTTTGATCAAATTTGGTGAATACCTTCCTTTTGGCAGTGGCTTGGATAAGTTCGTTAGCCAGCAAAATCCCCTCAGTTGAAATAGATTAAACAATGATTTGTTTTAATTAGACAGACGGGTTCTCTCGGTCAGTAACAGTTCTGAGCTGACCTTAAATGTATGGAATTTCGACCACGAAATTATAATACATGTTTGTAAGAAAATAAATTCGGGACTCAGCGAGTGCGTTATGGTAGCGAATTTTTATTGAATGTCTCAAATTTGAATAGCGCAATTTGCTATTTACCTATAAGGTTCGTTGGCCAGGAAACTATTTTTTTTCGAGAACATTTTAAGTTTATTTTCGAACATTTTTTGTGCATTTTCAAACAGTAAAGTTATTTTGTTAAAATATGGTACATTGTTTCTACCATATATGTTACACTGGTAACCAAATTTGACGTCTGCTTTCTTAAAAAAACACATATTTGCTTTTTAACACATTTTTATGAAAATTCACTATCATAACGCACTTGCTGCGTCCAGACTTTTTAGTGAATTTTCTTTAAAAAAATTCACTTATGAAGAGATCCCGACTTTTGAATTTTTTTAAATATCTTCAAATGAGCGCTAATTAGGCCACCCAGAACACATATCCGGGATCAGATTCCATTTTTATCTGTTTATATATGGGCCGATTTTGATTAAATTTGGTGAGTACGTTCCTTTTGCAAATGGCTTGGATAAGTTCGTTAGCCAGGAAAATCGGCCTAGGATTTCCCGGAAAATTTTGTGTTTTCTTTCGAAAAAAATTGTAAAAATTATATATCTCCGGAATTAACAAAGTAATAGCAGCCAAAGTTGGTACGCGGGGTTATATCATTATATGTAAGTTACTCACAAAATTTAGCTCTGGAAGTCAAAAGAAAAAAAAGCTATAGGGATTTAAATAAAAATTAATTGGGATTTTCCTCAAAACGTCAAAGTTGCGATTTAAAACGTCAAAAATTGGCAACATTTAGGCAAATTTCTTGAATATAATACGGGCTATAGAAAGAAAATATCTCAAGAAGAATGTTTTACAAACCCTTAGTCTTAGTTTCAACCGTAATTGTCCTTCATTTTGCTAAAATATTTACAGAAAATTCATTTAAGATAGACCCTCTCTCTGATGCTTGACAGTAGCCTTAGCTATAGAGTTTATCGTTTAATGGTATATAATTTTTGTCGAATTTTCGTAAAAAAATCAATAAATTTCAATATATCCGTTATTATACAAGATACGAAAAAAAATTGTATACATTAATTATAGGGTGTCTTGAGCTACATCTTAAAAATATTTCTACAATCACAGGTGGCCCATAAGTCGCTGGTGATACAAATTCTATTATTTTTTTTTAAGCAAACACGTCTTATGTTATTGCATTTTTGCATTTTTCATCGAAATATAATGCATGTTTGTAAGAAAAGAAATTCTGGACGCAGCAAGTGAGTTATGGTAGCGAATTTTGATCAAATGCTTCATATTTGAATAGCTCAATTTGCTGTTAACCTATAAGGTTGATCAGGAAACATGTTTTTTCGGGAACACTTTAAGTTTACTTTCGGAAATTTTTATACATTTTCAAACAATAAAGTTATTTTGATGAAACATGGCACTTTATTTTTATTATATAGGTTATACTGGTAACGAAATTTGATTCCTGCTTTCTTAAAAAACACACACATATTTGCTATTAAAAACATTTTTATGAAAATTCACTACCATAACGCGCTTGCTGTGTCCAGAATTTTTTGTTTATTAGTTTTTAATAGCGTTTCTTAAACTTCAAACATGTTAGTGTTTAATAAAGTCTTCGAAATACATAATTTTGTTTTGATCTCAACTCTGTGTTTGTGTGTGTTTTTTGTTTCTTTAACATCATCTTATTTCCGCGACTATGGCCAATCACCGACGCCAGGGAGCAGTTTCACCACACTATCCTGGAATTTTTTTCGAACCCCTGCCTTTCTGTAAGGAGAGTAGGCATCTTTAACGTGCCCAACATCGCATTGACACGGGGCCGACAGCATTACGCCCCCTCCGAAGGGCGGAACGTGCAGACATTCAACTTGCCCAAATACAATGCGAGAAACCTCGGTTCATGTTAATGTTACAGTTTGTACTGAAAAAGTGAAAGGAGAATCCTGGGATCGCACCTAGTACCCTTCGGTTCAGAGGCACACGTTCTTACCTCTGAACCACCGAGGCTCTGATCTCAACTCTAAAAATCTTAATGTTCTCGAAAACAGGTGGTTTGTCGAAAAATTGACAAGATGAGAAAAAGAGAGAAAATTTAATTTGCTATAAAACTGATGGATTTTCACTTTTAATTGGGTTAGGGTTTTAAGAACCAAATAATTAAAAGGGTGACACACTTCTAATTCACCCCTTTTAAGTGAATTTTCTTTAAAAAAATTCACTAACGAGGAGATACGGACTTTTGAATTTTGAAAAAGTTTCTTCAAATGAGCGCTAATTAGGCACCCTATAACACATATCCGGGGTCCGTTTCAATTTTTATATGTTTATATATATATATATATATATATATATATATATATATATATATATATATATATATATATATATATATATATATATATATATATATATATATATATATATATATATATATATCACACCGATGACTCAAAAAATAATGGGCCGATTTTGATTAAATTTGCTGAAGACCTTCCTTTTGCAAGTGGCTTGGATAAGTTCGTTAGCCAGGAAAATCGGCCCTGGTGTTCCCGGAAAATTTTGTGTGCTCTTTCGAAAAAAAATTATATCTCCGGAAATAACAAAGTAAGGATAACCAAATGTAGTACACGATATTATATGATTATAGGTAAATTACCTACCAAAATTTAGGTCTGCAATTAAGATACAAAAAAGTTAGAGGCATTTAAAGAAAAATAAATTGAGGTTTTCTTCAAAATGTCAAAGGCTCGATTTAAAACGTCAAAATTGGCAACATTTAGGCAAAGAACTTTAAACTAATACGGGCTATAGAAAGAAAATGTCTCAAGAAGAATGATTTACAAACCCTGAAGTCTTAGCTTCAACCGTCATGGTCCTTCATTTTACTAAAATGTTTCCAGAAAATTCATTTCAAATAGACCTTTTCTCTGATGCTTTGGCAGTAGTCTTCGCTGTAGAGTTTATCGTTTACTGGTATATAATTTTTGTCGAATTTTCGTAAAAAAATCAATAAAGCTCAATATATTCGTTATTATACAAGATACGAAAAAAAATGTATACATAAACTATAGGGTGTCTTGAGATACATCTTAAAAAAGTATTTCTACAATCACAGGGTTGCCCATAAGTCGTTGGTGATACAAATTTTCTTTTTTTTTTTTAATCGAACACGCCTTATGTTATTGCATTTTTGCATTTTTGCTTCAAATTTGGATAGCTCAATTTGCTTTTAACCTATAAGGTTCGGGAACACTTTAAGTTTACTTTCGGAAATTTTTGTACATTTTCAAACAATAATAACATTCTGTGTCCACTGCCCTGCAAATCACCCTGTATATATATATATATATATATATATATATATATATATATATATATATATATATATATATATATATATATATATATAAGGATCACACCGATAACTCAAAAAATATTGAGCCGATTTTGATAAAGTTTGGCATGTACCTTGCTTTTGTAAGTGGTTTGGATAAGTTCGTTAGCCAGGAAAATCGACCCAGTTTTTCCGGAAAAAGTTTAAGTTTACTTTCGTAAAACATTTTTATCTCCAAAAATTAAAAAAGCTATGGTAATCAAATTTGGTACACAGGGTTATGACAATAAAAGGAAACTATACAAAATTTAGATTTCTATGTTACAGGAAAAAAAGTAATTAAAGAATATTTGGTGCCAGATCATTTCTATTAAAATTCACTACCATAACGCACTAGCTGCGTCTAGACTTTAATTGATATGCATTGGCTATGATAAAAAAAGTATTCTGACTTACCTCCCTTAACCCTTGAATCCCTGACAGAATAAGTTAAATCTTGAAAATCGATGTTAACTGGATGTCTTTTAGCAATTTTATTCAGTTTCTTCAACGGTTTAGGTCGCAGAGGCTGAGTACTGCAACTTGTTTCACTCATTGTAACTACTTTACAAAATAATTTCAGTTAAAATATCAACAACAGTAACGCTAAAACAATATCAACAGAAATAGATAAACGGCGAGCGAAATCAAGCAGCTGAAAGCATGAATGCGTAAAAGAACGCGACGAGGTTGACACTAAAACCGTAACATACCGTCTGAAGAAGGTGCACACGGTTGGAAAGCCACTTCCTCGGCGAAATTATTGCAGAGTAGGCTTTGTTTATAACTGAAGCGTGGAACGGAATGTATGCGAACTGACGTCATGCCTTGATAGCGGTCGAGTTTTGTTTTGATTATTTTATTTTACATGCGACTTTTGTCGCTGGTAAACAGGTAGCTTTATTGAGAGATTAAATTACATTTAGTCTCTGTTCTTTGCAGTAATACCATCTAATGAAATATTATATTGACATCAGTAACGGCTCGTGCCTTAATGTACTGGGGGTGCGCAAGAAAAAAAAGTTCGGGACGCAGCAAGTGCGTTATGGTAGTGAAATTTTATTAAATGCTTCAAATTTAAATACCTCAAGTTTCTATGAACTTAGAAAGTTGAATTTTGGTGTATAGTAGGGTCTTGCCCGGGGCAACATATCCACCAAATTTCATCAAAATAATTTTGTAATTTTCGGAGAAAAAGTATTTTTTTCGAAAGAAAATTCAAAATTTAAAAAACTTAGTTTTCTATAAATATAAAAAGTTGAATTTTGGTATGTGGTAAGGTCTTTATCAAGGCGATATATCCACCAAATTTCATTAAAATAACTTTGTAACTTTCTGAGAAAATTTGAAACACTTCATTTTCTATAAACTTAGAAAGTTTAATTTTGATGTATAGTAGGTTCTTACCCAAGGCAACATATCCACCAAATTTCATTAAAATAACTTGGTAATTTTCGGAAAAAAATTTTTTTTTAAAAGAATGCTCAAAATTTTTCCGGAAAACCTTGTCCGACTTTCCTGGCTAACGAACTCATCCAAGCCATTAATAAAAGAAAGGCAGTTACCGAGTTTCATCGAAATCGGTTAATTATTTTTTAAGTTAGCGGTTGGATATATATATATATATATATATATATATATATATATATATATATATATATATATATATATATATATATATATATAAATTGAAACTGACCCCGGATATGGGTTCTAGGGTTACTAGTTCGCGCACATTTGCACATTTGAAAATTTTTTTGCAAAGTCTCACCATCGATACCTCTCTATTGGTGAATTTTTTAAATAAAAATTCACTAAAAAAACCTACTTACTAAACTTAATAATTATTAACTACTTACCAAGTTTTCCTCTAGTTAGTTATACGTAGTTATAGTAGATAAAAAGTCTCTTAAAAAGTTAACCTTTAAATGTATAATATTATGAATGAATTAATCACAGTATCACAATTATTTTGTCCACTTATTAAGCAACCCGAAGTAGTGGCCATCATAATAATAATAATTGTCTTGTTAGAACAAGTAAACAGCAACGAAATGATCTAATTAAAAATCAATCCGACGCGAAGGCGAAAATTACTAGGTAGTAGGTACACACGCTCTGCCAAAAGTCCACTACAAACTGAAGTGTGTAATTTTATAGCGCACAACAGATTGCTTATTCGGTCGTTTTCGACGAAGATCATCAATATTCGGGGATCATTTCGCACTGAAGTATCGCATTTCCTGGAGAGCACCGAAAAATACACACCGCCGCCTGACTGCTTTATATGGATATGGATGTATATAACGTCTGCAATGATTAACACTATACTTATTCTGATTCTCTATTCTGTATTCTGTATTAATGGCGGCCGACTTTCTGCGATCCTCGATATACTAATTTTGTTTGTGGAATGCAGGAGGTAAAAAAGGAAATAAAAATTTATTAAAATATAGCATAGCAAAAATATTATTTTTTCCACGGCAGGCGGCAGTACGCGCGCATGGGCTCACTTATTGAGGAGCCGCCCCTCATTGTCATTCACTCATACAGTGTGGACCGCAGTTATCGAATATAACGCTCAGACACGTCAACAATTTTTTTTGTTTCACACCTTTTAGTATTAGTTTTTACCCCTTGTTGATTTTTTTTTTCAAACAGCAATCCCAGCATTTTTTGACGAAAATTGAAAGAGTGTATCTTTCTCTTTTTTTATTTCAGCAACACGCCACGAGGGCTTACAGCCTAAATACAATCGTACCGTGGGTGTCGACAAGGGGGAAAGAGGCAACTTGTTAATTCTGGACTTGAAGGTTTGGGGGTTCGGAGGAGAAAAAAAACATGTGCCGGCAAGGAATTCCACAACTTGGAAGTCCTCGGGACAAGAGAGCGGGCATAACAAGATTGTTCTATGTCTGGTGACCTGGACAGTAAAAGGGTACATTCGCTGTTCCCCTGGTAGATCTGCTGGGGGCAGCAGGTGGAGGAACTATGGAAGAAAGCTCCTCTGAGCAGTGCCCGTGCGGATATCTATAAAAGAGAGAGTGAGAGAGAGATCACCAACGGCACGTCGGTGGGCAAGGGATGGCAGCCTTTGGGTGAGGGTAGGGTCACCGATGAGACGTATAGCTCTCTTCTGAATGGAGTCCAGGATAGCAAGTGTAGAAGCGGCAGCAGTACCGCAGATGTGGGAGCAGTATTCGAGGTTTGGTCTTATTTGTGAAGTGTATAAAGTATAGAGATTAGCTGGTGAAAAGTATTTGCGAGCCCGGAAGAAAAAACCTAATTTCTTAGCAGCTGATTCTGCAATTGATGTGACATTTTGGTGCCAATTGAGATTTCGATCCACAGAAATGCCAACAAGTGAAAATGACACATTATTTTGAATAACTTGGTTGTTCATTGCGATGGGTTTAGGGCTGGTGTGTCTCTTGTGAGAAAGAAAGCAAGACTGAGTTTTGGTGGGGTTGAATTGTACAAAATTTATACTTCCCCAGTCTAATATTTTTTGGAGACCACGGAGACAGAACAATCCATGAGTCTGCGATTCTCATATAATCGTGCTAAAGACACAGGCTTAGACTATTGTGTATTTGAGTGGAGGGTTATGTCGTCCGCGTAACTGTGAACTGGGTTGGATGTGCTAGAGAGGAGGTCATTGATGTGGAGAAGAAACAAAGTAGGGGCTAAAGCTGAACCTTGACAAACTCCTGCATTAATTGGATATAGTTTAGAGGAATGGCCATCCACGACAACGGAAATGCTCCGGTTGGAGAGGAAATTTGCTGTCCAGGTACAGAGTTTTGGTGGTAGGCCATAGGCCGAGAGTTTATTAAGCAGCGCTGTGTGCCAGACCTGATCGAATGCTTTGGATATGTCTAGAGCGACAATCTGGGATTCACCATGTAGTTCCATAGACTTGTTCCAAGAATGGGTGACAAAGGAAATGAGGTCAGCAGTTGATCTGCGCTGACGGAGTCCATACTGCCTGTGTTTTTCAAGAAATTTTAGTAATTCGGTGTTTATATACTTTTCCATCACTTTAGAGACGACTGAAAGGAGAGAAATAGGCATGTAGTTGCTAGGAAGCGCTTTGGGTCCTTTCTTGGGGATGGGTTGTACTCGAGCAGTTTTCCAGTTACTAGGGAATATGCAACTATTGTAAGATGTCTGTAACAGACGAGTTAGGACAGGAGCAAGTTCTGGTGCGCATTTTTTGAGAACAATTGCTGGTATCTCGTCAAGCACAGGGCAGAGCCATGTAAGGGAACCTGAAATATGGTGATTTAATGCAACATATCCCCATACTAAGTTGCACCCCTGAGCAGTTATATGCCTTCAAAATGGGTTTTAAATTTCCAAAAAAAAAAACAATATCTCAGTAATACTCCAACTTAGAAAAACCAAATTTGGTACACGTTTTGGGTGTACCAAGAGCATTAATCGATGGTGAGTAGATTTCACTTGAAACATTTCAAAGAGTTGAATAAGGTGATGGCCCCAAAAAATGTGACAGAATATTTTAACCTATTGACGGATTTAAAAAAATATTATTTCATTTTATGGGGAAGTAAATTCTAAACCTTTTTGCCGCTTGTTATTATTCAAAAAACATTTGTCGTTTTCAAACAAAAAGCCGAATAACTAAAGACATAAGCTTAAAATCATCAAAAATTCAATAGAAGCCTATGAAATTGTCATTTTGGAGAATTTTTATAACTTATCGGTAGCAACTTTTTTTTATTTCTGTTGTTTGTTTTCTAATAAATTATACTTATTCACACTTTTTCCCTGATTGTCAAATTTGACGTATAGATATTTTTATTGGCAAATATTGAATTTTCTATGATTTTTAGTAACAGCGATAAAATATGTTTCTTTAGTTATTTGTGTTTTTCTTGAAACCAAGATAGTTTTTTTGAAAATAACAGTAGTAACAAAAGTTTTAAAGTAAAATTCCTCATAAAATAAAATAGTAATTTATTAAATCGACCATATGTTAAAAAACTGTGACCTTTTAAGGGCGCATCACCCCTAATCAACTCATTCAAATGCATCAATTGAGCTCTACTACTCATTAATGTTCTTAATATACTCAGAATGTGTACCAAATTTGATTTTTTTTAAATTAAAGTATAACGCAGATATTGATTTTCTTCGAAATTGAAAACCCCATTTTGAAGGCCTATAACTGCTCTGTGTCGCTTCTTATGCGAAACACCCTGTGTACATTTACTGAATGACACAGAAATGAGGGAAATGCAAAGCCATGAAATATTTGATTTATCTTCAAAATTTACTAATTTTCCTCCATTTAACTGTTCTTGTATATATTTTCGTATAAGCAAGCCCAACTCGCCATATATGTTATCTTCTATCACTCACCCTTGTGTAGGTTACCATCATTCTAGTGGCTACACACATCTGTAAACTCACGTTCAGACACTTATAAGTCAACAATTCGAGTATTGCGCATTTATTCAGATTAATTAATATAACAAATGCAAAGAAACGTTTGTGAATAAAACATTAATAAAAGCATCTTTAATTTCAATAACATAAAAATAAAATAAATAAAGATACAGTTCTTCGAGTTACCAGAAAATTTTATAACAAAACACAAAGCTTCCGAGATGAATATTCATGGTTATTTCCACTAAAGTAACTTGAAATTTGGCTAGACTATTGATTCTACAGACTTTCAGTGTGGTATTAAAGAAATTGCATTACATAATAGTACTTATACCATTCCTAGAATACAACTAAATTGGTCAGAATATGCCACAAAATCACACTCACTTGCACTTACACAAAACTACAACTAAAAGTCATCGATCAGACCTTTTGACCCTTGCCTTGTATGGTTGCTCTCTGCTTTGCTGCCACGGACTTGATTTTGACTTCTAAAGCTATTTCCATATCCAGATGCCCGATGTTTGTCACCAACAGCTTGTATATTCTGGTTGTGAAAGCATATTTTTTAAAAGCGATTGTGTATCTGATAAATTGCAAGTTTTATTGTACACAGCTCATCTACCTACCATATGTTCAGGTCCAGATTTTCTACTCTTCTGATACTTCTTACAGCACTTACTTTTTCTGCCTGAGTAAAAAGCCTCAGATGTTGCCTACACAATTCTATAGATTTGCAGTATTCTTGCACTTTTAATAGGGTAATATCAGTTTTCTTAATAATCCTTTGTTGTACTTGCTTGTCGTAGAGACTCAGAATTAATTTATATTTGATTGTCCAACCTATGTATGGATTTTTATAATTATACAGATACATCCATAACTAGCGGGTTGCTTTTTCACTACAAACTGTAACATTAACATTAACCGAGGTTCTTGTATTGTATTTGAGCAAGTTGAATGTCTGCACGTTCCGATCTTCGGTGGCGGCGTAAAGCCGCCGGTCCCGTGTCCATGCGATGTTGGGCACGTTAAAGATCCCTACCCTCCTTACAGAAAGGCAGGGTTTTGGCAAAATTTCCAGGATAGTGAGGTGAAACTTTTCCCTGGCGTCGGTGATTGGCATTAGTCGCGGAAATAGGCTGACGTTAAAGAAACAAAGCACACACATAAGATTTCATATTGCCCAGAATGTCGTTAATTTATGTATTAACTGTTAGTCCCCTTCATTTTATTAAAATATTTTAAAAAAATGCATACTTGTGCTTGTAATAGATTTTAGCTTTATTTCCATATTTTAGGGACAGTTGTATAAGCAGTAAGAATCTCTGATAGCTCGGTGGAGAAATTTCACATAAACACATCATACACAGATCATTACATGATTATTTAATAACGGAAGTAGAAGATAGTTAAACTTGTCCTTAATTGTACATTGCAAGTACAGCTAAATGAAGGAAATGTAGTACAGAGAAAACATAAATTCTTTTCTTTTTTGTAAGAACTGTGATCTTAATTTTACCTTCCTGCTTTAATTATTAGGAAAACAAGGAAATGCTTCAGTTGTACTGTTATTATCAATGGAGTTTCGTATAAACATATATATATATATATATATATATATATATATATATATATATATATATATATATATATATATATATATATATATATATATATATATATATATATATATACATTGTGTGCCAATTAAAACTTCCCATCTAGAAATTATCGGAAGTAAAAGAAGAAGAAAAAATCTCGGGACGCAGCAAGTGCGTTATGGTAGTGAATTTTCATAAAACTATTTTTTAATAGCAATAATGTGTGTTTTTTTAAGAAAGCAGGCATCAAATTTGGTTACCAGTATAATCTATATAGTAAAAACAATGTGCCATGTTTCATCAAAATAACTTTATTGTTTGAAAATGTAAAAAAAAAATTCCGAAAGTAAACTTAAAGTGTTCCCGAAAAAACTCGTTTTTTGGTCAACCTTATAGGTTAATAGCAAATTGAGCTATTCAAATATTAAGCATTTGATCAAAATTCGCTACCATAATGCACTTACTGCGTCCAGATTTTTTGTTCTTACAAACATGCATTATATTTCGATGGAAAATGCAAAAATGCAATAACATAAGGCATGTTTGATTAAAAAAAAAAAGAAAATTTGTATCACCAACGACTTATGGGCCAGCCTGTGATTGTAGAAATAATTTTTTAAGATGTAGTTTAAGACACCCTATAATTAATATATACAAATTTTTTTCATATCTGGTATAATAACAGATATATTGAGCTTTATTGATTTTTTTTACGAAAATTCTACAAAAATTATATACTATTAACGATAAACTCTATAGCTAAGACTACTGCCAAGCGTCAGAGAAAGGGTCTATTTGAAATGAATTTTATGGAAACATTTTATTAAAATGAAGGACAATGAAGGTTGAAACTAAGACTTCAGGGTTTGTAAAACATTCTTCTTGAGACATTTTATTTCCATAGCCCGTATTAGATTCAAGTTCTTTTCCTAAATGTTGCCAATTTTGACGTTTAAATCGCAACTTTGACGTTTTGTGAAAACCCCCAATTTATTTTTGTTTAAATGCCTATAACTTTTTTGTCTTTTGACCTACAGAGCTAGATTTTTGTAGGTAACTTGCGTATAATGTTATAAACCCACGTATAAAATTTGGTTGCCCTTACTTTGTTAATTTTGGAGATATAAACTTTTTTCGAAAGAAAACACAAATATTTCCCGGAAAACCTCGTTGGATTTTCCTGGATAACAAACATATCCAAGCCACTTGCAAAAGGAAGGTACTTACCAATTTTGACGTTTAAAATCGCGATTTTGACGTTTTGAAGAGAACCCAAATTTATTTTTTTTGAATGCCTTTAACTTTTTTGCCATTTAACCTACGGAGCTAATTTTTTGTAGGTAACTTGCCTGTAATGATATAAACCCGCGCATGAAATTTGGTTGCCCTTACTTTGTTAATTTTGGAGATGTAAATTTTTTTCGATTTTTTTTTCGAAAGAAAACACAAAATTTTCCGGTAAAACCTTGGCGGATTTTCCTGGCTAACAAACTTATCCAAGCGACTTGCGAAAGGAAGGTATGTGCCAAATTTTATCAAAATCGGTCCATTATTTTTTAAGTTATAGGTGTGACACATAAATATATATATATATATATATATATATATATATATATATATATATATATATATATATATATATATATATATAACTCGATATCCGCAATAGTTTTAGAATTGTGATAGTTTTTGTAAAAAATTATTTTTGTTTTTTTCGAACAGTCTTCACACCTCTCTAAATTGAAAAATTCTTGAGTTACATAAGAACTGATTTTACTCCGACATTTAACTAGGTTTAAAGTATAGGCGGACACAATTTGAGCTTAATCTCAGACGACCAAAAAAATTTTGGCTCAAAAAAGAACACGATGGAAAAATTGCGAAAAAATGAAAGTCCACCAAATTCGATAAAAATCATATATAATATGAAGGGACATTAATGGATAAAAATCAAATAATCTGTAACTCGATATCTGCAATAGTTTTAGAATTGTAATAGTTTTTGTAAAAAAAAATTATTTTTTTTCGAACAGTCTTCAAACCTCTCTAAATTGAAAAATTCTTGAGTTACATAAGAACTGATTTTACTCCGACATTTAGCTAAGTTTAAAGTAGGGCGGACACAATTTGAGCTTAATCTCAGACCAAAAAAATTTTGGCTCAAAAAAGAACACGACTTATACCTAGTATGGAAAAATTGCGAAAAAATGAAAGTCCGCCAAATTCGATAAAAATCATATATAATATGAAGGGACATTAATGGATAAAAATCAAATAATCTGTAACTCGATATCTGCAATAGTTTTAGAATTGTGATAGTTTTTGTAAAAAATTATGTTTGTTTTTTTCGAACAGTCTTCAAACCTCTCTAAATTGAAAAATTCTTGAGTTACATAAGAACTGATTTTACTCCGACATTTAACTAAGTTTAAAGTATGTGCAAACACAATTTGAGCTTAATCTCAGACCAAAAAAATTTTGGCTCAAAAAAGAACACGACATAGTATGGAAAAATTGCGAAAAAATGAAAGTCCGCCAAATTCGATAAAACTCATATATAATATGAAGGGACGTTAGTGGATAAAAATCAAATAATCTGTAACTCGATATCTGCAATAGTTTTAGAATTGTGATAGTTTTTGTAAAAAATTATTTTCGTTTTTTTCGAACAGTCTTCAAACCTCTCTAAATTGAAAAATTCTTGAGTTACATAAGAACTGATTTTACTCAGACATTTAACTAAGTTTAAAGTATGTGCAAACACAATTTGAGCTTAATCTCAGACCAAAAAAATTTTGGCTCAAAAAAGAACACGATAGTATGGAAAAATTGCAAAAAAATGAAAGTCCGCCATATTCGATAAAACTCATATATAATATGAAGTAACGTTAATGGATAAAAATCAAACAATCTGTAACTTGATATCCGCAATAGTATGGAAAAATTGCAAAAAAATGAAAGTCCGCCATATTCGATAAAACTCATATATAATATGAAGTAACGTTAATGGATAAAAATCAAATAATCTGTAACTTGATATCCGCAATAGTTTTAGAATTGTGATAGTTTTTGTAAAAAATTATTTTTGTTTTTTTCGAACAGTCTTCAAACCTCTCTAAATTGAAAAATTCTTGAGTTACATAAGAACTGAACTGAACTCCGACATTTAACTAAGTTTAAAGTATGTGCAAACACAATTTGAGCTTAATCTCAGACCAAAAAAATTTTGGCTCAAAAAAGAACACGACATGGAAAAATTGCGAAAAAATGAAAGTCCGCCATATTCGATAAAAATCATATATAATATGAAGGGACGTTAATGGATAAAAATCAAATAATCTGTAACTCGATATCTGCAATAGTTTTAGAATTGTGATAGTTTTTGTAAAAAATTATTTTTGTTTTTTTCGAACAGTCTTCAAACCTCTCTAAATTGAAAAATTCTTGAGTTATATAAGAACTGATTTTACTCCGACATTTAACTAAGTTTAAAGTCTAGGCGGACACAATTTGAGCTTAATCTCAGACCAAAAAAATTTTGGCTCAAAAAAGAACACGACTTATATAGTATGGAAAAATTGCGAAAAAATGAAAGTCCGCCAAATTCGATAAAACTCATATATAATATGAAGGGACGTTAATAGATAAAAATCAAATAATCTGTAACTCGATATCTGCAATAGTTTTAGAATTGTGATAGTTTTTGTAAAAAATTATTTTTGTTTTTTCGAACAGTCTTCAAACCTCTCTAAATTGAAAAATTCTTGAGTTACATAAGAACTGATTTTACTCCGACATTTAACTAAGTTTAAAGTATGGGCGGACACAATTTGAGCTTAATCTCAACCAAAAAAAATTTGGCTCAAAAAAGAACACGACTTATAGTATGGAAAAATTGCGAAAAAATGAAAGTCCGCCAAATTCGATAAAACTAATATATAATATGAAGGGACGTTAATGGATAAAAATCAAATAATCTGTAACTCGATATCCGCAATAGTTTTAGAATTGTGATAGTTTTTGTAAAAAATTATTTTTGTTTTTTTCGAACAGTCTTCAAACCTCTCTAAATTGAAAAATTCTTGAGTTACATAAGAACTGATTTTACTCCGACATTTAACTAGGTTTAAAGTATAGGCGGACACAATTTGAGCTTAATCTCAGACAAAAAAAAATTTGGCTCAAAAAAGAACACGATGGAAAAATTGCGAAAAAACGAAAGTCCGCCAAATTCGATAAAAATCATATATAATATGAAGGGACATTAATGGATAAAAATCAAATAATCTGTAACTCGATATCTGCAATACTTTTAGAATTGTGATAGTTTTTGTAAAAAATTATTTTTGTTTTTTTCGAACAGTCTTCAAACCTCTCTAAATTGAAAAATTCTTGAGTTACATAAGAACTGATTTTACTCCGACATTTAACTAAGTTTAAAGTATGTGCAAACACAATTTGAGCTTAATCTCAGACCAAAAAAATTTTGGCTCAAAAAAGAACACGACTTATAGTATGGAAAAATTGCGAAAAAAAAGGAAGTCCGCCATATTCGATAAAACTCATATATAATATAAAGTAACGTTAATGGATAAAAATCAAATAATCTGTAACTCGATATCCGCAATAGTTTTAGAATTGTGATAGTTTTTGTAATTTTGGCTCAAAAAAGAACACGACTTATAGTAAAAATTGCGAAAAAATGAAAGTCCGCCAAATTCGATAAAAATCATATATAATATGAAGGGACATTAATGGATAAAAATCAAATAATCTGTAACTCGATATCTGCAATAGTTTTAGAATTGTGATAGTTTTTGTAAAAAATTATTTTTGTTTTTTCGAACAGTCTTCAAACCTCTCTAAATTGAAAAATTCTTGAGTTACATAAGAACTGATTTTACTCCGACATTTAACTAAGTTTAAAGTATGGGCGGACACAATTTGAGCTTAATCTCAGACCAAAAAAATTTTGGCTCAAAAAAGAACACGACTTATAGTATGGAAAAATTGCGAAAAAAAAGGAAGTCCGCCATATTCGATAAAACTCATATATAATATAAAGTAACGTTAATGGATAAAAATCAAATAATCTGTAACTCGATATCCGCAATAGTTTTAGAATTGTGATAGTTTTTGTAAAAAATTATTTTTGTTTTTTTCGAACAGTCTTCAAACCTCTCTAAATTGAAAAATTCTTGAGTTACATAAGAACTGATTTTACTCCGACATTTAACTAAGTTTAAAGTATGGGCGGACACAATTTGAGCTTAATCTCAGACCAAAAAAATTTTGGCTCAAAAAAGAACACGACTTAGTATGGAAAAATTGCGAAAAAATGAAAGTCGGCCAAATTCGATAAAACTCATATATAATATGAAGGGACGTTAATGGATAAAAATCAAATAATCTGTAACTCGATATCTGCAATAGTTTTAGAATTGTGATAGTTTTTGTAAAAAATTATTTTTGTTTTTTTCGAACAGTCTTCAAACCTCTCTAAATTGAAAAATTCTTGAGTTACATAAGAACTGATTTTACTCCGACATTTAACTAAGTTGAAAGTATGGGCGGACACAATTTGAGCTTAATCTCAGACCAAAAAAATTTTGGCTCAAAAAAGAACACGACTTATAAGTATGGAAAAATTGCGAAAAAAATGAAAGTCCGCCATATTCGATAAAACTCATATATAATATAAAGTAACGTTAATGGATAAAAATCAAATAATCTGTAACTCGATATCCGCAATAGTTTTAGAATTGTGATAGTTTTTGTAATTTTGGCTCAAAAAAGAACACATAGTAAAAATTGCGAAAAAATGAAAGTCCGCCAAATTCGATAAAAATTATATATAATATGAAGGGACATTAATGGATAAAAATCAAATAATCTGTAACTCGATATCTGCAATAGTTTTAGAATTGTGATAGTTTTTGTAAAAAATTATTTTTGTTTTTTTCGAACAGTCTTCAAACCTCTCTAAATTGAAAAATTCTTGAGTTACATAAGAACTGATTTTACTCCGACATTTAACTAAGTTTAAAGTATGGGCGGACACAATTTAAGCTTAATCTCAGACCAAAAAAATTTTGGCTCAAAAAAGAACACGACAGTATGGAAAAATTGCGAAAAAATGAAAGTCGGCCAAATTCGATAAAACTCATATATAATATGAAGGGACGTTAATGGATAAAAATCAAATAATCTGTAACTCGATATCTGCAATAGTTTTAGAATTGTGATAGTTTTTGTAAAAAATTATTTTTGTTTTTTTCGAACAGTCTTCAAACCTCTCTAAATTGAAAAATTCTTGAGTTACATAAGAACTGATTTTACTCCGACATTTAACTAAGTTTAAAGTATGGGCGGACACAATTTGAGCTTAATCTCAGACCAAAAAAATTTTGGCTCAAAAAAGAACACGACTTATAATAGTATGGAAAAATTGCGAAAAAATGAAAGTCCGCCAAATTCGATAAAACTCATATATAATATGAAGGGACGTTAATGGATAAAAATCAAATAATCTGTAACTCGATATCTGCAATAGTTTTAGAATTGTGATAGTTTTTGTAAAAAATTATTTTTGTTTTTTTCGAACAGTCTTCAAACTTCTCTAAATTTGAAAAATTCTTGAGTTACATAAGAACTGATTTTACTCCGACATTTAACTAAGTTTAAAGTATGTGCAAACACAATTTGAGCGTAATCTCAGACCAAAAAAATTTTGGCTCAAAAAAGAACACGACTTATAGTATGGAAAAATTGCGAAAAAATGAAAGTCCGCCAAATTCGATAAAAATCATATATAATATGAAGGGACATTAATGGATAAAAATCAAATAATCTGTAACTCGATATCTGCAATAGTTTTAGAATTGTGATAGTTTTTGTAAAAAATTATTTTTGTTTTTTCGAACAGTCTTCAAACCTCTCTAAATTGAAAAATTCTTGAGTTACATAAGAACTGATTTTACTCCGACATTTAACTAAGTTTAAAGTATGGGCGGACACAATTTGAGCTTAATCTCAGACCAAAAAAATTTTGGCTCAAAAAAGATCACGACATAGTATGGAAAAATTGCGAAAAAATGAAAGTCCGCCAAATTCGATAAAAATCATATATAATATGAAGGGACGTTAATGGATAAAAATCAAATAATCTGTAACTCGATATCTGCAATAGTTTTAGAATTGTGATAGTTTTTGTAAAAAATTATTTTTGTTTTTTCGAACAGTTTTCAAACCTCTCTAAATTGAAAAATTCTTGAGTTACATAAGAACTGATTTTACTCCGACATTTAACAAAGTTTAAAGTATGGGCGGACACAATTTGAGCTTAATCTCAGACCAAAAAAATTTTGGCTCAAAAAAGAACACGACTTATAGTATGGAAAAATTGCGAAAAAAATGAAAGTTCGCCAAATTCGATAAAACTAATATATAATATGAAGGGACGTAAATGGATAAAAATCAAATAATCTGTAACTCGATATCTGCAATAGTTTTAGAATTGTGATAGTTTTTGTAAAAAATTATTTTTGTTTTTTCGAACAGTTTTCAAACCTCTCTAAATTGAAAAATTCTTGAGTTACATAAGAACTGATTTTACTCCGACATTTAACTAAGTTTAAAGTATGGGCGGACACAATTTGAGCTTAATCTCAGACCAAAAAAATTTTGGCTCAAAAAAGAACACGACAGTATGTAAAAATTGCGAAAAAATGAAAGTCGGCCAAATTCGATAAAACTCATATATAATATGAAGGGACGTTAATGGATAAAAATCAAATAATCTGTAACTCGATATCTGCAATAGTTTTAGAATTGTGATAGTTTTTGTAAAAAATTATTTTTGTTTTTTTCGAACAGTCTTCAAACCTCTCTAAATTGAAAAATTCTTGAGTTACATAAGAACTGATTTTACTCCGACATTTAACTAAGTTTAAAGTATGGGCGGACACAATTTGAGCTTAATCTCAGACCAAAAAAATTTTGGCTCAAAAAAGAACACGACTTATAATAGTATGGAAAAATTGCGAAAAAATGAAAGTCCGCCAAATTCGATAAAACTCATATATAATATGAAGGGACGTTAATGGATAAAAATCAAATAATCTGTAACTCGATATCTGCAATAGTTTTAGAATTGTGATAGTTTTTGTAAAAAATTATTTTTGTTTTTTTCGAACAGTCTTCAAACCTCTCTAAATTTGAAAAATTCTTGAGTTACATAAGAACTGATTTTACTCCGACATTTAACTAAGTTTAAAGTATGTGCAAACACAATTTGAGCTTAATCTCAGACCAAAAAAATTTTGGCTCAAAAAAGAACACGACTTATAGTATGGAAAAATTGCGAAAAAATGAAAGTCCGCCAAATTCGATAAAAATCATATATAATATGAAGGGACATTAATGGATAAAAATCAAATAATCTGTAACTCGATATCTGCAATAGTTTTAGAATTGTGATAGTTTTTGTAAAAAATTATTTTTGTTTTTTCGAACAGTCTTCAAACCTCTCTAAATTGAAAAATTCTTGAGTTACATAAGAACTGATTTTACTCCGACATTTAACTAAGTTTAAAGTATGGGCGGACACAATTTGAGCTTAATCTCAGACCAAAAGAATTTTGGCTCAAAAAAGAACACGACTTATAGTATGGAAAAATTGCGAAAAAATGAAAGTCCGCCAAATTCGATAAAACTAATATATAATATGAAGGGACGTTAATGGATAAAAAAAAATAATCTGTAACTCGATATCCGCAATAGTTTTAGAATTGTGATAGTTTTTGTAAAAAATTATTTTTGTTTTTTTGGAACAGTCTTCAAACCTCTCTAAATTGAAAAATTCTTGAGTTACATAAGAACTGATTTTACTCCGACACTCCGACATTTAACTAGGTTTAAAGTATAGGCGGACACAATTTGAGCTTAATCTCAGACCAAAAAAAATTTGGCTCAAAAAGAACACGACTTATAGTATGGAAAAATTGCGAAAAAATGAAACTCCGCCAAATTCGATAAAACTCATATATAATATGAAGGGACGTTAATGGATAAAAATCAAATAATCTGTAACTCGATATCTGCAATAGTTTTCGAATTGTGATAGTTTTTGTAAAAAATTATTTTTATTTTTTTCGAACAGTCTTCAAACCTCTCTAAATTTGAAAAATTCTTTAGTTACATAAGAACTGATTTTACTCCGACATTTAACTAAGTTTAAAGTATGTGCAAACACAATTTGAGCTTAATCTCAGACCAAAAAAATTTTGGCTCAAAAAAGAACACGACATATAGTATGGAAAAATTGCGAAAAAATGAAAGTCCACCATATTCGATAAAACTCATATACAATATGAAGGGACGTTAATGAATAAAAATCAAATAATCTGTAACTCCATATCTGCAATAGTTTTAGAATTGTGATAGTTTTTGTAAAAAATTATTTTTGTTTTTTTCGAACAGTCTTCAAACCTCTCTAAATTGAAAAATTCTTGAGTTACATAAGAACTGATTTTACTCCGACATTTAACTAAGTTTAAAGTATGGGCGGACACAATTTGAGCTTAATCTCAGACCAAAAAAATTTTGGCTCAAAAAAGAACACGACAGTATGGAAAAATTGCGAAAAAATGAAAGTCGGCCAAATTCGATAAAACTCATATATAATATGAAGGGACGTTAATGGATAAAAATCAAATAATCTGTAACTCGATATCTGCAATAGTTTTAGAATTGTGATAGTTTCTGTAAAAAATTATTTTTGTTTTTTTCGAACAGTCTTCAAACCTCTCTAAATTGAAAAATTCTTGAGTTACATAAGAACTGATTTTACTCCGACATTTAACTAAGTTTAAAGTATGGGCGGACACAATTTGAGCTTAATCTCAGACCAAAAAAATTTTGGCTCAAAAAAGAACACGACTTATAATAGTATGGAAAAATTGCGAAAAAATGAAAGTCCGCCAAATTCGATAAAACTCATATATAATATGAAGGGACGTTAATAGATAAAAATCAAATAATCTGTAACTCGATATCTGCAATAGTTTTAGAATTGTGATAGTTTTTGTAAAAAATTATTTTTGTTTTTTTCGAACAGTCTTCAAACCTCTCTAAATTTGAAAAATTCTTGAGTTACATAAGAACTGATTTTACTCCGACATTTAACTAAGTTTAAAGTATGTGCAAACACAATTTGAGCTTAATCTTAGACCAAAAAAATTTTGGCTCAAAAAAGAACACGACTTATAGTATGGAAAAATTGCGAAAAAATGAAAGTCCGCCAAATTCGATAAAAATCATATATAATATGAAGGGACATTATTGGATAAAAATCAAATAATCTGTAACTCGATATCTGCAATAGTTTTAGAATTGTGATAGTTTTTGTAAAAAATTATTTTTGTTTTTTCGAACAGTCTTCAAACCTCTCTAAATTGAAAAATTCTTGAGTTACATAAGAACTGATTTTACTCCGACATTTAACTAAGTTTAAAGTATGGGCGGACACAATTTGAGCTTAATCTCAGACCAAAAAAATTTTGGCTCAAAAAAGATCACGACAGTATGGAAAAATTGCGAAAAAATGAAAGTCCGCCAAATTCGATAAAAATCATATATAATATGAAGGGACGTTAATGGATAAAAATCAAATAATCTGTAACTCGATATCTGCAATAGTTTTAGAATTGTGATAGTTTTTGTAAAAAATTATTTTTGTTTTTTCGAACAGTCTTCAAACCTCTCTAAATTGAAAAATTCTTGAGTTACATAAGAACTGATTTTACTCCGACATTTAACAAAGTTTAAAGTATGGGCGGACACCATTTGAGCTTAATCTCAGACCAAAAAAATTTTGGCTCAAAAAAGAACACGACTTATAGTATGGAAAAATTGCGAAAAAATGAAAGTCCGCCAAATTCGATAAAACTAATATATAATATGAAGGGACGTTAATGGATAAAAATCAAATAATCTGTAACTCGATATCCGCAATAGTTTTAGAATTGTGATAGTTTTTGTAAAAAATTATTTTTGTTTTTTTCGAACAGTCTTCAAACCTCTCTAAATTGAAAAATTCTTGAGTTACATAAGAACTGATTTTACTCCGACACTCCGACATTTAACTAGGTTTAAAGTATAGGCGGACACAATTTGAGCTTAATCTCAGACCAAAAAAAATTTGGCTCAAAAAAGAACACGACTTATAGTATGGAAAAATTGCGAAAAAATGAAAGTCCGCCAAATTCGATGAAACTCATATATAATATGAAGGGACGTTAATGGATAAAAATCAAATAATCTGTAACTCGATATCTGCAATAGTTTTAGAATTGTGATAGTTTTTGTAAAAAATTATTTTTATTTTTTTCGAACAGTCTTCAAACCTCTCTAAATTTGAAAAATTCTTGAGTTACATAAGAACTGATTTTACTCCGACATTTAACTAAGTTTAAAGTATGTGCAAACACAATTTGAGCTTAATCTCAGACCAAAAAAATTTTGGCTCAAAAAAGAACACGACTTATAAGTATGGAAAAATTGCGAAAAAATGAAAGTCCGCCAAATTCGATAAAACTCATATATAATATGAAGGGACGTTAATGAATAAAAATCAAATAATCTGTAACTCCATATCTGCAATAGTTTTAGAATTGTGATAGTTTTTGTAAAAAATTATTTTTGTTTTTTTCGAACAGTCTTCAAACCTCTCTAAATTGAAAAATTCTTGAGTTACATAAGAACTGATTTTACTCCGACATTTAACTAAGTTTAAAGTATGGGCGGACACAATTTGAGCTTAATCTCAGACCAAAAAAATTTTGGCTCAAAAAAGAACACGACAGTATGGAAAAATTGCGAAAAAATGAAAGTCGGCCAAATTCGATAAAACTCATATATAATATGAAGGGACGTTAATGGATAAAAATCAAATAATCTGTAACTCGATATCTGCAATAGTTTTAGAATTGTGATAGTTTTTGTAAAAAATTATTTTTGTTTTTTTCGAACAGTCTTCAAACCTCTCTAAATTGAAAAATTCTTGAGTTATATAAGAACTGATTTTACTCCGACATTTAACTAAGTTTGAAGTCTAGGCGGACACAATTTGAGCTTAATCTCAGACCAAAAAAATTTTGGCTCAAAAAAGAACACGACTTATATAGTATGGAAAAATTGCGAAAAAATGAAAGTCCGCCAAATTCGATAAAAATCATATATAATATGAAGGGACATTAATGGATAAAAATCAAATAATCTGTAACTCGATATCTGCAATAGTTTTAGAATTGTGATAGTTTTTGTAAAAAATTATTTTTGTTTTTTTCGAACAGTCTTCAAACCTCTCTAAATTGAAAAATTCTTGAGTTACATAAGAACTGATTTTACTCCGACATTTAACTAAGTTTAAAGTATGTGCAAACACAATTTGAGCTTAATCTCAGACCAAAAAAATTTTGGCTCAAAAAAGAACACGACTTATATAGTATGGAAAAATTGCGAAAAAATGAAAGTCCGCCATATTCGATAAAACTCATATATAATATGAAGTAACGTTAATGGATTTAACTAAGTTTAAAGTATGTGCAAACACAATTTGAGCTTAATCTCAGACCAAAAAAATTTTGGCTCAAAAAAGAACACGACATAGTATGGGAAAATTGCGAAAAAATGAAAGTCCGCCAAATTCGATAAAACTCATATATAATATGAAGGGACGTTAGTGGATAAAAATCAAATAATCTGTAACTCGATATCTGCAATAGTTTTAGAATTGTGATAGTTTTTGTAAAAAATTATTTTCGTTTTTTTCGAACAGTCTTCAAACCTCTCTAAATTGAAAAATTCTTGAGTTACATAAGAACTGATTTTACTCAGACATTTAACTAAGTTTAAAGTATGTGCAAACACAATTTGAGCTTAATCTCAGACCAAAAAAATTTTGGCTCAAAAAAGAACACGACTTATAGTATGAAAAAATTGCAAAAAAATGAAAGTCCGCCATATTCGATAAAACTCATATATAATATGAAGTAACGTTAATGGATAAAAATCAAATAATCTGTAACTTGATATCCGCAATAGTTTTAGAATTGTGATAGTTTTTGTAAAAAATTATTTTTGTTTTTTTCGAACAGTCTTCAAACCTCTCTAAATTGAAAAATTCTTGAGTTACATAAGAACTGAACTGAACTCCGACATTTAACTAAGTTTAAAGTATGTGCAAACACAATTTGAGCTTAATCTCAGACCAAAAAAATTTTGGCTCAAAAAAGAACACGACATATGGAAAAATTGCGAAAAAATGAAAGTCCGCCATATTCGATAAAAATCATATATAATATGAAGGGACGTTAATGGATAAAAATCAAATAATCTGTAACTCGATATCTGCAATAGTTTTAGAATTGTGATAGTTTTTGTAAAAAATTATTTTTGTTTTTTTCGAACAGTCTTCAAACCTCTCTAAATTGAAAAATTCTTGAGTTATATAAGAACTGATTTTACTCCGACATTTAACTAAGTTTAAAGTCTAGGCGGACACAATTTGAGCTTAATCTCAGACCAAAAAAATTTTGGCTCAAAAAAGAACACGACTTATATGGTATGGAAAAATTGCGAAAAAATGAAAGTCCGCCAAATTCGATAAAACTCATATATAATATGAAGGGACGTTAATGGATAAAAATCAAATAATCTGTAACTCGATATCCGCAATAGTTTTAGAATTGTGATAGTTTTTGTAAAAAATTATTTTTGTTTTTTTCGAACAGTCTTCAAACCTCTCTAAATTGAAAAATTCTTGAGTTACATAAGAACTGATTTTACTCCGACATTTAACTAAGTTTAAAGTATGGGCGGACACAATTTGAGCTTAATCTCAGACCAAAAAAATTTTGGCTCAAAAAAGAACACGACAGTATGGAAAAATTGCGAAAAAATGAAAGTCGGCCAAATTCGATAAAACTCATATATAATATGAAGGGACGTTAATGGATAAAAATCAAATAATCTGTAACTCGATATCTGCAATAGTTTTAGAATTGTGATAGTTTTTGTAAAAAATTATTTTTGTTTTTTTCGAACAGTCTTCAAACCTCTCTAAATTGAAAAATTCTTGAGTTACATAAGAACTGATTTTACTCCGACATTTAACTAAGTTTAAAGTATGGGCGGACACAATTTGAGCTTAATCTCAGACCAAAAAAATTTTGGCTCAAAAAAGAACACGACTAGTATGGAAAAATTGCGAAAAAATGAAAGTCCGCCAAATTCGATAAAAATCATATATAATATGAAGGGACATTAATGGATAAAAATCAAATAATCTGTAACTCGATATCTGCAATAGTTTTAGAATTGTGATAGTTTTTGTAAAAAATTATTTTTGTTTTTTCGAACAGTCTTCAAACCTCTCTAAATTGAAAAATTCTTGAGTTACATAAGAACTGATTTTACTCCGACATTTAACTAAGTTTAAAGTATGGGCGGACACAATTTGAGCTTAATCTCAGACCAAAAAAAATTTGGCTCAAAACAAAACACGACTTATAGTATGGAAAAATTGCGAAAAAATGAAAGTCCGCCAAATTCGATAAAACTCATATATAATATGAAGGGACGTTAATGGATAAAAATCAAATAATCTGTAACTCGATATCTGCAATAGTTTTAGAATTGTGATAGTTTTTGTAAAAAATTATTTTTGTTTTTTTCGAACAGTCTTCAAACCTCTCTAAATTTGAAAAATTATTGAGTTACATAAGAACTGATTTTACTCCGACATTTAACTAAGTTTAAAGTATGTGCAAACACAATTTGAGCTTAATCTCAGACCAAAAAAATTTTGGCTCAAAAAAGAACACGACTGATATAGTATGGAAAAATTGCGAAAAAATGAAAGTCCGCCAAATTCGATAAAAATCATATATAATATGAAGGGACATTAATGGATAAAAATCAAATAATCTGTAACTCGATATCTGCAATAGTTTTAGAATTGTGATAGTTTTTGTAAAAAATTATTTTTGTTTTTTCGAACAGTCTTCAAACCTCTCTAAATTGAAAAATTCTTGAGTTACATAAGAACTGATTTTACTCCGACATTTAACTAAGTTTAAAGTATGTGCAAACACAATTTGAGCTTAATCTCAGACCAAAAAAATTTTGGCTCAAAAAAGAACACGACTTATAGTATGGAAAAATTGCGAAAAAATGAAAGTCCGCCAAATTCGATAAAAATCATATATAATATGAAGGGACATTAATGGATAAAAATCAAATAATCTGTAACTCGATATCTGCAATAGTTTTAGAATTGTGATAGTTTTTGTAAAAAATTATTTTTGTTTTTTCGAACAGTCTTCAAACCTCTCTAAATTGAAAAATTCTTGAGTTACATAAGAACTGATTTTACTCCGACATTTAACTAAGTTTAAAGTATGGGCGGACACAATTTGAGCTTAATCTCAGACCAAAAAAATTTTGGCTCAAAAAAGATCACGACATAGTATGGAAAAATTGCGAAAAAATGAAAGTCCGCCAAATTCGATAAAAATCATATATAATATGAAGGGACGTTAATGAATAAAAATCAAATAATCTGTAACTCGATATCTGCAATAGTTTTAGAATTGTGATAGTTTTTGTAAAAAATTATTTTTGTTTTTTCGAACAGTCTTCAAACCTCTCTAAATTGAAAAATTCTTGAGTTACATCAGAACTGATTTTACTCCGACATTTAACAAAGTTTAAAGTATGGGCGGACACAATTTAAGCTTAATCTCAGACAAAAAAAATTTTGGCTCAAAAAAGAACACGACTTATAGTATGGAAAAATTGCGAAAAAATGAAAGTCCGCCAAATTCGATAAAACTCATATATAATATGAAGAGACGTTAATGGATAAAAATCAAATAATCTGTAACTCGATATCCGCAATAGTTTTAGAATTGTGATAGTTTTTGTAAAAAATTATTTTTGTTTTTTTCGAACAGTCTTCAAACCTCTCTAAATTGAAAAATTCTTGAGTTACATAAGAACTGATTTTACTCCGACATTTAACTAAGTTTAAAGTATGGGCGGACACAATTTGAGCTTAATCTCAGACCAAAAAAATTTTGGCTCAAAAAAGAACACGACAGTATGGAAAAATTGCGAAAAAATGAAAGTCGGCCAAATTCGATAAAACTCATATATAATATGAAGGGACGTTAATGGATAAAAATCAAATAATCTGTAACTCGATATCTGCAATAGTTTTAGAATTGTGATAGTTTCTGTAAAAAATTATTTTTGTTTTTTTCGAACAGTCTTCAAACCTCTCTAAATTGAAAAATTCTTGAGTTACATAAGAACTGATTTTACTCCGACATTTAACTAAGTTTAAAGTATGGGCGGACACAATTTGAGCTTAATCTCAGACCAAAAAAATTTTGGCTCAAAAAAGAACACGACTTATAATAGTATGGAAAAATTGCGAAAAAATGAAAGTCCGCCAAATTCGATAAAACTCATATATAATATGAAGGGACGTTAATAGATAAAAATCAAATAATCTGTAACTCGATATCTGCAATAGTTTTAGAATTGTGATAGTTTTTGTAAAAAATTATTTTTGTTTTTTTCGAACAGTCTTCAAACCTCTCTAAATTTGAAAAATTCTTGAGTTACATAAGAACTGATTTTACTCCGACATTTAACTAAGTTTAAAGTATGTGCAAACACAATTTGAGCTTAATCTTAGACCAGAAAAATTTTGGCTCAAAAAAGAACACGACTTATAGTATGGAAAAATTGCGAAAAAATGAAAGTCCGCCAAATTCGATAAAAATCATATATAATATGAAGGGACATTATTGGATAAAAATCAAATAATCTGTAACTCGATATCTGCAATAGTTTTAGAATTGTGATAGTTTTTGTAAAAAATTATTTTTGTTTTTTCGAACAGTCTTCAAACCTCTCTAAATTGAAAAATTCTTGAGTTACATAAGAACTGATTTTACTCCGACATTTAACTAAGTTTAAAGTATGGGCGGACACAATTTGAGCTTAATCTCAGACCAAAAAAATTTTGGCTCAAAAAAGATCACGACAGTATGGAAAAATTGCGAAAAAATGAAAGTCCGCCAAATTCGATAAAAATCATATATAATATGAAGGGACGTTAATGGATAAAAATCAAATAATCTGTAACTCGATATCTGCAATAGTTTTAGAATTGTGATAGTTTTTGTAAAAAATTATTTTTGTTTTTTCGAACAGTCTTCAAACCTCTCTAAATTGAAAAATTCTTGAGTTACATAAGAACTGATTTTACTCCGACATTTAACAAAGTTTAAAGTATGGGCGGACACCATTTGAGCTTAATCTCAGACCAAAAAAATTTTGGCTCAAAAAAGAACACGACTTATAGTATGGAAAAATTGCGAAAAAATGAAAGTCCGCCAAATTCGATAAAACTAATATATAATATGAAGGGACGTTAATGGATAAAAATCAAATAATCTGTAACTCGATATCCGCAATAGTTTTAGAATTGTGATAGTTTTTGTAAAAAATTATTTTTGTTTTTTTCGAACAGTCTTCAAACCTCTCTAAATTGAAAAATTCTTGAGTTACATAAGAACTGATTTTACTCCGACACTCCGACATTTAACTAGGTTTAAAGTATAGGCGGACACAATTTGAGCTTAATCTCAGACCAAAAAAAATTTGGCTCAAAAAAGAACACGACTTATAGTATGGAAAAATTGCGAAAAAATGAAAGTCCGCCAAATTCGATGAAACTCATATATAATATGAAGGGACGTTAATGGATAAAAATCAAATAATCTGTAACTCGATATCTGCAATAGTTTTAGAATTGTGATAGTTTTTGTAAAAAATTATTTTTATTTTTTTCGAACAGTCTTCAAACCTCTCTAAATTTGAAAAATTCTTGAGTTACATAAGAACTGATTTTACTCCGACATTTAACTAAGTTTAAAGTATGTGCAAACACAATTTGAGCTTAATCTCAGACCAAAAAAATTTTGGCTCAAAAAAGAACACGACTTATAAGTATGGAAAAATTGCGAAAAAATGAAAGTCCGCCAAATTCGATAAAACTCATATATAATATGAAGGGACGTTAATGAATAAAAATCAAATAATCTGTAACTCCATATCTGCAATAGTTTTAGAATTGTGATAGTTTTTGTAAAAAATTATTTTTGTTTTTTTCGAACAGTCTTCAAACCTCTCTAAATTGAAAAATTCTTGAGTTACATAAGAACTGATTTTACTCCGACATTTAACTAAGTTTAAAGTATGGGCGGACACAATTTGAGCTTAATCTCAGACCAAAAAAATTTTGGCTCAAAAAAGAACACGACAGTATGGAAAAATTGCGAAAAAATGAAAGTCGGCCAAATTCGATAAAACTCATATATAATATGAAGGGACGTTAATGGATAAAAATCAAATAATCTGTAACTCGATATCTGCAATAGTTTTAGAATTGTGATAGTTTTTGTAAAAAATTATTTTTGTTTTTTTCGAACAGTCTTCAAACCTCTCTAAATTGAAAAATTCTTGAGTTATATAAGAACTGATTTTACTCCGACATTTAACTAAGTTTGAAGTCTAGGCGGACACAATTTGAGCTTAATCTCAGACCAAAAAAATTTTGGCTCAAAAAAGAACACGACTTATATAGTATGGAAAAATTGCGAAAAAATGAAAGTCCGCCAAATTCGATAAAAATCATATATAATATGAAGGGACATTAATGGATAAAAATCAAATAATCTGTAACTCGATATCTGCAATAGTTTTAGAATTGTGATAGTTTTTGTAAAAAATTATTTTTGTTTTTTTCGAACAGTCTTCAAACCTCTCTAAATTGAAAAATTCTTGAGTTACATAAGAACTGATTTTACTCCGACATTTAACTAAGTTTAAAGTATGTGCAAACACAATTTGAGCTTAATCTCAGACCAAAAAAATTTTGGCTCAAAAAAGAACACGACTTATATAGTATGGAAAAATTGCGAAAAAATGAAAGTCCGCCATATTCGATAAAACTCATATATAATATGAAGTAACGTTAATGGATTTAACTAAGTTTAAAGTATGTGCAAACACAATTTGAGCTTAATCTCAGACCAAAAAAATTTTGGCTCAAAAAAGAACACGACATAGTATGGGAAAATTGCGAAAAAATGAAAGTCCGCCAAATTCGATAAAACTCATATATAATATGAAGGGACGTTAGTGGATAAAAATCAAATAATCTGTAACTCGATATCTGCAATAGTTTTAGAATTGTGATAGTTTTTGTAAAAAATTATTTTCGTTTTTTTCGAACAGTCTTCAAACCTCTCTAAATTGAAAAATTCTTGAGTTACATAAGAACTGATTTTACTCAGACATTTAACTAAGTTTAAAGTATGTGCAAACACAATTTGAGCTTAATCTCAGACCAAAAAAATTTTGGCTCAAAAAAGAACACGACTTATAGTATGAAAAAATTGCAAAAAAATGAAAGTCCGCCATATTCGATAAAACTCATATATAATATGAAGTAACGTTAATGGATAAAAATCAAATAATCTGTAACTTGATATCCGCAATAGTTTTAGAATTGTGATAGTTTTTGTAAAAAATTATTTTTGTTTTTTTCGAACAGTCTTCAAACCTCTCTAAATTGAAAAATTCTTGAGTTACATAAGAACTGAACTGAACTCCGACATTTAACTAAGTTTAAAGTATGTGCAAACACAATTTGAGCTTAATCTCAGACCAAAAAAATTTTGGCTCAAAAAAGAACACGACATATGGAAAAATTGCGAAAAAATGAAAGTCCGCCATATTCGATAAAAATCATATATAATATGAAGGGACGTTAATGGATAAAAATCAAATAATCTGTAACTCGATATCTGCAATAGTTTTAGAATTGTGATAGTTTTTGTAAAAAATTATTTTTGTTTTTTTCGAACAGTCTTCAAACCTCTCTAAATTGAAAAATTCTTGAGTTATATAAGAACTGATTTTACTCCGACATTTAACTAAGTTTAAAGTCTAGGCGGACACAATTTGAGCTTAATCTCAGACCAAAAAAATTTTGGCTCAAAAAAGAACACGACTTATATGGTATGGAAAAATTGCGAAAAAATGAAAGTCCGCCAAATTCGATAAAACTCATATATAATATGAAGGGACGTTAATGGATAAAAATCAAATAATCTGTAACTCGATATCCGCAATAGTTTTAGAATTGTGATAGTTTTTGTAAAAAATTATTTTTGTTTTTTTCGAACAGTCTTCAAACCTCTCTAAATTGAAAAATTCTTGAGTTACATAAGAACTGATTTTACTCCGACATTTAACTAAGTTTAAAGTATGGGCGGACACAATTTGAGCTTAATCTCAGACCAAAAAAATTTTGGCTCAAAAAAGAACACGACAGTATGGAAAAATTGCGAAAAAATGAAAGTCGGCCAAATTCGATAAAACTCATATATAATATGAAGGGACGTTAATGGATAAAAATCAAATAATCTGTAACTCGATATCTGCAATAGTTTTAGAATTGTGATAGTTTTTGTAAAAAATTATTTTTGTTTTTTTCGAACAGTCTTCAAACCTCTCTAAATTGAAAAATTCTTGAGTTACATAAGAACTGATTTTACTCCGACATTTAACTAAGTTTAAAGTATGGGCGGACACAATTTGAGCTTAATCTCAGACCAAAAAAATTTTGGCTCAAAAAAGAACACGACTAGTATGGAAAAATTGCGAAAAAATGAAAGTCCGCCAAATTCGATAAAAATCATATATAATATGAAGGGACATTAATGGATAAAAATCAAATAATCTGTAACTCGATATCTGCAATAGTTTTAGAATTGTGATAGTTTTTGTAAAAAATTATTTTTGTTTTTTCGAACAGTCTTCAAACCTCTCTAAATTGAAAAATTCTTGAGTTACATAAGAACTGATTTTACTCCGACATTTAACTAAGTTTAAAGTATGGGCGGACACAATTTGAGCTTAATCTCAGACCAAAAAAAATTTGGCTCAAAACAAAACACGACTTATAGTATGGAAAAATTGCGAAAAAATGAAAGTCCGCCAAATTCGATAAAACTCATATATAATATGAAGGGACGTTAATGGATAAAAATCAAATAATCTGTAACTCGATATCTGCAATAGTTTTAGAATTGTGATAGTTTTTGTAAAAAATTATTTTTGTTTTTTTCGAACAGTCTTCAAACCTCTCTAAATTTGAAAAATTATTGAGTTACATAAGAACTGATTTTACTCCGACATTTAACTAAGTTTAAAGTATGTGCAAACACAATTTGAGCTTAATCTCAGACCAAAAAAATTTTGGCTCAAAAAAGAACACGACTGATATAGTATGGAAAAATTGCGAAAAAATGAAAGTCCGCCAAATTCGATAAAAATTATATATAATATGAAGGGACATTAATGGATAAAAATCAAATAATCTGTAACTCGATATCTGCAATAGTTTTAGAATTGTGATAGTTTTTGTAAAAAATTATTTTTGTTTTTTCGAACAGTCTTCAAACCTCTCTAAATTGAAAAATTCTTGAGTTACATAAGAACTGATTTTACTCCGACATTTAACTAAGTTTAAAGTATGTGCAAACACAATTTGAGCTTAATCTCAGACCAAAAAAATTTTGGCTCAAAAAAGAACACGACTTATAGTATGGAAAAATTGCGAAAAAATGAAAGTCCGCCAAATTCGATAAAAATCATATATAATATGAAGGGACATTAATGGATAAAAATCAAATAATCTGTAACTCGATATCTGCAATAGTTTTAGAATTGTGATAGTTTTTGTAAAAAATTATTTTTGTTTTTTCGAACAGTCTTCAAACCTCTCTAAATTGAAAAATTCTTGAGTTACATAAGAACTGATTTTACTCCGACATTTAACTAAGTTTAAAGTATGGGCGGACACAATTTGAGCTTAATCTCAGACCAAAAAAATTTTGGCTCAAAAAAGATCACGACATAGTATGGAAAAATTGCGAAAAAATGAAAGTCCGCCAAATTCGATAAAAATCATATATAATATGAAGGGACGTTAATGAATAAAAATCAAATAATCTGTAACTCGATATCTGCAATAGTTTTAGAATTGTGATAGTTTTTGTAAAAAATTATTTTTGTTTTTTCGAACAGTCTTCAAACCTCTCTAAATTGAAAAATTCTTGAGTTACATCAGAACTGATTTTACTCCGACATTTAACAAAGTTTAAAGTATGGGCGGACACAATTTAAGCTTAATCTCAGACAAAAAAAATTTTGGCTCAAAAAAGAACACGACTTATAGTATGGAAAAATTGCGAAAAAATGAAAGTCCGCCAAATTCGATAAAACTCATATATAATATGAAGGGACGTTAATGGATAAAAATCAAATAATCTGTAACTCGATATCTGCAATAGTTTTAGAATTGTGATAGTTTTTGTAAAAAATTATTTTTGTTTTTTTCGAACAGTCTTCAAACCTCTCTAAATTGAAAAATTCTTGAGTTATATAAGAACTGATTTTACTCCGACATTTAACTAAGTTTAAAGTCTAGGCGGACACAATTTGAGCTTAATCTCAGACCAAAAAAATTTTGGCTCAAAAAAGAACACGACTTATATGGTATGGAAAAATTGCGAAAAAATGAAAGTCCGCCAAATTCGATAAAACTCATATATAATATGAAGGGACGTTAATGGATAAAAATCAAATAATCTGTAACTCGATATCTGCAATAGTTTTAGAATTGTGATAGTTTTTGTAAAAAATTATTTTTGTTTTTTCGAACAGTCTTCAAACCTCTCTAAATTGAAAAATTCTTGAGTTACATAAGAACTGATTTTACTCCGACATTTAACTAAGTTTAAAGTATGGGCGGACACAATTTGAGCTTAATCTCAGACCAAAAAAAATTTGGCTCAAAACAAAACACGACTTATAGTATGGAAAAATTGCGAAAAAATGAAAGTCCGCCAAATTCGATAAAACTCATATATAATATGAAGGGACGTTAATGGATAAAAATCAAATAATCTGTAACTCGATATCTGCAATAGTTTTAGAATTGTGATAGTTTTTGTAAAAAATTATTTTTGTTTTTTTCGAACAGTCTTCAAACCTCTCTAAATTTGAAAAATTCTTGAGTTACATAAGAACTGATTTTACTCCGACATTTAACTAAGTTTAAAGTATGTGCAAACACAATTTGAGCTTAATCTCAGACCAAAAAAATTTTGGCTCAAAAAAGAACACGACTTATAGTATGGAAAAATTGCGAAAAAATGAAAGTCCGCCAAATTCGATAAAAATCATATATAATATGAAGGGACATTAATGGATAAAAATCAAATAATCTGTAACTCGATATCTGCAATAGTTTTAGAATTGTGATAGTTTTTGTAAAAAATTATTTTTGTTTTTTCGAACAGTCTTCAAACCTCTCTAAATTGAAAAATTCTTGAGTTACATAAGAACTGATTTTACTCCGACATTTAACTAAGTTTAAAGTATGGGCGGACACAATTTGAGCTTAATCTCAGACCAAAAAAATTTGGCTCAAAAAAGAACATGTATGGAAAAATTGCGAAAAAATGAAAGTCCGCCATATTCGATAAAACTCATATATAATATGAAGGGACGTTAATGGATAAAAATCAAATAATCTGTAACTCGATATCCGCAATAGTTTTAGAATTGTGATAGTTTTTGTAAAAAATTATTTTTGTTTTTTCGAACAGTCTTCAAACCTCTCTAAATTGAAAAATTCTTGAGTTACATAAGAACTGATTTTACTCCGACATTTAACTAAGTTTAAAGTATGGGCGGACACAATTTGAGCTTAATCTCAGACCAAAAAAAATTTGGCTCAAAACAAAACACGACTTATAGTATGGAAAAATTGCGAAAAAATGAAAGTCCGCCAAATTCGATAAAACTCATATATAATATGAAGGGACGTTAATGGATAAAAATCAAATAATCTGTAACTCGATATCTGCAATAGTTTTAGAATTGTGATAGTTTTTGTAAAAAATTATTTTTGTTTTTTTCGAACAGTCTTCAAACCTCTCTAAATTTGAAAAATTCTTGAGTTACATAAGAACTGATTTTACTCCGACATTTAACTAAGTTTAAAGTATGTGCAAACACAATTTGAGCTTAATCTCAGACCAAAAAAATTTTGGCTCAAAAAAGAACACGACTTATAGTATGGAAAAATTGCGAAAAAATGAAAGTCCGCCAAATTCGATAAAAATCATATATAATATGAAGGGACATTAATGGATAAAAATCAAATAATCTGTAACTCGATATCTGCAATAGTTTTAGAATTGTGATAGTTTTTGTAAAAAATTATTTTTGTTTTTTCGAACAGTCTTCAAACCTCTCTAAATTGAAAAATTCTTGAGTTACATAAGAACTGATTTTACTCCGACATTTAACTAAGTTTAAAGTATGGGCGGACACAATTTGAGCTTAATCTCAGACCAAAAAAATTTGGCTCAAAAAAGAACATGTATGGAAAAATTGCGAAAAAATGAAAGTCCGCCAAATTCGATAAAACTCATATATAATATGAAGGGACGTTAATGGATAAAAATTAAATAATCTGTAACTCGATATCTGCAATAGTTTTAGAATTGTGATAGTTTTTGTAAAAAATTATTTTTGTTTTTTCGAACAGTCTTCAAACCTCTCTAAATTGAAAAATTCTTGAGTTACATAAGAACTGATTTTACTCCGACATTTAACTAAGTTTAAAGTATGGGCGGACACAATTTGAGCTTAATCTCAAACCAAAAAAATTTTGGCTCAAAAAAGATCACGACATAGTATGGAAAAATTGCGAAAAAATGAAAGTCCGCCAAATTCGATAAAAATCATATATAATATGAAGGGACGTTAATGGATAAAAATCAAATAATCTGTAACTCGATATCTGCAATAGTTTTAGAATTGTGATAGTTTTTGTAAAAAATTATTTTTGTTTTTTCGAACAGTCTTCAAACCTCTCTAAATTGAAAAATTCTTGAGTTACATAAGAACTGATTTTACTCCGACATTTAACTAAGTTTAAAGTATGTGCAAACACAATTTGAGCTTAATCTCAGACCAAAAAAATTTTGGCTCAAAAAAGATCACGACATAGTATGGAAAAATTGCGAAAAAATGAAAGTCCGCCAAATTCGATAAAAATCATATATAATATGAAGGGACGTTAATGGATAAAAATCAAATAATCTGTAACTCGATATCCGCAATAGTTTTAGAATTGTGATAGTTTTTGTAAAAAATTATTTTTGTTTTTTTCGAACAGTCTTCAAACCTCTCTAAATTGAAAAATTCTTGAGTTACATAAGAACTGATTTTACTCCGACACTCCGACATTTAACTAGGTTTAAAGTATAGGCGGACACAATTTGAGCTTAATCTCAGACCAAAAAAAATTTGGCTCAAAAAAGAACACGACTTATAGTATGGAAAAATTGCGAAAAAATGAAAGTCCGCCAAATTCGATAAAACTCATATATAATATGAAGGGACGTTAATGGATAAAAATCAAATAATCTGTAACTCGATATCCGCAATAGTTTTAGAATTGTGATAGTTTTTGTAAAAAATTATTTTTGTTTTTTCGAACAGTCTTCAAACCTCTCTAAATTGAAAAATTCTTGAGTTACATAAGAACTGATTTTACTCCGACATTTAACTAAGTTTAAAGTATGGGCGGACACAATTTGAGCTTAATCTCAGACCAAAAAAAATTTGGCTCAAAACAAAACACGACTTATATAGTATGGAAAAATTGCGAAAAAATGAAAGTCCGCCAAATTCGATAAAACTCATATATAATATGAAGGGACGTTAATGAATAAAAATCAAATAACCTGTAACTCGATATCTGCAATAGTTTTAGAATTGTGATAGTTTTTGTAAAAAATTATTTTTGTTTTTTCGAACAGTCTTCAAACCTCTCTAAATTGAAAAATTCTTGAGTTACATAAGAACTGATTTTACTCCGACATTTAACTAAGTTTAAAGTATGGGCGGACACAATTTGAGCTTAATCTCAGACCAAAAAAAATTTGGCTCAAAACAAAACACGACTTATAGTATGGAAAAATTGCGAAAAAATGAAAGTCCGCCAAATTCGATAAAACTCATATATAATATGAAGGGACGTTAATGGATAAAAATCAAATAATCTGTAACTCGATATCCGCAATAGTTTTAGAATTGTGATAGTTTTTGTAAAAAATTATTTTTGTTTTTTTCGAACAGTCTTCAAACCTCTCTAAATTGAAAAATTCTTGAGTTACATAAGAACTGATTTTACTCCGACATTTAACTAGGTTTAAAGTATAGGCGGACACAATTTGAGCTTAATCTCAGACAAAAAAAAATTTGGCTCACAAAAGAACACGACATAGTATGGAAAAATTGCGAAAAAATGAAAGTCCGCCAAATTCGATAAAACTCATATATAATATGAAGGGACGTTAATGAATAAAAATCAAATAACCTGTAACTCGATATCTGCAATAGTTTTAGAATTGTGATGGTTTTTGTAAAAAATTATTTTTGTTTTTTTCGAAGTCTTCAAACCTCTCTAAATTGAAAAATTCTTGAGTTACATAAGAACTGATTTTACTCTGACATTTAACTAAGTTTAAAGTATGGGCGGACACAATTTGAGCTTAATCTCAGACCAAAAAAAATTTGGCTCAAAACAAAACACGACTTATAGTATGGAAAAATTGCGAAAAAATGAAAGTCCGCCAAATTCGATAAAACTCATATATAATATGAAGGGACGTTAATGGATAAAAATCAAATAATCTGTAACTCGATATCTGCAATAGTTTTAGAATTGTGATAGTTTTTGTAAAAAATTATTTTTGTTTTTTCGAACAGTCTTCAAACCTCTCTAAATTGAAAAATTCTTGAGTTACATAAGAACTGATTTTACTCCGACATTTAACTAAGTTTAAAGTATGTGCGGACACAATTTGAGCTTAATCTCAGACCAAAAAAATTTTGGCTCAAAAAAGAACACGACATATAGTATGGAAAAATTGCGAAAAAATGAATGTCCCCCAAATTCGATAAAAATCATATATAATATGAAGGGACATTAATGGATAAAAATCAAATAATCTGTAACTCGATATCTGCAATAGTTTTAGAATTGTGATAGTTTTTGTAAAAAATTATTTTTGTTTTTTTCGAACAGTCTTCAAACCTCTCTAAATTGAAAAATTCTTGAGTTACATAAGAACTGATTTTACTCCGACATTTAACTAAGTTTAAAGTATGTGCAAACACAATTTGAGCTTAATCTCAGACCAAAAAATTTTGGCTCAAAAAAGAACACGGAAATATTGCGAAAAAATGAAAGTCCGCCAAATTCGATAAAACTCATATATAATATGAAGGGACGTTAATGGATAAAAATCAAATAATCTGTAACTCGATATCTGCAATAGTTTTAGAATTGTGATAGTTTTTGTAAAAAATTATTTTTGTTTTTTTCGAACAGTCTTCAAACCTCTCTAAATTGAAAAATTCTTGAGTTACATAAGAACTGATTTTACTCTGACATTTAACTAAGTTTAAAGTATGGGCGGACACAATTTGAGCTTAATCTCAGACCAAAAAAATTTTGGCTCAAAAAAGAACACGACTTATAGTATGGAAAAATTGCGAAAAAATGAAAGTCCGCCAAATTCGATAAAACTCATATATAATATGAAGGGACGTTAATGGATAAAAATCAAATAATCTGTAACTCGATATCTGCAATAGTTTTAGAATTGTGATAGTTTTTGTAAAAAATTATTTTTGTTTTTTTCGAATAGTCTTCAAACCTCTCTAAATTGAAAAATTCTTGAGTTACATAAGAACTGATTTTACTCCGACATTTAACTAAGTTTAAAGTATGGGCGGACACAATTTGAGCTTAATCTCAGACCAAAAAAAATTTGGCTCAAAAAAGAACACGACTTATGGAAAAATTGCGAAAAAATGAAAGTCCGCCAAATTCGATAAAAATCATATATAATATGAAGGGACGTTAATGAATAAAAATCAAATAATCTGTAACTCGATATCTGCAATAGTTTTAGAATTGTGATAGTTTTTGTAAAAAATTATTTTTGTTTTTTCGAACAGTCTTCAAACCTCTCTAAATTGAAAAATTCTTGAGTTACATCAGAACTGATTTTACTCCGACATTTAACAAAGTTTAAAGTATGGGCGGACACAATTTAAGCTTAATCTCAGACAAAAAAAATTTTGGCTCAAAAAAGAACACGACTTATAGTATGGAAAAATTGCGAAAAAATGAAAGTCCGCCAAATTCGATAAAACTCATATATAATATGAAGAGACGTTAATGGATAAAAATCAAATAATCTGTAACTCGATATCCGCAATAGTTTTAGAATTGTGATAGTTTTTGTAAAAAATTATTTTTGTTTTTTTTCGAACAGTCTTCAAACCTCTCTAAATTGAAAAATTCTTGAGTTACATAAGAACTGATTTTACTCCGACATTTAACTAGGTTTAAAGTATAAGCGGACACAATTTGAGCTTAATCTCAGACCAAAAAAATTTTGGCTCAAAAAAGAACACGACATATAGTATGGAAAAATTGCGAAAAAATGAAAGTCCGCCATATTCGATAAAACTCATATATAATATGAAGGGACGTTAATGGATAAAAATCAAATAATCTGTAACTCGATATCCGCAATAGTTTTAGAATTGTGATAGTTTTTGTAAAAAATTATTTTTGTTTTTTCGAACAGTCTTCAAACCTCTCTAAATTGAAAAATTCTTGAGTTACATAAGAACTGATTTTACTCCGACATTTAACTAAGTTTAAAGTATGGGCGGACACAATTTGAGCTTAATCTCAGACCAAAAAAATTTTGGCTCAAAAAAGATCACGACATAGTATGGAAAAATTGCGAAAAAATGAATGTCCCCCAAATTCGATAAAAATCATATATAATATGAAGGGACATTAATGGATAAAAATCAAATAATCTGTAACTCGATATCTGCAATAGTTTTAGAATTGTGATAGTTTTTGTAAAAAATTATTTTTGTTTTTTTCGAACAGTCTTCAAACCTCTCTAAATTGAAAAATTCTTGAGTTACATAAGAACTGATTTTACTCCGACATTTAACTAAGTTTAAAGTATGTGCAAACACAATTTGAGCTTAATCTCAGACCAAAAAATTTTGGCTCAAAAAAGAACACGGAAATATTGCGAAAAAATGAAAGTCCGCCAAATTCGATAAAACTCATATATAATATGAAGGGACGTTAATGGATAAAAATCAAATAATCTGTAACTCGATATCTGCAATAGTTTTAGAATTGTGATAGTTTTTGTAAAAAATTATTTTTGTTTTTTTCGAACAGTCTTCAAACCTCTCTAAATTGAAAAATTCTTGAGTTACATAAGAACTGATTTTACTCTGACATTTAACTAAGTTTAAAGTATGGGCGGACACAATTTGAGCTTAATCTCAGACCAAAAAAATTTTGGCTCAAAAAAGAACACGACTTATAGAATGGAAAAATTGCGAAAAAATGAAAGTCCGCCAAATTCGATAAAACTCATATATAATATGAAGGGACGTTAATGGATAAAAATCAAATAATCTGTAACTCGATATCTGCAATAGTTTTAGAATTGTGATAGTTTTTGTAAAAAATTATTTTTGTTTTTTTCGAACAGTCTTCAAACCTCTCTAAATTGAAAAATTCTTGAGTTACATAAGAACTGATTTTACTCTGACATTTAACTAAGTTTAAAGTATGGGCGGACACAATTTGAGCTTAATCTCAGACCAAAAAAATTTTGGCTCAAAAAAGAACACGACTTATAGTATGGAAAAATTGCGAAAAAATGAAAGTCCGCCAAATTCGATAAAACTCATATATAATATGAAGGGACGTTAATGGATAAAAATCAAATAATCTGTAACTCGATATCTGCAATAGTTTTAGAATTGTGATAGTTTTTGTAAAAAATTATTTTTGTTTTTTTCGAATAGTCTTCAAACCTCTCTAAATTGAAAAATTCTTGAGTTACATAAGAACTGATTTTACTCCGACATTTAACTAAGTTTAAAGTCTAGGCGGACACAATTTGAGCTTAATCTCAGACCAAAAAAAATTTGGCTCAAAAAAGAACACGACTTATGGAAAAATTGCGAAAAAATGAAAGTCCGCCAAATTCGATAAAAATCATATATAATATGAAGGGACATTAATGGATAAAAATCAAATAATCTGTAACTCGATATCTGCAATAGTTTTAGAATTGTGATAGTTTTTGTAAAAAATTATGTTTGTTTTTTCGAACAGTGTTCAAACCTCTCTAAATTGAAAAATTCTTGAGTTACATAAGAACTGATTTTACTCCGACATTTAACTAAGTTTAAAGTCTAGGCGGACACAATTTGAGCTTAATCTCAGACCAAAAAAAATTTGGCTCAAAAAAGAACACGACTTATGGAAAAATTGCGAAAAAATGAAAGTCCGCCAAATTCGATAAAAATCATATATAATATGAAGGGACATTAATGGATAAAAATCAAATAATCTGTAACTCGATATCTGCAATAGTTTTAGAATTGTGATAGTTTTTGTAAAAAATTATGTTTGTTTTTTCGAACAGTGTTCAAACTTCTCTAAATTGAAAAATTCTTGAGTTACATAAGAACTGATTTTACTCCGACATTTAACTAAGTTTAAAGTATGTGCGGACACAATTTGAGCTTAATCTCAGACCAAAAAAATTTTGGCTCAAAAAAGAACACGACTTATATAGTATGGAAAAATTGCGAAAAAATGAATGTCCCCCAAATTCGATAAAAATCATATATAATATGAAGGGACATTAATGGATAAAAATCAAATAATCTGTAACTCGATATCTGCAATAGTTTTAGAATTGTGATAGTTTTTGTAAAAAATTATTTTTGTTTTTTCGAACAGTCTTCAAACCTCTCTAAATTGAAAAATTCTTGAGTTACATAAGAACTGATTTTACTCCGACATTTAACTAAGTTTAAAGTATGTGCGGACACAATTTGAGCTTAATCTCAGACCAAAAAAATTTTGGCTCAAAAAAGAACACGACTTATATAGTATGGAAAAATTGCGAAAAAATGAATGTCCCCCAAATTCGATAAAAATCATATATAATATGAAGGGACATTAATGGATAAAAATCAAATAATCTGTAACTCGATATCTGCAATAGTTTTAGAATTGTGATAGTTTTTGTAAAAAATTATTTTTGTTTTTTTCGAACAGTCTTCAAACCTCTCTAAATTGAAAAATTCTTGAGTTACATAAGAACTGATTTTACTCCGACATTTAACTAAGTTTAAAGTATGTGCAAACACAATTTGAGCTTAATCTCAGACCAAAAAATTTTGGCTCAAAAAAGAACACGGAAATATTGCGAAAAAATGAAAGTCCGCCAAATTCGATAAAACTCATATATAATATGAAGGGACGTTAATGGATAAAAATCAAATAATCTGTAACTCGATATCTGCAATAGTTTTAGAATTGTGATAGTTTTTGTAAAAAATTATTTTTGTTTTTTTCGAACAGTCTTCAAACCTCTCTAAATTGAAAAATTCTTGAGTTACATAAGAACTGATTTTACTCTGACATTTAACTAAGTTTAAAGTATGGGCGGACACAATTTGAGCTTAATCTCAGACCAAAAAAATTTTGGCTCAAAAAAGAACACGACTTATAGAATGGAAAAATTGCGAAAAAATGAAAGTCCGCCAAATTCGATAAAACTCATATATAATATGAAGGGACGTTAATGGATAAAAATCAAATAATCTGTAACTCGATATCTGCAATAGTTTTAGAATTGTGATAGTTTTTGTAAAAAATTATTTTTGTTTTTTTCGAATAGTCTTCAAACCTCTCTAAATTGAAAAATTCTTGAGTTACATAAGAACTGATTTTACTCCGACATTTAACTAAGTTTAAAGTCTAGGCGGACACAATTTGAGCTTAATCTCAGACCAAAAAAAATTTGGCTCAAAAAAGAACACGACTTATGGAAAAATTGCGAAAAAATGAAAGTCCGCCAAATTCGATAAAAATCATATATAATATGAAGGGACATTAATGGATAAAAATCAAATAATCTGTAACTCGATATCTGCAATAGTTTTAGAATTGTGATAGTTTTTGTAAAAAATTATGTTTGTTTTTTCGAACAGTGTTCAAACCTCTCTAAATTGAAAAATTCTTGAGTTACATAAGAACTGATTTTACTCCGACATTTAACTAAGTTTAAAGTCTAGGCGGACACAATTTGAGCTTAATCTCAGACCAAAAAAAATTTGGCTCAAAAAAGAACACGACTTATGGAAAAATTGCGAAAAAATGAAAGTCCGCCAAATTCGATAAAAATCATATATAATATGAAGGGACATTAATGGATAAAAATCAAATAATCTGTAACTCGATATCTGCAATAGTTTTAGAATTGTGATAGTTTTTGTAAAAAATTATGTTTGTTTTTTCGAACAGTGTTCAAACCTCTCTAAATTGAAAAATTCTTGAGTTACATAAGAACTGATTTTACTCCGACATTTAACTAAGTTTAAAGTCTAGGCGGACACAATTTGAGCTTAATCTCAGACCAAAAAAATTTTGGCTCAAAAAAGAACACGACTTATATAGTATGGAAAAATTGCGAAAAAATGAATGTCCCCCAAATTCGATAAAAATCATATATAATATGAAGGGACATTAATGGATAAAAATCAAATAATCTGTAACTCGATATCTGCAATAGTTTTAGAATTGTGATAGTTTTTGTAAAAAATTATTTTTGTTTTTTTCGAACAGTCTTCAAACCTCTCTAAATTGAAAAATTCTTGAGTTACATAAGAACTGATTTTACTCCGACATTTAACTAAGTTTAAAGTATGTGCAAACACAATTTGAGCTTAATCTCAGACCAAAAAATTTTGGCTCAAAAAAGAACACGGAAATATTGCGAAAAAATGAAAGTCCGCCAAATTCGATAAAACTCATATATAATATGAAGGGACGTTAATGGATAAAAATCAAATAATCTGTAACTCGATATCTGCAATAGTTTTAGAATTGTGATAGTTTTTGTAAAAAATTATTTTTGTTTTTTTCGAACAGTCTTCAAACCTCTCTAAATTGAAAAATTCTTGAGTTACATAAGAACTGATTTTACTCTGACATTTAACTAAGTTTAAAGTATGGGCGGACACAATTTGAGCTTAATCTCAGACCAAAAAAATTTTGGCTCAAAAAAGAACACGACTTATAGTATGGAAAAATTGCGAAAAAATGAAAGTCCGCCAAATTCGATAAAACTCATATATAATATGAAGGGACGTTAATGGATAAAAATCAAATAATCTGTAACTCGATATCTGCAATAGTTTTAGAATTGTGATAGTTTTTGTAAAAAATTATTTTTGTTTTTTTCGAATAGTCTTCAAACCTCTCTAAATTGAAAAATTCTTGAGTTACATAAGAACTGATTTTACTCCGACATTTAACTAAGTTTAAAGTCTAGGCGGACACAATTTGAGCTTAATCTCAGACCAAAAAAAATTTGGCTCAAAAAAGAACACGACTTATGGAAAAATTGCGAAAAAATGAAAGTCCGCCAAATTCGATAAAAATCATATATAATATGAAGGGACATTAATGGATAAAAATCAAATAATCTGTAACTCGATATCTGCAATAGTTTTAGAATTGTGATAGTTTTTGTAAAAAATTATGTTTGTTTTTTCGAACAGTGTTCAAACCTCTCTAAATTGAAAAATTCTTGAGTTACATAAGAACTGATTTTACTCCGACATTTAACTAAGTTTAAAGTCTAGGCGGACACAATTTGAGCTTAATCTCAGACCAAAAAAAATTTGGCTCAAAAAAGAACACGACTTATGGAAAAATTGCGAAAAAATGAAAGTCCGCCAAATTCGATAAAAATCATATATAATATGAAGGGACATTAATGGATAAAAATCAAATAATCTGTAACTCGATATCTGCAATAGTTTTAGAATTGTGATAGTTTTTGTAAAAAATTATGTTTGTTTTTTCGAACAGTGTTCAAACCTCTCTAAATTGAAAAATTCTTGAGTTACATAAGAACTGATTTTACTCCGACATTTAACTAAGTTTAAAGTCTAGGCGGACACAATTTGAGCTTAATCTCAGACCAAAAAAATTTTGGCTCAAAAAAGAACACGACTTATAGTATGGAAAAATTGCGAAAAAATGAAAGTCCGCCAAATTCGATAAAACTCATATATAATATGAAAGGACGTTAATGGATAAAAATAAAATAATCTGTAACTCGATATCCGCAATAGTTTTAGAATTGTGATAGTTTTTGTAAAAAATTATTTTTGTTTTTTTCGAACAGTCTTCAAACCTCTCTAAATTGAAAAATTCTTGAGTTACATAAGAACTGATTTTACTCCGACATTTAACTAGGTTTAAAGTATAGGCGGACACAATTTGAGCTTAATCTCAGACCAAAAAAATTTTGGCTCAAAAAAGAACACGACGTATGGAAAAATTGCGAAAAAATGAAAGTCCGCCAAATTCGATAAAAATCATATATAATATGAAGGGACATTAATGGATAAAAATCAAATAATCTTGTACTCGATATCTGCAATAGTTTTAGAATTGTGATAGTTTTTGTAAAAAATTATTTTTGTTTTTTCGAACAGTCTTCAAACCTCTCTAAATTGAAAAATTCTTGAGTTACATAAGAACTGATTTTACTCCGACATTTAACTAAGTTTAAAGTATGGGCGGACACAATTTGAGCTTAATCTCAGACCAAAAAAATTTTGGCTCAAAAAAGAACACGACTTATAGTATGGAAAAATTGCGAAAAAATGAAAGTCCGCCAAATTCGATAAAAATCATATATAATATGAAGGGACATTAATGGATAAAAATCAAATAATCTGTAACTCGATATCTGCAATAGTTTTAGAATTGTGATAGTGTTTGTAAAAAATTATTTTTGTTTTTTTCGAACAGTCTTCAAACCTCTAAATTGAAAAATTCTTGAGTTACATAAGAACTGAATTTACTCCGACATTTAACTAAGTTTAGAGTCTAGGCGGACACAATTTGAGCTTAATCTCAGACCAAAAAAAATTTGGCTCAAAAAAGAACACGACTTATAGTATGGAAAAATTGCGAAAAAATGAAAGTCCGCCATATTCGATAAAACGCATATATAATATAAAGTAACGTAAATGGATAAAAATCAAATAATCTGTAACTCGATATCCGCAATAGTTTTAGAATTGTGATAGTTTTTGTAAAAAATTATTTTTGTTTTTTTCGAACAGTCTTCAAACCTAAATTGAAAAATTCTTGAGTTACATAAGAACTGATTTTACTCCGACATTTAACTAGGTTTAAAGTATAGGCGGACACAATTTGAGCTTAATCTCAGACCAAAAAAAATTTGGCTCAAAAAAGAACACGACTATAGTATGGAAAAATTGCGAAAAAAATGAAAGTCCGCCAAATTCGATAAAACTCATATATAATATGAAGGGACGTTAATGGATAAAAATCAAATAATCTGTAACTCGATATCTGCAATAGTTTTAGAATTGTGATAGTGTTTGTAAAAAATTATTTTTGTTTTTTTCGAACAGTCTTCAAACCTAAATTGAAAAATTCTTGAGTTACATAAGAACTGATTTTACTCCGACATTTAACTAGGTTTAAAGTCTAGGCGGACACAATTTGAGCTTAATCTCAGACCAAAAAAAATTTGGCTCAAAAAAGAACACGACTTATAAGTATGGAAAAGTTGCGAAAAAATGAAAGTCCGCCAAATTCGATAAAAATCATATATAATATGAACATATAAAGTCTGAAACTGACCTCGGATTTGGGTTCCGGGGGTCCTAAATAGCGCTCATTTGAAGAAATTTTTTTCTCTTTGTAGCCCTGATATTGTCTTCAAATTTGGTATACAGTTACAACCCGACTAACGAACGGTTCGCATTGTTTTAGGGTAAAATCGTTTCAGGGAGTAGGGATGATTTGGTGAAAATTGACAGTTTTTCGTTATAACTCGAATATTATAACGTTGTAGGGTTTCTTTACTAGAAATCTTTCTAGTTCATCAAACATCTGGTATTCTGTACTGAAATTAAATTAGGGGTTAAATGTGTGGGGGTGGAATATCGCTGACAAAAATATCGAATTTTTTGTTTGTTAAAACGGCGTAGAAAGTTTCAAAACATATAGAAAACTTGAATCTGGAACAAAAATGTTTTGTCTTTCGGTCTGTTGGTCTGTCGGCATGTCCGTCTGTCTATTAATAGGCGCAATAACTTTCGAACGAATTGAGATATTTTCAAATTTGGTACGCAGGTAGCGCCCGTCAAAGGAATTATTTTTGGATAAGATAGCTTCAAGGGGTAGGGGATAAATGAGGGGTGATTTGGTGAAAATTGACATTTTTTCGTTAAAACTCGAGTAATATAACGTTTCAGAAGTTTGTGGGTGCAGAAATGGGAATATTTTTTTTGTGGTCAAGTCATGGACCCTAAATTCATTTCAATATCTAACCGAGGAGAGTAGATCATCACAGCTCTATGGATGTTATGATTCAATTTGCAGCACTATTTTATTCTAAAATTGACGTGTTTCGGGATAAAATACAAGACAGAAAATTTAAGGTAACAAGGGTAGGTAGTAAAAGTTCGGGACGCACCAATTGCGTTATGGTAGTGAATTTTTATTAAATGTTTCAAATTTGAATAACTCAATTTTCTATGAAGTTAGAAAGTTGAATTTTAGTATATAGTAAGGTCTTTCCTAGGGCAACGTATTTATTACATTTCATTAAAACAACTTTGTAATTTTCGGAGAAACAAAATTTTTCGAAGAAAAACTCAAAATTTGAATAACTAAATTTTTTATAAACCTAGAAAGTTGAATTTTGGTGAGTAAGAAGGTCATTTGCAATGCAACATATCCATCGAATTTCATTAAAATAACTTTGTAATTTTCGGAGAAAAAATTTTTTTGAAAGAAAACTCAAAATTTTCTCGGAAAACCTTGCCGGATTTTCCTGGATAACGAACTCATCCAAGCCATTAATAAAAGAAAGACACTTGCCGAGTTTCATCGAAATCGGTAAATTATTTTTTGAGTTATCGGTTGAATACCTATATATATATATATATATATATATATATATATATATATATATATATATATATATATATATATATATATATATATATATATATATATATATATATAAATTGAAACTGACCCCGGATATGGGTTCTAGGGGTCCTAGTTTGTGGTTATTTGAAAAAAATTTGCAAAGTCTCACCATCGATACCTCTCTATTAGTGAATTTTTTTAAAATAAAAATTCACTAAAAAACCAACAATAGCTGAAACAACATTTGGAGGCATGGGGAGAAATAATGTAAGTACACAAATAAATTATTCTCATAACTTAAAATACAGTTCTCATAACTCGAAATATAGAATCCAATGATCCAATTTGACGTGTCGTTATCGATAAAGATAAACAAACAAAAAAGAAGTAAACAAAGATAATATTCCCATAAGTTTAAATTATTACTTATTAAGAAAATATGAAGAACAGTTAGCGAGAGAAAACAGTAATGTAAATAAATGAATTATAATTTATAATAAATTTAATAAACTCCTTTTTTTGTGTTTTTACAATACAGGGATAGGAATATAGGGAATGCTCATAAAATAACAACCATACGATTAATTAATATGGTTATATCTAAGACTAGTGATCATATTATAATTGTTGTAGGTACTGATAGAAACAGAATTAGAATACCGTTGGACTGTTACGAAAGCGGTAATAATTTGTAACCTACAAAGAAGTTGAAGAAAAATGTTATACAATATTTATACTGCGATATCAAAAAAAAGTCGGGAGTAATTTAGCTGCTATTTGAAACCGTAGAAGGCTGAAATTTTGGGCGCAGTTTGGAAAAGCCTGGTGTTTAATAGCTACCTAAATAAATTTATTCCATGTTATACAGGGCGGTTTAAAATTGATGATTTTACGTGGCACATAAAAAAGGCCAAAACTTTATTTTTTCAAATAGGACACGCTGTATATTAGTTAAAATTCTGAAAGGAATTAAATTTCCTCCAAGTTCATGTACCATACATAACCTGTCAAGTTTTCGAAACAATCGCAATAATTACTAAAAAACACATGATCTTCAGATAAGTTGTATTAGTTGGTCATGGAACGCCAAGTGATTTAACAATTGCTTAATTGTTTGCTGTGTTTGACAGACGCCGAAGTTTTAAGATTCATTTGCTATTTTTCACTTAATATGTATTTGAAAACAAGTTAAGATGGAGCGAAATAATTACTTTTATGAAGTTTTGATAACACTATTTATTCTTCATGGACAATGGAACAAAATTGTAGCAAGAACATGTGGGAAATTCAATGAAATGTATCCTGAATTGCAACCAATGAACGAAAGAAAGTTTATGCTAATACAAGATAATTTTATCAATTATGGTTTAAAACTTAGGGCAACTCGAAGTTTGCCAAGGCCTGTAACGTAGAATGAAGAAAATATAGTGAACGTTTTAGCCTATTTCCACACATATCTACAAACTTCCATCCAAAGTGCAGCATATGATTTAGGCGTAACTTGCGATGCAAAAGATTCTGCCCAATCACAACATGCATCCTTTTAAATTTATAACACTTTTACACCCGAAACTAGATTATTATCAACGTCACATTCAACATTGTGAGACACTCCTAATACGCATTCAAGCGGATTCTAACTTTTTGAGAATAACGATATTGACAGACGAAGTCAAGTTTTCGAGAGAAGGCATTATCAATAAAAGGAATCTACATTTTTGGGCCGATCAAAATTCCCGCATGGTCAAGCAGAGGGGCTTTCAAGAAAAATTTAGTTTTAATGTTTTTTGCCTCGTAAAAGACAACCAAATAACATTTTTCATTTAAGATGAGCCATTAAATAGCAATCAATACGTCCACATTCTAAGGACAGTGGTATCAATTTTTTTGGAAAATTTAACATTAGAAGATTTCCGTACTTCTTGGTTCCAGTTGGATGTAGCACCCGCACAATACACCTAAGAGGTAACACGTGAGCTGTTTAAGAAATTTGATGAGCACTGGTTTAGGCGTTTGGGCCCATGGGATTGGCCTGCAAGGTCCCCCGACCTTGCACCCCTCGATTTCTACCTTTGGGGTACTTTAAAACAAAAGGTATACCAGACACCGGTGAACACTAAAGAGGAGCTACGTCAACGTGTGACCAATTGCATCGACCAACTAGATGCTAATGAAATATATAAAGCGACAGCTGATGGTGTACATCGCCGGATTTTGAAGTACTTAGAAGTCAATGGGGGATATTTGGTAAATTTATTCTAAAATGTTTAGAATCTAATAATAAATAATAATTGAAAAAAATATCTTGTATTCGCATAACCTTTCTTTCGCTCATTGGTTGCAATTCATGATACATTTAATTGAATTTCTGACATGTTCTTGCTTCAATTTTGTCACATTGTCCATGAAGAATAAATAGTGTCATCAAAACTTCATTTAAGTAATTATTTGGCTCATTTTGACCTGTTTTCAAATAAATATTAAGTGAAAAATCGCAAATGAATCTTAAAACTTCGGCGTCTGTCAAACACAGTAAACAATTAAGCAATTGTCAAATCAGATAGCTTTGCATAACCAAATAATACAATTTATGTGGAGATCATGTGTTTTTCATTAATTTTTGCGATTATTTCGAAAACTTGACGAGTTAGGTATACCACTATCCTACTTCAATTTGGAGGAAATTTAATTGTCTTTCAGAATTTTAAATAATATACAGGCTGTTCTGTTTGAAAAACTAAAGTTTTTGTCTTTTTGTGTGTCACGTTAAAAAAAATTTAAACCGCCCTGTATAACATGAAATGAATTTATTTAAGTAGCTATTAAATACCAGGCTTTCTCAAACTGTGCCCCAAATTTCAGCCTCTTATGGGTTCAAATAGCAGCTAAATTAAAATTTTAGTGGTACAATTTTTCTGAGAAAAAAATTAAATAAGCATTATCTCGAAAACCGGTGTAGATAGGTATCGAAAGCTATTAAAAAAATGATCGCAAATAAATTTCAATTCTAAAAATAAAATAGTATACAGGTGTCCCATTAAAAATAAGAAAGTTGTTACTACTTTTAAATAAAAGTGGCAAGATCGCCAAAATGAAAATATTTTAGAAAGATAGGTCGTACCTATTTATGGCAGTATCCAAATTTTTTTATTAATCCTATGTCTCATTTTCCATAAACGTCTAACCTACCATCGACCATCAATGACCCTGTATATATATATATATATATATATATATATATATATATATATATATATATATATATATATATATATATATATATATACATATACATATACATATACATATACATATACATATACATATACATATACATATACATATACATATACATATACATATACATATACATATACATATACATATACATATACATATACATATACATATACATATAAAAATTCAAACTGACCCTGGATGTGGGTTCTAGGGGGGCTAGATCGCGCTCATTTGACGAGTTTTTAGTGAATTTTCTTTAAAAAATTCACTAATGAGGAGATCCCGACTTGTGAATTTTGAAAAAATGTCTTCAAATGAGCGCTAATTAGGCCCCCCAGAACACATATCCGGGGTCAGTTTCAATTTTTATATGTTTATATATATATATATATATATATATATATATATATATATATATATATATATATATATATATATATATATATCACACCGATAACTCAAAAAAGAATGGTCCGATTTTGATTAAATTTGTTGAATAATATCCTTTTGCAAATGGCTTGGATAAGTTTGTTAGCCAGGAAAATCTGCCCAGGTTTTCCCGGAAAATTTTGTGTTTTCTTTCGAAAAAATTTTATATCTCCGAAACTAACAAAGTAAGGTGAACCAAATTTGGTACGCAGGTTTACATGCTTATAGGTAAGTTATCTACCAAAATTTAGCTATGTAGGTCAAAAGATAAAAAAGTTATAGGCATTTAAAGAAAAATAAATTGGGGTTTTCTTCAAAACGTCAAAGTTGCGATATAAAACGTCAAAATCGGCAGCATTTAGGCAAATAACGTGAATCTAATACGGGCTATGGGAATCAAATGTCTCAAGAAAGATGTTTTACAAACCCTGAAGTCTTAGTTTCAACCGTCATTGTCCTTCAATTTACTAAAATGTTTCCAGAAAATTCATTTCAAATCGACCCTTTCTCTGATGCTGGGCAGTAGTTTTAGCTATAGAGTTTATCGTTTAATGGTATATAATTTTTGTCGAATTTTCGTAAAAAAATCAATAAAGCTCAATATATCCGTTATTAGACAAGATATGAAAAATATCTTTATACATTAATTATAGGGTGTCTTGAGCTACATCTACAAAAAATATTTATACAATCACAGGTTGCCCAAAAGTCGTCGGTGATACAAATTTTCTTTTTTTTTTTAATCAAACACGCCTTATGTTATTGCATTTTTGCATTTTCCATCGAAATATAATGCATGTTTGTAAAAAAGAAATTCCGGATGCAGCAAGTGCGTTATGGTAGCGAATTTTGATCAAATGCTTCATATTTGTATAGCCCAATTTGCTATTAACCTATAAGGTTGACCAAGAAACGAGTTTTTTCGGGAACACTTTAAGTTTACTTTAGGAAATGTTTGTACATTTTCACACAATAAAGTTATTTTTATGAAACATGGCACATTGTTTTTACTATATAGGTTATACTGGTAACCGAAATTAATGCCTCTTTTCTTAAATTAAAAGAAAAACACATATTTGCAATAAAAACATTTTTATGAAAATTCACTACCATAACGCACTTGCTGCGTCCCGAGTTTTTTTTTTAATTCACTAATATTTGATTTAAATTAATTTTTGTCTTTTGAATTAAATTTGTATCCAGTTATTTTTCGCTTTTTTAGCCGCTATTTTAAAGTCGGTTTAATTTTTTTCAGGTTTATTTGTTGAATCCATAAATGGTAGCAAGACCATTTAAACTTTAACAAGCTGTACAGTGAAATCTACTGTGGGATGCAATGGTCGAAATCGATCAAATTTTGTATTATGACCAATTTGAATTGCCATAAATTACATTATACGCCAGTATCGAAAGAGTTAATAAAGTAAGAAAACTAAATTTGATAATAGAAACTTTTACAAGGCAAATTTCTTTAATATTTTTTAGCGGTACAAGTTTTTATAAGTAAGTGTACATAACCTTTCCAATGGTCATACATATCTCCTTACATAATTTCCAATAATAGTTTACAAATTAATTTCGCTCTCGAGAAACGTTACCGGATACAAGAGTGATACAAGTCCTTGTGAAATTAACGAGGAAGTACGTACTGCTGATGGCGGTACGGACAATATAAACAAACGCAGAAGAGCTGTAAGGTTGCAGCGCACACACAAGTGAAAGTGTTACGTAATCTTAACCGTGTTAAAGATACACGGTTAGGAGGACAAACTTCCAGAAGTTGCTGCACAATCGAATAATATTTCAATATCGATACGACCACATTCCTTATATGACATGTTAGATCATAGAAAAAGCTCTAGAAGTCACTGATTATATCAAGTGTTACATTTTCAGTAATATCAGAGTATCTGCGAGATTTGTAGGCATCTCTTAGGAGCAAATAGGTACTAAGGATAAAAAGTAAATAATTTAAGCAACCAAACTTGGAGTTTTATCAAGTCATGTAGGAGACTTATGCGTTACATATTTATTCATATCTGGAACATCCTTGAAATTTGTAGACATCTCTTGAGCGAGACTAATAGACATTATTATTATTACTTACTTTATTATTATTATTATTATTATTATTATTATTATTATTATTATTATTATTATTATTATTATTATTATTATTATTATTATTATTATTATTATTATTATTATTATTATTATTATTATTATTATCGACTTTAGCCTGAAGGGCTTTCACACTCCCTGAAAGGGGAACATTCACTCATCCCAGGTATCTCAGAGACCAAAGGGACTGAGCTCAGATGGAGCCCTTTCCAAGTAGCACAGGCAATAGAGAATTTTTTTCTGCATTAAACTACAGGAGTTATTTTTTTTTTTTTTGATAGTTAGGTTCAGAATGACGTACTGAATGTAAAAACACAAAATCCTTACAAATTAGGAGGGCGGAAGTGCCGCCATTTTGATAAAAACCGTTTCGGCCTATATCTCCATAACCGTACAATTTAGGCCAAAAATGGTAATGATCTTTATTGTATATAATTTTTTTTTGTATCACTCACCGTTTACAACTTATACGACTATTAGCATTCATTTATTGACTTTTAGTGAATTTTCTTAGAAAAAATTCACTAATGAGGAAATCTCGACTTTTGAATTTTGAAAAAATTTCTTCAAATGAGCGCGATCTAGGACCCCTAGAACCCATATCCGGGGTCAGTTTCAATTTTTATATGTTTATATATATATATATATATATATATATATATATATATATATATATATATATATATATATATATATATATATATATAGATATATATATATATATATATATATATATATATATATATATATATATATATATATATATATATATATTGGCATGTACCTTCCTTTTGTAAATGACTTTGACAAGTTCGTTAATCAAAAAAATCGGACGAGGTTTTCCGGGAAAATTTTGAGTTTTAATTTTTTTTAAATGTTATCTTAAAAAATAAGAAATCTATGATAACCAAATTTGGTAGGTAGGTTAACGATATAAAAAGTAAACTATACACCAAAATTTAGATTTCTGTTACAAGAAAAAAAAGTTATAATAAAATATTTTGTTAATAATTGTTTAAAAAATAAAATTCTTATAACTTAACTTTTCAATCGACAAATTTTCTAGAACTTTCACTTACAACTTTTTTTTAAATTATTATTAGTGCATTTTCTTTACAAAAATTCACTAATGAGGCGACTTTTGAATTTTGAAAAAGAAATTGAAATAGGCGCTAATTATGCCCCCTAGAACACATATACGGGGTCAGTTTCAATTTTTATATATATATATATATATATATATATATATATATATATATATATATACATATATATATATATATATATATATATATATATATATATATATATATATAATATATATATATATATATATATATATATATATATATATATATATATATATATATATATATATATATATATATATGTATGTATGACACCGATAACTCAAAAATTAATGGGCCGATTTTAATTAAATTTCGTGAATGCCTTCCTCTTGTAAGTGGCTTGGACAAGTTCGTTAGTCAAGAAAATCGGCCCAGGTCTTCCTGGAAAATTTTGTGTTTTCTTTCGAAAAAAAATCATATCTCCGGAAATAACAAAGTAAGGGCAACTAAATTTGGTACACGGTTTTATGTCATTATAAGTAAATTACCTACCAAAATTTAGGTCTGGTTCAAAGACAAAAAAGTTATAGGCATTTAAAGAAAAATAAATTGGGGTTTTCCTCAAAACGTCAAAGTCGCGAATTAAAACGTCAAACATTTACGCAAAGAACCTGAAACTAATGTAAGCTATGGAATGAAAATGTCTCAAGAAGAATGTTTTACAAAGCCTGAAGTCTTAGCTTCAACCGTCATTGTCCTTCATTTTACTAAAATATTTCCAGAAAAATTTGTCGATTGAAAAGTGCAACATTTAACGCGTTATAACTTTGAAAATAATGATTTTAGAAAAATAGGTTTTTCGTAAAAATTGTAGGAAATTTGTCGATTAAAAAGTTAAGTTATAAGCATTTTATTTTTTAAACAATTATTAACAAAGATATAGGTAAAAAAGTCAAGAAATTAATGCTAATAGTCGTATAAGTTGTAAACGATGAGTGATACAAAAAAAAATCTTTAACAAAGAAGATGAGAAATGTAATTATCTGCAATAAAGGTCATTACCGTTTTTGGCCTGAGGTGCACGGTTATGGAGATATAGGCCGAAACGGTTTTTATCAAAATGGCAGCACTTCTGCCCTCCTAATTTGTAAGGATTTGGTGTTTTTACATTCAGTACGTCATTCTGAACCTATCTATCAAAAAAAAAATAACTCCTGTAGTTTAGTGCATTATGGACAAGAGTAACGGGCTCCTCTATTGCCTGTACTAAAGTAATCGGGCCCTGAACGACAGCGCGATACATCCTCATTTCCCAGGAATCTCTGCATGGCGTGGGCAGTTGCACGACACAGTATCTTAACGTTCGCTCGAAGATTCTTAGGAACCACCCCAGTTGGTTATCTGCCCTCCACTGTCTCTTTACTTGTATCTCGAGGTCTCTGTACTTAATGATCTTATCGTTTTACTTTGTCTCTAGATTATTAGTATTTGGAATGGCCACATCAATTAGCGTTACTTGGTTGCAAGACTTATTCACTATTATTATATCTGGCCTGTTGTGTGCAACTCGTTAATCTGTGAGCACGGTCCGATCCCAGTACAACCTATATCCTGAGTTCTCCAGAACAGGCTCACTAAGATTTAAAAGTCCCAGTTTCAGAGCCAGTTCTTGATGAAATATTTTAGCAACTGCGTCGTACCTCTCTTTATACTCTAGTGCAACGCTTGACATCCTCCGGTGACGTGCTGGATAATCTCTGATGACCGACACCCAAAGCTACATTTGTCATCTTGGACCGAATTATCTACAAGTATATACTTCAGATAGTTTCTTGTTGGGATGACCTGATCTTGTATGGCTAGCAAAACCCCTCTGATTATGTAAACATCTGTCTGGACACCAACCAGTAGTTAGACGCCAGTTTATCCACATATGCCTGGGAGGTCTCATTCAGATGACGCCCATGGAGAGTCTTCTGCATCCAAGATTGCAGCTTGTCCTGATCAGTCCGGTGGTGACTTTGTATTTCACTTTCTTTTAATTGTAGTGGTGTTGAATCATCTGCCACGCGTATGGCACGGTGTAGTTCAGAAGTAAGCGCCTGCTGATGGAAATATGTACGCAGGTTCACAACCTGCTGGTCCAACTGTTTACCAATATCCAACACTCAAGATTTGTAGACATCTTTTGGGCGCAAATAGGTACTAAGGACGACAATAATAGAAGGTTTTTAGCAAGTAATAGGGGATAAATATACTTGTATCGTTATGGGAATGTACTGGGGATTTTAAATATTCTTTCAAAACATTACTGGCAGATTTTCAGAATATGTTTATGCTATCTGGGAATATAACACTTTTTAGTGAATTTTCATTCAGAAACATTGGCTAATAGATAGTCACGATCAAAAGCTTTTAAAAAAATTTCTTCAGATGAGCGCGAATTTGGGTATCTACAACCCAAAACCAAGGTCTGTTAACATATTTACACGTTTTTCAAGTTTTTCCGGTGAAAATTCGGGGATAACTTTTTGAAAACGCTTTATTTTTGTAAGTATCAGAGTAACTGGAATGAGACTTTACATGTGGCTAGAAATAGTGCAAATAAACCTATGTTGTGAATCTTAAGTAACTTGGTACACAATATTTAGAGCTTTTTCCAAACTAAAAATAAAAACCCAAAGATATGCGTTAAAACGACTTAGTAGTTAAAGTCCATTGCCTGGCAGACAGGGTAGTAACCAACAATCTGAAATCTCGGCCGCAATTGTGGAAAATGTCAGACGACATGAATTTAAAAATTATTCAATTAGTTATTAAAATACACTATATTTGTAGCTTTATTAACGCCCTGAAACACAGTTTTGGCGCAACATAGATATATTATGCTGTCGCATAATATAGCAGAAATTTAAGCAAAATCAAGCCAAGTCTATAAAAATGATTCTAAAATAGTTTCTTTTACCTTTACACTTAAACATAAGACGTCATATAAGACCGAAATAGTCGTGGCATGTGTTTCAATGGTAATTCTACTAATTCTGTAGTTGATTAGTTCTGTATACTTGAATATAATATCCTGGGCATGAAGCCGATCTAAAGTATCACGCAAATCAAACGTTAGTTGACGTGTGTCTAGATGACGCATGGGGCTCCGGGTTTACCTCCTAAGCAGAAGGTTACGCTATCGAATCCAGTTCGATGAATCTATGCTTTTTAATGTTTTATTTTGACATTTGGATAAACAATAGTGCACAGATTTGATACGTTTCGAACAAGATCTCATTTTTATTTAAAACGCCTAAATAAGTTTGTCACCTTTGAGTCTGAAATTATAATTTTGTTATTGTGGATATTGAAAAAACCGGTTTGGTTAGATTGACTAAAACGAAATCATACTGGCGATTAATAAGGAAAAATAACTGCTACGTTTATAATTTGGCAGATACTTTACTTTTCTAAATATGAATTAAGTTTCCTTCTGGAAAGCTTCTGTATAGCTTTAATGAAATTTGTAACACACATTTCTTTTAGAGAGACTTACACTATCTACACATATAGCAAATTAGTTCTTTAGCTTCATAGAAAATTGAGTTTTCGGCAAGATTTTTTTGATAATAGAGATATCGATGGTAACACTTTAGAAATAATTCTTCAAATATGCGCGTACTAGGACCTCTAAAATCGATTTTCAAGGTCTGTGTAAGTTTAAAGTATTAACTTTACTAGTATGCCGCATAATAATTGTTTACAGTTCTTATGAAAATTCGCTACTATAATGCACTTGCTGCGTCCCGAAATTTTCAAAGATGGCACGATAAATACGGCACAATCTTTGCTTAAAGCAGAAGGATCTCTTCAAAAAGTCAAGCCACAAGACGTTACTTTAAGAAGAGTTGTAAATCCAACGAGACCGAAGGATGTTGGCAATATTTTGAATCAAGCCTATTCAAAAATGAAATGGTGTCAAAATAAATTGGCATAAACTTCCCAGCCTCGAACAGTATAAGAATTTAATCCCCCGTTCAAATCAGCAAGTTAATAATCAAAACGACGAAGACGCCGAATTATAATGCAGCTCTGGTGAAATGGTGGCCGATTAAAAATTTTGATTTTCACTATTTTGTCGAAAATGTATTTGTTTATTATGCTACTCATTAATTTTTGAGTACTTAAATTAATGTCTTTTCCTGAGAGAATTTAGTAATTATATTTGGTTATAAAATTCAGTTTTTAAGAAAAATTTTCTTTTTCAAATATTTTTATTGTCACTTTGTTTTCCAGAGAACTTCCATAATTCAATTACACTTTTAGACGACTTTAGTTTTTCAAAACTGTTTTTCAAATGCACTCGAGTAGTAGCAGAAGTAGTAGTAGAAAATTTTTCTACGAAATATTTGACATTGTTCGCGGTACAGATATACGAGTATCATGCCACAAAGTGAGTAGCAAACCAAAAACTATTTAGCTAATAACAGAAATATGCAAATATCTAAGGCGTTGGTTTTGGTTAAAAACTGCGTGTTGAAAGCCACTGCTCAATCAATTGTATTATTGGCATCTGCTCTACTGTGTATTCATAGTTCTTATATCACACTGAATACACCGACCTCTATTTCTGGTTGCCTAGCACATTCATGCATATTTGTATATGTATAGTTTGTTATAGCATCTTTTTATTTTTATGTGTAGAAATTCATCAAATCCTAGCAACATGTCTTCTAAACATGGAACAGACAAACTTCGCGTCTCTTTCACTCTTGGAAACTTATGAGTCTATTCCTCCTACGAACACTAACGTTTTTATTCTCAGATCATTCCATATATCTCTACAACCTACTAGTTGAAAAAAGTTTCGTGACTTGGTCATTACACAGCACGGAAGTTATTAAATTCCACCATCTTACGTAAATCTAAGTCCACTTCCACTGTATCAACAGGCATACTTCCAGAATTGTATTCACGTCTTACTTATATACAGAGTGTGTCTCTAAGACAGCATTAATGTGATTTTTGTGCCAGAAGATGGGCGTTTACTCGTTGCTCAATTCTTGAATAGTTGGAAATTATTATGTCTTCTGAAATATGTCTGTCGGGAAGGCATTCTAAAGCTTAGATGCTGTATTAGTTAAATACTGATATATTTCAACACTTAATTTATTGTATTGACTACTACAGTATTTTTTTTATTATTTCAACAACACACCACGAAGGCTTGCAGCCTAAATACTATCGTACCGTGGGTGTCAACAAGGAGGAAAGAGGCCACTTGTTAATTCTGGACCTGAAGGTTTGGAGGTTCGGAGGAGAAGGAAAAACATGTGCCGGCAAGGAATTCCACAACTTGCAAGTCCTCGGGACAAAAGAGCGGGCATAACAGGATGTTCTATGTCTGGTGACCTGGACAATAAAAGAGTACATTCGCTCTGTTCCCCTGGTAGATCTGTTGGGGGCAGCAGGTGAAGGAACTATGGAAGGAAGCTCCTCTGAACGGTGCCCGTGCAGATATCTACAAAAGAGAGAGAGAGGTCACCAACGACACGTCGGTGGGCAAGAGATGACAGCCTTTGGGTGAGGGTAAGGTCACCAATGAGACGTATAGCTCTCTTCTGAATGGAGTCCAGGATAGCGAGTGTAGAAGCGGCAGCAGCACCCCAGATGTGGGAGAAGTATTCAAGGTTTGGTCTTATTTTTGAAGTATATGAGGTATAGAGATTAGCTGGTGGAAAGTATTTGCGAACCCGGAAGAGGAAACCTAATTTTTTAGCAGCCGCTTCTGCAATTCATGTGACATATTGGTGCCAATTGAGATTTCGATCCACAAAAATGCCAACAAGTGAAAATGACTCATTACTTTGAACACCTTGGTTGTTCATTGTGCTGGGTCTAGGGCTGGTGTATCTCTTATGAGATAAAAAGCAAGACTGAGATTTGGTGGGGTTGAATTCTACAAGATTTCTACTTCCCCAGTCTAATATTTTTTAAAGATCCACGGAGACAGAACCCTGCATGGGTCTGCGATCCTCATCTAATTGGGCCAAAGAGACAGGCTTAGAATATTGTATATTTGAGTGGAGGGTGCTGTCGTCCGCGTAACTGTGAACTGGGTTGGATGTGCTAGAGAGGAGGTCATTGATGTGGAGAAGAAACGAAGTAGGGGCTAAAGCTGAACCTTGAGGAACTCCTGCATAAATTGGATATAGTTTTAGGAATGGCCATCCACGACAACAGAAATGCTCCGGTTGGAGATGAAGTTTGCTGTCCAGATACAGAATTTTGGTGGTAGGCCATAGGCCGGAAGTTTATTAAGCAGCGCTGCGTGTCAGGCCTGGCCACCGTGTAGTTCCATAAACTTGTTCCAAGAATAGGTGACAAAGGAAAGAAGGTCGGCAGTTAATCTGCGCTGACGGAATCCATACTGCCTGTCGTGGATTAGACATTGTGAGAACATTCTGAGAATATCTTGTGCTGTATGAGATATATCCCGACAAGAAGGAGTACTGAGCCATATAGTCGCATGATCTAATTTAAAAATTGATATTTTCAGATTTCCAAAGAAAAACCTTTTCAGCTTCACTATGTTGCCTTTGTTGAATTTCTTTAATAAAACTGGGAAAAAGTTACGTATCTCAAAAACTCATATTCCGTCTTGAAAGGGATATGTAATAATAGTTAAGAATAATATGTGTTACAGCTTTATATACTTATACAGGTTATGAGTTTTTTTACTCAATAATATGGTTGAAATAAAAGAAATATTTTTCATATAAATATTTATTGCTACTAGACACTATTTACAACAATAGTTCAATAACAAAGATGGTAAATGGTAAACATAAATATCATATTCTTACACCTGACTTATAAAGATAACACTAAAGCAAGAACTATAAATTATCTACAAAATATCTTAAATTATTTCCACCTCTGGATTAACAAAAAAAAAAATTAATACAATTCACAGAGGTTTTAAAATTGATCACAAAATATTGACTATATTACAATCTACACTTCACAAATAATCTATGTAAACTTAAGGTTTTCACATCTTTCACCGACTAAGTCTTAATTACGTAGATATTTTGTACTAATTTTTCAGATTTTCCGTAATTTTGTATTGATTTTTAATCTTTGGTTAGAATACACTTATTGATAGTTAGTGTATATGTTGATAATATTGTTTACAATGTACATTTTACCACTCAAGCTTTCCAACTATCTGTTAGAGTTCACAAATGTTCTTTTACCTAAAGTTAGGGATGACAAGAGGATTGGCGGCCCCTGGGATAATGCCGGCAACGCTGCATTTCATTTAGGATTAAATGTTCCGCGCAAGGTACATAATATAGCGCCACCTCGCGGCAGATAGTCGAATCTGTAGTGTGCGGCACAGAAGCAAGCTGCAAAAAAGTTACGCCTAGTTTTTCGACAATAGACGCCGGTCTATAAGGTTTCAGAGATTTTAAAGCTATGTATTGGCTCAAGAAAATTTAGTAGAATAAATTTATTTATTATTTAAACAATATATAGCGCGATGGGCAATAGAAATCATCCAGTTTAATAATAAAGCTTGAGAACCTTGTTGACCTCAGTATTTTTCTGTGGCGGTTCAGTAACGGAAGGGGGTGGGGGGGTGTAAGCGGGAAATACCGGCCAGACCGTTAGAAGCAATTGCGGCCTGGACGCTATTACCCCCAGAAGCCAAGTGACCTTTAATTGTCGATAGTTATTAACACATGAATTAGATAATGATGCAAAAATGTATGAGAAGCTTTAGACAATACACTTAAGTTGCCCCAATAAAATATAGTACTTTAATTTCCAGATGCCACGCAAATACCACAGGAAAACACAAAAAGCTTCATGGACTACAGAAACTCCTTATTCTGCTCTGGGTGCAACAGAAGGTGGTGATGGTGTACAAGAAATATCAAGAAGTTTCCATATACCAAGAGCAAACATTACAAGACAGTTTGAAAACTGTCAATGTATTAACATCGCGTCTTGGAAGAAAACCTGTGTTCAATGACAATCAAGAAAAAGAATTACTTGATCAGATAATTATCCTCTTAAAACTGTTCTTTGGACTGAGATTATGAACAACTACAAGTTTACCCCATCACGAATATTTAATGCCGACGATACTGGCATTACCACTGTTCAAGCTTCAAACAACATTTATGCCAAAAACGGTGGGTTATTTAACAGGCTGAGAGAAAGGTAAAATTATACGCCTTCAGTACATCCGAAATATTCATCCCACCGGTGTTTATTTAGGCACGTCAAAGAATGAAGCCTGCAATAAAAAAAAAATAACCCACCAGAAGCAGTTTAACTTTTCAACTCCATGTAAAATCATCGAACCCTGTGTTGTTCGCTCCCGACAATCATTCAAGTCATTGCTCACTGGCTGCATATAATTTTTGTAGAGAAAAGAGAATAGTCATGCTTACCATATACACATCACACAGGGTTCGATCCCTTGATTTTACAATTTCTGGCAGTTTCAAAAGCGGATACAATTCTGAATGTGACAAATATATGAGGAATAACCCTGGAGAGGAAATAACGCTCACCGAAGTGGGTGAGCTATTTATTAGAGCTTTTGCTCGAATTCCAACTATTGAGAAGGTTATTAAAGGATTTGAGCTGGCAGACATTATCCCGTTAATCCTGATGTTTTTTAAGAAGAAAATTGGGCTCGAGCAGCAAATCTGCAACAAAGTGATTCGCCTGCTGTGAAATTGCAGGTAGAGATGCTTTACCGTTATCTCCAACAATATAGCTTAGGACACCCGATCCTCCACAACCGGAAAAAGAAGACACAAAACATATCATTCCAGGAGATAATCCTAGTTTCTATATGCTCAACATCAAACAAAAAATAACTACCAAAAAACAACACTCCCTTATTTTTGCGACAACGCTTTTAAAAGATAGTCTAGACAAGATGGAAAATAAAAAGAAAACTAGAATAAACGAGGAAAAATGATCAAAAAAATGTTAAGAGAGTGAAGAGAAATGTTTTTGAATCAAGTCCTACTACATCAGTAAAAAAGTCACACTATCAAATATTCCCCCACGTGAGCAAACATAAAAGAATTATCATTACAAAAAAATACGACGGAGATGGTGAAGAAGACGAATGTTCAGACAGAGAGGAAGGTCATGAGGACATTTGCATAGCGCAGAAACGTATGGATGTTTGTTTCATGAAGCCCTTAAGCTATTACATCAACGAACTTAAGAAATGGATTTGGCCTCTTTAACTAAACATCAGAACTGGCGGGGTCTAAAAGTGCAAACAACTTTTAGCACCGACGTTTTTTATCAAATATCTATGGCTGCCGCAACAAGAATAACATAGCAGATGGTGAGTGAAATGCAAGATAAGCAATTTAAGCTGATAGAATAGTTTCGTTACACTCTTCATTCTGGCAAACTTTAGGTACCTACCTGATTATACGTCTATCTTAGAGGATTATGTAAATAGTTTATAACGTCAGCCACCTATTTGGTATGAATATGAACATGTCTAGAACAGAATTTTCTCTTTTTATCAAAGGTCAAATATAAAAGATAAATGTGACCGTGACTAATTGAATCATGGAGAAATGGTAAGTACACAAACAAGTATTTGGGTACATTAATTAACAGCAATAATTATTCGTCCAACGAAATAAAGGTAAAAATAGAAATAGCTGATCACACATGCCTAAAAATAAAACCATTTTTTTTACAACGGAGCGCTAAGCAACCAGATCAAAATACGGACGCCATTGTGTTATATATTTACCATTATTTTACACAGAATAAAAGCTGCAACCCTCACTAAACAGACGATAGAAAGAATATAGACATTAGAAATGTGGCTGCGGGGAAGAATCCTCAAAAAACATTATATGAAGCAACAAAAAGTCATACAAAGCTTAGCTAAGCAACATAAATTAAGCACAGAAGTGAAGGTTTAAAATATGTGATATCTACGCTTCTATCTTATGAGATGATTGAGATATCCGCTACTGTCAATTATCATTCAAGGCAAGATCTTGCTCATTGACAGTTTAGGAAGAAAAAGAACGTGGTGGCTTTGTAATTTAAGACACTGCTTGTTGAACTCACTTTTTAGAACAGCATTGCACAAACGTCAAATACTCATGTTGATCGCCATCCTTTGAAAAAGACGGCAACTTAAAAAGAAAAATCATTTACTTTCTCTTTTTTTTACAACTGTTTAAATAGTCTCTCGTAAAACGCAAAACCTATCTCGAAACCTTAAGCTTACACAGACTTTGATGAAGCTCGTTTATTAAAAAGAAACATTAATCTATTTGGAAGAGAGTGATTTTTTCAAAGTAAAAAAGGCTATTACCCTTAAAACTAATATCCACGATGTTAAATAAATAACGTCTACCCAATAGTTCTCCTTATCCATTCCTAGTTCTTTAAGGAAGGCACTTGGCATCCTGTAGTGACAGTATTCTATGTGATCTGGACAAGGGATCGGTTCCCTGTTGTATCCATAGACTGCTTGTACCAAGCCTTCCAGAGCAAAACTCAAGTAAGATATGTAGGATAAGAGGTACATGGGTCTTGACATGTGAGTGAATAAAATGATGAATCCTGAGACCACGATCATTAAACATGTTATGATGGCGCCCAGGAAAGTCCCATTCTAAAACAAAAAGAACACAAGAAACTGCTATAAAAATACTGAAAATAAATTGTTTAATTATTTAACTAGGCTGAAAATGATAATACTTTTCTTTGCTATTAATTACTGAATACTGAGAATTACCTCAGAACGCTATTATATTTAAAATATATGAAACTTTGCATTCGTGTATTAGTCTTAGTCGTTCACCCACTAAAAACTAAAAATTTTCGGGACCCAGGAGGTGCGTTATTACAGTGAATTTTTATGGAAACTACACGGGATATTAGTAAAATTAATACTTTAAATATAATCAGACCTTGAATTTTAAAGCTCCCAATACACGCACGTTTAAAAATTTTTTTCGAAAGTTTTACCATCGGTATCTCTTTATTATCAAAAAAGGTTCAGGATGCTGCAAGGGCGTTATATTGAATTTTCATTAAAATGTTTTTAATAGGAAATATTTTTTTAAGAAAGCTTGCATCAAATTTGGTTACAGTATAACCTATACAGGAGAAACAATATACCATATTTTATCAAAATAACTTTATTGTTTGGCAATATACAAAAATATTCCGAAAATAAACTTAAAATGTGCCCAAAAGCTGGTTTCCTGGCCAACGAACCTTAGGTTAATAGTAACTTAAGCTAACGAAAGAAACATTTTTATGAAAAATCGCTACCATAACGCACTTGCTGAGTCTCGAATTTATTTTCCTGCAAACGTACATTATCTCTCGATAGAAAATGCAAAAATTGCAATAATATAAGGTGTGTTCGAATAAATTAATTAAATTAACATATAAAAAAAAATCTCATATCTTGTATAATAATGGATATATTGAGCTTTACCCTAGAAACCCGTCACCCTGTATATATGAAAACAGATAAAAACTGAAACTAATCAGGTTATGGGTTCTATGGGGCCTAGTTCGCGTTCATCTGAAGAAATCTTTTCAAAATTCAAAAGTCACTAAACTTGTATTCAACTCTATGAGTAAAATTGTGATGGCCAAAAATAAATATGAATGTAAGAAGAGCATGCCTACATTTTTATTACAAACGTCAGAAAAAAAATACTTATTTACATGTCACTTGGAAAGTAGATCTGAAATTTATCAAAATAATTTGTCAGCTGAATATGACATGTACTGTTGCCGTGACTATTCTATTACGTCTTATAAGAATCCTGTTTTTTTTTTTTTGAGTACGAAAGCTTATTTTACTGTTTAAACATTTTTCGGTCCCTTAACCTGAAATGGTTTTCGTCTCATTGAACGTTGTTTCATTATAGTCACAGTAGGTTTTAGAATCTAGAAATTATTCTATTTTGTGTGACATACCTAGAACAAGTTTTATTTTCCTTCAATTATAAATGACAATTTTATGTAAATTCCTATATTTTCTGTGCCCAATGTGTTGAACGGATGCGAAACGGAAGAAGGATATTTCATTTAAAGTTAAAATAATGAAGAGAACTTTATTTGAGGCGCGAGCGTTGTTTCCATTTTTTTAATATTAATAACATTTATAGGTAAATTAGCAGATTAGCGTATTGTTCATTTTGGGAAAAAAAAACTCAGAAACATACTTAGAGGAACCCCTTTATGCATTAACCGTCGGACAAATGCTGTGATCTCAACTCCACAATACAGTCAAGAGACTTAAAGTAAATTTGAGGTTCTGTGCAAGGTAAACATATTACAACGGAGCTATAAATGCAAACTGTAAAAAATTCACCTTCTAGAAGTCCATAGAAAGGAGAAACTACTTACCAACACCGTTTCTCCATAAAAAAATCACTTTGCCCAGTTGAAAAAAAAAACGCTAAATAATACGCGTAATCTGATTCCTTAAAATTAAATAAATAACTGAAACCGCTACCAAAGCATCACATAAAGGGTCTATTTTAAATTAATTATCTGCAAATAATTTAATAAAATAAAGAACAATGAAGATTGTTACTGAAACTTAAGGTTTTTTAACTTCTTACGACATTTATGTTGCATAGCCGTTCATGTAGATTCTCTATCTAGAACATGTCAATTTTGACGTTTTGAATCGCGACTTTTTTGACGTTTTAAGAATAAAAACTAAAAAGCTTATAATTTTTTTTAACGTAGAGATTCAAATTTTGGTGCGTGGTTTTGTTATTATGATATAAACCCTCGAACCTAATATGGTTGCCCTAACTTTGTTATTTCCGGAGATATAAACATTTTCCGAAAGAAAACGCAAAATTTTCCGGGAAAAACTAGTCCGATTTCCCTGCCTAACGAACTTATCTAAGCGACTCGCGAAGGGAAGGTATTCACCAAATTTTATCACAGTCGGTCTATTATTTTTGAGTTATTGGTGTGACACACACACAAATATATATATATATATATATATATATATATATATATATATATATATATATATATATATATATATATATATATATATATATATATATATATATATATATATATATATATACATATAAAGTCTGAAACCGACCTCGGATTTGGGTTCCAGCGGTCCCAATTAGCGCTCATTTAAAGAAATTTTTTCAAAATTCAAAAGTCGTGATCTCCTCATTAGTGAATTTTTTTTAAAGAAAATTCACTAAAAGATATTTTAATCTTATGTTGTAGCCCCTTTTGAGACAAATGCCCAAAACTGAATTTTTTATGAAGCTAGAAAGTTAAAATTTTATATATCTAGGTACAGTAAGTCTCTTTAAAGAAAACTTGTATTACAAACTTCATTAAAGTTACAAAAGATTTCCGAAAAAAAAGTTAATTTATATTTAGAAGCAAAAGTATTTCCCAAATTATAAACGTGGCATTTCGTTCTATTTAATCTAATTGAACCGGTTTTTCCAACAAGAAAACAAGTTTTTTAAGATCAGATCCTCTTCTCTTTTATTAACAATAAAAATGTTTGCCGAAAATTATAATTTTAGACTCAAGGAGGACAAAGTATTTCAGGCGTTTCAAAGAGAAATGGAATCTTGGTCCAAACGTATAAAATCTGGATACTGTTTCTAGCAAATATTATAGTAAGTGAAACAAAACAAAACGTTACATGTGCATCGGCGGAAATCGAAACGGGGCCGCCGGCGTGTCATGCGAACATTCTACCACTCGACCACGGAAGATTGTTTGTTTACGTGATACGTATAAACAGGACAACTTGCTGCCTCAGGATATTTTATATTATTTTCTAAGGGTAAATTAGGTAAACAGCTAATTACAAAATTAAAACTGTTTTCAAATTAATTTGATAGAGACGTAAGCTGATTTTGTTTACAATATTTAGTTAATTATTTCGTATCTTCTAATATTCTTATAAAAGTCTGGACGCAGCAAGTGTGTTATGGTAGTGAATTGTCATAGAAATATTTTTAATGGCAAATAAAAGGCATGGAACTTGGTAGAACCTACGTGTAGTAGAAACAAGGTACCTTGTTTAATCAAAATAACTTTATTGTTTGAAACAGTACAATAATTTTCCGAAAGTGAACTTCAAATTTTCCCGAAAAAACTGGTCCGATTTTCCTGGGCAACGAACCTCTTCAAGCCGTTTACACACCAGCTAAAATATAATTATCCACAAAAAGCTTTTTGACAAAAATTCAAAAAAATGTTTACATGAACATTTCCAAACGATTTCTAAGCCGAAAATTGCCATCTTCTTTACAAAAATTGGTTAAAGTAATGTTACACGAAAATTATATTTTTCTATGAAAATTTGCTAAACAATTATTTTTTATGAATATATATATATATATATATATATATATATATATATATATATATATATATATATATATATATATATATATATATATATATAATGGGTTTTTCAATAGCGACATAACAATTTTGTATTTTAATACCAACGCACCCTCAAAGTTTTTTCAGGATCTGTAAATGTCAAAACGTCAGTGAAGGTCTACATTTTTATCAAGGTGAAGTTCACGAACGAACAACGTTTGGAAATTATTATAAATTGCTATCGAAAATCTGAATCGGTCGCCGCAACTTTAAAAGCGCTTACTCGAATCTGGGGTCGTAATAATCGTCCGACCAGGCAGGCTGTGCATGCTATAGTGGATAAATTGGAGTTAAATTATTCACTATCGGATGTTACTGTGCCAGTGAGAGAATACACTGGTCGAAGTACCGAAAATGTCGCAGCCGTAAGTGCTTCGGTTCAAAATGATCTAAATCAGTTGATTCCACGTCGTTCGCAGGAATTGAGCATCTCTCAAACCACATTGTGACAAACTTTGAGTAAAGATCTTGGCCTACACCCTTACAAGATACAACTAACTCAAGAATTGAAGCTTCCTGATAATTTGAAGCCCCGAAACATCTTCGATTGGGCACTGCAAAAATTTGAAGAAAATCCTGAAAATCATCTTGCCCATTTTTGGCTTAATCGCTTTGTCAATAACTAAAATATGCGTTATTGGACAGCAACAAACCCACATGTGCTTTAAGACTCCATTGCATCCACAGAAAGTGACCATGTGGTGTGGATTTCATGCCGCAGGTGTGATTGGGCCATATTTTTTCGTCGATGATAATGAGTGCCATGTTATGGCCAATAGAGTTCGCTATCGTGTCATGTTGGAAGATTATTTTTGAACAGAATTGGATGGACTTGACATCAGTGATAGGTGGTTCCAACAAGATGGTGCCACATCCACACAGCTGGTCAAACAATTGACCTATTAAAGGGAAAGTCCGGTAACATCTTGAAAAATGGTCTGGTCAAATGGCCACTTCGCCCATATGACTTAACGCCGTTGGATTTATTTTGATGGGACACCACCACTCTAAGGAGTGGGCAGATTGAGGCCTTAGAGTGTCCTTACATATTTCCTTTAGCCAAAACAGGAGCCGAAACGTCGAGTTTTCATAAATTCTGGACGCGGTTCAACCCGAGAACCAAGTATGTCTCACATTAAAGTCCGCGGAAATCTTTCTGAATATGTTTATATATATATATATATATATATATATATATATATATATATATATATATATATATATATATATATATATAACATAAAAAGTCTGAAATTGACCCAGGATTTGGGTTCCAAGTGTCCTAATTTTCGCTCATTTGAAGACATTTTTTCAAAATTCGAAAGTGGTGATCTCTCCATTAGAAATTTTTTTTTAGAAAATTCACTGATATGAAACTTATCAAATCATAGTTTGGTGAAAACGTCATATATTTCTTTATAAAAACGATAGTTTCATAAAAATGTTGCCTTCCTTAAACCTTGATATTTCCATTCTATATTATGGTTTCGCTATAAAACTTTAATTGGGGCTGTTTGTCAAGCTACAAATATAGTGTGTTTTAAAAATGTATTGAATTCCCCACTTAAAAAACAATCACGCCTTCTTTAATTTTATGTCATCTGACGTCGTAATTGTTGACAACGGTTTTAGGGACTTTAGCGGAGGAGATTTCTCGATCGCTAGTTCAGGTAGTATGTTTTTACCCGTGTTGTTTGTATTGTTTGGTCCTGTAGTATGTATCAATTTACGCATTGCAGCTGACTACTTTGTGTTTGTCAGGCATTGGATTTTAACCACTCAAGTCGTTTCAATTCATGTTTTCCAGACTGTCTTTTTAATTCGGAAAAAAACTCCATATTTTGTAAACCAAATTACTTACAATTCACCACCCAGGTTCATTTACACCATTTCTAGCTAGATATAAACTCTGATTCCAGTTACTGTAATAGTTTCAAAAATATAGCGGATTCGCAAATATTTTTGTATATTTTTGAAAATAATCCTTAAACGTGTTGCCGTTCTTGTTAGAAAACGAAAACTTTGAGGAATGTTTTTTCAACACGATGGAGCTCTTCCACATTTTAGATTAATTATGGGAAGTTTTCTCAATCGAAATTTCCCATACAGGTGGATAGGGCGCGGTGGACTTATTCCATAGCCACCGAGAAGTGCAGATTTTAATGTGGTAGATTATTACTTGCGGGGAGACTCAAAACCAATGGCTTATGCTGAAAACATTAATAACGAGAAGCAGTTGCTCTAAAGAATAAACAATGCGTGTGAATAAATAAGAAATGATCCTGGTAAAATTAGGTAATCAGCCAACAGTTTGCTTAAAAGGGTTGGAATGTGTATTAACAAAAACGGTGGTCATTTTGAACAATATTCGTAAATTTAAATGTTATTACCCAGGGAACTTTTCTTAATTTTCCAAAAATAATTTTCTTTGTTTGTAAGAATCGTTTTTCAGTACGTTAATTTGTTAAAAATTAATTAAAAATAAGACCCAAAATTTGAAAATGTTCTTTATTTATCTTATGTTTTAAAGCTCTTTTTAAACCTTGAAACATATTTTTATAATTTTCTATTTTGCTTCCGCTAAATTGAGAAAATAACGTAACTGATTGAGTAAAATACACAAACCAAATTTTGCTTCTATACCTAGTGGTTCTGAAATTCTGGTCCAAGACAAAAGTGGGCAAAATCAATAAAACACCCTGTATCTTGGTAATCAAGCATTATTAACGGACCAACGATAGATGCTGTGGAATTGCGCAAGTAACCTAGATATGCAGGTAAATTATGTACAGTTACCAATGAATCAACCTGGATAACGCCCTTTTTTGGGTACAAATCATAATTTTAATGTTTTGCTATTTTTGAATTCCTTAATCTGATATAATATTTTTAGTGAATTTTCTTAAAATAATTAACTATGGGGAGATCCGTGTTTATATATATATATATATATATATATATATATATATATACATATATATATATATATATATATATATATATATATATATATATATATATATATATATATATATATATATATATATATATATATTGTTACAAAGCTTCTTAACATATGTAGGTGCGGTGTTGCCACATCTCCAGAACTTCCCCAACATCTGGGAATTTTTGCACAATCTGGCAACACCGCCTCCCCACCCCCCCTGGGGGTGCCTGGGGTGACCCCCCTCAGGCGAAGTCTCAACCCTCTAGGACCAGAAATAACGAAGTTACCAACTTGTACCCCGTCGGAACGGATAACTGAGGTCTGCACATTCCGAACACCCTGTACATACACCCTGTATACGCAGAGAACCCTTACAGCCTGTATACGCAAAGAGATCTTATAGTTCGAGAAACACCTCTTGTGTAACATAGGAGTGGTGACCACATTTGGATCATCCTGTATATACATCCCCCTGTATACACACGGGACCGATCTGTATTCACAGAACCTTCTAGTAAAAGAAGGTCCTGGAACGTTCTGGAATGGAACGTTCTAGAAAGGAGGGGAAGGTACGGCGAGTATATAAAAGCGAAAGCAAGCCAGCCCGAGTTAGTTCAGTTCAGTAAGAGAATGTGGTAGTGACTTGAAGAAGCAGTGTAAAGTGTTAAGAGAGTAGTGACTGTAGTACCAGATTAGTGACTTTTGTTGAGAGTAGTAATTGTAAGGCCAGTAAATGAAGTGTTTTCTGAGAGAGACATTCTAGAAATTTTATTGTATCCATATTTAGAGTGTAAATAAAGTTGTTTTGTTAAAATTTAAAGTCTCACTTATCCTGAACCCGGAGAAAACGTAACAATTTGGTGTCAGAAGTGTGGGATAAGTGAGTGAAGAAGTGAACAATTAAGCTAGTTGTAAATGGTAAACACTAGATCGACTGACTACGACAAGATGGCTGAAATCAAAGAGTTGATGGACTTACTGAAAAGACAACGCGAAGAAGACGAGAGAAGACGACAAGAAGATAAAGAAGACCTCAAGAGGCAACGCGAAGAAGACGAACAACGGCGACAGGAAGATGAAAGAAGACGACGCGAAGAAGACGAACAGCGGCGACAAGAAGATAAAGAAGACCTCAAGAAGCAACGCGAAGAAGACGAGAGGAGACGACAAGAGGAGGAACAGAGGCGTCTTGAAGATAAAGAAGAACTCAAGAAGCAACGCGAAGAAGACAAAGAAGACCTCCGAAGTATGTTCCACAATATGAGAGTTGATGTAAAAGAAGAAATTGAACAGATCAACGAACAAATAGAAAATGTGGACAAGAAAGTAGAAAATGTGGACAAGAAAGTAGAAAATGTGGACAAGAAAGTAGAAAATGTGGACAAGAAAGTAGAAGATGTGGAAAATACAATAGGAGTGGTAAACAGGAAAGTAGAAAATGTCACAGAGGATTTGAACAAACGATGGGAAGAAGTGGAGGGGTTGAAAGAACAAATGAAGATGATGATGAAAGGCACAGAAGTCAGACATAGAGAACTGACAGAGCAGGTGATGAGCCAGACTGACAGAACTCAACCAAGAGGAGTTACTGGAATGTCCCCAGTTCAAAATCGTCCGGAAGAAGATATGCCAATCGTGCAGCAGCCTCATGGAACCTTGAAGCCGCCGACTTTTGACGGAGAAACATCGTGGCCCATGTACAGGAGGCAGTTTGAGGCGGCAGCTCTCAGTAATGGGTGGAGCGAACAACAGGCGGCAACTGCTCTAATTCTCTCGCTTCGAGGTAAAGCCCTAGAAATCCTCCAGAACATCCCGGAGTCGAAACAGCAAAACTACTTAACAGTGATACAGGCCCTAGATTTGAGATATGGTAACAAGTACATGAGCCAGGTCTACCAGACACAACTAAAGTCAAGGGTCCAGAAGCCAAATGAGACGCTGCAAGAATTTAGTGCCGAAGTGGAGAAACTTGTGCGACTGGCATATCCCCAAGCCCCAGAAGAATTTGTCAACCAGATAACCGTCCAGACCTTCATCGATGGGGTACTTGATAATGAAATGCAACAAGCTTTAAGACTCGGAAGGTTCAAAACACTTACGGACTGCGTAATTTATGGCTTGGAATTTGAAGCAGCGAAGAATGTATCTCAACCTCGCCGCAACAGGCTGCGCGAAGTGAAGGAGATAGAGGACTTTGCAGACACGACAGCGGAACTAAGGCAAGAAATGAAAATGATAAAAGAAGCCATAAGCAAGCTCACTGTACCGGTTGGGACACGTAGGACGAAAGCAGATTGGTCAGACATAGAATGTTACAAGTGTGGTAGGAAAGGGCACATAAGTAGACAGTGCTCACAAACCCAACAGGTGGCTCGCAGAAGACAAGAATACACCAACAGTGAGCGGCGTCAGGGAAACGACCTGACGCCAGTGTAAGGGGGCGGCAGCTGGCGTGCGAGTCCCAAGGCCCCAAAGTAAAGGTCTCCACTATCCGACGCTACCACGAGAGCCTCGTTATACCTGGTAGCATAGACGGGAGACAATGCAGCTTCACCATCGATACTGGTGCCACTAGATCCGTTGTACGCCCAGACATGTTGCCAAACAAGTCGGCACTCACTACCAACAAACAGCCTGTGTTAGAGACAGCGAAAGGAGATAGGATACCCGTGCATGGAGAGGCCACTATTTACATTAGGCTGGGCAGTACTGAGCTACAGGTAAGGGCTGTCGTCGCAGAAATCGTCGACGAATTTATTCTGGGCCTGGATTTAATGGAAGAGTTCGATGTCCTTTCAGTAGACTTCCAGAATAAGATTTTGAAAATCGGTAACGAAGAATTGTACTTATCTCCAACAGCAGGCGAAGCTAATCTCAGGGTGAGACTTATTGTCGACGAGGATACACGGATTCCTGGTAACAGTGAGAAGATTGTCAGAGCCAGACTAGAGAAGAAACTTGATGGTATGTCTGCTCTCATAGCGGAGCCCCTAAAAGATAGACATGATGGTGCCCTCGTCGCACGATGCTTAGTAGACCCGAAGAGGACAATACCCATAAGAGTGGCTAACGTGCAAACTAACAGGGTCACATTGAAGAAAGGTGAGGTTATCGCCACTTGCGAGCCCCTTGACCGAGTGACGTTGTCAAGAAAGGTGACACCCACGGCATTAGACAGAAGACTGCCAGTAGAAATGGTAGAGCGGTTTAAGAATTATTGGGCCCAATTGAACGACATGGAGATGGAAATGGCCCTGAAGTTCGTATTGGAGGAGGCCGATATTTTCGCTCAAGATAAAATCACAGGTCGTACGAGTCTAGTGCAACACAGAATTAATACTGGCGACGCAAGACCAATTAGACAGCCGCCGAGAAGACTGCCTTTTGCCAAGCAATCAGAAATCAAGGCGATGGTTAACGAAATGCTGGAAGATGGTGTGATCGAGGAGTCTAATAGTCCTTGGTCGTCCCCAGTAGTTTTGGTCACCAAGAAAGATGGCACTATGAGATTTTGCGTGGACTATAGAAAGCTGAATGATGTCACCAAGAAGGACAGTTATCCCCTGCCCCGGATCGACGACACTTTGAACACTTTGGCTGGATCAAAGTGGTTCTCTACATTAGACCTGAAAAGTGGGTACTGGCAAGTAGAACTCCATAAAGACGATAAGGAGAAGACTGCTTTTTCAACCGGGAATGGGTTGTACCAATTCAAGGTCATGCCATTCGGCTTATGTAATGCCCCTGCCACCTTCGAGCGACTAATGGAATTAGTGCTAAGAGGACTGACATGGGAAACATGCCTGGTGTATCTCGATGATGTCATGGTGATTGGAAGGACTTTCGATGAACACCTGTCGAATCTGAAACAAGTTTTCTCCAGGCTGAGAGGTGCCAATCTGCAACTCAATCCCAAGAAATGCGTCCTCTTCCAGAAGAAAGTGAGTTTCCTCGGACATGTCGTTTCTGAGAAAGGGATAGAAACCGATCCAGAGAAAATAAAGGCAGTAAGAGACTGGCCTGTGCCGAAGAACAAACATGAGGTCAGAAGTTTTCTGGGACTTTGCAGCTACTACCGACGCTTTGTGAAGTACTTCAGCAGCATTGCGAAACCTCTACATAGCCTAACTGAAAATAAGGCCGAGTTCATCTGGTCACCAGATTGCCAACAGTCTTTTAGAGAACTCAAACATCGTCTTCTCACTGCTCCTATACTGGTTTATCCTCAGGACGAAGGACTGTTCATACTGGACACTGATGCTTCCCAGTATGGCATTGGGGCAGTACTCTCGCAGCTCCAAGCCGGAGAAGAAGTTGTGATAGGCTACTTCAGCAAAACGTTCGGAAAAGCAGAAAAAAATTACTGTGTAACCCGGAAAGAACTGCTGGCAGTTGTAAGATCCATCGAACATTTCCACAGCTTCCTGTACGGAAGAACATTCCGCGTGAGGTCAGATCACTCTGCTCTGCAATGGCTTCTGAACTTTAGAAATCCTGAAGGACAGATAGCACGATGGATAGAGAAACTGCAGAGCTACGACTTCCGGATTGAACATCGAAGAGGAAGAAGTCACGCCAATGCAGACAGCCTGTCGAGAAGACCATGTTCAGTGCATGAATGTAAATTTTGCGAGCGACAAGAGAACAAAGAGATCGACAAAGTAACTCATCAGATCAAACAACTGGTGGCAGGACAGAAGAATAACACCGATCTAGACGTAAATCTTGAATACATCAGAGACGCACAGAAGGCAGATCCAGACTTGAAAAATATTAGAGAATGGCTACAAAAGGGGAAAAGACCTGAGTGGCACGATGTGTCCCGGTTTGGGGCGGAGGTTAAAGGCTACTGGCTACAATGGGACTCATTGTGTCTAAAGAATGACATGATCACTCGAAAATGGGAAACTGCCGATGGTAGAGACTGTATATACCAGACCGTTGTGCCAAGTGAGTGCATAAGCAGTGTTCTTCAAGAGTTACACAATAGTAGAAGTGGAGGCCACTTTGGGGTCAACAGGACTCTTGCCAGAGTGAGAGACCGCTTCTATTGGATAAACTGCCGAAGGAGCGTGGAAGAATGGTGCAAAAGGTGTGACCAATGTGCTTCAAAGAAAGGACCAAAGACCCGATCCAGAGGAAAAATGATGCAGTACATCTCAGGTACACCGTGGGAGAGAGTTGCCGTAGACATCGCAGGACCTTTTCCCATCACAGAGTCTGGGAACAGATACATAATGGTGGCGATGGACTACTTCTCGAAATGGCCTGAAGTTGCGCCGATTCCCAACCTAGAGGCAACGACCGTAGCAGAAGCCCTGATGGAAAATGTCATATCACGGCATGGCGTACCCTTGGAGATTCACACCGACCAGGGCCGGAATTTCGAATCAGAGGTCTGGAAGAGCCTAATGGACTTGCTAGGCATAAAGAAAACGAGAACAACGCCACTCCACCCTCAATCAGACGGCATGGTAGAACGGCATAACAGGACCATCAATCAGTATCTTGCTATGTTTGTCGACGAGAATCAGAGAACCTGGGACAAGCTGATACCTCTGTTCCTCCTAGCTTACAGAAGCTCTCAGCATGAATCTACCTGCTACACTCCATCCATGATGTTGACCGGCAGAGAGATGCGGTTACCAATCGACATGACGAGACCACCACCGAACGAGGACATAGCGGACCTAGCTACGTTACCTGAGTATGTCGCCGACCTAGAAGGAAAACTGCGCACTATACACAGATGTGTCAGAGATAGGCTCCTCTTAAGCAGTGACCGGATGAAGATGCGCCTGGATCGCAGAGCAACACCCCATACATTCAAGGAAGGTGATGCAGTGTGGCTGTACCAACCAACAAGGAGAAAGGGCCTCAGTCCCAAACTTCAGAAACCATGGGAAGGGCCATACTTGGTGACTAAGAAAATTAACGACCTAGTCTACAGAATCCAGCTGTCTCCAAGAACTAAACCCAAAGTTGTTCACATAGAGAGGTTGAGTCCCTATCGGGGCAACGAACCCCCAAGTTGGCGGCCGGCAAATACTGTTCGGGACGAACAGTCTTAAGGAGGGGGGCAGTGTTACAAAGCTTCTTAACAGATGTAGGTGCGGTGTTGCCACATCTCCAGAACTTCCCCAACATCTGGGAATTTTTGCACAATCTGGCAACACCGCCTCCCCACCCCCCTGGGGGTGCCTGGGGTGACCCCCCTCAGGCGAAGTCTCAACCCTCTAGGACCAGAAATAACGAAGTTACCAACTTGTACCCCGTCGGAACGGATAACTGAGGTCTGCACATTCCGAACACCCTGTACATACACCCTGTATACGCAGAGAACCCTTACAGCCTGTATACGCAAAGAGATCTTATAGTTCGAGAAACACCTCTTGTGTAACATAGGAGTGGTGACCACATTTGGATCATCCTGTATATACATCCCCCTGTATACACACGGGACCGATCTGTATTCACAGAACCTTCTAGTAAAAGAAGGTCCTGGAACGTTCTGGAATGGAACGTTCTAGAAAGGAGGGGAAGGTACGGCGAGTATATAAAAGCGAAAGCAAGCCAGCCCGAGTTAGTTCAGTTCAGTAAGAGAATGTGGTAGTGACTTGAAGAAGCAGTGTAAAGTGTTAAGAGAGTAGTGACTGTAGTACCAGATTAGTGACTTTTGTTGAGAGTAGTAATTGTAAGGCCAGTAAATGAAGTGTTTTCTGAGAGAGACATTCTAGAAATTTTATTGTATCCATATTTAGAGTGTAAATAAACTTGTTTTGTTAAAATTTAAAGTCTCACTTATCCTGAACCCGGAGAAAACGTAACAATATATATATATATATATATATATATATATATATATATATATATATATATATATATATATATATATATATATATATATATATATATATATATATATATATATATATATATATCGTACCGATAGCTCAAAAAATAGTGGATCGATCTTGATCAAATTTGGTGAGTACCATCCTTTTGCAAGTGGATTGAATAAGTTCGTTAGCCAGAAAAATGGGACCAGGTTTTCCCGGAAAATTTTGTGTTTTCTTCCTAAAAAAAATTATATCTCCGGAAATAACAAAGCAAGGGCAACCAAATTTGGTAGGCGTATTTGTATTATAAAGAGTGAACCACGTACCAAATTTAAATCTCTAAGTTTAAAGACAAAAAGTTACGGGCAGCTAAAGAAACAAATTTTGGAGTTTTCCTCAAAACATCAAACTCGCAATTTGAAACGTCAAGATTGCCAATGTTTAGGCAAAGAACGTGAAACAAATACGGATTGTGAAAAAAAATGTTGCAAAAACAGTATTCTGCGAACCCTTAAGTTTCAGATTCAACCGTCATTGCCCTTTATTTTACTAAAATATTTGAAAATTCATTTCAAATAGACCCTTTCTCTGATGCTTTGGCTGTCGGTTTAGTTAAGTTGAGGCTTTCGCTGTAGGTTTAGTGAAGTGTATGGTTTAAGGGTCTATAATTTTTAACTAATTTTCGTAGAACAAATTCGTTAATGCATTTTTGCATTATTTATCGAAATATGATGCATATTTGTAAGAAAAAAATGTGGACGCAGTAAGTGCGTTTTGGTAGCAAATTTTCATTAAATCCTTCAAATTTCAATAATTCAATTTGCTATTAACGTAAGTTTTGTTGGTTAGGAAACCAACATTTAACTTTATTTTCGGAAAATTATTTCCACAATCATAGGGTGGCCCATAAGTCGTTGTTGATATAAATTTTCTTTTTTTTTTTAATCGAACACGTTTTTGCTTTTTTGAATTTTCCATCGAAATATAATGCATGTTTGTAAGAAAAAAATTCGGGATGCAGCAAGTGCGTTATGGTAGCGAATTTTCATTAAATGCTTCAATTTGAATAGCTCAGTTTATTATTAACCTAATAAGGTTGACCGAGAAATCAGTTTTTTCGGGAACACTAAGTTTTCTTTCGGAAATTTTTGTACATTTACAAACAATAAAGTTGTTTTGATGAAACATGGCACATTGTTTCTACTATATAGGTTATACTGGTAACCAAATTTGATGCCTGCTTTCTTTAAAAACACATATTTGCTATTAAAAACATTTTTATGAAAATGCATTGCCATAACGCACTTGCTGCGTCCCGAACCTCTTCTGCTTACAAAATTATTTAAGTTGCGTTTATTATACAAAAACGTTTACTCTTGTCCCTCTTTTGACTTCTATTTATGTACAAGAATAATCAACTGGTGTGGCCAACTTTGCAACTTTTTTTCTTATAGACGGAATATGTGACTTATCTGTGATTTAAAAACACCTTCGTTTCTGAATACAGCATACGTAAAATGGTTTGTTGCAGGAGTATTTTAAATAAATGGACAATTAGGAACAATACTCAAATGCAAATTTTCACTATTTATGTCCACATACTTCCTGAGATAATTTTTGGTTTACGTTTTTTCTATTTCAGTTATAATTATAAAAATAATATACTTACAATAGGATTCACCGTAGTGCCCAGTACGAGTCCTAGACTAGATGCTGTTAAAGTTACCAAAATCAGTATAAAGAGAACCCTCAGAAACCTTATCTCGTCCAGAGGTTGAGCACTCAAGAAATATGTTGTCAGCACATATGCTAAACTGAATATCATCTGAAATGTAAGAACATATGTATTAATAAAATCGTTAGATATATGTCTTGTTTTATTAACGCCCGACGAAAGGAAGAGTATATGTGCTTGACGCATAAAGTCAAATTTATTTGTGGAAAAATTGGGCACACCGTAGGTTCGTCCAATTTTAATCATGCCACGGACATTTGAAAGCCTATCAATGCGAAAATGTTTTCAGCTCCCCTTGATCAGAATGCGTTTATAATTTCACCGATGTTATCACAATTTTCCTTTTGTCGGGTGTGTTTTAATTGTAAGAAATTATGTGTGACTTAGAATTGTCCTACAGATCTATTACTGTGGTTTACTTTTTGTCTCAAATATTTGAAAAGATCGTGGCTGGAAGCCTGATGGATTATCTTCAGAAACATCATTAACCTAATGGTGCTCAGCACGTATTTCGCGTGGGGCGCTTCACGAATACTGCAATCTTTTTTTTTTTTTTGACAAACCGTACCGTGCTATTGATGCGGATGAGTCTTGTTTGAGTATATTTTTGGACCTGAGTAACACTCTCCACCAAGTCGATGATGACGTGCTTGTGCTAAGCTTGAGTCCATCAGAGTCAGAACAGTGGCTCTTCATTGGTTAATTAGTTGTTTGAGCGGGAGGCAACATTGTACCTCTGATGGAATAATGCTTTTTTGTGAACAAATAATGGAAATGTTATCGAACTAGAACATGTTTTGTTTTTTGATGGATACAGTTTTGCACTTCACCATGCTAATATGGGCTGCAACTAAATTCATCTGTTGTATTTACCGGTCACCTTCTGACAACAACTTTGTCCAGCTCTTCGACTAACTTTCCGAAAAAACGGACCATCTGATTGCAGGCTAGTCTGTATAGTCCTAGCCTGGCCTCCTCCATAATAACTAAGTGTAGGGGGGGGGCAGGTCCAGCAACACCTCCATGGCAGCTGTTGGGGTTGAAGACATGGCACCTGTGATGTCTAGGCAAGCCATCCTTTGGATCTTGTCTAGTTTTTGTTTGGGACTAGATTGTGTCACCTTAGGCCACCAGACCAATGCCGCGTATGTTAACGATGGCCTGACCACCCTTGTGCACAGCCAGTGGGTCATACTAGATCTTAGTCGCCACATTTTTCCATATAGCCGCCTAGTGACGGCTAGGGTCATTACTGCCTTACGCAGTATTTTTTCAACGTGACCATTCCAGGTTACCTTAGAGTCCAATACGACCCTAAGATATTTTACCTTCCTGGCCATTGGAATGTTCCTACCGTATAGAGTGAGAGTTCTGTGGCTCTCCCACTTCCTCCTCCTCGTAAACTGTATGACGGTTGCTTTCTCGGGGCTCCCCCCGAGCCCTTGACCAACCGTCCACCTTTTTACCATTTTCAGTGATGTCTGCATGCGCTCCCACACTTATTGTGTAACCTTTCGTCGGACCATCATGACAATGTCGTCCGCATAGCCCTGTACCTCACACCCCCCTCCCGAGAGCCTCCCTAGCAGGCCGTCCACGACTAGGCATCACTAGCCCGTACTTCCTATTTAAAAATTTAGGGGTTGCTACTGGCTCTCAAAGGGAGTTGAATGTAGGGGCGAAGTTCTTACGTTCCAGGATGTAATTTTTTATTGTAAGATTGACGTCTTTCCGGATTTTTTATCAATGTGCACAATAATTGAGATACTAAATTGATTCTATTTGGCGATTACAGACTGTATAACGTGTTAGAGTTTGACGTACTAAAGTAGAGTAGTGAAAAAACTGTAATTTTCTGAGAACGACATATCTGAGAAAAGGCTACATTCTAATAAACAGTAGTTTTGATCTTTCATTGGATTTTTTAAAAAATTTTTATCATGCAAAGAAATTTTTGCTGGTGTCATAGAAACATTAGATAATCAGTTTCCTTTGTATGCTATTTATATATTAAAAACTATTTATTAGAATTGTTACATTTAATATTAATATTTTTAATACGATTATTATTATTATTTACCTTGTCGTAACTTATTTTGTTCAGTATTATTTGTGTTGTTTGATTAACTATTGTTCAGGGAGCGGAGGATAATTTGAGGAATAACTCGTCGAACTAAGCGTATTTGGACATCAGTAACGGTTTAATTATAAATTTAATAACTCACAACAAAACTCAACAATAACATAATTATTAACAACTGAATGAACTTAACGTAGACTGTTTACATCGTGAATCTTAATGGAACAGTGTTATTATGTTTACATAATAATTAAATCACAAGTATCGCGTCGTTACATCTTAAGCAATCTGAATTAACTGTCTACATTGTAAAAACTTATTTCTAACTCATCTCATTTTTACTTTCTCTTTTTATGTTTACCAACAACACTACTTATATTTTCCTACTTAGTTTGCGACCTTCCAATATGCCGACTTTAGCATTCCTGCGTACCTTGTACGTTGCGAATTTACTTTGTTTATTGTTTACGTACTGAATGTGATATTTTCAATGTCAATCGATACAATACTGACCTCTAATTATTTGCAATATTTACATTCCTTTCTGTAAAGAAGTTAACTGAACTAATTTTACTTATTCTTTTAGTGTTTTTAACAATTATGTTTTTACGCCTATTGCGGCCTTTCCTGTTCTCTGAGCAACTATATTTTTCTGCAGGTTTCTCTAATTTGTATTGGTTTGTATGAAATGTGCAACAACTAACACTAAACATTATTATTATTACATTATTATTACCTGTAATGGAACATCTGCTACAAGAAACGCTGCATAGTATGTTTTGAGTCTGTACCAGTTATTAAATCGTTCTTTCTTTAATACTGCCAACTCTGAAGGAACTGAAAAATAAATTAAATGTTATTCGTCAATATGTTTCATCAAGACTAGGTGAAATTTTAAAATAATGTCGCAAAAGTAGGTAAGTACTCAAAAATTCTGGACGCAGCAAGTGCGTTATGGCCGTCAATTTAAAAAAAAGTTTAATAGCAAATATGTCTTTTTTTTAAGAAAGGATGCATCAAACTTGCTTACCATAGTATATAACTTATACATATAGTGGAAACAAAGTGCAATTTTTCATCAAAATAACTTTATTGTTTAAAAATATACAAAAATTATCGGAAAATAAACTTAAAATATTTCCGAAAAAACAGGTTTCCTGGCCCACAAACCTTAGGTTAAAATAGCAAATTAAGTTATTTAAATTTGAAGCATTCAACGAAAGTTTGCTACCATCACGCACCTGCTACGTCCGTAATTTCTTTTCTTACAAAAATGCGTTATATTTCGATGGAAAATACAAAAATGCAATTAAATTATGTTCGATAAAAAAGATATGTATTACCAACTACTTATGGGCCAGCCTGTGATTGTAACATAATTTTATAAGATAAAATTAACGTATACAGTTGCTTCTAATATCTTGCATAATAAATAACGGATATATTGAGGTTTATCATAGAAATGCATCACCCTGTATATCAGAAAACAGATAAAAACTGAAACTAACCCCGGATACTGGTTCTAGGGGGCCTCGTTCGCCCTCATTGAAGAAACCTTTTCACAATTTAAAAGTGGCGATCTCTTCATGGCCAATTTTGTCTATGGAAATTCGCTAAACATTATAAACCATTAATCGATAAACTTTACTGCCGAAGCATCTTAGAAAGGGCCCCAATCAAAATGAATTTTATGGAAATATTTTAGTAAAATGAAGGACAATAACGGTTGAAGCTGAAACTTAAGGGTTCGTAAAACACTCTTCTTGCTACATTTTCTATACATAACCCGTATTCGTTTCAGGTTCTTTGCCTAAATGTTGTCAATGTTGACGTCTCAAATCGCGACTTTGACGTTTTAGGAGGAAAATCCAATTTTTTTTTCATATCAACAACACACAACGAGGGCTCACAGCCTAAATACTATCGTACCGTGGGTGTCGACAAGGAGGAAAGACGCAACTTGTTAATTCTGGAGTTGAAGGTTTGTAGGTTTGGAGGAGAAGGAAAAACATGTGCCGGCAAGGAATTCCACAACTTGGAAGTCCTCGGGACAAAAGAGCGGGCATAACAAGATGTTCTATGTCTGGTGACCTGGACAGTAAAAGGGTGCATTTGCTCTCTTCCCCTGGTAGATCTGTTGGGGCAGCAGGTGGAGGAACTATGGAAGAAAGCTCCTCCGAGCAGTGCCCGTGCAGATATCTGTAAAAGAGCGAGAGAGGTCACCAACGGCACGTCGGTAGGCAAGGGAGGAAGAGGAAACCTAATTTCTAAGCAGCCGCTTCTGCAATTGATGTGACATGTTGGTGTATCTGTTATCAGATAGACGACGAGACCGAGATTTGGTGGAGTTGAATTGTACAAGATTTCTCCTTCGCCAGTCCAATATTTTTTTGAGATCCACAGAGACAGAACCCTCCATTAGCCTGCGATCCTCATCTAATTGGGCTAAAGAGACAGGCTTAGAATATCTTATATTTGAGGGGAGGGTGCTGTCGTCCGCGTAACTGTGAATTGGGTTGGATGTGCTAGAGAGAAGGTCATTGATGTGGAGAAGAAACAAAGTAGGGGCTAAAGCTGAACCTCGAGGGACTCCTGCATTAATTGGATACAATTTAGAGGAATGGCCATCGACGACAACAGAAATGCTCCAGTTTGGGTTTCCAAAGTTGGCGGTTGAACCAGAAATCATAATGACAACAACATTTCACAATAGTTCGGGTATAACAGAAGAAATAAGGTGGAATTCTGCATTCTTCGGCATTTTTTAGCGAATTTTGATACATTTTTTTCAAAGCGCCATATCTCAGTAACGATTTGACATACAAACATGTTTTACAGGTTAAAATAGTAGCAAATTTAACGATCTACAAAAAAGTTTCAAATATTTTGCCGTGGTATGTAAGGGAAAAAAGTTATTAAGGAAAAACCGGAGAAAGGTCTAAAATTTTGCAGTTCCCCCTCCCCTCTTTTTTCGCACAGGGTCCTCGAGGCCCAAAAGTTGATAAAATATTAGTTAACCACCTCTGAACAACATCCCAAAGTTTCATTAACTTCCGACCTTTTTCCACCTAACCCCACTTTTTCCAACCTGTCGCCTAGACTATAAATACTTAATAAATAAATAATACAATAGACCCTGCAACGTTATAAGAGAATTTGCGTCGCCTAATATTTAAGTGAAATAATGCATATTGTTTTATTACAATTTTAAAAGGCTGCTTATTAAATTGCAGAGCAAGCGTTACAAATTAGCGCATAATAAGTATTTATACAGAGCCTCGGTGGTCGTCCAGAGGTAAGAACATGTGCCTCTGAACCGAAGAGTTCTAGGTTCGATTCCCACGGTTCCCCTTTCACTTTTTCAGTACATACTAAAAAATTAACATGCACCGAGGTTGTAGCATTGTATATGAGCAAGTTAAATGTCTGTACGTTCCTCCCTTCGGAGTGGGTGTAAAGAGTGAGTCCCGTGTCCATTGGGCAGGTTGAAGATCACTATCCCACAGAAAGGCAATGGTTCGGCAAAATTTCCAGGATAGTGAGGTTGAAACTGCTCTCTGGCGTCGGTGATTGGACATAGTCGCCGAAATAGATCGACGTTAAAGTACAACAAAAAATCGTCAATGTATTATTTGTACATAAAGTAAATATCCATTTTTTATGAAAATTTAATTACCAGTTAACAATTTATACTTACATTTAAGAACCGCAGGCATAAGTGACGTGTAACATAAATAAACAGCACCGAGTAACAAAAATCCAACATTGTTGATTGTTTTCGAAGCGTCTTCACCAATTCTGTAATATGTTAATCCAAGTAAAATACCAACTACTATATGCAATAATAACTTAAGATGTGAGATAGTCTGAAAAAAAGAAAAATCATAATATAACATTTTAGTACTTTCAAGTTGTTATTTTTGTATTTTTTCAGATATTCAAAACGTAGTTTTAATTTTTGCCACAAATTTGTATAGATACAAAACTAGCATTGACAAAAACCAGTAAACATTTTTATATGTTATTATATTTCTTTGGTTTTTATTTTTTATTACACCGGTTGATGTTTTGGACAAAATGTCTTCACACAGATCAAATTTAAACATAAGTATAGACTATACCTATACGAGGGTGTAAGGGGTGACAGTAGCAGTCAGCATACTGACCCAACTGACAACCTCACCTGCATGTGGTACATCTTGCTAGATAACCAACGAGGCTCTGTCGACCGAATGGCTGTCGAAATAAACAGTCCCCTCTTATCGGCCAACAGCTTCTGGTGGATTAACCAATAAGAGATAGGGCACCTTCTTATCCTTGGAGTGAGAAATCGCTTCCAATGGCAGATGAATCATTAATTGATCAACACCATGGAAATGTCGAAGGCAACGGAAAACCACTGCATTAACGGTCTCTAAGGATGTCCCTAGTATAACCATTATGACTTTAAATGACAACATTCAAGATACTATTATTCATGGGTATCGGAAACCAGAGGAGGAAATTGTCAACCAGACAGCAGGGCCTCCCCGGTCGTCAACATGCGTCGAACTCCCTGTCACAGAAATAAGAGAATGCTTAAAATTGGAACTTATAATGTTAACTGCCTGTACATGGTGAGTATTATAAATGATAACCCCCTTTGATTTTCGTTATTTCTGGGCAAATTGATTCGTTCAAAAACATATTTTGAACAATTTTTAACGTAGTTTCGGAATCTGCTATCGCTATTCAAGAATTTTGAAAAATGTACGAGGTGGAACAAAAAATATATTTTTTTAAATAAGCCACCTGTATTTTTTTACATATTATAATTAGTCGATTTTTCTGATTACAAAAATATATAGTTATAGCACATTTGGATACGCAGTTTTTAAGTTATGATGAAATATGTAAAACGACAAATCTCTTTACGTATTACTCAATAATATACGAAGTAGCCTTTGGAAATAAAATTTTAACTGTGTATAAACGTCAAAAAAGTTAAGATTTGTTAGTGCTTCCTCTATTAGGAATCTTTATTGTGTGCAAAAAAGCGATCATGCCTTATCATAGTTTAGAGAATAGGCGTAGAATTTTACAAATATTCTTATATTGTAATAAAAACATGACTGCTTCACAAAGGGAGTTTAGAAGAGTGTATCCTAATGAGACTGTGCCTGGCAAAGGAACATTCAAGAAAATTAACAATAAATTTTGTGACACAAATTCATTAAGGAATGCAAATAGAAGAAAAACGAGGAATACTATTGGTGAAGAAACACAAATGAATATTCTATTATCGGTTATAGAAGGGCCAAGTCGGTCTATTTATTTTGTAGCTAAAGATTCAAATGTAAGCCAAAGCAGCGTTATGCAACTTTTAAAAAGAAATAAGTATAAACCTTTTCACATTCTTCCTGTTCAACACTTAAGCGAAAATGATCGTCGACAAAGAATACCGTTTTGCCAACAAATTATTGAAAAATATAATGAAAACAATGATTTTTTGCGAAATGCGTTTTGGACTGATGAGTCGTTCTTTTCTACACCTGGTTTGTTTAATAGACATAACAAACATCATTGGGCTACAGAAAATCCACCTATGGTAAAGCAAATAAAAAAAAACAAAGACGTAAAACTGTCAATGTGTGGTGTGGGATAAACCAAAACAAAATAATTGGTCCATTTTTTCTACATACAAATCTCATAGGTGTAGTGTATGTCCATTTGCTACAAGAGCAAGTTGAGGAATATTAGGATGACTTGCCAGTTTTTCTAAATTTAAGAGCAATCTGGCAGCAAGACGGGGCTCCCCCACATAACGTTAGACCTGTGACGAACTACTTAAACCAAAAATATGACCTCTGGATGGAAAAAATGGTCCCATCCATTGGCCGGCTAAAAGCCCCGATTTAAATCCACTAGATTTTTTCCTTTGGGGTGCTCTCAAGAACAATATTTATAGGGGGACACTGTGCAATTAAAACAGCTTATACGACGAGAAATAAATTCTTTTATTGAAAATGCAGCGGTATTTAAAGATGTGCGATCAAATTTTATACGGCGATGTTTCAAATGCTTAGAAAACAACGGAAATTATGTAAAAGATACAATGTAAATTTTCATATTATTTTCTAATTTTTGTAAGTTTGATACTTTTATTTTATTTGTTTCCTTGTGCATGGTTTCGTTATATATTTTGTTGTGACAATCATTGAATAGATATCTTAGCTAGTTTTGTATAATAATTAACTAATTATTGACAAATCATATTTTTAGGATAAACTAATAGTTTGACGTTTGTATACGAAATTAAAATTTTATTTCCAATTTGTCGTTTCACATATTTCATCATAACTTAAAAACTGCTTATCCAAATGTACTATAACTATAAATTTTTGTAATTAGAAAAAATCTACAAATTATAATATGTAAAAAAATACAGGGTGTTCCATTTAAAAAAACTATATTTTTTGTTCCAACTCGTACATTTTTCAGAATTCTTAAAAAGCGATAGCAGATTCAGAAACTACGTAAAAAATCTTCAAAATAAGTTTTTGAACGAGTCAATTCTCCCAGAAATAACAAAAATAAGAGGGGGTTATCATTTATAATACTCACCCTGTACCAAGCAGGAAAACTGCATAATATTGTCTCGGAAATGAGTAGGCTAAAATAAATATGCTGCGGCCGAGCCAGGTGCGTTGGCCAGGGAATGGAAATTGCTCCGCTTACAACGGGACTATATATTATTCCGGATCAAATGAAGAGGATCGTTACCATCGACATGAAGTAGCCATAATAGTTGACAACGAAACTAAAGAAAGTATAATAGGCTTTACGCCTCTTTCAAATCATGTCATGCTTCTGCAATTACAATCCAAGATAAGTAAACTGAACATACTACAGCTGTATGCAACAACGACAGATGAAGATGAACCAGAACTACAATTCCGCAAACTGGGACGAAATGCGGGATTACTTTTCCTCATGTCCATGGGCGTCTGTCTGCTTCTCTCATCCTGACCCCTCGATATCTCACAAAACGTCACGGAAATTATCCAAGCTGGCATGGAATTATTTATTCCACGTACACAGAAAACCTCTTCAGCCACTCAAAAGCCCTGGTTCTCTAAATCCGGTGACAAGGCCAGACTTGAAAAGGTCAAATCTCACAAAACGCTTCTACACAATCCCAGTCAAGAAAACCATCAAGCATTTAAGGACGCAAGAAACCGCTATGTCCGCATTCTTTCTGAGGCAAAAAACTCGTTTAATAACCACATCAAAAACAAAGTCCTATTAAGCTCCAACGGCGGCAAACCCTTCTGGACTCTTGCTAAATCTATTGGTTATAATTTCTGGAAAAGCACGTTCCCACTTCTTCTCTCAGGGGATGAAATTGTTTCTACCGCCCTGGGCAAAGCTGAACTTTTTGCTTCGTTGTTCGCCAGCAATTCTACTCTCAACCCACCTCCAAATGTTCAACCACCAACAGTCCCCAATGTCGCGCTTAAAATGACGGATATCATTTTCAAAACTAAAAAGGTACGAAAGATGCTCTCTTCTCTTAATACCAGGAAAGCCTCTGGCCTTGACGAGATCCCAGCAATTGTTCTCAACAAATGCGCACCAGAACTTGCTCCTGTCCTGAGTCGTCTATTTCAGATATCTTACAATAAAGGCATATTCCCTAGTAACTGGAAAACTGCTCGAGTACAACCCATCCCCAAGAAAGGATTCAAAGCGCTTCCTAGCAACTACAGGCCTATTTCTCTCCTTTCAGTCGTCTCTAAAGTGATGGAGAAGTATATAAACACCGAATTACTAAAATTTCTGGAAAAACACAGTATAATCCACGACAAGCAGTATGGATTCCGGCAGCGCAGATCGACTGCCAATCTCCTTTCTTTTGTCAGCCATTCTTAAGTCTATGGAACTACACGGTGAATCCCAGATTGTCGCTCTAGACATATCCAAAGCATTCAACCAGGTCTGGCACGCAGCGCTGCTTAATAAACTTCCGGGCTATATCCTACCACCAAAACTTTGTACTTGGACAGCAAATTTTCTCTCCAACAGGAGGATTTCTGTTGATGTGGATGGCCATTCCTCTAAACTGTATCCAATCAATGCAGAAGTTCCTCAAGGTTCAGCTTTAGCCCCTACTTTGTTTCTTCTCCACATCAATGACCTCCTCTCTTGCACATCCAACCCACTTCACAGTTACGCGGACGACAGCACCCTCCACCCAAATATACAATATTCTAAGCCTGTCTCCTTAGCCCAATTAGATGAGGATCGCAGACTCATGGGGGGTTCTGTCTCCGTGGATCTCCAAAAAATATTAGACTGAGGAAGTAGAAATCTTGTACAATTCAACCCCACCAAATCTCAGTCTTGCTTTCTATCTCATAAGAGATACACCGGCCCTAATCCCATCACAATGAACAACCACGTTATTCAAAGTAATGAGTCCTTTTCACTTGTTGGCATTTCTGTGGATCGAAATCTTAATTGGCACCAACATGTCACATCAATTGCAGAAGCGGCTGCTAAGAAATTAGGTTTCCTCTTCCGGGCTCGCAAATACTTTTCACCAGCTAATCTCTATACCTTATATACTTCACAAATAAGGCCAAACCTCGAAAACTGCTCCCACATCTGGGGTGCTGCTGCCGCTTCTACACTCCATATCCTGGACTTCATTCAAAAGAGAGCTATACGTCTCATCGGTGACCCTACCCTCACCCAAAGGCTGCCATCCCTTGGCCACCGACGTACCGTTGGTGACCTCTGTCTATTTTATAGATATCTGCACGGGCACTGCTCAGAGGAGCTTTCCTCCATAGTTCCCCCACCTGCTGCCCCCAACAGATCTACCAGGGGAACAGAGCGAATGCATCCTATTACTGTCCAGGTCACCAGACATAGAACTTCTTGTTATGCCCGCTCTTTTTTTGTTTTTTCTTCTCCTCCGAACCTCCAAACCTTCAAGTCCAGAATTAACAAGTTGCCTCTTTCCTCCCTGTCAACACACACGGTACGATAGTATTTAGGCTGTAAGCCCTCGTGGTGTGTTGTTGAAATTTAAAAAAAGAACGGAGAAATTTTATGGAGAAGTAGATACGATACTAAAAACAATTAAGAAACATAAACTTCGTGTTGTTTTGGGAGATAAAAACTCGAAGATAGGGAAAGAAAAATCCGAAGACCTGGTCGGTTAATACGGACTGGTCGATAGAAATGAACGGGATAATAGGCTGTTGCAGTTTGCATAAGAAAATGGAATGGTGATGGTTCAAGCTACCTGAAAGAAGGTTATACACATGAAAGCGCGACAAGGCTGCGATGGACACAGTAATAAATCAAATAGATTATATCATGGTGAAGAAAATATATCGTAACAACATTAGGGTAGCCCAGACCTGTTCAAGAGCGGACGTAGCATCAGACAATAATCCAGTAGTAACGAAATTCAGGGTAAGACTTAAAAGAATAAAGAAGAGAAATTCAACTACCCAAAGTGTTGGTGTCAGTAAGCTCAAAGCAAATGGGAAGAAACAACACGAACAAAATACCAATCTAAGTGCAATTAAATAAAGTTTGGAAACGACTCTAGAACCAGAAAATAAATGAGGAATTATTAGAGACATGACATTTAGTACAAATAAAAAGCCACTAAAAACAAACAAAAGGAAAAAAGAAAAAACACTGGATGAATGAAGAAATCCTGACGCTGATGGAAAAAAATATCATTAAAAATTGTTGACCAGAGGAAATACAAGGACGTATAATGAGTAATTAGAGAGTAAATTGTAGAGGCAAAAAAAATGGCTCGGTGAGAAGTGCGAGGAAATCGAGAAATTATAAAAAACGACAGCTTCAATATTTATAAGAAAGTTAACACGGACCTTGAAGATCGATCCTTTTTCCGCAGGATTTTGCTTGAAATAAGGTTTTAGAGACATGGGTACCAATTTGGATGACAATTCCCGAGGGTTCCCGATAGCGCATCTTATCGTCTTCAGATAAATTATTATTCTTATTTTATTTTATGTTCTCAAAACCGACTCTGGACAGTTCAAAAAGCTGGAACGACTGAGTGTTGTTCTACATGATAAAACCACTTCTTTCAACAGCATCAACCGGAGATGAAAGGAGCTTTTCTGTCAGAAGAATCGAGGAATGGCCAAATTTCCACCGACTGAGGATACCCATCTACAACATTTCTGAATAAGTCTGTCAATCAGGTATTTGGACGACCAGCACACAAACACCGCAAGTGATTCCCTTTCCGCAGGATTTTGCTTGAAATAAGGTTTCAGAGTCATGGGTACCAGTTTGGATGACAATTACCGAAGGTTTCCGATAGTGCATCTTATGGTCTTCAGATAAATCGTTATTCTTAATTTATTTTATGGTTAATTGACTTCTACAAGACAGAATCTCTCCAATTTGATAGCATATTATAGACACATTATTTATTCTAGTGGAAGTTTGCAATGTTTATTTGTTCAACTAGTGTTTTGGTAATTTGCTCATTATTAAGGTATTTTGAACATTCTTCGATATTACTAGTTATAACGAACTAATATTAAGGTATTTTGAACACTCTTCGATATTACTAGTTATAACGAACTAATAAGTTCATGTATTTTTTTGAGTGAATGAATAAGTAAGTGTAGCAGAATGATTTTAGTTTTATTTGTAATTATAAAAATGACATTACATTGCAGTACTTACCCAGTCTCTATAGATTTGTATAAAAACTCTTTGGACAAGTATTGTAAATTTGAACAGTTCAGAGGGTGAGTTATTTAATACTGTACTTTTGTGTAGAGCATTTAGTTCTGAAATTGATACAGCTTTTATGGCACCATTTTGCTCCTCAACTTCTACTTGAACTGGAAAGATAATATATGTAATTATGAAAAAAAAAGTTAAATTCATTAAAATTAATTATTGAATACAGTTATTGTGGGAGTTTTAGGATCACAGACACTAAGTTAATATGGTAACCTGTGTTAAGCGCTCATCAGTATATTCTGGAGAACCCAACTCACTACAACGTACTTTTTAGGTCAGACAAACGTTTCGCTTAAAAACGTTCATTTAATTAAGTGCTCCAAAGTGTAATCGTCCCAAACAGTTAAGCCCTCAACGAGTAATTTTGTTCACGGGTTGTTAATTTTTGTTTTGTCGAATCTCCCTAGCGAAAATCTCTAATGAAGAATCGCAACTTTTGAATTTTGGTTTAATTTCTTCAAAATAGTTCAAACTATGCCTTATGGAAGTCAGTTTTGGACTTCATGTATATATATATATATATATATATATATATATATATATATATATATATATATATATATATATATATATATATATATATATATATATATATATATATAATTTGAAACCGATCCTGGATATGTCTTCTAGGGAGCCATGTTTCCATGTTCGCGCTCATTTGAAGAATTTTTTCAAAATTGACAAGTCGGAATTCCCTCATTAGTGCATTTTTTTAAAAAGAAAATTCACTAAAACGTTTTTAAATTTGCAATTTCAGGAAAGTGCAAATCCCAAATTAAGCAACGCTGTACTTTACTTAAAACAGCTAATTTCGGTTTAAAGAATATGTGGTAGGGTTTTAAAAATTCATTCCGAGACACACTATATTTACCATCAACTAATGCAGGGGTCCCTCAAGGTTCAGCTTTAGCCCCTACTTTGTTTCTTCTTCACATCAATGACCTCCACTCTAGCACATCCAACCCAGTTCACAGTTACGCGGATGACAGCACCCTCCACTCAAATATACAATATTCTAAGCCTACCTCTTTAGCCCAATTAGATGAGGATCGCAGACTAATGGAGGGTTCTGTCTCTGTGGATCTCCAAAAAATTTTAGACTAGGAAAGTAGAAATCTTGTATAATTAAACTCCACCAAATTTCAGTCTTGCTTTCTATCTCATTAGACATACACCAGCCCTAAACCCATCGCAATGAACAACCAAGTTATTCAAAGTAATGAGTTCTTTTCAGTTGTTGGCATTTCTGTGGATCGAAATCTCAATTGGCAACAACGTGTCACATCAATTGCAGAAGCGGCTGCTAAGAAATTAGGTTTCCTTTTTCCGGGCTCGCAAATAATTTTCACCAGCTAAGGTTTATACCTTATATACCTCACAAATAAGGCCAAACCTCGAATACTGCTCCCACATCTGAGGTGTCGCTGCCGCTTCTACACTCGCTTGGGAACAGAGCGAATGCACCGCTTTTACTGTCCGGGTTACCCGACATATAACATCTTGTTATGACCGCTCTTTTGTCCCGAGGACTTCGAAGTTGTGGAATTATTTGCCGGCGCATGTGTTTTCTTCTCCTCCGAACCTCCAAACCTTCAAGTCCAGCATTAACAAGTTGCCTCTTTCCTCCTTGTCGACACCCACGGTACGATTGTATTTAGGGTGTGAGCCCTCGTGGTGTGTTGTTGAAATAAAAATAAAAATATAAAAACAAATGTTTATGTGACTAAAGGTATTCTAAGGTTCCAGGGCAGTTTTATAATTTAATTGGTTCTTTGTGAAACAAACTTTGTCACGAAATGATCGTCATCTAGTATAAAACTGTATTTTTAAATTGTTTTTCTTTGAAGTATGCTTATTTTGGTGCAGGATTAAATACTTACTTTCAGGGGGCGTCAGTTTTACGTCAGTTCTCCATTTAAGATCATTAGATGCCTTCGCAAGCAATTCTGTATAGTTACCATATTCTCCATTTGCTACCTCCAACACTGAAAAAAAATTAATACTTTTAGACTATTGGTTAGGTAGATATTTCCCACATATTAAAAATTGTTATTTTTGTATTAATGTGTAAAATGAGTGCTCTGAACCTGTGATGAGCACTGATAAGTACACTTGGAGAACCCAAGTGTTAGATGAAGATCGCAGACTCATGTAGGGTTCTGTCTCCATGGATCTTCAAAAGATATTAGACTGGGGAAGTAGAAATCTTGTACAATTCAACCCCACCAAATCCCAGTCTTGCTTTCTTTCTCATAAGAGATGCACCAGCCCTAGACCCATCACAATGAACAATCAAGTTATTCAAAGTAATGAGTCCTTTTCACTTGTTTGTATTTCTGTGGATCGAAATCTCAATTGGCACCAACATCTCACATCAATTGCAGAAGCGGCTGCTAAGAAATTAGGTTTCGTCTTCCGGGCTCGCAAATACTATTCACCAGCTAATCTCTATACGTTATATACTCCACAAATAAGGCCAAACCTCGAATACTGCACCCACATCTGGGGTGCCGCTGCCGCTTCTACACTCGATATCCTGGATTCCATTCAGAAGAGAGCTATACGTCTAATCGGTGACCCTACCCTCACCCAAAAGCTGCCATCCCTTGCCCACAGACGTGCCGTTGGGGACCTCTCTCTCTCTCTCTCTTTTATAGATATATGCACAGGCACTGCTCAGAGGAGCTTTCTTCCATAGTTCCTCCACCTGCTGCCCCCAACAGATCTACCAGAGGAACAGGTCACCAGACATAGAACATCTTGTTGTGCCCGCTCTTCTGTCGCGAGGACTTTCAAGTTTTGGAATTCCTTGCCGGCACATGTTTTTCCTTCTCCTCCGAACCACCAGACCTTCAAGTCCAGAATTAACAAGTTGCCTCTTTCCTCCTTGTCGACACCCACGGTACGATAGTATTTAGGCTGTAAGCCCTCTGGGTGTTTTGTTGAATTATAAAAAAAGTCACCAGAACACATCTTTTAAAGACCTGACGATCGTTTCACTAGCAAAGGAGAGAAGAATTTTTCATCCTCGGATGACGCTAACTTGTATGTAAACGATCGTCAGGTTTAAAAAGATGTGTTGCGGTGATTTGGATTATCCAAGAGCGAACTTATAGAAGTGTCAATTTTCAAATTTTTTCGAATGTGTCATTAAAACACGAAACGCAAACAACATTTTTTGCATAACTGTAAATTTAAATAAGTATCGACTAAAATTCGATGTTATAAATAATAGTAACAATTGTATTCGTCTTTTTGCTACAAAATGCAGTAGATAAGACAAGGAATAAACAAATATGTAAAAAGTCTGAATGCAGCAAGTGCGTTATGGAAGTGAATTTTCATGAAAATGTTTGTAATAGCAAATATGTCTGTCTAATGCAAGCAGGCATCAATCTGGTTACCGGTATAACCTATATAGTAGAAACAATGTACCAAATTTTATCAAAATAACTTATTTGTAAATGTAAAAAAAAATCCGAAAATAAAATTAAAATATTGCCGAGAAAACTGGTCTTCTAGCCAACAAACCGGCTTAATAGCAAATTGCGTTATTGAAATTTGAAGCATTTAATAAAAATTCGCTCCCAAAAGGCACTTACTGCGTCTCAATTTTTTTTCTTACAAACATGAATCATATTTCGATAAAAAAAATGCAAAAATGCAATGATATAAGGGTGTTCGAAAAAAATATATAGGTATGACTAACGATATATGGGCCATCCTGTGATTGTCAAAATAATTTTATAAAATGAAGCTCAAGACACCCTATAATTAACGTATACAACTTTTTCTCGTATCTTGTATAATAACAAATATATTGAGCTTTGCCCTAGAAATGCGTCACCATGTATAAACTAAAGCCAGATATGGATTCTATGGGGCCTAGTTTGCGCTTATTTAAAGAAATATTTTTAATATTTAATATCCTCATTATCGAATTTTTTCTAAGAAAATTAACTAAAAATTATAGACCGTTAGTGCATAAACTTGACTAAAACTACCGTCAAAGCATCAGAGAAAGGGTCTATTTGAAATGAAATTTCTGGAAATGTTTTTAGTAAAATGAAGGGCAATGACTGCTGAAGCTGAAACTTAAGGGGTTGCAGAACATAATATATAATCCGTATTTGTTTCAGATTCTTTGCCTACATATTGCCAATTTTGACGTTTCAAATCGCAACTGTGTCGTTTTGAGGAAAACCCCAAATTTGTTTTCTTTAAATGCCCATAACTTTTTGTCTTTAAACATATAGGCCTAAATTTTGGTACCTGATTCACTCTTTATAATACAAACACACGTACCAAATTGGGTTCTCCTTACTTTGTTAGTTCCGAAGGTATCAACTTTTCCGAAAGAAAACATGTTTTCCGGTAAAATCAGGGCCGATTTTCCTGGTTAACTAAGTAGTTATCCAAGCCACTTGCAAAAGGAATGTATTTAGGAAATTTGTTCAAAATCGGCCTATTATTTGTTGAGTTATCAGTGTGATACATACATATATATATATATATATATATATATATATATATATATATATATATATATATATATATATATATATAAACATTTAAAAACTCGGGACGCAGCAAGTGCGTTAAGGTAGTGAATTTTTATTAAATGCTTCAAATTTAAATAACTCAATTTTCTATAAACTTAGAGAGTTTAATTTCAATACGTAGTAAGGTTTTTCCTAAGGCAAGATATCCACAACATTTCATTAAAATAACTTTGTAATTTTCGGAGAAAAAAATTTTTTTCGAAAGAAAATTTAAAATTTGAATAACTCAATTTTCTCTAAACTTAGAAAGTTGAATTTTGGTACGTAGTAAGGTTGACGCAACATATATAGTAAATTTCATTGAAACAGTTTTGTTACTTTCGGAGAAAAAAAATTTTTTCGCAAGAAAACTCAAAATTTTTCCGGAAAACCCCGTCTGATTTTTCTGGATAACGAACTCATCCAAGCCATTAATAAAAGACAGGCACTTGCCAAGTTACATCGAAATCGGTTAATTATTTTTTGAGTTATCATATATATATATATATATATATATATATATATATATATATATATATATATATATATATATATATATAGATACATACATATATATATATATATATATATATATATATATATATATATATATATATATATATATATATATATTTATATATAAACATATAAAAATTAAACCTATTTACAAATGAACTTTAATAAGATATTATGCTGTGACAATACCTCTCTCAAGGACCCTAAAATATAATCAAAATGTGCACAGTTATATATGTTTTATTTCTTTTTCCCTTGTCTTAATACACTACATATTTTATGACAATCGATTTAATTTACTTATTTGATTTCATAAATAGTCGGTTAATAGTGACTTGGAATGAAGTAGACACCACATCTTCAAACATATTAAGAGAATATGAGTAAATCAACAGCAACTGGGAATGAATTCGGTCAGTCCCCCAGCCACGTGGTTAAAAAACACTGTTTGTATGAGTGGTTACAACTCTGCCTCTAAATAAAAGGACTGTAACAGCGGCAGAAGCAGAAGTCAATGGAAGGTGTGTGTATTCGGAAAGAAACTCTTGACTATTAATAACAACAATTGACTAAAAACGCTGCGAGTTGTAAGGAAAAAATAATTATACTACAGAGGTGATAAATGATAATAAATTACAATAGGGTTATATATAATCGTAAATGCTTCCAATGATTAACAATCAGTGAATTCAGTATTATTGACATTTCTCGGAAACTTAAAAATGAATTTCATGAGTCAATAACAGAAGCATTGACTAACCAACAGCAACCACATACTTATGATTTAAACATAAATGTTTCAAATTTGAATAGCTCAATTTTCTGTAACCCTAGAAAGCTGAATTTTGGCACATAGTTAGGTATTTCCCAAAGCAATATGTAGACCAAATTTTATCGAAATTTTCGGAAAAAAATTTTTTTTGAAAGAAAACTCAAAATTTTCCCGGAAAACCCCGTCCGGTTTTCCTGGCCAACAAACTCATCCAAGCCATTAATAAAAGAAAGACACTTGCCGAGTTTCATCTAAATCGGTTAATTATTTTTTGAGTTATCAGACGGATACATACATACATACATATATATATATATATATATATATATATATATATATATATATATATATATATATATATATATATATATATATATATATATATATATATATATATATATATATATATATATATATATATATATATATATATATATATATAACATATAAAAATTCAAACTGACCCTGGATGTGGGTTCTAGGGGTCCTAATTCGCGCTCATTTGAAAGAATTTTTGCAAAGTCTCACCATCGATACCTCTCTATTAGTGAATTTTTTTAATAAAAATTCACTAAAAATTGAAACTGACCCGGGATCTGGGTTTCAGGGGGCCTAGTTCTCGCCCATTTGAAGAAGTCTTTGAAAAATTCAAAAGTCGGGATCTCCTTATTAGTGAATATTTTTAAAGAAGTTTCACTAAAACAGCAACAAAAATCATGGACAAGAGATCTCTAAGTTTGCAGCAATATTTCAAAACAAAATCTTATAATATCAAAAAAATCTGAACGCAGAAAGTAAGTGTTTGAAAAAGTACAAAACATTTGTGTCGCATAATATGGTAGAAACGTAAATTAAATTAAGGCAACTGTCTATAAAAATTATTCTAAAATGGTTTATCTTATCTTTAAACTTAAATATAAGACGTCATATAAGACCGAAACAGTCGTTATATATATATATATATATATATATATATATATATATATATATATATATATATATATATATATATATATATATATATATATATATATTTATATATATATATATATATATATATATATATATATATATATATATATATATATATATATATATATATTAACTGACCATGGAAATGGGTTCCAGGGGCCCTAATTCGCGCTCATTTGAAGAAATTTTCGGAGAGTCTCACCATAGATACCTCTCTATTAGTAAATTTTCTTAATTAAGATTCACTTAAAATTGATTACGGGGGTCCATAACGCAGCAGCAGATTTCCAAAGATATTGTTTAAATTTTGACGGCGTTTAAAATATTGCATACAGACTTGGAGAATACTTCTCTGGCTTCACTGTTGGTTTTTAGTGGTGAAGGACGTAGCCAGCGCGTGAGCTAACTGGAGCAAGTGGCCCTTCGAATTCTGGAAGTTCTTGGGTGTTCTTCAATGCTTCTGTGACTATAGTTTCGCTGCTTGACAGCATTTTCAAGCAGCGAAACTATAGTCACAGAAGCATTAAAGAACATCCAAGAACTTCCAGAATTCCAAGGGCCACTTGCTCCAGTTAGCTCACGCGCTAGCTACGTCCTTCACCACTAAAAACCAACAGTGAAGCCAAAGAAGTATTCTCCAAGTCTGTATGCAGTATGGACAAGTTTCACCAAGTAAGGGCAACAACAATCAATGAGTTTAAAATATTATTTAGAACCACACTTTCACAAAATTACGAATATTTTTTTGATTTGGGTAACTTTAACCTATCCTGTTGGAGTACTGCTATTATAAGGTGGACCACCCTACATATTTAATAAAATACATCATTATTCTCATAGTCATTGTTATAGGAAACCAGGCCTTCTTGAGTGACAACAGTTTTAGTTCAAGTTAAGTTATTTGTGAAATTTATATTTAAAAAATACCTTCCAATGACTGTATTTATTTTAGACCGGTTTTATAGATCAGGCTAATTAAATACGAAAATATTTACAATGGAAATCATGATATAACTTCTTACGTCAATGATATGGTGAAAGCGTTATTAATTCAATCAAATATAAACAACATAACAATTACATTGTTATAGGACGTATCATTTCAACAACAAATTATCGTTTATCTTAATAGGTTTTTTTCATATGCGTTATATAGTATTAAATGATACAATTTAATTTTTTGTTGTTGATTATAGTGCATTTACTTATGTTGTAAAACATACGTAGAAACATTGTTTAATTGATTTCTAACTCATTTATATAAATCAATGATTAGTCATTGTAGACTGAAGGTGAATAATCACAGACTAATTCAATTTGTTTTAATTAAACGCAAACGTATACTATGTATCTAATAGGAGCTACTGAAATATATTCCGTCTACAATAAAAAAAATTCGGGACGCGGCAAGTACCTACGCGTTATGGAAGTGAATTTTCATAAAAATGTTTTTAATAGCAAATGCGAGCAGGCATCAATCTGATTACCGGTATAGCCTATGTAGTAAAAACAATGTACTATATTTTATCAAAATTACTTATGGTTTGAAAATGTACAAAAATTTTCCGAAACTAAACTTAAATGTTGGTTTCCTAGCCAACAAACCTTACGTTAATAGCAAATTGGGTTATAAAATTTGAAGGATTTAATGAAAATTCGGTACCAAAACGCACTTACTGCGTCCAGATTTTGCTCTTACAAACATGCATCATATTTCTATAAAAAAAATGCAAAAGTGCATTAACGAATTTGTTCTACGAAAATTAGCTAAAAATTATAGACCGTTAAACCATAAACTTCACTAAACCTACAGCGAAAGCATTAACTTAACTAAACCGACAGCCAAAGCATCAAAGAAAGGGTCTATTTAAAATGAATTTTCTGTAAATATTTTAGTAAAATGAAGGGCAATGACGGTTGAAGCTGAAACTTAAGGGTTCGCAGAACACTCTTCTTGCAACATTTTCTTTTCACAATGCGTATTTGTTTCACGCTCTTTGCCTAAACATTGCAAATTTTGACGTTTCAAATTGCGACTTTGACGTTTTGAGGAAAACTCCTTTTTTTTTAACTGTCCATAACCTTTTTGTCCTTAAACTTAGAGACCTAAATTTTGGTACATGGTTCATTATTTATAATGCAAATACGTTCACCAAATTGGCTTGCCTTTACTTTGTTATTTCCGGAGATATAAATTGTTTTAGAAAGAAAACACAACATTTTTCGGGAAAACCGACGATTTTTATGGATAACGAACCTATCCAAGCCACTTGCAAAAGGAAGGTACTCACCAAATTTGATCAAGATCAGCCCATTATTTTTTGAGTTATCGGTATATATATATATATATATATATATATATATATATATATATATATATATATATATATATATATATATATATACATATCAAAAAATTGTGGGAAAGCCGTCAGTTGCAAAATAAAACTCTTTATTATAGGCCGAGCTTTCGAAAAAATTTATTCCATTCTCAAGGCTACAACATGGAAAGAAAAAAAGGTTACAATTTACATGGGAAAAATATAAAAGTTTAAAATACTTACATATAACGTGAGTTCTACTAAACTAATTATTCAATAACAAACATAAAAAACCTTTTTATAAATTTGACTGAAGTCGAAAAGTGCCAAACTGACATATAAAGCTAACTATTATCTAATTGAATTTCTTTTTTTTTTTGTTTTTATCTAGGAAATATAAATAGAGGTAGTGAATTCTAAAATTATTATCTTTCTTTAAGTTTATTAAATTGTTGTTAAAAGTAATTTCAAATTCTTCTAAACACATTCTTTTATTACTTAAGTTTTCACAGTGCAAAATAGAAACATTACTAAAATTTATATTGTCGCCAGTGTCGAGATTATGTTCTGACAGAGCGCAAGTTCTTTTTTGTAAACGTATGTCACTTTTGTGCTGTGTTAACCTATCTTTAAGGACTCTGCTTGTTTGGCCAATGTATCTTAAACTACAATTATTACATGGAATACAATATACCACTCCAGACACTTTGGAAATTTCATCCTTACTTTTGAGTTTACTGAAAATGTTATTAATTGTTTTTGAATATCGAAACGTTATTTTAAAATTGGTTAAATATAAACTTTAACCTATTAGAAATACTTTTAATGTATGGGATTGATATGTAAAAAAAGTTAGATGTTATCTGACAGACATAACACCCATATAATTTCGAGTTCGGAAACATCTAACTTTTTTTACATATCAATCCCATACATTAAAAGTATTTCTAATAGGTTAAAGTTTATATTTAAAGATGACATCAGTTTGCCTAATTAAAAGCTAAAAGGAGAAGGAAAATCAACCCTGCCATATATCAAGGTTATATGAGCATAATGAACTTTTCCTTTCCTTTTCCTTTTCCTTTTCCTTTTCCTTTTCCTTTTCCTTTTCCTTTTCCTTTTCCTTTTCCTTTTCCTTTTCCTTTTCCTTTTCCTTTTCCTTTTCCTTTTCCTTTTCCTTTTCCTTTTCCTTTTCCTTTTCCTTTTCCTTTTCCTTTTCCTTTTCCTTTTCCTTTTCCTTTTCCTTTTCCTTTTCCTTTTCCTTTTCCTTTTCCTTTTCCTTTTCCTTTTCCTTTTCCTTTTCCTTTTCCTTTTCCTTTTAACTTCTTTTAGCTTTTGATTAGGCAAACTGATGTCAGGGCAGGCATAAAGTATACTACCCGAACCAACAATCAATCGTGAAAAAATCGTTTGCAAATTTTCATGAATTTTTTTTTGACTTTTCGTCGTAGCTTATGTGCCTTCCACTTTGTCCTTTTATTGTATATATTCTTTGCTAAAATGTTTTTTAAATTTTGCCGGTATCCACTTTGCTGTTATAAGTATATTGACTATGTTAACAAAATTAAGAACAAGATAAAATATGTAGGCCTAAAAAAATAAAGCTAAATCAACTTACGATAATCAGCTGGATTATGGTATTGAGGGCAATCAAAGCCCACTGAGGCTAAATACTGAACTGTGTTTGTACTGGCACCTTGGTATATGCATTTACCCTCAGCCATCACATAGACATGGTCAAACATTTCATACAAAGTGGCACTGGGTTGATGGATTGTACAGATGATCGTTCTTCCGCCTCTTGCGAGCTGTTTTAACATTGTGATACACATTAAAGATGAAGAACTATCCAGACCTCTGCAACAGAACATAATAATGTTTAGCTTTTAATTTGGTCACTATAGGCTATGAAGCATATTAACATGATGAGATAAATATAATTAACTTATATTTGTAGCTATAAAATGGTATTTTCTACAGTGTCTACACAGGTAGCTTGATTATATCAAATGTTTGATCTTAAAATCTCATAGAGACCTATTTTGGAGGTTAGCCTCAAACTAGAATGAAAAATTCTGGACATAGCAAGTGCGTTATGGTAGTGAATTTTCATAAAAATATTTTAATAGCAAATACCTACGTTCTGTTTTAATGAAAGCAGGCCTCAAATTTGGTTACCAGTATAGCCTATATACAGTAGAAACAATGTACCAGCTTTCATTAAATTTCGTTGCTTGAAAATCTACAAAAATTCTCCTAAAATAATCTTAATATGTTCCAGAAAAAACTGGATTCCAAGCCAACCAACCTTGGGTTAATGGAGTTGAAATTTGAAGCATAAAAAAAATTCGCCAACACCCCTATATATATATATATATATATATATATATATATATATATATATATATATATATATATATATATATATATATATATAGTGCGCGCCAAATGTATGGACCGGGACTTATAAAATCTAAAGTAAGCGGCCAAAAAAATTTAAATCTGATATGCGCATATTGGACGTATTTTCGCATATTGTGACGTGTGTTCCAAGTATTTACCCCTTTTATTACAGAATATACAGTGTTTAGGTCTTTTTTTTTTAACGGTAACATGGCCAGTACTTGTCAATGTCTGAAAGTACAATCTTTTCTGCTTCTAACAATGTATCACAAGATGGGGGTTGCATAAGAAAAAATTACAGAAAAAATAAATAAAATGTGAAGTAAGACACGAATAGACAAGAAAGAGCCTATAGAGTAGTAGTAAGATACTTACACCACACGACTCCAATTAACGAAATAAAGTTAGATATCCAAAAAGCTGGCCACAGAGTGAGAAATATTGTGAACATTAGGCATCATATTTCCAAAGATCCATTACCTCTTTTTTCGTAGATCTAGAGCCACAAGATAATAATAAAAGTGTATATGATTTGCAATTCATATGTAACACAAAAATCGGTATAGATCCTCCAAGGAAAAGACGCGAAATAGTGCAATGTGCAAGGTGCCAAGAGTACGGCCATTCGAAGACTTACTGTAATACACCATTCATTTGTGTAAAGTGCGGCGAACAACACGACAGCAAAATGTGCACGAAAAAAATAGAAACTCCAGCGAAATGTGCTCTATGTGGAGGTAGCCATCCAGCAAATTACAAAGGTTGCACCGTATACAGGGACCTCATAAAAACCAAAAACCCCAACCTGACTAGAAGATACCACCAAAAGCAACAGAATCTAACACAAGACCACCAAAACATACACGTTGCAGCTAACATAAACACAGAAGTACCTAGCGACTACACTAAACCCCGCCCAAGCAGACCGCTATATAATCAAGTACTCAAACAAAGGCAACCTGTTTACACAGATGACCATCAAAATATCTTTGAAAACACGCTTACTTCTATCCTGGGCGAATTTAAATCCCTTTTCACACAATTGATGAATCAACACCAGATTATGCTTAATCTGTTATCAAGACTTGTTAATAATTTCAACTGAAATGACAAAGTTCGTACGGATTGCAACATGGAATGCCAACGGACTAACTAGTCGCAAACAAGAACTAATAACATTTGTCAAAATTAACAAAATAGATATAATGCTGGTCTTTGAAATCCACTTCACAAATAAGTGAATATTCCGCATACCGCTTTTCTCTACATACGCTACAAATCATCCAGATGGCACCGCACACGGAAGTACTGCAGTTATCATCAAAAGCAATATTAAACATGACGTCCTACCCCCGTACGTAACGACTAAAATTCAAGCAACAACTATTAAGGTGTATACAGAAACCTGGAGTTTTGATGCATCGGCACTATATTCTCCACCAAGACACGCACTAAGTGAAGACCAATACAAAAATTTCTTCCAAACCCTCGGCCCTAGATGTATTGTTGGAGGGGACTGGAATGCGAAGCACACTTACTGATGCTCTAGACTAATAACACCTAAAGGTCGCAATCTATTAAAAGCACCTGACGTACTGGACTTTTTTGTGACAATTGTAGTTGCAAACAGTTATATAAGCGTAGAAACACCTCCAGATTTGTCGTCTGATCATACACTAATGGTAGCCACTTTAAGCACTACAGTGATAAAAAAGGAACGAAATGCTACATTAACGACCCCTAGAACTAACTGGGAATCATACCAGCGATATATTGAAAATACCATAAACTTAAATCTGGCAAACGGAGAATGGGCGTGCTCAAGTCAGGATAAAGCGAACGCTTTCGCAGATCACCTGACTGAAGTTTTCAAACCAAATGAAAACGATCCGACAATATGTTACAGACAAATAGAGTCCTTCATATACGTGACCTGTTAAATGTCACTTCCAGTGAAGCCATTTACGAAGAAAGAAATAAAAGTCGAAATCAAGAAACTAAGGGCCAAAAAAGCTCCGGGTTACGACCTTATTACAGAAAAACTTCTTCAAAGTGTTCCTGAAAAAGCAATTTCTTTGCTGACCACAATCTACAATTGTATGATGAACCTGTCCTATTTCCCAGACTTATGAAAATACGCCTTGATTATTATGATAGCTAAGCAAGGCAAACTTGAACATGAGGTTGCATCTTATTGACCTATAAGTTTGCTATCCATACTAGGTAAAATAGCTGAAAGGCTATTGCTGAAGAGTCTAAGCAAAGATGTTAATTTGACCAGAGTCGGGCAACATAACACTTGCTACTTTTGCTCTGACGACTTTGCGATACCATCATCGCATCGAAAAGGTGAGAGAGCTTCACAAAACTTATAACAACACTTGGACGAGATCAGTAAATGGTTTAAGAAATGGCGATTCAGTGTAAATGAAAGCAAATAAGTTCAAGTAGCATTTACTAATAAAAATACGATCTGCCCAAGAGTAACTCTATTTAACAACCACATACCTGTAAACACTGAAGCAAAATATCTTGGTATACATCTTGATTAACGTTTAACGTGGAAAAGACATACAGTCAAAGAAAGCACAAATAAATTTTAATTTTCGTCAGATGCACTGGGTCCTAGGAAGAAAATCAAAGCTCACCATCAGCAACAAGCTATTGATTCACGAGACATTTTTAAAACCAATCTGGATCTACAGAAGCCGGTTTTTCGGAGGCGCTAAACCAACAAATATCCGAATTATACAAAGACAGCAATCCAAAATACTTCGCTCAATAGTAAATGCTCATCGCACGTTTCCAACCTTACCTTACATCAAGATCTCAAAATCCCTTTCGTTCATGAAGAAATTCGAAGATACGCCCAAAATTATCACGCAAAGTAGCCTCGCCACGTGAATCCCCTCATAGAACTCTCTGAAGACCCTTTCTACGAGAGACGCTTAAGAAGAACCTGGCCAAGAGACCTACTAAATTAACAATTCAGTGTTGTCCGAGTGGGAGTGCCGACACTGTTGGAATTCTCCTCACACGCTTTGCATTATTTATTATGTATATATGTATGTATGTATATATATATATATATATATATATATATATATATATATATATATATATATATATATATATATATATATATATATATATATATATATATATATATGTATATATATATATATATATATATATATATATATATATATATATATATATATATATATATATATATATATATATACAGTAATACCCCGACTTACGCTACCCCGTTTTACACGAATTCGGAGATACGTGGTTTTTCATTGTGATTGCAGCGCGCGCATCGGCTCTCTCGCTCCGCCCTCTCAGTGTTCTGTTTGCGACAGGTTTAAACGTGTTCCGCGTGGAATTGTTTTACGTGCGCAGTGCGTTTTACTTATAATCTCTAATTATGTCATCTAAAAGAACGAAAAATGAGCCTAACAAGAAAAGAAAAACACTGTCTTTGGAGTGTAAATTGAATATAATTAAAGACTTTGAAGCAAAAATTAAAATTTGTGAATTGGCAAAGAAATTTGACCTACCGGAATCAACAGTCCGAACGGTTATAAAAGGTAAAGAAAAAATTATGAACGCTGTAAAAGACTCTCAATCTTTGAATTCAAGTATCATCCGTAAGCGTCACGGTATTATCGCACAGATGTAAACATTGCTACAGTCATGGTGTGATAATCAAGTAAGAGTGAAAAATTGTCCTGTTGATCAAAATACAGTGTGCTTTCAAGCAAAGCAGATTTTTGAAAAACTAAAAGAAGAAGCTGGGGAGGCGGCTAAAAATGAAGTGTTTAAAGCTAGTAACGGCTGGTTCAGCCGATTTAAGAGTCGTTGTAATTGGCATAGCATCGCAGAGAGTGGAGAAGCGGCAAGCGCTGATAAAGAAGCTGCATCTCTCTATCCAGAAAAACTCAAAACAATGATAGACGAAGGTGGCTACACTAGCCAAACTATTTTCAACGTAGATGAAACCGGTCTTTTTTGGAAGAAAATGCCTAAAAGAACTTTTATTGCGCGTGAAGAGATAACTTTTCCAGGTTTTAAAGCCGCCAAGGATCGATTGACAGTGATGGTTGGTGCGAATGCAGCTGGAGATTGTAAATTGAAACATCTCTTAGTTTATCGCTCAGAAAATCCAAGAGCCTTAAAAAATAAATCCAAAGCTGGTTTGCCTGTCATTTGGAAGTCTAATGCGAAAGCTTGGGTGACAGCTTCTCTTTTTTGACTGGTTTGGCCATCATTTTATTCCTGAAGTCGAACGTTACTGTCAATTAAAAGAAATCCCATTTAAAGTGATGCTACTAATTGACAATGCACCAGGTCATCCTCCCGCAACTCTAATTAATTTCGATTCACGACTGGAAGTTGTATTTTTGCCACTAAACACTACCAGCTTGCTTCAACCAATGAACCAGGGAGTCATTAAAACATTTAAAGCTTACTACACAAGGCGGTCATTTGCACAACTACATGAAGCTATGAGACAAAAAAATGAGCTTTCTGTTAAAGACTTTTGAAAGCAATCTTGGAATGAGGTTTCACAAAAAACTTCGAATGGTGTCTGGAAAAAACTGTGTCCATTTTTTTTTCACCACTGAAACCCAAGGAGAATCAGTTTCAGATCCTGAACAAATCGATAGCATAATAGTAGAAGTGGTCGATATCGCCAAACAATTAAATTTAGAGGTCGATCATGATGACGTTCAAGAATTGCTAGATTCACACAATCAAGAGCTAACAATTGACGAGGTTATAGAAATGCGTAAGTATGAGGAAGACATTGAACAAACTGATTCGCTAGACCCAGTTGAATCAATAAATCAAATGACAATTGCAAACTTAACAGAAGGACTCAATTCAATTGAAAAGGGGTTACAAATTTTAGAAAAAATAGATTCTAATGAGGAACGCGTTTCTACTACAAAACGGGGAATAAAAAAAATACTAGTATGCTACGAGGAAATTTTGCGTGAAAAGAAGAAAAACTTAACTCGTCAGGCAACATTGTTAGAATATATGAAGCCTTCGACATCAAAATAACTTCGGTTTAGGTTACTTTATTCATTACAATGTAAATTGTTTTATTATCTTTATTAAACATTTTTCTTCTAAATTATTGTTTTCTTTAAACTCTGGTCCCGATTAAACATACTTTATATGTATTTATATGCAAAGTTGAACCCCGAGTTACGCGAATTCGACTTACACGGCAATCGCTCGGACCCACCTACCGCGTAAGTCCGGGGTATTACTGTATATATATATATATATATATATATATATATATATATATATATATATATATATATATATATATATATATATATATATATATATATATGTAAAATTTTGATTGTAGTGCTACAGGATGGATGTTTACCCGCTTCCTAAATATGTTTGCAAGAGAAAGGCGAGCAAATCAGTTGGTGACGCGAACTTGTATAGGTAAGTGGTGTGGAATTTTACGCATACGAAGCTGTGATTTTTTTCTCGAGCATTATGTTGTTATGTATATACAGCAATTATTGTAATAACTGCTCCAGTGTGTCACGAAACAAATACCGTGTCAAACTAACATATACGATTCGTATTAACAATGAATACTTGCACGAATATTCAATTAAAAAAATTAAGATAAGTCGAATAATCACTCCGTAACAGAACACAGAACAGTAAATAATCTTTATTCAGTTATTATCTATCACAACATTGTTTTAATGCAGAAAACTAAAATTAGGTTGTCGTCAATTAAATAATTAAACAATTCTAACAATAGCTTTGCCTAGAACGATTTTATATACAATGTTTATTATTTATCATATCTGGTATAATGGACGTTGATATTGATTATTATTTGTTTCCATGGAAGCGCATTGTTAGTGCGACATCGTCACAAAGTTTAGAAGTATCGCATCGGCGACAAAAAAAAAAGTCTGGACGCAGCAACTGCGTTATGGTAGCGAATTTTCTTTAAAATATTTTTAATAGCAAATGTCTTTCTTTGATGAAAGCAGGCATCAAACTTGGTTGCCTATATAGTAGAGACAATGTACCATATTTCATTGAAATAATTTTATTGTTTGATAAGTTATAAACATTTTTCAAAAGTCTAGATGCATCAAATGTGTTATGGAAGTGAATTTCCATAAAAATGTTTTTAATAGCAAATGCGAGCAGTATAGTCTATGTGGTAGAAACAATGTACTATATTTTATAAAAATTACTTATGGTTTGAAAATATACAAAAATTTTCCGGAAATAAACTTAAATGTTGGTTTTCTATCCAACAAAGCTTACGTTAATAGCAAATTAAGTTATTGAAATTTGAAGGATTTAATGAAAATTCGGTAAATTTGCAGATTAGCTCCCGAACGCTTTTCGACAAATTGTTTTCAGAAACATTACTAGGACCCAACCTGGCTGCACAAGCCACAAAAAAAATTTCTTGTTCACACCCCCCAAGGAAGTTATGGGACTGGGAGTGAAAAGAGTGGTGTCCGGGGTACGCAGGGTTTAAGGGGGATATGGCTTCAAGATGTGAAAAAGATAGCTTTCAAGCCCGCTTTATTCGAATTTCCTGCTCATATTTCCTTTTTACTAACTACCCCGCTCAGCACCCCTACTCACTCCTGGTCCCGTAACTTCCTTGGGGGCTGTGAACAAGAAATTTTTCTTGGGGTTTGTGGATTCAGGGGGGCCCTAGGCAGGTTTCTGAAAACAGTTTTTTGAAAAGAGTTCGGGGGCTGAACTGCAAATTTACCGAAACTTCGTTACCAAGACGCACTTACTGTGTCCAGTTTTTTTTTTTTCTTACAAACGCATCATATTTCGATAAAAAATGCAAAAATTCATTAACGAATTTGTTCTACAAAAATTAGCTAAAAAATATTATGCACCCCTACTCACTCCTGGTCTCGTAACTTCCTTGGGGAGTGTGAACAAGAAATTTTTCTTGGGGTTTGTGGATCCAAGGGGGGGCCTAGGCAGGTTTCTGAAAACAGTGTTTTGAAAAGCGTTCGGGACCTAAACTGCAAATTTACCGAAAATTCGCTACCAAAACGCACTTACTGCGTCCAGATTTTTTTCTTATAAACGCATCATATTTCGATAAACAATGCAAAAATGCATTAACAAATTTGTTCTACGATAATTAGCTAAAAAAATATAGACCGTTAAACCATAAACTTCACTAAACCCACGAATAAATATCCAAAAAGCCACCAAACTTAACTAAACTGACAGCCGAAGCATCAGAGAAAGGGTCTATTTGAAATGGATATTCTGTAAATATTTTAGTAAAATGAAGGGCAATGATGGTTGAATCTGAAACTTAAGGGCTTACAGAACACTCTTCTTGCAACATTTTCTTTTCACAAACGGTATTTCTTTCACATTCTTTGCCTAAATACTGCCAATTTTGACGTTTAAAATTGGGAGTTTGTCGTTTTGAGGAAAACTCCAAAATTTGTTGCTTAACTGCCCATAACTACTTTGTCTTTAAAGCTGGGGACCTAAATTTTGGTACAGAGTTCACTGTTTATAATACAAACACGTGTATCATCATCATTTGGTTGCCTTTACTTTGTTATGTCCGGAGATATGAATTTTTTTAAAAAGAAAATACAACATTTTCCGGGAAAACCTGGTCCGATTTTCCTGGCTAACGAACTTATCCAAGCCACTTGCAGAAGGAAGGTACTCTGCAAATTTTATCAAGATCGGTCCATTATTTTTTGAGTTATCGGTCGGATATATATATATATATATATATATATATATATATATATATATATATATATATATATATATATATATATATATATATATATATATATATATATATATATATATATATATATATATATATATATATATACATAAACACAGATCTCCCCATAAGCGAATTAAAAATATAAATTCGCCAGAAAGTCTGGACGCAGCAAGTGCGTTATCGTAGCGAATTTACTTTAAAATGTTTTTAATAGCAAATGTTTTTCTTTGATGAAAGCAGGCATCAAACTTGGTTGCCTATATAGTGGAAACAATGTACCATATTTCATCGAAATACCTTTATTGTTTGAAAATATATAAAGATTTTTCAAAAGTCTGGATACAGCAAGTGTGTTATGAAAGTGAATTTCTATAAAAATGTTTTAAATCGCAAATGCGAGCAGGCATCAACCTGATTAACGGTATAGCCTATGTAGTAGAAACAATGTACTATATTTTCTCAAAATTACTTACGGTTTGAAAATATACAAAAAAATTCCGAAAATAAACTTAAATGTTGGTTTCCTAACCAACAAACCTTACGTTATAAGCAAAATGAGTTATTGAAATTTGAAGGATTTAATGAAAATTCGCTACCAAAACTCACTTACTACGTCCAGATTTTTTTTCTTACAAACGCATCATATTTCGATTAAAAATGCAAAAATGCATTAACGAATTTGTTCTACGAAAATTAGCTAAAAATTATAGACCGTTAAGCCATAAACTTTACTAAACCTACAGCGAAAGCATCAACTTAACTAAGCCGACAGCCAAAGCATCAGAGAAACCGTCTATTGAAAGGAAGGAATTGAAGGAAATGAATATCCTGTAAATATTTTAGTAAAATGAGGGGCAATGACGGTTGAATCTGAATCTTAAGGGTTCGCAAAACGCTCTTTTTGCAACATTTTATTTACATAATTCATATTTGTTTCACGTTCTTTGCCTAAACATTGCCAATTTTGACTTTCAAATTGCGAGTTTGACGTTTTGAGAAAAACTCCAAAATTTGTTTCTTTAACTGTCCATAACTTCTTTGTCTTTAAAGCTAGAGACCTAGGTACAGGGTTCACTCTTTATAATACAAACACGCCTACCAAATTTGGTTGCCCTTACTTTGTTATTTCCGGAAATATAAATTTTTTAGAAAGAAAACACAAAATTTTCCGGGAAAACCTGGTCCCATTTTCCTGACTAACGAACTTGTCCAAGCCACTTGCAGAAGGAAGGCACTCACCAAATTTGATTAAGATTGGTCCATTATTTTTTGAGTTATCGGTCAGATATATATATATATATATATATATATATATATATATATATATATATATATATATATATATATATATATATATATATATATATATATTAAGCTCTTTAAGAACAATATAAATATATTTGTCTTTTAAATACCCAACCGTATGAGAAAAAAAAACAATAGAAATATCAGTTGGTAGAAATTTTTCATTAGAATGGGTTTCCATAAAAAAAGTGTTACTTAAATTATTAAATAAAGTTAAAATCGTGCTGCAAATTGGCGGGTATGAACAAGAAATTTTTCTTGTGGTTTATGCAACGAGGGTGGTTGTATGCACGTGAGGAGGGAAGGAAAATCCCCACGACGAAGCAGCCACCCCCAACCCTACCGCAAGTCAAAGCGGCGGGGGGGGGGGGGGGGGGTCTGCGTCGTGAGCATTTTCCTTCCCCCTCGTGTGCATACAACCACCCTCGTTGCATAAACCACAAGAAAAACTTCTTGTTCATACCCCCAAGGAAGTTACGTGACCTGGGGGCGAATAGGGGTGCTGTGCGAGGTAGGCGGGGTTTAATGGCGATATGGCTTCAAATATACAGCTTTTAAGCAGTTTTCTTAGCTTTTTCTGCTCATATTTTCTTTTTGCTACCTACCCCGCCCGGCACCCCTATTCACTCCCAGTCCCGTAACTTCCTTGGGGGTGTGAGAACAAGAAATTTTTCTTGTGGTTTGTGCATCAAGGTGGGGTCCTAGTAATATTTCTGAAAACAATTTTTTGAAAAGCGTTCGGGAGCTAATCTGCTAATTTGCTGAATTTTCATTAAATCCTTCAAATTTCAATAACTTAATTTACTATTAATGTAAGCTTTGTTGGTTAGGAAACCAACATTTAAGTTTATTTTCGGAAAATCTTTGTACATTTTCAAACCATAAGTAATTTTGATAAAATATAGTACATTGTTTCTACTACATAGGCTATACCGATAATCAGATTGATGCCTGCTCGCATTTGCTATTAAAAACATTTTTATGGAAATTCACTTCCATAACACATTTGCTGCATCCAGACTTGTGAAAAATGTTTATATATTTTCAAACAATAAATTTATTTCGATGAAATATGGTACATTGTTTCTACTATATAGGCAACCAAGTTTGATGCCTGCTTTCATCAAAGAAAGACATTTGCTATTAAAAATATTTTAAAGAAAATTCGCTACCATAGCGCACTTGCTGCGCCCAAAGATTTTTTTAGAGCAGGAATTTGTAAATTGTTATTTATATCTTTTTTGGACCTATAAGGGAAATTGGCCACTTTCCCTTTATCACGGTAACCTTTAAGATATATTATTGTGACGCATTTGTGTCTGATATACCGATATAACCGAGGATATAACCTTTTAGTCGATATTTTCAAAATCGATTTTTGCTTCATGAAAATTGGTGATAGAACATTATACTGTGATAATAGATAACCTTCCAATGTCATCCCTTTCTCCGAACACACGCGCGCGCGCGCGCACGCACGTGCGCTGGCACGCACGTACACATTATACTAATTTTGAAAGTAGGACACCTGTGTATGGTAATATATAACTTACGTGGTAGGTTCATCTAAGAACATTATAGGTGGGTTATCGATCAGTTCTAAAGCAATTGAAAGCCTCTTCTTTTGACCACCTGAAAGTCTTTGGCATCTGGTTCCTTTACACTCTGTGAGTCCCAGTGTGTCTAAAATATCTTGTATCTGCAACAAAATCGAATATGTTAGTGACTGCATTATGAAAGAACCAAAGAAACCTTCAAATGCACTGAGTAATGATACCAAATTGGATGTGATGCTTGAATTTCAAGAAAACACACATACTTCGATTCGACGAGAACCCACAACATTGGATGTTAGTCGATCGATTGATTATTCCAATATTAAAAGAAAATTAAATGCATCCTTATCAATTGATACAAACTCAGGAGCCCATTAAAGACGATTTTGATAAAAAGAACGTCTTTTTGTGAGCAAATGATAATGAGATAATGTTTGGACAGCAATAGTCGAAAACTATGTCACCTTTTTCAATGATGGCAATTTAATTGAACTTAATTATTTAGTAAGTGAAGATTGGAACCTGTGGTGGGGACTGATAAGCACACTTGGGGAACCCAAAGCACCACATCACATTTTAAAAGACCCGAATATCGTTTCAGTAACCAAGTTAGCGTCATCAGAGGATGAATAATTCTAAATCTCTTATATCCACAACTTTATTAATATTCTTCTGCAATTCTGCAGGTAGTCGGTCCCTAGCGATTTAGGGAGGTCCATCGACACCTAAATTAACATATTCCCTTTGGCGGAAATATCTGTATTCTTTTATTATCTCTCGGCCGTGCCTCTGTCAGTATTTAATTTACAAAGCAATGTATCAGATGACTCGTCATAGGTGGCGGAGCGAGGTCTATACATTTTCTATTATTACTATATTATTATTACTATATATATATATATATATATATATATATATATATATATATATATATATATATATATATATATATATATATATATATATATATTGTTATTTTCGATGATTAGTACAGGAATCTCGTAAACTACTGCAGTTAGAAAGACGGTTAAATGGGGAAAGTAGTGCAGTTTTATGAGCGTAATTCAGAACTGCTTTTATTTCGATAAAAAATGTCACGGATTACTAGATATATTGCAAAAACTAATCTTTGCCGATTTCTTTAAATACATTTAGCTGCGTTAGTATTAGGTTTACTGAAAAGGTGTAAAGGAAAAAGTTATAGATAAATATGTTCTAAATAAGGCAAGGATATGCAAATTTTAAAAAGATCTGAAACTTTGAGTTATGACATAAACTTTTGTTTTTTTAATCCATAGTTGGCTGTGGCTTCATTAAAGGGACCTTTTTTTCCTCTTTGCATTGATATGAAACACGATATGATTATTCTAAGACATAAATATTTTACAGTAGTTTCCTTTTTTTTTTAGAAAATAACATTGGTTGCCACGCAAACGGTTGTTTATGCAGATAGTGAAAACATGAATCTAAGTTTTCGCACATAGTTTACATAACATTTCTAATTAGAGGTTTAACTTTTTTTATAAATTTTAACAACACACCACGAGGGCTTACAGCCTAAATACCATCGTAACGTGGGTATCGACAGGGAGGAAAGAGGCAACTTGGTAATTCTGGACTTGAAGGTTTGAAAGTTCGAAGGAGAAGGAAAAACATGTGCCGTCAAGGAATTCCACAACTTGGAAGTCCTCGGGACCAAAGAGCGGGCATAGCAAGATGTTCTATGTCTGGTGACCTGATAAAAGCGTGCATTCGCACTGTTCCCTTGGTAGATCTGTTGGGGGCAGCACGTAGAGGAACTATGAAAGAAAGCTCCTCTGAGCAGTGCATGTGCAGATATCTATAAAAGACAGAGAGAGGTCACCAACGGCACGTCGGTGGGCAAGGGATGGCAGCCTTTGGGTGAGGGTAGGGTCACCGATAAGACGTATAGCTCTCTTCTGAATGAAATGGAGTCCAGATGTGGGAGCAGTATTCAAGGTTTGGCCTTGTTTGTGAAGTATATAAGGTATAAAGATTAGCTGGTGAAAAGTTTTGCGAGCCCGGAAGAGGAAACCTAATTTCTTAGCAGCCGCTTCTGCAATTGATGTGACATGTTGGTGCCAATTGAGATTTCGATCCACAGAAATGCCAACAATTGAGAAGGACTCATTACATTGCATAACTTGGTTGTTCATTGTGATTGGTCTAGGGCTGGTAAATCTCTTATGAAAAAGAAAGCAAGACTGATATTTGGTGGGGTTGAATTGTACGAGATTTCTACTTCCCCAGTATAATATTTTTTGGAGCTCCACAGAGACAGAACCCTCTACGAGTCTGCGATCTTCATCTAATTGGGCTAAAGAGACAGGCTTAGAATATTGTATATTTGAGTGGAGGGTGCTGTCGTCCGCGTATCTGTAAACTGGGTTGGATGTGCTAGAGAGGAGGTCATTGTTATGACGATAAATGTGCATCGTATTTAGACTGTGATGATGCATACTTACCAGAAAGTCTTTTCCTTTTGGTGAAATTGTGTGTCCTAGTTTTAGGTCGGCAGCCATTTTCATCGTCTCGTAAACTGTGAAAAGAGGTGCTAACTGGTCATCTTGTAGTATATAACAGGACTCCTTTTTGTATTGCTGAGCACCTATCCTTGTGATAGGCCCTGTGTGGCTTTTTATCGTACCTGTCACACCTGTCATTCTAGAAATAAGGAAAATGAAACATTAATACAAAATTTTGGGAGGCGGCAAGTGCGTTATAATAGTAACTTTTCATAACAATTTTACACTATTAGTACGGCATATTACTAAAATTATTGGTTTTAATTTAAACAGACCTTGATGATTGATTTTAGAGAGTTTTTAAGAATTTTTTGAAAGTATTGTAATCGATATCTTTCTATTATCAAAAAATATTTTAATCTTGCGTTCAACAATGAAATCAACAATTTTTGATGAAGCTAGCAAAGTAAAATTTGGTATATTTAGGTACTCTGAAAAGGAAAAATCTGCGAAATTATAAACGTGGCAGGATTTTTTCCTTTTTAGTCGCCTGGATGATTGCGTTTTAGTCAACCTAATCAAACCGGTTCTTTAAACAACAAATTTTAAAAAAAAAACAAGTTCTCTATTAGTGAATTTTCTTAGTAAAAATGCACTAATATCAGCAATAAAAAATATCTGCTGAAATTATAATTTTAGATGCAACGGTGACAAAGTTATCCAGGCGTTTTAAAGAAAATGAGAACTAGGTCGAAGCGTATGAAATCTGGTAACTATTGCTTGTATAAAATATTAAAGTGAAACCAAAAAATTGTTAGATGGATCGCGCTAGAATAGAATCGGACCGAGAACGCCGGCTGCCCGCGTTTCAACAGCGATCTATCGTACATGTTACCGCTTGGCCAAGGAGACTACTAACAAATGTTTGTTTGCGCGATGTTATATCCGCAGCGTATAGGTAAACCATTGATATTTTCACACTATATGCTACATTTTGAGTTTGAAAATTTAATTGGGGCTATTCATCAAGCTACAACTATAGTGTATTTTAAAGATGTATTGAATCTCCCACTTAAAAACAATAACTTTTACAATCACATCATTTGTAATTTGATGCCGCTGTCATTCTGAAGCCATGTGCGAGCGGGCTGTACGTACTTTACTTTCACTTTCGCGCATTGACATGGTGTTGACAACAGGTCCGGGATTTTAGTGGCTGAGACTTCGCGAACGCTAGTTCGGATAGTATGTTTTACTTGTTATTTCTATTGTCTGCTCCTGTCGTATGTAGCAATCTACACAGTGCAGCTTATTACTCTGTCTTTGTCTGGCCTTGGACTTTACCAACTTAAGTCGATTCAATTCATGTCTTTAAGCGTTTATGTTTAATTTGGATAAAACTCAAAATGTTGTGAACCATATTACTTGAAATTGACAACAAAGATTTATTTGAATCATTTCTAGCGACAAAGTCTAGCTATGATGTCTCGTTATAGTTACCCTAATACTTTCAAATATATATATATATATATATATATATATATATATATATATATATATATATATATATATATATATATATATATATATATAGTGTGTGTGTGTGTGTCCCAAACCGGATGGGAATGTGTTGCTATCTCCGTTATTATTATAGATAGCATTGTTTTGTAGAATTTTATGCTCGTTCCAAATATGACTAGTACTTGGACCTGCCTCTTTTGGTTTTCGAGTTATTTTGAAAAAAACAAAATTTGTCGATTTATTTTTCCTTCAACATCTAAGTAGGCACTGATCTGACATGTTTAAGACTTACACATTATCAGGACACTTTTTGTGCTATTCTAGACTTTGGATTGTGGTTTGTTTTTGAGCTACAGGTATCAACGTTTGTTTTTATTATGGCAGTCATATTGGTTTTTTTTACTCATGTGAATGCCTGTCAAAAGAGCTTGCCAATGATGTACAACATACTTGCGAAATGTTGTAATTGCACTGACAGTTTTGAGAAAAACCGTTTTGAGGATAGTAGGCTATAAAATCCAATACCAAAAAACAAATGACAAAAAAAGTGTTCAAAAAGCAGTAGACCATGGAGTCTAACAATAGACTTCTACTTTTACAATAATTTTCCGTAATGATTCACGAAAAAAAAATATTGTGATTTAATTTACAATACTTAATTAGGTAATAATGCTAGGTAATATTATGTGAAACAGGTAATGATTCACGATGAAAAATAGGAACTTCGAGCACACCAATGAATCGGCCCATTATTACAAATGATATTTTACATTACAACACTATCCTAAAAAATTGTTATAATTTAATTAAATAGGTAAACCTAGTAAATAACTAAATTTACTAACAGAACTCAATAAAAAGCAGATTAATGATTTGCGAAGACGCCATTGAAAATTGTTTGATTTTTAAACGTAAGTCAACTGAAAAACACCAGAAGAAAGGTTGCTATGGCTATAACACTATCGCGACAATCGATGTCATTCTTAATTATCTCAACAATTTAAGATGTATTTAACACGTTGCTTAAAATTTTGTACTAAATAGTTTGTTTCCTGTTTATTTTCAATATTTTTCAACAATATGTTCAGTAATGAAGAATATTTTGACATGTTGGAATGTTATATTCATTATAACCGAAATACCGAGGCATCTGCAAATTCATATCAAAACAACTACCAAGAAAGGCGACAGCCAAACACCAAAATATTTCGCAGGATAGTGACTAATCTATTGAACGACGGTAGCTTTCACGCAAAGAAACCACCAATGCTTAGAAATGAAAAAAGAAATAATGCCGTCTGACAGGTTTCAAACGAAAATCCTCCGCAATCTGTTCGGTTTTATGGTGAACAAATTGACGTTCCAAGAATTACGGTACACAGTGTATTAAAACAACGTCATTACCATCCATACAAATCTACAATCATACAAGGCTTAAATATTGACGATTACCCTAAGCGACTTTAATACTGCAGATGGTATCAAAGACACTGTCAGCAAGATGAAAATTTTCATTTGACAATAATATGGACTGATGAATCCAGATTTACAAATTGTGGTGTATATAATCGCCATAATAGGCATTATTGGGCAAATAAGAATCCCCATGAAAAGGAAGAAAGACGATTGCAAGACAGATTTGGTATTAATGTTTGGTGCGGCTTATTAGGAAAAAAGCTATTATTTTTATTTATAGATTAGACAGTTAACTTTAAAAAATTTCAGATAACTTCATTGTTGGTCGGTTCTTTTTTGAAAATAATTTAACTGGGGAAAGGTATCTTAATCTATTGATAAATGATATCTTACCAACAATTAGAAGAGTTCATGATAATTTAGACGAGATTTGGTATCAATAAGACGGTTGTCCAAGTCACAATGCAAGGATCGTCAAATATTTTTTGTACCAAAATTTTAATAATCGTGTCATTTGTAACATTGGGCCAGTTCATTGGTGTGCTCGAAGTCCTGATATAACACCTATGGAATTTTATTTTTGGGGTACTCTGAAGAATGATGTGTATAAATTGGATACACCACAAAATATCAATGAATTACGAAACAGAATCACGGAAGCTACAAATAATATTAATCAAAACACCCTCACCCGAGTTTTCAGGCATGTTTCAAAAAGGTGAGTAAAGTGCATTGAACAAAACGGTGGCCATATTGAACAATTTTCTATTTAGTGTATTTTTAAGTTTCCATTTTATTTATTGTTGAGTTCCTTTTCTAATTGTGTTGTTTTGTGGAGTTTAGATTTCTATTTGTTATTGCCGGGTTTCATTATTAAACTGTTTCACATAATATTACCTAGCATTATTACCTAATTAGGTATTGTAAATTAAGTCACAATATTTCATCCCCTACCCTCTGGAGCAAAAACAATCCAAACCGTTTGTTTGTCGGGTGCTAACTGTGCACCAGATTTGAAGACGATATGTCAATTCGCTCTAAAGTTATCGTGGCTACAAGCAGACAGACATACAGACTGACAGACCGACAGACCGACAGACCAACAGACCGACAGACTGACAGACCGACAGGCCGACAAACCAACAGACCGACATACCGGCAGACCAAAAGATCGAAAGACAGGCAGATAGACAAAAAATGTTCCTTCCCAAATCATGTTTTTGCAATACCTGTTAAGTAAGTTCACTTTTAATGACAGTTTTTTGACAATGTAAGTTGAACTTTTAAAGCATTTGTCAGTTTCCATGAGAACAGGACATTTTTCATACCTAGGTACGGTAAGACTTACCTTACCTAGGTCCGGTAAGTACTGCAAACCTATAAATAGCAAATCTGAATAATGAACAAATTGTTTGAGAAGATTTATTAATTATTATAATTCATCGAAATATTGAAAGTACAATTAGTCATATGATTAACAGTAAGGATTGACGCCATGCTCTTCTTTATATTATTATCTTCAGTTTCTAGCAATGTTAAATTATCAAGACTATCTTGCGGAGTATTCGAAGAATCACCGACCTCAATAATAGGGATTTGGCGAGAGGAGCTGGCTTCTTGGTTGCTAATATGAAATATCTTCTTAGCGACTTGTACTTTATTATTCAAGGAATCCGCCACATAGCTTTCAGCTACTGCCGAGGATTTCCACCCGCCATGCCTCTTCAGTGCTAAAATGTCAACTCCGCTATTAGCCAAAAAAGTAGCGGAAGTTCGGCGAAAGGAATGCCCAGTATATTTTTCCGCATTCTCCAAATGTAGAAATTTCGCAACTTCAGAAGGAATTTTGGCAAAAATATTTCTTCCAACTGGTTGGTTAGAGCATTTCCCATTTTGATACCTCAAGAAGAATCTCTGTATTGAATTTTTTGGTCGCAGGTTCATATACTTCCTCACTAATGCCACAAAGTGAAACTTCTCATTCTCATTGTCGACAATGGTAAAACTTCTGGATTGATGATTCTTAGCGTCAAGTATTCTGACCAAAATAATGTCTCCTTTATCAATAACATTATTGATTGTTAGCTTACATAATTCATCTTTACGGCAGGCACCTGCAATTCCCATAACTACAACCACCTTCTTCATCAGGTATATTTGGTCATGTGCTTCACTTAAAAAGGTCTGAATTTCCTCGATCGTAAACACTTCACTTTTCTTTGAAACATATCCAATATTTTTCTTCTTTAAAAATGCCTTTAACTTTGCATATTTGGAAATATCAACATTGTCATTCAAAGAGATTGTCGATCGTAACATAGAGTATTCGGACCATAAGCTTGATGGAGCAGAATATTTACCTGATTTTTCCAAGAAATATGCTAGTAAAACTGTCTCACTGGTATGTATTACAACCTTTTTAGTGTGGCACCACTTTTTGAAACCCTCATAGCAACTTTCATACCTTTGCTTAGACTTTTCTGGTAAAAGTGACAAACAAGCAATACCTGCCGCTTCTTCGATGTCAGATTCTTCCATATTCAAAGTCACTTCAACACTAATTTTAATTCAAAAATCACAATTAAAATACAAATTAATGTTTAACCTGGACCTGTGCTGAACTGCAGCCAGCGTTTAGTTTTGTTTGTTTACCCGTAGCGTCCTTAGTAACCCAACACAACAACCAAGTCACAAGCTACTTGTTAAGTAGTATGTTAGAATCCATCTAATTAATTCGACTGTCAGTGCTGTCAGTCTGACATCTTTTCACGCAGTAATTATTAAAAAAGAATGCAAATTCAAAAAAAAACCACTAAAGCAGGTATTGCAAAAAATTATTACTAAACCGTAAACTGTAAGTGACTCTTCATGCCTCGAATGCTTAGAAAACCTCGGCCCTACGGGCCTCGATTTTCCAAACTGCATTCTCTGCATGAAAAGTGTCACTTACAGTTTATGGTACGTAATATACTATTTCTATACGTTTTGACACTTTTTACGACGTTTAAGATAAAAAAAGTTGGATATTGTTGTCGCCTATGCCGTACGTCCACGATCGCGATGTGGAAGTAAAAGTACCTAATAAACGTTATCGGTCCCTGGGAGTTTGTCCACCTGTGAACAATGAGATTGCTTATTACACAGGTGTAGCACAAACGTTTGTCAATCCGTAAAAAGTCTAGAAAAAAATTAATTCTAGGTTCATATTCTTCGAAACCATCGGTACAACCAAATAACAATAATAAAAGTCTGGAGCAAGTGCGTTATGGTAGTGAATTTTCATAAAAATGTTTTTAATAACAAATATATGTTTTTTTTTTAAGAAAACAGGCATCAAATGTGGTTACCAGTATAACCTATATAGTAGAAACAATGCGTCATGTTTCATCAAAATAACTTTATTGTTTGAAAATGTACAAAAATTTCCGAAAGTAAACTTAAAATGTTCCCGAAAAAACTCGTTTCTTGTTCAACCTTATAGGTTAATACTAAATTAAGCTATTCAAATATGTAGTATTTAATCAAAATTCGCTATCATAACGCACTTGTTGCGTCCAGAATTTCCTTTCTTACGAACATGCATTATATGTCGATGGAAAATGCAAAAATTCAATAACATAATGCGTGTTCGACTAAAAAAAAAGAATGTTTTTACCACCAACTACTTACGGGCCAGCCAGATTGTAGAAATAATTTTTTAAGATATAGCTCAAGACACCGTATAATTAATGTATACAATTTTTTTCATATCTTGTATAATAACGGATATATTGAGATTTATTGATTTTTAACGGAAATTCGACAAAAATTATATACCATTAAACGATAAACTCTATAGCTAAGACTACTGCCAAAGCATCAGAGAAAGGGTCTATTTAAAACGAATTTTCTGGTAATATTTGAGTAAAATGAGGGACAATGACGGCGGAAACTAAGACTTCAAGGTTTGTAAAACATTTACTTACTTTGTTAATTCGGGAGATATAATTTTTTTCGAAAGAAAACACAAAATTTTCCAGGAAAACCTGGGCCGATTTTCCTGGATAACGAACTTGTCCAAGCCACTTGCAAAACGAAGGCATGCACCGAATTTAATCAAAATCGGCCCAGTATTTTTTCAGTTATCGGTGTGATATATATATATATATATATATATATATATATATATATATATATATATATATATATATATATATATATATATATATATATATATATATATATATATATGATGACCCCGGATATGTGTTCTAGGGGGCCTAATTAGCGGTAATTTAAAGCAACTTTTTCAAAATTCAAAAGTCGAGATATCCTCATTAGTTAATTTTTTTTAAAGAAAATTCACAAAAATAATGAAGTGAAAGATTTAGAAATGTTAGTGTAACTGGCAGTTTCTTTATATAGAAGTATAGAAAGCCACACATTCGGGCTTTACTCGCTTTGGTTTATATGGTTATTAACTAGGTGAACTCTTTTAGCTGCATCTACGTCATAACGTGCTTGAAAAATGTGGATAACTTCACTTTAACCTTGTCAACGCTCGAGACGCCAGCCGACGGCAGAGTTAACCACGAGAAGAAGGGGTACCTCAGGGAGAAGGGACCTCTAGTATGAGAGTCGGAGAGTATTCATTTTTCTAGTACAGCATTCAACGATCAGAATCAAAAAGAGCAACACGCTTAGGTGTAGAACAGTTATATCATAGTATTAAGTGTATCATTTGTAAATTATTAGTTCAATATATTATATCAAACAACAATACAGCCCACTAATTTCAACGAACCAGCAAGATATTCAAGCGGACATCATTGGTCCGCAACAAACCCGTTAGATATGCGAAATGGGTGTTTAATGCAGACGGATGTTGCTCATAACTACAAAGAACTGACCTTCCTTGATCTCGATAAAGCTTTTAGTTTGCACTCATTCAGAGAAATTTTCGAAAGCCGCGACGTTGTGATAAGCGAAATTTGCCAATAAAAAGCCAACACCACGATGAAAAAAAAAACCGTGAAACTTCAGCGAGCGACCGAATGACCTGTTTATGCAGATAAAAAGAAAGGACGAATCATCTCGCTGATAATAATAATGGAATAATTTTATAAACACATGCTTCTTAACACTTTAAGTCACGTGTTGTAACGCTCTTAAGCATATTATCTGCCTCAAGTCTAGTCTGCCCGGCTTTCTTCAGATAAAACTTGTTCAGAATAATGCAATTTCTTAACTATTTTTAGTCTAGCCATCAACTCTTATCTAACTTGATTGGGTTAATAAGTTTAAGCTTGAAAACGGATCTATTGTGATAATAAAAGTAAAAATATTGAAATGAACAAAGTGGATTAGTTTGGATAGCACATTTTTATAACGTTCCTACAAAAAAAAAACTAATAACTTGTTTATTAGATTTATCAAACATTTTGTAAACAAGCATAACCATCCATTAGAGAAACTGCACAGATAGTTAGATATTCATTACTTAGTTATTTATGCAAGGATCGTCTAGACTTTGGCACAACCAAACGAGTAAATAGATAACTACGTAAGAAGCTACGTCATTATGCTCCGCTCTTTGCTTGTAATAATAATAATACCAGAAGAAACCTCTTTGCTGTCTACGTGAATTACATAAAGATACACGAATGGCTTAAAAGTGTGCTGAAGATCTATAAGATCGATACTTATATCCTGAGGTTCCTTGAACACGCAATCTCTACCTGGATAACAAAAATCCAGTTACGGGTAAAAACGGGTGATAACATAGTAACCAGCAAGATACCAGTTCGAAGAGGCATATTTCAAGGCAACTGGCTTAGCCCATTGTGGTTCTGCCTTGCAATGAATCCACTATGAAACCGCATGAACTTTAACAGATATGGCTTCGGTATAAAAAGCAATGGCAAGGAGCAAATGAGGCTAAATCATCTGCCGTTTATTGATGATTTTGAGCTGTTGGTCTCTACAAATGGACCACCTTTTTTTAATTTTCGACAACACACCACGAGTGCTTACAGCCTAAATACTATCGCACCGTGGGTGTTGATAAGGAGGAAAGAGGCAACTTGTTAATTCTGGACTTAAAGGTTTGGAGGTTCGGAGGAGAAGGAAAAACATGTGCCGGCAAGGCATTTCACAACTTGGAAGTCCTCGGGACAAAAGAGCGGGCCTAACAAGATGTTCTATGTCTGGTGACCTGGACAGTAAAAGGGTGCATTCGCTCTGTTCTCCTGGTAGATCTGTTGGGGGCAGCAGATGGGGGAACTATGGAGGAAAGCTCCTCTGAGCAGTGACCGTGCAGATATATATATATATATATATATATATATATATATATATATATATATATATATATATATATATATATATATATATATATATATATAAAAGAGAGAGAGAGGACACCAACGGCACGTCAGTGGGCAAGGGATGGCAGCCTTTGGGTGAGGGTAGGGTCACAGATGAGACGTATAGCTCTTTCTGAATGAAGTCCAGGATAGCGGCAGCTGCACCCCAGATGTGGGAGCAGTATTCGAAGTTCGGCCTTATTTGTGAAGTATGTAAGGTATAGAGATTAGCTGGTGAAAAGTATTTGCGAGCCCGGAAGAGGAAACCTAATTTCTTAGCAGCCGCTTCTGCAATTTATGTGACATGTTGGTGCCAATTAAGATTTTGATCCACAGAAATACCAACAAAAGAAAAGGACTCATTACTTTGAATAACTTGGTTGTTCATTGTGATGCGTCTAGGGCTGGTGTATCTCTTGTGAGAAAGAAAGCAAGACTTAGTTTTGGTGGGGTTGAATTGTACAAGATTTCTACTTCCCCAGTCTAATATTTTTTGGAGATCCACGGATGCAGAACCCTCCATGAGTCTGCGATCCTAATCTAATTGGGCTAAAAAAACAGGCTTAGAATATTGTATATTTGAGTGGAGGGTGCTGTCGTCCGCGTATCTGTGAACTGGGTTAGATGTGCTAGAGAGGAGGTCATTGATGTGGAGAAGAAACAAAGTAGGGGCTAAAGCTGAACCTTAAGAAACTCCTGCATTAATTATTGGATACAGTTTAGAGTAATGGCCATCCACAACAACAGATATGCTCCTGTTGGAGAGGAAATTTGCTGTCCAGGTACAAAGTTTTGGTGGTAGGCCATAGGCCAGAAGTTAATTAAGCAGCGCTGTGTGCCAGACCTGGTCGAATGCTTTGGATATGTCTAGAGCAACTATTTGGGATTCACCGTGTTGTTCCATAGACTTGTTCCAAGAATGGATGACAAAGGAAAGGAGGTCGACAGTCAGTCTGCGCTGACAGAATCCATACTGCCTATCGTGGATTATACTGTGTTTTTCAAGAAATTTTAGTAATTCGGTGTTTGTATACTTTTCCATCACTTTAGAGACGACTGAAAGGAGAGAAATAGGCCTGTAGTTGCTAGGAAGCGCATTGGATCCTTTCTTGGGGACAGGTTGTACTGTAAGATATCTGAAACAGACGAGTCAAGACAGGAGCAAGTTCTGGTGCGCATTTTTTGAGAACAATTGCTGGGATCTCGTCAAGGCCAGAGGCTTTCCGGGTATTAAGAGAAGAGAGCATCTTTCGTACCTTTTTAGTTTTAAAAATGATATCCGTCATTTTATGCGCGACATTGGGGACTGTTGGTGGTCGAACATTTGGAGGTGGGTTGAGAGTATAATTGCCGGCGAAAAACGAGGCAAAAAGTTCAGCCTTGCCCAGGGCGGTAGAAACAATTTCATCCCCTGAGACAAGAGGTGGGAACGTGCTTTTGCAGAAATTATTCCCAATAGATTTAGCAAGAGTCCAGAAGGATTTGCCGCCGTTGGAGCTTAAGAGGACTTTGTTTTTGATGTGGTTATTAAACGAGTTTTTTGCTTCAGAAAGAATGCTGACATAGCGGTTTCTTGCGTCATTCAATGCTTGACGATTTTCTTGACTGGGATTGTGTAGAAGCGTTTTGTGAGCTTTGACCTTTTCAACCTGTAACAACTCCATAAAATCGTCCACTCGTCCGTGCCAGTTCTGACCTGACCTTTAATGTATCGAATTTTGACCAGGTATATATAGTGCATGTTTGTACGAAAATAAATTAGGGACGCAGTAAGTGCGTTATGGTAGCGAATTTTTATCAAATACTTCAAATTTGAATAGCTCAATTTTCTATTAACCTATAAGGTTTGTTGGCCAGGAAACTAGTTTTTTCGGGAACATTTTCAGTTGATTTTCAAACAATAAAGTTATTTTGATGATGTGGTAAATGGTTTCTACTATATAGGGTGGCGCATTGAAAACGAAACAGACAGAGTTGCGTCCAGAGAATTTCTTTTTAAGAAACGCTGAAACATGTCAATTTTAATATTGGGGGGGGGGGGGCATGTTTTGACATAAAACTCAACTTTGTCACATCAATGCCTTAAGGGTGGTGATATCAACCCTTATATTTTAATTAGGAAACATGGGTCGAGTGTTACATCATTTGAAAGCTCCTTCTTTTCTGAATTCAGCAAACTAATCCTTTTGGAAGTTTTATTAACTCGTTTAAAAATTATTCACAGTTGAAGATGCAAAAACGCATTTCACTCATTCCGATAAGAAATGTGCTGATAGTCAATGTTTTGTTGGTTTGCAAACAAAAAATTGACTATCAGAACATTTCTTATCGGAATGAGAGCAATGCGGTTTATTATTTCAGTTTATCGGTCGGTTTGATACTTGATAGTACTACCGAAAATTAATTTCACAATGGTGTATTCTTGTATTCTGTAGAAGAAAGAGTTGAAATAATTACCCTTTTTTTCAAAAACGATGACTGTGCCAACCGTATCGCAAATTTGTTTAATGAACTACATCCGAACAGACATGTTAACAGAAAATACATTTTAAAGTTAGTTGCAAAGTTTCGACAAAGTGGTTCAGTAGCCAACAAAAAACGGGTCCTGAACGTGAATTTCCGGTTAGAAATGAGACTACTGAGATTGAAGTTTTAGGACAAATTGTTGCAGACCCAACTTTGAGCACGAGAAAATGTCCACTGTTTCAAACATCAAAAGAAGAACTATTCAGCGAATACTGAAGCATCATAAATTTCACCCGTATAAAATTCATCTTGTACAACAACTGAATGAAGATGATTTTAATCGGCGGCTGGAGTTTTGTGAAGTTATGACTGCACGAATAGTTCATAACGGGAACTTTCTGTTCAATATCTGTTTTTCAGATTTTTATTAAACTCTACAGTTAATCGACATAATTGTCGTTATTGGGCAGATAATAATCCAAGAAATTTTCAAGATGTCCACACTCAAACTCCAAAGAAATTGGATGTGTGGACTGGCATATTTAGAGACCGATTAATTGGACCAATTTTTCTTGATGGCAATTTGAGTGGCGAAACATATTTGGAGTTACTAGAAGATATAGTTTACTCTCTACTAATTGAGATTGTTGAAAATGATGATCGCTATCAAGAAAATCAATTAGTGTTTCAACAAGATGGAGCTCCTCTGCATTTTTCACAGCGTGTTAGGGAGTTTTTGAACAGAGAGTTTCCAGAGCAATGGATTGGGCGTAGAGGTGCTATTGAGTGGCCCCCTAGATCACCGGATTTAACTCCTTTAGACTCCTTTCTATGGGGCCATTTAAAGAGTAGAAATTTCGCACCACAACCGGAATCTCTGGAAGAATTACAACGACGCATTGTTGAAGAATATCGTCTAATGACTCCACAAATGCTCTAGAATGTCAGAGCTCGTTTTGAACAAAATTTGTACTTTTGTATGGAAGCTGGTGGTAAACAATTTGAACACTTACTTAACTGAATAAACATTTTTGAACGTTTGGTTTTGTTTTTTAGTTTTTTTTAACGAAAAATTGACTAATTAGTGCATTTCTTATCACAATGAATGAAAAACGTTCTTGCAACTCCAACTGTGAATAATTTTTAAAAGAGATAATAAAACTTCCAAAAAAATTTGTGCGCTGAATTCAAAATAAAAAGAGCTGTCAAATGATGTAACACTCGACCCATGTTCCCTATTTTAAATATAATGGTTGTTATCACAACCCTTAAGGGATTGATGTGACAAAGTTGAGTTTTATGTCAAAACATGTCCCCCTTAATATTAAAATTGACGTGTTTCAGCGTTTCTTAAAAAAATAATTTCTCTGGACGCAAATCGGTTTGTTTTGTTTTCAATGCGCCAGCCTATATAGGTTTTGCTGTCTAGTTCGGTGTGTATCCTGACTCAGTTTCGAATCTCTTCGAGTAAATTTTTCAAGTTAACAGCTAACGTTATCAATCACGTAATTAATCCTGATAGTTTCTGTACAGTCTGTAATATGAATAAACCAGAGTCTTTTGTGGACATCATGTTTCAGTGTCTGGTCTACGAGCCGGTCCGAAGTCTGCACATATATTGGTAATGTGTGTAAGATTCATCTCTTTATTATGGATAGGTGAGGACGAGGGAGAATCTACTGTTTTCTTATGTACAGAAAGTATTTTTAAAGTAATATTTGCATTACCATGATCATGAAATTTTCTTTTTTTTTTCGGTTGTTAATTTTTAAGCTTATATCAATGGGTTTAAAAACGAAAACTTTTGTAGTTATAGAATAATTGGTTAGGTTAAGTCATCCAAAGTCTTGCAATAAGTTATATCTTACTACAAATAAATTTTGATTTGATTTTGTACTATATAGGTCATACTGGTAACCAAATTTGATGCCTGCTTTCTTTAAAAAAAACACATATTTGCTATTTAAAACATTTTTATGAAAATTCACTACCATAACGCACTTGCTGCGTCCAGACTTTTTTTAATATATATATATATATATATATATATATATATATATATATATATATATATATATATATATATATATATATATTAATATATATTAATATATATTAATATATATATATATATATATATATATATATATATATATATATATATATATATATATATATATATATATATATATATATATATATATATATATATATATATATATATATATATATATTGTTTATTGTTTGACGTTTATTGTATAAAACTGAATCGCGACGTTGTTAACGAAATGATTAAATTGTTAATGGATAACAGGTCTTTCAAAAATCATTGAATTGTTGATAGATAACAGGTCTTCCAAAAATCATATAATTATTTATATTTGACCTCCGCTTTGTTATTTTATGCAAAATTGCGTTTGAAAGATATTTTCACCGCTGGTTCTAAAAGTGTTTATTTTTAATAAGAACGCAATTCCTCGATGCCTTCTTCGAAGGTCATGACTCTACAAACCAGTTGTGTAGCATTTGGATTTTTCTTATTTTAGTTGTTAGCGTAAAATTCGCGAGATTTTATTATGCATTGCCTGTCTCTGGTCATTCCGGTTATCAGGTAAACAACAAATTAACGTTATGGTTATAATGTATAAAACGGGTAGTAGTGTGATCACCTAAAAACCTGATACACTCATCACGACATTTTTTATTCACTTTTTTCGGAAAAATCCGTTGTTAGTCTGGTTTTTATGAAAAGTATAATCATAAATGAAAAACGGTTTCATTGCATAAGCTACGCAGGTGGAAATGCTTACAGGAGGGTCTGACAACATTTACAAAAGATGCTGGGTGTACTGGATGGTATGTTAAAAGGAATCAAACTCAATATAAGTATAAATATATAGAGCCATATTTGGGGGTTAAGACCTAAAATACAAAAGTTGGTTATGTCAAGAAATATGTTTCCTGTAGATATTATGTAAGTGGACACAATATAACAAAGTATCTAGCAGCTACAGAAAGAGCAACGGTCTACCAAGGTAATGTCGCGCATTAAACTACTAAAGCTACATTAAAGCCATGTAAAAAACGGAACTGACAATACCAAAGGTGGAAACAGGGTAAGCATATTAAAAGGACTGAGTAAAGTTGGCCGCACAGCAAAGCAAAACTTTCAGTTAAAACCTTCGTCCATAATAACGATTTTATCCCCCACCTAAAGAAGTCAGGGGTATATTGTCTCACTGGTAGTTACTCTCAGTGAAATCCTGTCTATATAGAAAAATCAATCTATATAGAATAGCTGTGAACATCTAAGGAGTAAAAATAATGCTGACAATGCCACTTCACTTTTCGGCTGCCACCTGAGAGAGAGATAGAGAGATAGATCGATAGAGAGAGAGAGAGACAGAGAGGTCATAGTCAAGGGCGTAAATAGTTTTTTTTTCTTGGGGAGGGTATTCCAAAAATACAAAGGTAAACAAAGTTACAAATACAAAGGCTAAAAAATGTATTGAATTAAAATAATTGAATAAAAAATTGCGAAAATATTAATAAAAAAAACAAAAATATTTCCCACATTAGAAAACAAAAGTGCGGACGCAGCAAGTGTGTTATGGTAGTGAATTTTCATGGAAAATATCTGCACCAAACATTTTTATTAAATGCTTATAATTTTTTTTCCCTATAACATATAGATCTCTTTTGTATATAATTTAATTTTTATAACATAAACCTACATTACAAATTTGGTTACCATAGGTTTGTTATTTTCGGAAATAAAAAAAAATTTAGAAAGAAAATCCAAAATTTTCACGGAAAACCGGATCCAATTTTTCTGGATAATAAAGTGTTATCCAACCCACTTGCAAAAGGAAGGTACCTGCCAAATTTCATCAAAATCGGACCATTGTTTTTTGAGTTATCGTGTGATTTTTTCCTACTATTAAAAACAATTAAAAAATCAAACTCGAAATCAGAGTAATGCCAAGGTTCTGTTTATTTGTTTGTTTCGCAAATCGCTCCAAAACCTTTTCGTCATTTGTAGGAATGCTCTGATCATCATGCATGAAGGCTAATCCATCTAATCTCTGTTGTCCCATTGTTAAGGTGAACCAAATTTTAAACGTTCTTAACGCGGAAAAACACTTTCCGCAGATTCCACACTGGCAGGCAAACCTGCAAAAACCTCAGTGCGAGATGTACCTATATCACGAAACACTTCTTTATCTGATAATTTGAGAGTTTTTACAACTTCATCAAGCATCTGGAGAACTGTTGTTCTATTTTCTAATACACAAATTCAGCTGTACCTAAATCCGAATCCAACGTTACTCGTAAATATCTGGACTCTTATTATTATTTTCCCTTGTCAGCAAATATTTTGATACATTTTCTTTTGATGATGAAATGCTGTCGTAATTTTTTCTATTATAACTGCAGGAATGATATTTTCATTTTTAGGCCAAAAATGTTTTAGAATTAAAGTGAAACTTGAGATCTTCCATGATGTTCTTTAATAGAGAAACGATAATGCCGGTGTCATAATATCTCTGGGGGGTTTCCCTCTGAACGATAGTATGGTTGAAATCTTAGTAAGACCTCGCGGTCTATAGTGTTTATACGAAGAAACCTAATGGAAATATTTGACTCATTGCGCAGTTTGGCAATTTCTTCATACAATCTTGTGAAGCATCCGTCTGCGCTCATACTTCCTTCTTCTAGCAGATCTAAAACACAACGAACTGATTTCTCAACATATCTCCTTTTAAAAGTTTAAAAATTTTCTAAAATGCAGATCCAAGAAGCATATTCACAAAAAAATTTCAAGAGTTTTACTTAAAACGAGATTTTCTCATTTTTTTAACAAAAAAATTCGGACCTAGTAACTTGTTTCTCCCTCAATCTTAGGGGGGGTTATTACCCCCATTACCCCTCCCTTATCTACGCCCTTGGTCATAGTTTTGATTAAGAAAACAGTGCCAGAATCCATAATCCATCCAGTTTTGGCATCGAAGAATTAAGCCTAGAAGAGAAGGAGATCAACAAATGCATAAATGGTTCCAGTAACAATGTCCTGAATGTTTCTAGTACCTTCTATATACAGACAACTAATAGAGTAGTGTTATTTACTCAATCAAGACTGAATTTGACCATGGAGCTGAGCCTACTTGATTTAGTTTGCTCATTGGTTTCTTTCCTTGTGATTGGTCTATTGTCTTTCATATCTGTAATTTGACACTTCTGTCACCTCTTGACTGTCTTTTTCATACTTTAATTTTGGAAATTTACTTTTAGCTGTACACGCTTCGTTTTATATGTATCGTTTTACTGTTTCAAGTCTGGAGATGCTGATATTTTGCCCTCTGCTGTAACCATTGTTTGCACTACCGAAGACAATAGATGAAATTCTAACTTTGACAATGTTTTATACAGTATAGGTTCGGGGAAAAATTAGCGTACGTATTACCAGCCAGATAGGCCTTTCTTTGTGAAATTGGTTTGTTTAAAATGTTTTGAGAAATCGACAACCGCTGAGTTTCAGCACCGGTACCGGTAAACGCGTACGTTGACTCAACTATTCAACTGTTGTTTGTCATAGTAAACGTTTGAAAATGTCAATAATTATTTTCATCCTTTCTACCTGACTATCTTGTAATTTGTAGATTCAATTGTCTCAGATTTAATTATTGCATTGCAAATCCATGATTACAATCAGAACTTTTCATTCAAATGTGTATTTTTGTTGTAATGTAAGTTAAATAATATATAATTTGACGCCAGCAAATGATATTATCTGTTTCCTTTTATTAATGACATATTAGTTTATATTTTCAGCAAATTTTCGTAAAAATATCGTTTATAAAGAATATTTATATAGGTACCTTAAAATGTTTATATATATATATATATATATATATATATATATATATATATATATATATATATATATAGTCTATATTTGTTGCAGGTTCTTTGCCTAAATGTTGCGAATTTTGACGTTTCAAATCGCGACTGTGACGTTTTGAGGAAAACTCCAATTTTTTTTCTTTAACTGCCCATAACTTTTTTGTCTTTAAACCTACAGACGAATATTTTTATATATGGTTCGCCCTTTATAATACAAACACGCGTACCAAATTTGGTTGCCCTTACTTTGTAATTTCCAGAGATATATATAATATTTTTTTTAAACTCAAAATTTTCCGGGAAAACATGTGCCGATTTTCTTGGTTTTCCAAGCCACTTACAAAAGGAAGGTATTCACCAAATTTGATCAAAATCGGTGTCTTATTTTTTGAGTTATCGTTGTAATACCTGTATATATATATATATATATATATATATATATATATATATATATATATATATATATATATATATATATATATATATATATATATATATATATATATATATATATATATATATATATTCAAACTGACCCCGGATTTGTGTTCTAGGGGGCCTAATTAGCGCTCATTTGAAGAACTTTTTTCCATGTTCAAAAGTCGGGATCTCCTCAGTAGTATTTTTTTTAAAAGAAAATCCACTAAAAGTATTATAATATTTTCTAATGGCATATTAAAAACCTTATAGTGTGTCCTGGATTACTCTGATAAGGATATGTTATCGGGGTTATCAAATTTTTATAATTTTGTAGAAAAGTTAAAAAATCGTAAGAAAACTAATTATGTAAATATCTAGTACAGTTTTCGTTATAAAAAAATGTTAAAAGGAAAAAATATCAGTCTCCTTATTTTCTGTGAACTGACTTTGTAAGGAAATATCTGTTTGTAGGAAATGAGGTAGGTACTGGTCAGACTTCACTAGGGAAGCCAATGTTAGTACTGAGTTAGTATTTTTTTGGGGTTAATCGCCAGCCCTCTCTTTAGAGGCGCCTGATATCGCACAAGTAGAGGACGTAGGAAAAAATATAGAAAAGACCCAACCCCAAATTTGTCAACAGAGAATCACCGTCTGAATTTTGTCGCATACATTTAGAAACACCTGTATATAGCAGAAATAGCAGAAACACTATAAGAAATAAATGTTTGAGCAATGGGCCATTGACCCAGATTGGTTTTTATATATTCTAAACAGCACAAATTGCAGTCAAGGGCAACTAAATGCAAACATTGCTGCAAAGATTAAGTATGCGGAACATTCCTTAGAAGACATTGAAGGTTACTCTGGTCATGGAATTCCGTTTTGTATCTATGATAATTATCTTTACTCTATATACTTTATTTTAACTGAACAACATTTTATAATACGTCTTTAAATATACATACGTTTATATATATATATATATATATATATATATATATATATATATATATATATATATATATATATATATATATATATATATATATATATATATATATATATATATATATATATAAGTTTATTCAACAAAAGAAGAAATATACACACATGGTTTGCCATTTATAAAGCCTACAATCACAGAATAAACAAGAACGATACCCACGAAGTACCCAAATGTACTTATTTGTGAGTTCAGAACATTTAAAAACTAATTCTCCCTATATTTAAGCTGCCAGTTCTCCCAAGAGCAAATCAGTAAAAGGTCCACTCACTTAAACCCTACCTAAATTCTACTTTATAATAACGGAAAACAGCAATATATAAAATATCTCCCCATCAAGCTTTTCCCCCGTTTCCATTTTCCAAAATTCTACGTCGTCCCAAGATCAGGGGAGATGATCCGTGCTCTAGCACCAATTACTATTTATTATTCTGCTGACTCTGTCCCGAGTCATAGAAAGCAGCTATCCGGTCACTCTTTTTTTATAGACTGGTAGTGAAACACTCGCTCTTACTTCATTGGGGATCAGGTTATACCACTTTTGCCGCAGGTATGCATGACCTCGCTGTCTGATACCCTTTTTGCATTTGTCCACTCTACAGTCGCTTTTGTGTCTCGTGTTATGACTGTGATTAAAAAATACCAGCCGGTCAGGATGCTTATACAGTTCTGTCACTACTGTTTTGAAGTCGTCTACAGTCAAGAAGACGCGATTCTCTGAAAAGAGATTCACTTGGGTAAGCAATAGGCTTCCGATATATGATCTTCAGCATCCACTTCTGTACCACATCCACCGCCTTAAACACACTGTCCCTTGCACCTCCCCATCCAATTATCCCATATGACAGTTGCGACTCCACCAGGCCGTGGTAGAGTACTCTCATTTCTCGAGTGTTCAAGTTCTGTCTCAATAATTTGAATTTATAAAGCAGGGACCTGACCCTATTTACCACCTGTTCCACTTGTTTGTCCCATCTTAGGTGTCCATCTATTACTATGCCCAAATATTTGACCCATTCGGCTTTCTTCAACTGTGAAACACTATCACAGATAATTTTTAAGTCTGTAAAGGTAGGCAGTGTGTTCCTGTGCGCTGCAAAAGGTAAAAACTTTGTCTTCTCCGCATTAAGCGTCAGGCAGTTTAAATCAAGCCATTCCATGACTTTTCTAAAACCAGACTCCGCCATCTTCCTCACATCACCCCAAGTATGTCGACTCCAGAAGATAACAGTGTCATCAGCGTAACTCACTACCTTGCCCCCGCATTCCAGACCCAACAGATCGTTAATGTATAAGTTAAAGACGATTGGCCCAATATGCTGCCCTGAGGGACTCCACATTCTACCTCCTGCACACAACTTAGTACCCCGTTTATATCCACTCTTTGTTTCCTACTGACAAGGTATGTTTCCATCAATTTAAGTGGCACACAAGGCACCCCATAAGCCTCCAGCTTGTCCAGAAGGATTCCGTGGTCAACAGTATCGAAAGCCTTGGCCAGGTCCACGAAGATGCCAAGAGATTGCCTACTCGAATCAAACACCTGACAAACTTCCGAAAACAGACATGCGATGGCATCATTCGTCAAACAAGCCCTTCGAAACGCAAACTGTCTATCTGACAATATTCTGTGCTTGTTAAGAAACGAAGTAAGTCTCTCTTTTATCGCAATTTCCACTATCTTTGCGACACTTGTAATAAGTGTTATCGGTCTGTAGTTGATCATTTCAAGAACGTCGCCTGATTTAAAAAGCGGCCTGACCACGCCTAGCTTTGGGCAGTCAGGAAACTTGCCAGTTTCGATTACTCTATTAATAAGACATGACAAAGGGTTTGCTACAGAGTCAGTGATCCTTTTCAAAAAATCTGCGGTTATCCCGTCATGCCCAGGTACTTTATGAGAGTTTAGAGCAAAAATGATCTGTTTTACTTCCTCCTCCGTCACCGTATTTAAATAAAGTGAATCACTGACACGGTGTTGACTCTGTGTGCCCATTCTTGTCCTACCCTGGAATCGACTTGCCATCTTTTTGCCAACCAGGTAGTAATACCTATTGAAGTTATTAGCTATACCCAATTTATCACTCACCAACTCATCATTATTTCCCTTTATTTCTCCAATAGTATTTGCCCCCCTACCGTGATCCTTGCTACACAAACTAAGTTTTGGCACCGTTAACGCAAAAATCCAAACAGCATTTGATGACAAGTGGATCGCCAACAATGGGCCTTTCCTATGGCCTCCCCGTTCTCCTGATTTGACTGTGTTAGATTACTTTATATGGGGAACGATAAAAAACATAGTTTATTCCAAACCGTTGACAACGAAGGAGGACTGTATGGTAAGGGTAAGGGGAGCGTTCGAAAGCTTATCTCCAAATTTAATTAAAGCGGCCACCCATGAAGAACTTACTTGGAGATGTCAAAAATATTTGGAAGTTTAGGGTGGATATTTTGAACATTTATTAAAATAAGTTCTTACCCTGTGTAGGTATTGTTTTCTTTTAGTAGGATAAAGTGGTCTTCTTCTATGTATAAATGTTTGCCTTAACGGTGCCAAAACTTCTGTAATTTTCTATTATTCGCCGAACACACTTCCGGGACGGTTTCTGTTTATCTGGATATCTATCAGCAAATATCTGACATGTTCTTGATAAAACTTTGTTACATTCTCCATAGTTAATAAACAAATTTAAATAATCTGCGCGTGTATAATTCAGTCGCCCCGGCATGATTTTAATTAATAATTGTCAAATGACAACAACTAGTGACGTTTCTATAGTGCTCGATAGTTTTCTTTTAACGCGCGTCGCTGTTATGGCTGACTAACGACAAAACTTAAAGCCGTATAACATTTGTAGAACCTTACACAGAGTTCCCCTCTTGTTTAATTCTGAATAATATAAAGTCATAAAAATATGGGGTTTTCATTTGAAAAAAAAACTTTTGACGATTTTTTCAAATCAATTCTCAATTTGAATTTTTGATCATCCTGTATTTATCTATTATTGAAATAACATCACAGGCCACTAAAGTAGTTACCCTTCTACAAGGAAATCAAAGCCAATTAAATGATAAAGGCTTTCATATAGGAGAAATTGACAGTTATGTTTAGGCCTGCAAACGTCATTTTTGACATAAAATTTGAGATATGTCAAAAATGGCTAGACTTAGGTATGGGACATTATGCATAAAATGTGTCTAAAATTCCCCGTATTATCTGAAACTCCAATAATATATAGGGTGTCCTATTTAAAATAAGCAAGTTGACATCAACACCCTGTATAACCGGAAGTGCCACCATCTTGAAAATATTTTAGCCGAGTTGCCCCTATCGGCGTCAGTGCGCCGCCAAATTTTTTAAAGTTTCCAAAGTCTAGTTTCCGAGAAATCGACCGTGGGCGTTTGTTCTGGGACACCTGTATATATAGGGTGTGTCAATTAAACTTCCCACCTGGAAAATATCGAAAAAAAAATCGGAGACACGTCCACTTTATTTTCAAAGGGAACACATGATGGCGTAAGTTTTGGTGTCGTAGAACCTACCCCTTTGGAAGGGGCGTAAGTCTCCTTACCTTTTAAATGGCACCCTATGTTAAGCGACACCTCGTTTTAAAGCTTTCTCAATTCTACTGACGACAAAATACGACATTCTGAATTTTGATTTGTATATGGCAATAAAATTACCAATTAAAGATAAAAGACTGAGGTTAGACGCCGTGGCTGGAGACTGAAACAAAAAGTATAACTACCCCAAAAACTGCAAAAATATTAACAAAGAATTTGCGCTACATTCATATTTGACAACGAAATTGTCTTCATCAGTGGCTGTTGCTAAACTGAAACTAAAACTAGAACCAAAGGTTAGAGACAGCTACTGATGACGACAACTTCGTTGTCGAAATACGTATCTAGCGCAAAACTCTTTGTTATTATTTTTGTGGGTTTTTTGGGTGATTCTGTTTTTTGTATCAATTATGTGTGTTTTGTTTCTTTTTTTATTTATTTTTTATTTCAACACAACACAACACACCAAGAGGGCTTACAGCCTAAATACTATCGTATTATCGAGTGTCGACAAGGAGGAAAGAGGCAACTTGTTAATTCTGGACTTGAAGGTTTGGAGGTTCGGAAGAGAAGGAAAAACATGTGCCGGCAAGGAATTCCACAACTTGGAAGTCCTCGGGACAAAAGAGCGGGCATAACAAGATGTTCTATGTCTGGTGACCTGGACAGTAAAAGAGTGCATTCGCTCTGTTCCCCTGGTAGATCTGTTGGAGGCAGCAGGTGGAGGAATTGTGGAAGAAAGCTCCTCTGAGCACTGCCCGTGCAGATATCTATAAAAGAGAAAGAGGTCACCAACGGCACGTCGTTGGGCAAGGGATGGCAGCCTTTGGGTGAGGGTAGGGTCACCAATGAGACGTATAGATCTCTTCTGAATGGAGTCCATGATAGCGAGTGTAGAAGCGGCAGCGGCACCCCAGATGTGGGAGCAGTCATCGAGGTTTGTCCTTATTTGTGAAGTATATAAGGTATAAAGATTAGCTGGTGAAAAGTATTTGCGAGCCCGGAAGAGGAAACTTTATTTCTTAGCAGCCGCTTCTGCAATTGATGTGAACATGTTGGTGCCAATTAAGATTTCGATCCACAGAAATGCGAACAGGTGAAAAGGACTCATTACTTTAAATAACTTGGTTGTTCATTAGGATGGTTCTAGGGCTGGTGTATCTTTTATAAGAAAGCAAGACAGATTTGGTGGGGTTGAATTGTACCAGATTTCTACTTCCCCAGTCTAATACTTTAGAGATGACTGAAAGGAGAGAAATAGGCCTGTAGTTACTAGGAAGCGCTTTGGATGCTTTCTTGGGGACGATTGGACTCTAGCAGTTTTCCAATTACTAGGGAATATGCCTCTATTGTAAGAGTCTGAAACAGACGAGTCAGGACAGGAATAAGTTCTGGTGCGCATTTTTTGAGAACAATTGCTGGGATCTCGTCAAGGCCAGATGCTTTCCTGGCTTTACCGTCGGCCTATTTCCGCGACTATGGCCAATCACCGATGCCAGGGAGCAGTTTCACCTCACTATCCTGGAAATTTTGCCGAACCCCTGCCTTTCTGTAAGGAGGGTGGGGATCCTTAACGTGCCCAACATCGCATGAACACGAGACCGACGGCTTTACGCCCCCTCCGAAGGGCGGAACGTGCAGACATTCAACTTGCTCAAATCCAATGCCAGAAGCTCAGTTGATGTTAGTGTTACAGTTTGTACTGTAAAAGTGAAAGGAGTACCCTGGGATCGAACCCAGTACCCTTCGGTTCAGAGGCACACGTTCTTACCTCTAAACCACCGAGGTTATTTTGTATCAATTAGAGAATAAGACAAAATATCAATGAATAAAAGAATGTTGCTTAATTAAATGTGAAAATTATTTTCCCTCCACTTCCATACAATAAAATCTTTGCTCCACTTCTGAATAAAGCATTTTGGGCATTATCGGACGTCACTCTTCAACAAATTATAATGGATGTTATACGTACTGAAAACCTGTCAGAATATTGAGCAAAGACGTTTTTCCGGCTCCTGAGGGACCCATAATGGCTGTCAGCTCTCCGGATTTGAATTTTCCAGAGACCCCACGTATCACCTGCTTTTTTCCTGTAACAAAAAGAGAATCGTCATTACTTATTTAAGGAACAAATATTTAATACTATAAATATCTAGGCCTTAAACAGTTTTTGTCTGGAGATAATTAATTCAAGAAAATCTTGACATAGTAAGCGTATTAAGGTATACAGTTTTCATAAACATGTATTCCATCAAAATTCTGCAGATACACAGTAAATAAGAGTAGAAAAGATCTAAACCAAAACTTATATGAGGCTCTAGTTTGCGCCAATTTAAGAACATTTTAGCAAACACTGAAATTCGCTGGTGGTAGAAATACAGAGATTGACTACTGAATTTGCTGGGCAGCAAAACCAGTTTATACAGTCACATACATATACAGGGTGACGCATTGAAAACGAAACAGACCCATTTGTGTCCAGAGAATTTTTTTTTAAGAAACGCTGAAAACGTCAATTTTAATATTGATGGGGACATGTTTTGACATAAAAATCAACTTTGTCACATCAACCCGTTAAGGGTGGTAATAACAACCCTTATATTTTAAATAGGGAACATGGGTCGAGTGTTACATTATTTGAAAGCTCTTTCTTTTTGAATTCAGCACACAAATTTTTTTGGAAATTTTATCAACTAGTTTAAAAATTATTCACAGTTGGAGTTGCAAGAACGTATTTCATTCATTGTGATAAGAAATTAGTCTAACTAATTAGTCAATTTTTGGTTAAAAAAAAAACTAAAAAAGAAAACCAAACGTTCAAAAATGTTTATTCAGTTAAGTAAGTGTTCAAATTGTTGACCACCGGCTTCTATACAAGAGTACAAATGTTATTCAAAACGATCTTTGACATTCTGGAGCATTTGTGGAGTTATTACACGGCATTCTTTAACAATGCGTCATCGTAATTCTTCCAGACACCCTGGTTCTGTTGCGTAAATTATACTCTCTAAATGGCCCCATAGAAAGAAGTCTAAAAGAGTTAAATCCGGTGATCTAAGGGGCCACTCAATAAAAGCTCTACGCCCAATCCATTGTCCTGGAAACACTCTGTTCAAAAACTCCCCAACACGTTGTGAAAAATGCGGAGAAGCTCCATCTTTTTGAAACACTAATTGATTTTCTTGATAGCGATCATTATTTTGAACAATCTCAATTAGAAGAGGGTAAACTATATCTTCTAGTAACTCCAAATACGTTTCTCCACTCAAATTGCTATCAAGAAAAATTGGTCCGGTTAAACGATCTCCAAAAATGCCAGTCCAGACACTCAAATTCTGTGGAGTGTGAGTGTGGACTTCGTGAAAATTTCTTGGGTTATTATCTGCCCAATAACGACAATTATGACGATTGACTGTAGAGTTTAGTAAAAACGTACACTCGTCTGAAAAACAGATATTGAACAGAAAGTTCCTGTTATTAGCTATTCGTGCAGTCATAACTTCACAAAACTCCAGCCGCCGATCAAAATAATCTTCATTCAGTTGTTGTACAAGATTAATTTTATACGGGTGAAATTTATGATGCTATTCGCTGAATAGTTCTTCTTTTGATGTTTGAAACAGTGGCCAATTTCCTCCTGCTCAAAGTTGGGTCTGCAGCAATTTGTCCTAAAACTTCAATCTCATTAGTCTCATTTCTAACCGGAAATTGACGTTCAGGATCCCGTTTTTTTTTTTGGCTACTGAACCACTTTGTCGAAACTTTACAACTAACTCCAAAATTTATTTTCTGTTAACATGTCTGTTCGGATCTCGTTCATTAAACAAATTTGCGGTACGGTTGGCACAGTCATCGTTTTTGAAAAAAAGGGTAATTATTTCAACTCTTTCTTCTACAGAATACACCATTGTGAAGATGATTTTCGGTAGTACTATCAAGTATCAAACCGACCGATAAGCTGAAATAATAAACCGCATTTCTCTCATTCCGATAAGAAATGTTCTGATAGTCAATTTTTTGTTTACAAACCAACAAAACATTGACTATCAGCACATTTCTTATCGGAATGAGTGAAATTCGTTTTTGCATCTTCAACTGTAAATAATTTTTAAACGAGTTGATAAAACTTCCAAAAAAATTAGTGTGCAAGTTTCCTATTTAAAATATAAGGGTTGTTATCACCATCCTTAAGGGGTTGATGTGACAAACTTGAGTTTTATGTCAAAAGATGTCCCCCTCAATATTAAAATTGACGTTTTTCAGCGTTTCTTAAAAAAAATTCTCTGGACGCAAATGGGTCTGTTTCGTTTTCAATGCGCCACCATGTGAAAGTGTTGTTCACTTTATTAAATAAATTATAATGGAGTTTTATCAAATATATCTCACCAATAATGATATGTCACAAATGCTTGCCAAAAAGTTAAATAAGTTATCATGAAACAAGTAAGGCTAGATGTATTCTCGCCACAATTAGAACCGTAGACCGGTTTCGCTCTAATTACAACTCTTCAGTACGGCATACTAATTGTAGCGAAAATACACCTATGAAGTAATACGGCTATGGTAGCCAGCCTTCCAACACTAAGTGAGTAGTAAGACACGAAGCAACGTGCCGCCACCTAGTTGCGGAACCAAGTAGTATGTTGTCACGGCAGTTCCAAATAACATAGAACGTTAAAAAATAGAGACTGTATACAATCAACTAACAATTTAATGAATTGTCAGCCCTGGCCCATTTCTATCCTAATATAGGGACAAAGTATGTAAGGCTAGATGTATTCTCGCCACAATTAGAACCGTAGAGCGGTTTCACTTTAATTAGAGCTCTTCAGTACGGCATACTAATTGTAGCGAAAATACACCTATAAAGTAATACGGCTATGGTAGCCTAACCCTAATATAGGGACAAAGTATGTAACGCTAGATGTATTCTCGCTATATTAGGGTAGATATGGGCCAGGGCTGACAATTTACTAAATTGTTAGTTGGTTGTATACAGTCTCTATTTTTTAACACTTTGTGTTACTTGGAGCTGGCGTGCCAAGATACTACTTGGTTCCGCAACTAGGTGGTGGCACGTTGCTTCGTGTCTTATCACTCACTTAGTATCATGAAACAAGTTAATTTTGTAAAATATTTGAAGGTTCGCTACGGACCAACTAGAATTTTCGAAATTCACGGTTTTACAGTAACCCAGATATGCCTGAAAATGTTTGAGCCAAACAACAATTATTGACTTTCTTGTGTTTATCACTTTCAAGATATAGGAAATCAGAGAAAGCTCTAAAAGTTCGCTAAGAAGTCAAACATGCCGTTTAGAGCTATATATACAGTGTGTCCATGGATTGAGTGTGGGTAAGGTATAAGTGACCAAAAAAATTCGAATTAGATTATGATATTTTGGGAATCACTCCTGCTTTGTCTTAAACTGAGATGTTGACAAAATGAACAAAATCAATTAACATACAGGGTGGTTTATGACTGATGTAATGAAATGTATTAAGAGTAAACTACCTTCGTTTATGAAGATACCACAAAAAGTTATTCACAAAAATTGTTTAGAATTAAAATTTGTGACAGGCTCTCAATTTTCAAACAGATCAGCCTACTGTGATTTTTTTAGCAGCGACTTTATTTAAATGACGTTAGACGACTTCTGTGATTAGGTCTACTTTAAAAAATAATTCAAACTGTATTAAAAAAGTTCTTACCATAATTAAACATGGGGTAGGTTTGCTTTCATCTCAACCAATAAAAAGAAGTAAAGTAAACGCGCAATTGGACATTCGAATCAATAATTGGCGAGTTGCATGGCTACTTGAGCTCTGCCTTGTTCGTTTTTCGGGATACTACTTATTTGGAAAATTGAAACATCAATTTTGTTTGTCACTAACGGCAAGCTTCAGTATTTAATAATGTTAACAACAGAACAAAAAGTGTTTAACGTGCAGTGTTATGGTTTGGGTGAAGAACATTCTTATCAGGGTGTGATAAGAAAATTCCTTGAACGCTGGCCAAATTATTCGGTTTGAGCTACTGGTGTAAAAAAAAGTTGTTACAAAATTATGCGTACTGGGAATGTTTTAAATGTTAAGAAGAGAAAATGCGACCTAAATGAAGAAGACAATGCTGCAGCTGCATTAGCTATGGATTCTGTTAGGTATTTTCCGAAATTATCATTAAGAAGAAAGGCATTATAAATTGGCAATATTAGCAAATCGCATTTGCAACAAATGTATCGTACCAACAAGGTGAAACCTTTCAAAGCAAAACTTATACACATTTTGGAAGAAAATGACGAGTCAAATGATTAGATTTTTGTTTATAATACGGCGAACAATATCTACAAAATCACAATTTTGTCAGAAGTATTATTTTTTGGATGAATCCACTTTCACCACTAATGGGGTGGTAATTATCCAAAAAGCACGGCATTGGTCTATGAAGAATCCAAATTATAGAGTTAATTGCAGAAGACAATGCCATAAAAAAGTAAATGTGTGGTGTGCTTTTTCTTACACTGCGATAATTGGGCCATATTTTTTTGAGCGGAATATAAACCAGTACAGTTATCTGGAAATGCTGGAAAATATTCTTCAAGACCATTTGCATAACATGTCACTAGAAGATAGACAAACAGCATACTTTCAGCATGACGGCCACCTAGCACATGCAACAGGAATCGTTCGAGAATGGTTAGATCGCGAATTTCTTGGGCGGTGTATTGGTCGATATGGGCCAAAATACTTAGGCCTTCCAGAAGTCCCGATCTTACCTTAATGGACTTTTATTTATGGGGTCATCTCAAACAGAAAGTGTACGCGGCTCCATTAAACAACGATCTTGATTTGTTGAAACTGAGGTTGAGAGAGGCAATTGACTGTATTCCAATTCAACATATTCAAAATGCCTACAAAGCATTTACTAAACGGTCTGAGTTATATGTATCGGTTGGTGGCAAAACATTGAATAATTTCTTTATTTTTCGTTGTTCGTTTTGATTTTTGTTAGCAATATACGTTTTGTTTTTTACTAAAAAATTATTATTTGACATTGCATGGTTACTTACTTTGCGCACCTGTGTTCAGAAAACCACAGGTAAAAAGCTCCATGTTGATAGGGAAAAAATGTTCATAATTTACTTGAAAATTAGGCTGATCTGGCTGAAAATTAAGAGCCTGTTATAAATTTTAATTCTAAACAAGTTTTGTTAATAACTTTTTGCGGTATCTTTATAAACGAAGGTAGTTTACTCTTAACACATTTAATTAAATCTATACTTAATCAGTATATAAATTGATTTTGTTCATTTCCTCAACATCTCAGTTTAAGACAAAGCAGGAGCGATTCCCAGAATATCATAATCTAATTCAAATATATATATATATATATATATATATATATATATATATATATATATATATATATATATATATATATATATGGTGCCAAATTATCGAGGCTCACCATAGGGGGAACTGGCTTATCTTAAGACATACGAGGTCGGTTAAGTCAGGTAGAGGGACATAAAACGAGCAATTTGTAGTTTAAAATAAAATAATTGCCCTATGTATAGAAGTAAATGGTGAAAAATTTGAACATTTACTATGATTTTTTATAGTTTTGTTTTGTGTAGTTCAACATTTATCGCTTAATTAATTTCAATTGAACAACAGTTGCTTCTGTTGGAATTTCTTATTTTTTCTTTAATCAAATAAATGTTATTCTTGTTATTATTTATAAATAAATAAATAAATTTCGTTAGTCAGGAAAATCGGACGAGCTTTTCGGAAAAATGTGGAGTTTTCATTCGAAAAATTTTTTTATCTCAAAAACTAAAAAAGCTGTGATAACCAAATTTGGTAGGTAGGTTTACGATATAAAAAGTAAACTATGCACCAAAATTTAAATTTTTATGTTACAAAAAAAAAGTTATAATTAAATATTTTGTGCCAGATCATTTCTATGAAAATTCACTACCATAACGCACTTGCTGTGTCCAGGCCTTTTTAGTGAATTCTCTTTAAAAAAATTCACTAATGAGGAGATCCCGACTTGAATTTTGAAACAATTTCTTCAAATGAGCGGTATTTAGGACCCCTGGAACCCAAATCCGAGGTCGGTTTCAGACTTTATATGTTTATATATATATATATATATATATATATATATATATATATATATATATATATATATATATATATATATATATATATATATATATATATATATATATATATATATATATATATATATATATATTTATGTGCCACACCTATAACTAAAATAATAATGGACCGATTTTGATAAAACTTGGTGAGTACCTTCCTTTTGCAAGTGACTTGGATAAGGTCGTTAGCCAGGAAAATCCGCCGAGGTTTTCCCGGAAAATTTTGTGTTTTCTTTCGAAAAAATCGAAAAAAATTATATCTCCGGAATTAACAAAGTAAGGGCAACCAAATTTCATACGCGCGTTTACATCATTATAGGTAAGTTACCTACCAAAATTTAGCTCTGTATGTTAAAGGACTAAAAAGTTACAGGCATTTAAAAAAACAAATTTGGGGTTTCCTCAAAACGTCAAAGTCGCGATTTTAAACATCAAAATTGGTAATATTTAGGCAATGAACCTGAAACGAATATGAGCTATGGAGGGAAAATGTTTTACAAAGCCCGAAGTCTTAGCTTCAATCGTCATTGTCCTTCATTTTTGTCGAATTTTCGTAAAAAATTTTTAAAGTTCAATATATCCGTTATTATGCACGATACGAAAAAAAATTGTATACATTAGTTATAGGGTGTCTTGAGCTACATCTTAAAATAATATTTCTACAATTACAGGGTGGCCCATAAGTTGTTGGTGATTCAAGTTTTCTTTTTTAGTGAATTTTCTTAAATATATATATATATATATATATATATATATATATATATATATATATATATATATATATATATACATATATATATATATATATATATATATATATATATATATATATATATATATATATATATATACATATATATATATATATATATATATATATATATATATATATATATATATATATATATATATATATATATATAACTCAAAAAATAATGGACAGATCTTGATCAAATTTGGTGAGTACCTTTCTTTTGCAAGTGGCTTGAATAAGTTCGTTGGCCAAGAAAATTGGATCAGGTTTTCGTGGAAAATTTTGCGTTTTCTTTCTAAAAAAATTTATATCTCCGGGAATAACAAAGTGATGATAACCAAATTTGGTACGCGTATTTGTATTATAAAGAGTAAACCATGTACCAAAATTTCGGTCTCTAAGTTTAAGGACAAAAAGTTACGTGCAGCTAAAGAAACAAATTTTGGAGTTTTCCTCAAAATGTCAAACTCGCAATTTAAAACGTCAAAATTGGCAATGTTTAGGCAAAGAACGTGAAACAATTACGGATTGTGAAAAGAAAATGTTGCAAGAAGAGTATTCTGCGAACCCTTAAGTTTCAGCATCAACCGTCATTGCCCTTCATTTTACTAAAATGTTTACAGAAAATTCATTTCAAATAGACCCTTTCTCTGATGCTTTGGCTGTCGGTTTAGTTAAGTTGATGCTTTCGCTGTAGGTTTAGTGAAGTTTATGGTTTAACGGTATATAATTTTTAGCTAATTTTCGTAGCACAAATTAGTTAATGCATTTTAGCATTTTTTATCGAAATATGATGCATGTTTGTAAGAAATAAATCTGGACGAAGTAGCGAATTTTTATTGAATCCTTCAAATTTCAATAACTCAATTTACTATTAACGTAAGTTTTGTTGTTTAGGAAACCAACATTTAACTTTATTTTCGGAAAATTTTTGTATAAACGCGGCAAGGGCGTTTTGGTAGCGAATTTTCATTAAATGTTACAAATTTCAATAACTCAATTTGCTATTAACCTAAGGTTCATTGGCTAGGAGACCAGTTTTCTTAGAAACATTTAAAGTTTATTTTCGGAACATTTTTGTACATTTTCAAATAATTATTTTGATAAAATATGGTAAATTGTTCCTACTATATAGGTTATACCGGTAACCACATTGTTGCCTGCTCGCCTAATAGCGATATATTTGTAATTAAAAACATTTTTATGAAAATTCACTTCTATAACGCACTTACTGCATCTAGAGTTTTTTCTAAATCAAGACCATTCTTACGTTTGTTAAAAGAATAACATTGATTGAAGATTTCTATTATAACCTTGTAGTTCAACGACTTCTAGTATCCTGACCTTGCCTGATAGGCAGGTATTAGCCAATGTTTTATTATGTCATATTCGATTGTTACAACTAATAGCAATTATGAATAGAGATAATCAATTCTAAAACATTTAAGTTACTGTTATGCAAAAAAAATTATTACAAACACAAGGTACGACTACGAAAGCTTGCTACGATGTTCACAATCAACACTAGGTATTTTTCATGCATAATGTAAAACTTGTTTGTTTTATCTTTTTGTAAAACTGTACTTTCCATAGTGCTGTTTTAAAAAACAAATTAGCATGAATTTTGACCCTTGGGTTCTTCAGTTTATGCAAATACTTTGAAAAATATTAATTTAACTTTTTTTTATAAGCATCAGGTTACGTTAGTTATGTTTGGGGTTTTCTATTTAACGTAAATTCTAATTAGCGACGAATATAAGATCTAAGGACGCAGCAAGTGCGTTATGGTAGTGAATTTTCATAAAAATGTTTTTAATAGCAAATATGTGTGTTTTTTTTTCAGAAAACAGACATCAAATTTGATTACCAGTATAACATATATAGTAAAAACAATGTGCCATGTTTTATCAAAATAACTTTATTGTTCGAAAACGTACAAAAATTTCCGAAAGTAAACTTAAAGTGTTACCGAAAAAATCCGTTTCTTGGTCAACCTTATAGGTTAATAGCAAATTGAGCTTTTCAAATATGAAGCCTTTAATCAAAATTCGCTACCATAACGCACTTGCTGCGTGCAGAATTTCTTTACTTACAAACATGCATTATATTTCGATGGAAAATGCAAAAGATAAGGCGTTTTCGACTAAAAAAAATTATGTGTATCACCAACGGCTTATGGGTGGTTGTAGAAATATTTTTTAAGATGTAGCTCAAGACACCCTATAATTAATGTATACATTTTTTCATATGTTTTAGAATAACGGATATATTCAGCTTAATTGATTTTTTGCGAAAATTCTACAAAAGTTATATACCATTAAACGATAAACTCTATAGCTAAGACTACTGCCAAGCATCAGAGAAGGGTCTATTTGAAATGAATTTTCTGGAAACATTTTAGTAAAACGAAGGACAATGACGGCTGAAACTAAGACTTAAGGGTTTGTAAAACATTCTTCTTGACACATTTTCTTTCCATAGCCCGTATTAGATTCAAGTTCTTTGCCTAAATGTTGAGAATTTTGACGTTTTAAATTGTCAGATTGACGGTTTGAGGAAACCCTCAATTTATTTTTCTTTAAATGACCTGACCTGCGCTGAATTTTGGTAGGTAATTTACCTATAGCGATATAAATTGATGTACCAAATTTGGTTGCCCTTACTTTGGTATTTCCGGAGATATGAATTTTTTTCTAAAGAAAACACAAAATTTTCCGGGAAAAACTCGGCCGATTTTCCTAGATAACGAACTTATCCAAGCCACTTAGAAAATGAAGGTATTCACCAAAGTTTGTCAAAATCAGCCCATTATTTTTTGAGTATTCGGTGTGGTATATATATATATATATATATATATATATATATATATATATATATATATATATATATATATATATATATATATATATATATATATATATAATCATATAAAAATCCAAACTGACCCCGGATATGTGTTCTAGGGGGCCTAATTAGCGCTCATTTGGAGAATTTTTTTCAAAATTCAAAAGTCGGGATCTCCTCATTAGTGATTTTTTTTAAGAAAATTCACTAAAACCAAATAATTTATACTAATATTTATAATGATACCAATGTATGAAATAATATTAGCGAATTTTCCTAGACAAAAATTGAGGGATAACACATCAACTCTAAATGGCAGTCATTTGCAACACTTATACTTTGTTGTTCGTGGTCAGTTGCTTCGAGGATTTTTGCAGTCCCAGGTCAATTTAGACTCCATTTTGAAAGACTTCGGAGTCTTTAGTACTGCCTGACTATCTGAAAGAATATATATCTCTCTATTTTTTTCTTAACGTCGGCCTAATTCCGCGACTATGGCCAATCACCTACGCCAGGGAGCAGTTTCATCTCACTATCCTGGAAATTTTGCCGAACTCCTGCCTTTTTGTAATGAGAATAGGGGCCTTTAACGTGCCCAACTTCGCATGGTACACGGGACCGACGGCTTTATGTCCCCTCCGAATGGCGGTGCGTGCTGACATTCAACTGTGGACAGAGATTGATATCAAGCATTTCTGCTACGAAGATGGTGGAAGTTTTAGTGAATTTTCATTAAGAAAATTCACTAATAGAGAGGTATCGATGGTAAGACTATATATATATATATATATATATATATATATATATATATATATATATATATATATATATATATATATATATTGGACCAAATTTGTGGATTATCTTCATTTTATTAATGGCTTGGATGAGTTCGTTCATCAGATCTAAACGCCATGTTTTTTTTTAATTATTTTTTAAAACGCAATATCTTTAAAAGCGTTTAAAATAAAAGAACATAGATAATCGTCTCTGTGTACCAATCGCTTTTTTTTCTCAGTTCTTTCGCTTCTTCATCTCTTTCTCTGGCTTCTCCATCTCTTTTTTTGACTTCGTCATTTCTTTTTCTCATTTCTCCTTTTGCTTCTTCATCTCTTTTTCTAGCTTCTTCTCGTGCTAATTTAGCTTCTTCGTCCATTTTTTAATTATTTCCAATAGCTGCGTGTCCATATTGGCTGTTGTACTACGTGTCTTAGGCATAGACCTACTTAAAGATGGTACTCAGTTTGTTCTGTCCCAAAAATACAACCAGTTATAGGTTACTTGACATCTTCCAGAAATTTACACGTTGCACAACGAATCTTCTGGAAATATCTTCTTTATCTGCTTGAAAATCCCACTTCTGACACCAGTTGTTGCGTTCTTCGGGATTCTGGATTTGTTGACTAACGAAACACAGCTTTTCAAACTACTAATTTATTACAAACAACGATTATCCAACACCACCATCAACTAAAATATTTCTCTCTATTAATAAATGTCTATAAAACTATATTTCACTATGATCGCTTATTATACACCAACACTAACTGACTGCTGACTGACTCACTCCATCTGCGGCTCGCCTTTTATACTGTCCATATATCACTATGTGAAAACTGGAACCTGTGATGAGCACTGATAAGTACACTTGGAACAAATGATGTTTAAGACAAAGCCACTGAAACGTCCGGTATTTATAAGATAAGTTATAGTTATAGGTCGCTCGTCTCGTCTCGACATTCACTTACCAGCCGGGAGTTTACCTGTGGGCTGCTTAGGGCCTTAGGGGCTGCCTGGCTCTCTGTGGCTATGAGGATTCACTTGTTGGTGTCGCTCCTGCTCTTGTTATCTCGCACGTAGTATAATATGACGTACATTTCCGCCTGCAAGACCGTTGCATGAGCTCCTAGGGTAATACTGTGACCTCGGTCCTTCAGGATAAACACCTGCCCCGTCCCACGCTCCCCGCCGGATCCGTCGTTAACCAGACGGGGGCGTCCCGTGGTAGGCCCGGCGTCTTCCCCTGCCATGCCTCGCGGTCGGGGATTTCTACTGTAAACTTGTTTTTCCTGCAGATTGGCGAGCTCAAACTGGGTTGATCTTCAGTCTATCATTGCAGGTTACTGTATAGTCCTAGCTGGCCTCCCCTGTGATAACTAGATGTAGGCGGGGTAGATTCAGCAACACCTCGAAGGCGGCTGTTGGGGTTGAAGTCATGGCCACGGCATTCCCATGGTCATCTTCGAAAAAAAAACGGCTGTACAATACCCTGGGCTGAGATCGCACACCATATTCTCACTTTCAGGTTATGAGGTGGAACCTGGTGTACCGCCCAAAAGCGACCATTTTGTTTATTGGCATAACCACAAAGATGAGTGTGCTTCATCATACATACAATAGACACTTAACCCAGTTTGGGTTATTCCTCAAAACTTCTAAAAAGTTCACAAAACGCTTGCCTTTCCAGAAAATCTCTATCCTTTAATTCTTGGGCAATTTCAATTTTGTATGCTTTGAAGCCCAAAGCTTTATGTAAAATTCTTCTAACGCTTCTTTGTGACATTTGTAGAACTTGAGAATGCTTTCTTTTCGATCGTTGTTGACTTCCGAGAAAAGCCGCCCTTACTCGTTACACATTTTCAGGAGTTCTATCTGATACAGACCTACCAGTTGATTTCTTTGTTAGAGCTGACGAACTTGTTCTAAATTGCGTTATCCATCTTAAAATTGTGTTTGGAATCGGAGGATTAAAATTAAAATGATTACGAAACTGTCTTTTTGTAGTGATTACAGAATTTTTTTATAATTTTAAATAACAAAAGCGCGATGTTCTGCAAGATAAGAAATTCATGATAGTATCAAATTATTATTGACTGAAGGATGATTGTTATTGGTTTCCATGGTTTTTAAGGCGTTTGTAAAATGATATCTGGTGCATCTAATTCATGATATAATGACAAGAAAGATATATGATAATGCGGGTACCTATTTTGGTACTGTCATGCGCATAACGTCATGTGGTGAGTACAGTCGCAAAATAATAATATAATGCTGCGGTACAGTGAGTTTGACGTTCCATCAAACCTTAACCTCTTAACAAATTACGAAGTTTTGGTTTTTTATTAGTCTTTATAAATGTATTTTACTCATTTTTTGTGCATACAGTTAGAAGTATTTTTTTATGATCAGAATACTATTGTGACATGATGATGAAATCAAGTTTATGACTGTTAATGCGCTCTAAATAACTTTTCAAGTTTGTGTTTCCCCCCATCCTAATTACCCCCCCCCCCCCATTTTACTTATCTTGTGCTTATACATATATGTACTATGAAAATAAACGATATTAAAGTGATATATCAAAAAGACATTATAGGCGACGAAGTGGAATGTAATTTCAGTTTACTAAACGGAGGATCTTTAGAATTTTTTTCAGAACCATGCTACGAACCCCCCTTGGATGCACAATCCACAAGAAAAACTTGTCGAAAACAACCCCAAAGAAAGTTAAGGGACCAGGAGTGAATAGGGGTGCTCGGCGGGGAGGAAATAGATATGAGCAGTAGATGCTAAAAAACCACTTAGTCGAACATTGAAAACCTGCCTTTTTCACATTTTGCAGCCATATATCGTTTAAGCCCTGTTTACCCTACACAGCATCCATATCCGCGCCACGTCCCGTTACTTTCTTGGAAGTTGTTCAAAAGAAATTTTTCTTGTTGATTATGCATTGAGGGTGGTTGTAGGCGTGCAGGAAAGGAAGGAAAACCCATATGACGAAGCGGCGGACCCATCGCACCTCCTGTCCTGCCCCCGCGCCCACCTGCAATCAAAAAACGGCGGAGCAGAATCAGAAAAATAGATAATGATAGGTAAGTAATACTGCAGGGGCAGGGGCGTACCGGGAAAGGAGCATCCAATATAGCAAGCGAAACAATACAGAAATTGTGGTTTTTTTTAACATATCGAGTCAAAAAATAACCGACCTTTTGTTCTGATCTAGATAAAAAACGTTTTCGCTGGGCTAATGAGCTACCATAATAATAATAAATAATCCATCTTCATCCCAAAGGCTGGTGTCAAATTAGCAGTCATTCGATTAAAAATCGATTAAGATGACACAGACAACAAAACACAATGATAAAATAATTAATAATAATAGTAATATAAAGTTTGTTAACCTTAGTCCAGTAATCTTTGACTCTACAATAATATATTATCAACAAGGAAGTAAAGTGTCCCACATAAGATAAATTAACATGAGAGATCTATTACTAGGTTTATATATTGTCACTTGCTTGTGGTCATTGCTTGAGGTTTACCTATATTTTATTAAGCCTTACCAACATAATCAGAGTCTATAGGCGACGTTGCCTAGTTTCGCAAACATTTCATTGTAGCTTTACTTCAGCAATTAGGGCAGCATTTGCAGAAGTACACCTCTTGGTCTACACCAATTATAATGTCAAACTTTAGTGTGATTTTCGATCTAATACAAAAAGTATGGACGCAGAAAGTGCTTATGGGTAGTGAATTTTCATGGAAATGATATACGCAATTTTTTTTAGAAATATTATAGATGCGTTTGGTTTGTAATGTTTAATTGCTTTTGTTTTACACAGTGCCTTGACAAGCACACAACAGCGGCCACCAACATGTTTTTGATTAAATGCTTATCACTTTTTAGTGAATTTTTATTTTTAAAAATTCACTAATAGAGAGCTATCGATGGAGAGACTTTGCAAAAATTTTTTCAAATGAGCGCGAATTTGGGCTCCTAGAACCTATATCCGAGGGCGTTTTCAATTTATATATATATATATATATATATATATATATATATATATATATATATATATATATATATATATATATATATATATATATATATATTATAGATGCGTTTTGTTTGTAATGTTTAATTGCTTTTGTTTTCCACAGTGCCTTGACCAGCAGGCAACAGCGGCCACCATCATTTTTTTTATTAAATGCTTATCACTTTTTAGTGAATTTTTATTTTAAAAAATTCACTAATAGAGAGGTATCGATGGTGAGACTTTGCAAAAAATTTTTTAAATGAGCGCGAATTTGGGCTCCTAGAACCCATATCCGAGGGCGTTTTCAATATATATATATATATATATATATATATATATATATATATATATATATATATATATATATATATATATATATATATATATATAGAGGTATCCAACCTATAACTCAAAAAATAATTAACCCATTTTGATGAAACTTGGCAAGTGCCTTTCTTTTATTAATAGCTTGGATGAGTTCGTTAGCCAGGAAAATCGGACATGGTTTTCCGGGAAATTTTTGAGTTTTCTTTCGAAAAAAATTTTTTTTTCTCCGAAAGTTACAAAGTTGTTTCGATGACCTTTGGTGTATACGTTGCTTGGGGAAAGACCCAAGTACGTACCAAAATTCAGCTTTCTAGGTTTACAGAAAATTGAGCTATTCCAATTTGAAACATTTATTTTTTAAACCACCGCTTTCCATTGACAAAGGCCAACCTGGCTTATAGGTATATGATATCAAGTACAAACATTTGATATTATTGCGCAGGTCTGTTACACGCTGTAGCTGATGTTTATCGTATGGTATTAGATTGTTTATTTGTTTCAGTCGACAAATTATTTGTGTTATTTGGGAATTTTGTGCAAATTATTCCTTTAAGATTTTATTAATGTTAGTGGGTGGACTAAACAGTGTTTGTTATGTTTTGTTAACACATATAAAGGATCTAAGTTCTACAAAAAGAGCTGATATGCAACAGGTTAGTTATTTTCTGTCTGATGCTTTGGCGATAGTTAGTTAGTTAAGTTTATGGTTTAACGGTCCATCATTTGTAGCTAATTTTAAAAAGATTTATTCAAGTGCGCGCAAATAGAATCCATATCCCAGTTTACGTTCAGTTTTTATCTGTTTACATATATACAGGCTGACGCATTTCTACGATAAAGCTCAATATAATTATTATTTCACAAAAGACGAGAAAAATTGTACAAGCTAATTATAGGGTGTCTTGAGCTGCATCTTATAAAATTATTTTGACAATCAGAGGCTGGCCCATAAATCCCTACAATTTTTTTTTCGAACACCTTATTTTATTGCATTTTTATCGAAATATGTTTGTAAAAAAATCGGGACGGAGTAAGTGCGTTTTGGCAGCAAATTTTCATTAACTGCTTCAAATTTCAATAACTCAATTTGCTATTAACGTAAGTTTTGTTGGTTAGGAAACCAACATTTAAAGTTTATTGTCGAAAAAACAATAAGTTATTTTGATAAAATATGGCACATTGTTTCTACTATATAGGTTATACCGGTAACCAAATTGATCACTGCTTGCATTAAAAAGAGATATTTGCTATTCAAAGCATTTTTATAAAAATTTACTTCCATAACGGACTTGCTGCGTCCAGAGTTTTTTTGTTTTAACTTGTCAATCTAGATTGGCACATAATATCCGTTTTATAACATAAACTTTCATATCAAATTGGGTTGCCATAGCTTTGTTATTTTCGAAGATACAAAATGTTTCCGAAAGAAGCTCCAAATTTTGCAGGAAAAAACGGTCCGATTTTTCTGGCTAACAAACTTAACCAAGCCACTTATAAAAGGAACGCAAGTAGTTTTCATCAAAATCGGCCGATTATTTTTGGGTTATCGGTGTGACACATACGGGGTGTCCCGGTAAGTACCAGTAGTAGAAGCAGTGGTGGGGAGGCTAACGCCAGGCAAAAAAGCCACAGTGGGCCATTTTTGCCAACCCCAGCAACCATGCTCTACACTTTCTTGGTTCCGTCGCCAAACCGCCTCGACATGAAGGCCATGACGATCTTCTATTCGACGGTACTCGCCTGGTTCCTCTGCATAGTCCTCGAACCAAACAATTCTGTTCGAAGAATCCCAAAAGCCTCGCATTCACACAGGTAGTGGTAAGACGTCTCTTCATTCTCGCCGCATTCCTGGCAAATGGGATCCCTCTCGACACCCATCAATGTGAGGTGTCTTCTAAGAGCGCAGTGTCCTGTTGGCACCCCAATGATGCGGCGAAGCGCAGGTCGACTCCTACCGAGTAGCCAGACAGTCTTATCTCTGTCCGGCCCCTCCACGAAGTCCCTCGCCTGTCTACAGCCACCGGCCGACCCCCAGTGCCTCTCCATAGCCTCCTCAGTCCACCTGCCTAAGGCGACAGAGACCGTCTTCCTACTTATGCCTATCGCGGGCTCCGGGCCACAGAACGGCCGCCGGGAACCAAGTCTTGCGAGATAATTCGCCACCTCATTCCCCGCTACGCCACAGTGTCCCGGAACACACACCAGTTGCAACTCCTGAACCAGTGTTGACCTAATTTTGGCCGCGCAGACTGCCCGGACGACCGCCTGGCCATCCGAGCAAATGTACTCCCATTTCTCGGGGCTCATCCTCACATCCTGTCGATTGGTCACAGACAGGATAGCGTACACCTCCGTTTCGAAAGGCGTGGTATATACGCCCAGCGCATAACTCTCGCCCCCAGGCTGTCGATGTATATTCCTGCCCCGGAGGATTGTTGATCCTCCAGCCGCCATCCGTCGGTAAAACAGACCAGCCTTGCGGGCTGGAATGTCACATCATTTTCCCTCCTCTGATCCCTACTGGGCATTCTGAGGGTATACGGCCTAGTCAACCTAATATCGTCCTGTGCATTCCGTACCTTGATGGTGGAAATCGCAATTTCTTTTTCCACCTCCTTAGCGACATGTCCTAGTATTGCTCCCTCTCCGCACCAGTTTCCAGAGGCTCTCACTCTAAGATGCGTCGCCATAGCCTCCCTTCTTATACATATGGGAAGCGGTGGCAGCATCAGCAAGCCCTTTAGCTCGGCTGAGGGCGTCGTCCTCATAGCGCCTGTGATACCCAGGATTGCCAGCCTTTGGAGTTTGGCCAGCTTTTTGCTAGCAGTTTGGTTCACACCACATCACCAGACCAACGCCCCGTAGAGGATTCTCGGCCTGACGATCGCAGTGTAAATCCAATGAAGAATCCGAGTATTAAGTCCCCAGGTCCTCCCTATCACTCGACGTAGTTGCCAGAGGGTCGCTACTCCCTTTCTTACTACTCGTTCTATTTGCGACCCCCATGTTAGTTTGGAGTCCAGGACCACTTAAGCTAAAAGTTTTCCAAATATCACAGGCGCCCTGAACCCCTCCATATTCCTTTTTTTGTTGAATAGGATAATCTCCATCTTCGCTGGGTTTACGAAGAGTCCCAGCTCACCACACCACCTTTCAATTATGCTACAGGCAACTGGCGTGCACTCATAGACAACACCGAGGAATTTTCCGGTGACTAAGACCAGTCCATCATCAGCGTACGCCTGGGCGTAGAAGCCATTCTCGGAGAGCCGCTCCATGAGGCCGTCCATGACAAGACACCATAGATGAGGTGAAAGGCAGCTGCCCTGAGGACAGCCGCCCGTCACCCCAACGTCCAGCCCCCGGCCTCTCAAGGTCAGCAAGACTCTCCTGTCCTACAGCATGCTCGCCGCCCAACTTATTAGGGACCTAGGCGATTCCCTATCCTGTGGGGCGGCACAGATCGTATCCGTCCTTGCCCTATCAAAGGCCCCCTCCACATCGAAGAACACAGCTAATGTGCTCCCAAGTATCCCGGTAAGGTCGGCTAGCGGCTGTATATAGAAAACTATTTGTCGTACAACTTTCGGGAAATATTTATAACAAAAGTTACCCTTAAAAGTAAACCTAATTTTATTTCAAACATCCGCTAGATGGTGTATTTTTTATTCAAAATAAAGAAATCAGATTTCCGAAATTCTCCAATAATCAATAATGATGGTAAGTCGCGTAGAACGGTTTTGAACCTTCCTATTAAAACTCGAAACCTGACCTGACCTGAGGTAATTCGTAAGAGAGGGATTCATAACCTAATATGGATATAAACTAAGACTTATTTCTAATATATATATATATATATATATATATATATATATATATATATATATATATATATATATATATATATATATATATATATATATATATATATATATATATATATATATATATATATATATATATATATAATATTTCAACACCACACCACGAGGGCTTACAGCCTAAATACTATCGTACCGTAGGTGTCGACAAGGAGGAAAGAGGCAACTTGTTAATTCTGGAGGTTCAGCTAAAAGGAAAAAACATGTGCCGGCAAGGAATTCCACAACTTAGAAGTCCTCGGGACAAAAGAGCGGGCATAACAAGATGTTCTATATCTGGTTACCTGGACACTAAAAGGGTGCATTCGCTCTGTTCCCCTGGTATATCTGTTGGGGGCAGCAGGTGGAGGAACTGTGGAAGAAAACTCCTTTGAGCATGATATCTATAAAAGAGAGAGAGAGAGAGAGAGAGAGAGAGATAAGTCACCAACGGCACGTCGGTGGGTACGGGACGGCAGCCTTTGGATAAGGGTAGGGTCAGCGATGAGACGTATAGCTCTCTTCTGAATGGAGTCCAGGATAGCGAGTGTAGAAGCGGCAGCGGCACCCCAGATGTGGGAGTAGTATTCTAGGTTTATGAAGTATATAAGGTATAGAGATTAGCTGGTGAAAAGTATTTGCGAGCACGGAAGAGGAAACCTAATTTCTTAGCAGCCGCTTCTGCAATTGATTTGACATGTTGGTGCCAATTGATATTTCGATCCGTAGAAGTGCCAACAAGTGAAAAGGACTAATTACTTTGAATAACTTGGTTGTTCATTATGATGGGCCTAGGGCTGGTGTATCTCTTATGAGATAGAAAACAAGACTGAGATTTGGTGGACTTGAATTGTACAGGATTTCTACTTATCCAGTCTAATATTTTTTGGAGCTCCAGAGAGACAGAACGCTCCATGAGTCTATGATCCCCATGTAATTGGGTTAAAGGGACATGCTTAGAATATTGTATATTTGAATGGAGGGTGCTGTCGTCCCGCGTAACTGTGAACTAGTTGGATGTGCTAGAGAGGAGGTCATTGATGTGGAGAAGAAACAAAGTAGGGGCTGAAGCTCAACCTTGAGGGACTGCTGCATTAATTGGATACACTTTAGAGGAATGGCCATCCACGACAACAGAAATGCTCCGGTTGGAAGAGAAATTTGCTGTCCAGGTACAGAGTTTTGGTGGTAGGCCATAGGCCGGAAGTTTATTAAGCAGCGCTGCGTGCCAGACCTATTCGAATGCTTTGGATATGTCTAGAGCGACAATCTGGGATTCACCGTGGAGTTTCATAGACTTGTTCCAAGAATGGCTGACAAAGGAAAGGAGGTCGGCAGTTGATCTGCGCTGACGGAATCGATACTGCCTGTCGTGGATTGGACTGTGTTTTAAAAGAAATTTTAGTAATTCGGTGTTTATATACTTTTCCATTACTTTAGAGACGACTGAAGAGAGAGAAATAGGCCTGTAGTTGCTAGAAAGCGCTTTGGGTCGGATTGTACTCGAGCAGTTTTCCAGTTACATGCCTCTATTGTAAGATGTCTGAAACAGCCGTGTCAGGACAGGAGCAAGTTCTGGTGCGAATTTTTTGGGAACAATTGATGGGATCTCGTCAAGGCTAGAGGCTTTCCTGGTATTAAGAGAAGAGAGCATTTTTCGTACCTTTTTAGTTTTGAAAATGATATTCGTCATTTTATGCGCGACATTGGGGACTGTTGGTGGTTGAACATTTGGAGGTGGGTTGAGAGTAGAATTGCCGGCGAACAACGAGGCAAAAATTTCAGCCTTGCCCAGTGCAGTAGAAACAATTTCATCACCTGAAACAAGAGGTGGGAACGTGCTCTTGGAGAAATTATTCCCAACAGATTTAGCAAGAATCCAGAGGGGTTTGCGGCCGTTGGAGCTTAAGGGGACTTTGTTTTTGATGTGGTTATTAAACAAGTTTTTTGCCTCAGAAAGAATGCGGACCTAACGGTTTCTTGTGACGTTAAATGCTTGACGGTTTTCTTGACTGGGATTGTGTTAAAGCGTTTTGTGAGCCTTGACCTTTTCAAGTCTGTCCTTGTCACAGAATTTAGAGAGCAAAGGCTATTAAGTGACTGAAGAGGTTTTCTGTGTACGTGGAATAAATAATTCCGTGCCAGCTTGGATAATTTCGGCGACATTTTGTGAGATATCAAAGGGGTCAGGATGAGAGAAGCAGACAGATGCCCATGGAAATGAGGAAAAGTAATCCCGCATTTCGTCACAGTCCTCGGAGAACTCCAGGCACACCGATCCCCTCCGGCTTCCTATATATATATATATATATATATATATATATATATATATATATATATATATATATATATATATATATATATATATATATATATATATATATATATATAAACATTTAACGCGCCTTGGTTTTGGGTTCTAGGGACACAAATTCGCGCTCATCTGAAGAAATAATGAGATGAGATCACACCAATCAATGAATTTCAAGACATTTGAAAATATTACATTTTGTAGCAAGAAAATATGTTTTAATCTAGTGCCTCTCTCTTGCGTAGCAGTAGTGGTAGCGCTACAACAGTCGTTAGGTCAAGTCGGAAGAGAGATGAGTTTAACCTCAGATACAATTATTTCAAAGTATTTTTATCATTATTATTTGTTACTAGTAAAAGTGATTAATAAAAGCCTGACGCAGAAAGTGCGTTATGATAGTGAATTTTCATAGAAATTTAAAATGTTAAAATTTCTAGAAGTCTGACCTATGTAGATTGCGTTACAATGTGTACAAGATAATTTATAAACTCCGGCTTTTGTCAGGAAACAAGATTTTTCTTTAGCGTTAAATAGTAAATCACGCGTCGTGTTGTAAGATTTTAAAGTTACCTTTGTATTTGTACAGGTATTTAAAATTTTTGAAATGTTTTCTGAAATGGTTCCAAAATAAGTTATCGAAACGTATCTGTCTTCTTTGTCTCTAATATTTGGATACATTAAATTAATCGCTAATTTGTATTCCTTTCTCTCGATCATTTTATCTATTATTTTAACAGAGTAGCCATTATTAAATGCTGTTTGCTTAATTATTGAAATTTCTTTTTCAAAATTGTTTTGTGACATAGGTATTGAAAATGCACGATGTATCATAGAATGGTAGGCTGACAGCTTTTGTGAAAAGGGGTGACATGAATCGTATGGTATGGTTGTGTCAGTGTAAGTTGGTTTCCTATATATTGAAAAGTCAAATGAATTATTTTCTAACCTTCTAATTGTTAAGTCTAAAAAAATATACAACTGTTAGCTTCTTCTTCTAAAGTAAACTAAATATTTGTGCGAAAGTAATTAATAAAATTCAAAAATTCATTTAATTCTGTATGACTACCTTGAAAACATGCTAAAATATCATCTACGTATCTGTACCAAAAGACAATATTATGCGAAAGTTCTGATGTTAAAATTTGGTTTTCTAAGTTTTCCATAAATATGTTGGCTAATAAAGGTGACAATGGACTACCCATAGGTAGACCTTCATTTTGCATATAAATTTTATTATTAAATTTAAAATAGTTTTGTTTTATACATTTGTGAAAAAGATTTATTATTTCTTGTCTTTTTATGACATTTGCGTTCTTTTCTTTTAAAACGTTTTCTAATAGGGGTAAACATTCCCTAGGGGGTATCTTAGAATAAATACTACAAACATCGAATGAGACTAATTTACTATTTGTGTGAATAATTAAGTTATTTAATTTGTGTGTAAGTTCATAAGAATTCTTAACTGAATATTTTGGAAAATAATTGTATTCACCAACGAAAACCAACAGTGAAGCCAGAGAAGTAGTCCCCAAGTCTGTATGTAGTATGGACAAGTTTCACCAAGTAAGGGCAACAACAATCAATGAATACAAGAACCCCTTCTATAATTTTCTGTGTTCTCAGAACATGTAGGTATCATTCGATATTAGACCTTAGACGAACCATGAATGTTATGCAGTTTAATCGTGTTACAATCACTTACCAGTTATTTCCTATTATCGGGATGCGCACGTGATTAAATAAATATTTGTCATGTTTTCACATTGACCATTACTGAACTTTTCCATGACATATTAAATTAGTAGCGAGAAAATATTGTTGAAACAAGATGCGATTAAAATTTGTCGACCTTTACTTATTTTTCATGAGACTTGTACAAACAAATGATTTTTTTCCACTGTCTAGACCTTACACCAGTTTCCTTAATTAAATAAATGGTTAGTGATCCTTCAAAATATACGAGGATTCCCAGAGAACGTAGTCTAACCTGGGTATATTCGTAGTGAAGATAGATAATCTTTTTAGTGGGTAAATTTATGGATAATTTTGTAGCAATTTGCATAGCATTATGCAAATTCATAAGTCTTTACCAGTTAGTCACTTATTAGAGGCCTTTCTAGGTCGCTGTTCTTTTCGCCAGTATATCCCCAACAAGCCTGCTAAATATGGGATAGAAATCCAGGCTATGGTGGACTCTCGCACATTTCATGTAGTTTGTCTAGTTTTACCGCGCAATTTTGAAGTTGTAGCAGTGCAGTCTTGTATGTCACAAGCAAGCTGACATAACTGCAGTGTATTGTGCGCATGTCCCATTCCTCGAAAACAGGGTACCTGCAATAGTGAATACCTGGACAAAGTCGATTTGTTCAACAGATCAGCTTCGAAGAGCTTCAGCACCGAGTGAATTTGATTCGTACACGACCACGCGTTGTGGTTCCGCCTATATATAATGTATATCAATAGTATATAGTTTTTATTGCTTTATATATATATATATATATATATATATATATATATATATATATATATATATATATATATATATATATATATATATATAAGTTAAGTGTTTCCAAGAGATTATATTTCATAACACGATACAGTCCATTTTAATACGTAACAGCAGTAACTACAATCCAGGAAACATACACACAAGAACCTAGTTAATATGGAAGTTTATGCAGGAACTCAGCCGGAAGGGGTTTATCAATCAAGCAACAAATATTTGTGCAAAGATTAGTAGCGCCAATTTCTGGTAGTAATCAAAATATCACCTTTGATAACTGGTACACTTCCTATAAACTTGTGAATATTTTACGTGAAAAGCATAGTTTAACGTCAGTAGGAACTCTTAGGAAAAACAAACGAGAGATTCAATTAGCGCTACTAGAACTACAGAATAGACAATCCAAGAGTTCAATGTTTCCATTACAGAAACATAACACAATGGTATCGTACGTACCAAAGAAGGGTAGAAATGTTATTTTGCTCTTCTTTATTCATCATGATGACGTTTTTTTAAAATATACACCACGAGGATTTACAGTCAAAACACTATCGTACCGTGGGTGTCGACAAGGAGGAAAGAGGCAACTTGTTAATTCTGGACTTAAAGGTTTGGAGGTTTGGAGGAGAAGGAAAAACATGTGCCGGTAAGGATTCCACAACTTGGAAGTCCTCGGGACAAAAGAGCGGGCATAACAAGATGTTCTATGTCTGGTGACTTGGACAGTAAAAGGGTGCATTTGCTCGGTTCCCCTGGTAGATCTGTTGAGGACAGCAGGTGGAGGAACTATGGAAGAAAACTCCTCTGAGCAGTGCCCGTGCAGATATCTATAAAAGAGAGAGAGAGAGAGGTCACCAACGGCACTCGGTGAGCAAGGGATGGCAGCCTTTGGGTGATGGTAGGGTCACCGATGGGACGTATAGCTCTCTTCGGAATGGAGTCCAGGATAGCGAGTGTAGAAGCGACAGCGGCACTTCAGATGTGGAAGCAGTATTCGAGGTTTGGCTTTATTTGTGAAGTATATAAGGTATAGAGATTAGCTGGTGAAAAGTATTTGCGAACCCGGAAGAGGAAACCTAATTTCTTATCAGCCGCTTCTGCAATTGATGTGACATGTTGGTGCCAATTAAGATTTCGATCCACAGAAATGCCAACAAGTGAAAAGGACTCATTACTTTGAATAACTTGGTTGTTCATTGTGATGGGTCTAGGGCTGGTGTATCTCTTATGAGATAGAAAGCAGGACTGAGATTTGGTGGAGTTGAATTTTACAAGATTTCTACTTCCCCAGTCTAATTTTTTCGAGCTCCACAGAAACAGAACGCTCCATGAGTGTGCGATCCTTATCTAATTGGGCTAAAGAGACATGTTTAGAATATTGTATATTTTAGTGGAGGCTGCTGGTGTCCGCATAACTGAATAACTTGGTTGATCATTGTGATGGGGCTAAAGCTGAACCTTGAGAAACTCCTGCATTAATTGAATACAGTTTAGAGGAATGGCCATCCACGACAACAGAAATGCTCCGGTTGGAGAAGAAATTTGCTGTCCAGATACAGAGTTATGATGGTAGGCCATAGCCCGGAAGTTTATTAAGCAGCGCTGCGTGCCAGACCTGGTCGAATGCTTTGGATATGTCTAGAGCGACAATCTGGGATTCACCGTGTAGTTCCGTAGACCTGTTCCAAGAATGGGTGACAAAGGGAATCCATACTGTATGTCGTGGATTAGACTGTGTTTTTCAAGAAATTTTAGTAATTCGGTGTTTATATACTTTTCCATCACTTTAGAGACGACTGAAAGGAGAGAAATAGGCCTGTAGTTGTTAGAAAACGCTTTGGAGCCTTTCTTTGGGACGGGTTGTACTCGAGCAGTTTTTCAGTTACTAGGGAATATGCCTCTATTATAAGATGTCTGAAACAGACGAGTCAGGACAGAAGCAAGTTCTGATGCGCATTTTTTGAGAACAATTGCTGGAATCTCGTCAAGGCCAGAGGCTTTCCTGGTATTAAGATAAGAGAGCATCTTTCGTACCTTTTCAGTTTTAAAAATGATATCCGTTATTTTATGGGTGACGTTGGGGACTGTTGGTGGTTGAAGATTTGGAGGTGGGTTGAGAGTAGAATTGCCGGCGAACAACGAGGCAAAAAGTTCAGCCTTGCCCAGGGCGGTAGAAACAATTTCATCCCCTGAGACAAGAGGTGCGAACGTGCTCTTGCAGAAATTATTCCCAATAGACTTTGCAAGAGTCCAGAACGGTTTGCCACCGTTGGCGCTTAAGAGGACTTTGTCTTTGATGTGGTTATTAAACGAGTTTTTTGCCTCAAAAAGAATGCGGACATAGCGGTTTCTTGCGTCGTTAAATGCTTGACGGTTTTCTTGACTGGGATTGTGTAGAAGCGTTTTGTGATCTTTCACCTTTTCAAGTCTGGCCTTGTCACAGGATTTAGATAACCAGAGCTTTTGCGTGGCTGAAGAGGTTTTCTGTGTACGTGGAATAAATAATTCCATGCCGGCTTTGATAATTTCGGTGACGTTTTGTGAGATATCAGCGGGGTCAGGATGAGAGAAGCAGGCAGACGCCCATGGAAATGAGAAAAAGTAATCCCACACACCGTCCCAGTTTCTGGAGTTGTAGTTTCAAGTGGGTGTGATGACTGTGTGACCTCGGGTTGCATTGCGCAGGAAGCAGTGACCATACCGTGGTCTGAGCGACCAAGGAGGGCGGTGACTGATAGCATTCAGGTTTTATAGTAAGAAGGAGATCCAAGGGATTTGAGCTGTGTGTTGGGATGCGACGGAAGTAAGTAGGTTCTTGAACCACATTGGCTAAAGAATTGCTGACTGCAAAGGCCTCCGCTGATCTCCCTTGTGGATCGGTTTTTGAAGATCCTAGCCAGTTCTTATTATGGACATTGAAGTCACCAAGAATAGTGACCTTTGAGGAAGGATATTCAGAAATCAGATGGTCGGTTTTTTCAGAAAGGTAGTCGAAGAGCTGAACAAAGTTGTTATCAGAAGGTGACCGATAAATGCAACAGATAAGAGTAAGTATTTTCTTCCAGCTTCTAAATTGGGGAGTCTGGTGCAGGGTAGATTGCTACGGACGTGTGCGCACAGACCTCCATGCAATATAAAGGAAGTAAGAAGCTCATACCCCGGGAAATTAAGGTGATTAGTGGCTGTTTTGGCACTGCTTTGGGTTTCGGTGAGGAAGAGGAGTTGGGGCCTATTAGCCTGAAAGAAATGGTGTACGGAGTTCAGGTTAGAATTTAGGCCACATATATTCGAGAAGGATATGTTAAATCTTGATGCTGGCGCCCCCTGTACACCCCTCTCTCGGAGATCCGAATGGGGGGGTGCTTTACCTCCAGAATCTTTTGTACAAGGATGAGCCATCATTATTTTGCTTATAAGGGAAACCGACTCATACACCAGAACCGGAAACGTCCGTTGGGACTTCACCGGCCCTCGATGTATGGGGTGGTACCTCCTCGCAAGATGCAATATTAACAATCAATTCGTTTTTTATTTATTTATTAATACACAGATAAATTTTGTACTTTACCTGAACATACTGCCCCCGTTATCGTTTTTAATCCCGTTCTTGACGCCGTTTATGACGCAGTTTTTGACTCCGGCTTTTGAGGCCGTTAGTTGAAGCTGTTTTCTGACATGTTCCTGGAAGTAGGGAACACACAATGTCTAATAATGCCTAATAGAAGAGCTCTGAACCAGGCAACCAGGGGTCCGTATAGTGGTTGAATAATGGTCTGGGCAGTCTTGAGTCGCCCCTCAATGACTTAGAGGTTTGAATGGCGCTGAACCAACGATGAAGTTCCATCGCGAGTGTTAAGCTAAGTACCTCATGTATCTGTGTCAATCTTTGAGTATAAGTAATTTCATTTAACTACAATTCATCAAGAAACATATAGTCATTTTGCTTTATATAATTTCATTCCTTTTAATAAATTCACAACTGTTTGCATTATATAACTTCATACTATTTTTAATAAACCAATTTTAACCGTATTTCTGATTTTTATTTGTACATCTAACACCATACCAGTTGTGAATGCAAAAGCAAATGCCTTTTTAAGTGAATTTTTATTTTAAAAAAATTCACTAATAGAGAGGTATCGATGGTGAGACTTTGCAAAGATTTTTTCAAATGAGCGCGAACTAGGACCCCTAGAACCCATATCCGGGGTCAGTTTCAATTTTTATACGTTTATATATATATATATATATATATATATATATATCCAACCGATAACTCAAAAAATAATGAACCGATTTCAATCAAACTCGGCAAGTACCTTTCTTTTATTAATGGCTTGGATGATTTCGTTAGCCAGGAAGATACGACAAGGTTTTCCCAGAAAATTTTGAGTTTTCTTTTGAAAAATGTTTTTTTTTATAAAATTACAAAGTTATTTTTATGAAATTTTATGGATATGTTGCCTTGCAAAATACCTTACTACGCACTAAAACTAAACATTCTAAGTTTATAAAAAATTGAGTTGTTCAAATTTTAAGTTTTCTTTAGAAAAAAATTTTTTGTCTCCGAAAATTACAAAGTTATTTTAATAAAATTTGGTGGGTACGTTGCTTTAGGAAAGACCTGACTACGCACCAAAATTCAATTTTCAAGTTTATAGAAAATTGAGTTATTCAAATTTGAAACATTGAATAAAAATTCACTACCATAACGCACTTGCTGCGTCCCGAACTTTTTTTAATTCACATTAAAGCTCATGCCTTCGACTGAGCAGCCAAATTAAATTTGGTAATCTATTATGTAAATTTTGTTTATTCATCAGATTAATATAAATGAGTAAGTTTCAATATCAACGAAACCTTTTGTTAGGAGTTACAAATTAAAAGTATAAAAATGTTTGTGAAAGTAGAAGCAAATTAGCGCGCCGAAAATTAATAACAAGTATTCACCATTGAAGTGTACAATGTGACAAAAAATTATCACAGAATCGGAAGAGGAGGAGCGGAGAAGACGCTCTTGGAAAGTTCTAAAATTGATATTTTCATAAGCGAAATTTTTCTATGAAAATTTTCTAAAAAATAAGTCCCTCAGTTGCAGAGATTACAAGGTTTATTAAATACAACGCAACTGTTTATTTCCAATTTATTAATCACTTGAAGTATCTTGTACCAATTAATTAATCAAAGATAATGCTATAATAACTCATTGCGATTTTATTACTTATTTTGTCTCAGAAACCATATGCAATGTCATAAACAATAATAACAATAATATCAATCAAGGATTTTAATGAACTTATTTAAAAGAATTTATGTCTTAGTTAATGACAATAAATTTTAATCTAATCAAATAAAGTGGCATCATTCGCTATTATTTAACTAGTTACTTTAATGACAAAAGATGTTCAATCATCTCAGTTACTGAAAAAAATCAATTAGTAGATTAAAGGTATTATTGCTTCTATTAAATTTTCCTGCTCTATTGCGTCTATTATATATTTTAATTTTATCATTATTTTCTCCTTTACTGAAATAAGATTAATCAAGTAGTGTGCGTAGATTATAAATTGACACGTGTGATTTTTTTGTGATTTGATGAGGGTCTGATATTATTATTATGGCTAACGTAACGTTAATTAAATTAAATGTTATCCAGGCTACCTAATATGCATGGAATCAAGGCACCGAAGCTTAAACGAATAGAAATAAAAATTCTTTTTTATTTTTTATTAGAGAAATCTACATCTTTTAGAAAGGATAAAAAACTCGGGACGCAGCAAGTGCGTTATGGTAGTGAATTTTTATTAAATGCTTCATATTTGAATAACTCAATTTTCTATAAACTTAGAGAGTTTAATTTTGGTGTGTAGTAAGGTCTTTCCTAACGCAAGATATTCACCAAATTTCATTAAAATAACTTTGTAATTTTCGGAGAAAAAAAAATTTCGAAAGAAAATTTAAAATTTGAATAACTCAATTTTCTATAAACTTAGAAATTTGAATTTTAGTACGTAGTAGGATCTCTCCCAAGGCAACATATGTAGTAAATTTCATTAAAACAACTTTGTTACTTTCGGGAAAAAAAATTTTTTTCAAAAGAAAACTCAAAATTTTCCCGGAAAACCCCGTCCGATTTTTCTGGCTAACAAACTCATCCAAGCCATTAATTAAGGAAAGGCACTTGCCAAGTTTCCACGAAATCGGTTAATCATTTTTTGAATTATCAGATGGATACATACACACACACACACACACACACACACACACACACACACACACACATATATATATATATATATATATATATATATATATATATATATATATATATATATATATATATATATATATATATATATATATATATATATATATAAACATATAAAAATTCAAACTACTGACCCCGGATATGGGTTCTAGGGGTCCTGGTTCGCGCTCATTTGCAAAAAATTTTGCAAAGTCTCACCATAGATACCTCTCTATTAGTGAATTTTTTTAAATAAAAATTTACTAAAAACATTGCGACTAGTCGTTTATGAGCGAAAAATAATTCTCTAAAGAAAAGGTTCTATACAGTTTTCTTCTAAAATTCCCCAATTCATTATTATTTGAAATGCATAGGTACTATTCTTCCATAAGCGTAATGTTAAATGTGGAGATAACTTGGCGGCCGAATCGCCCATGGCCATACTGTCTCTATCAAGTCAATGTAGAAAAGACGAGTAAGCTTTGCAAATCAATCATAAAGACGGAAGAGAGGACAATAAATCTAAAGTGAAGGTACATGACGCTTATGCGGTGGAACATGAGTGGGTTTTAGTTGGATAATAAGTATGTAAAATAGTATAGCAGTAACAATAAGCAAAGCGACATTATTAACAGTAAAGACATCTATGCGCAAATAGTTAAAACATGCAATCGTTGAAATTTATTCTTAGTCATTACTCAATTATTAAAATGAAGGGGTGGCAGCGACATCTATGCGCAAATAGTTAAAACATGCAATCGTTCAAATTTATTCTTAGTCAATACTACAAGTATCAAAAATTTTCTATAAACTTAGAGAGTTTAATTTTAATACGTAGTAAGGTCTTTCCTAAGGCAAGATATCCACAAAATTTCATTAAAATAGCTTTGTAATTTTCGGAGAAAAAAATTTTTTTTGAAATAAAATTTAAAAATTGAATAACTCAATTTTCTCTAAACTTAGAACGTTGAATTTTGGTACGTAGTAAGATCTCTCCTGAGGCAACATATATAGTAAATTGAATTAAAACAGCTTTGTTACTTTCGGAGAAAAAATTTTTTTTCGAAAGAAAGCTCAAAATTTTCCCGGAAAACCCCGTCATATTTTTCTGGCTAACGAACTCATCCAAGCCATTAATAAAAGAAAGGCACTTGCCAAGTTTCATCGAAATCGGTTAATTATTGTTTGAGTTATCAGACGGATATATATATATATATATATATATATATATATATATATATATATATATATATATATATATATATATATATATATATATATATATATATATATATATATATATATATATAATTGAAACTGACCTCGAATATGGGTTCTAGGGGTCCTAGTTCGCACTCATTTGAAGGAATTTTTGCAAAGTCTCACCATCGATACCTCTCTATTAGTGAATTTTTTTAAATAAAAATTCACTAATAGACAAAAACGTTGTTTATTGACAATTCACAATTCAATCTACAACTAACATTTTCGACAAATTTACTAGGTAACCCAAAGTATATAGATAAAACGCTGGACGCAGCAAGTGCGTTAAGGCAGTGAATTTTTATTAAAATGCTTTGAATATCAAATATGTCTTTTTAATGCAAGCAGTCATCAATTTGGTTACCGGTTTAACCTATATAGTAGAAACAATGTGCCATATTTTATCAAAATAACTTCTAGTTTGAAAATGTACAAAACTTTTTCTAAATGTTTTCTAGCGAACAAATCTTAGGTTAACAGCAAATTGAGTTATTGAAATTTGAAGCATTTAATATAAATTTGCTACCAAAACGCACTTACTGCGTCTTGATTTTTTTTCTTACACACATATTTCGATAAAAAATGCAATAAAATAAGGCTGTTCGAAAAAAAATTGTAAGGATCACCAACGATCGACTTGTGGGCCAGCCGGTGATTGCAACTCAAGACACCCTATAATTAACTTATACAATTTTTTCTCGTCTCTTGTATAATAATAATTATATTCAGCTTTACCGTAGAAACGTGTCACCCTGTATATATGTAAGCAGATCAAAACTGAACGTAAACCCGGATATGGATTCCAGGGGGCCTAGTTTGCGCTTATTTGAAGAAATCTTTAAAATTCTAAAGTCACGGTCTCCTCATTGACGAATTTTTTGTACGAAAATTAGATAAAAATTATGCACCGTTAAACCATAAACTTAACTAAACGAACCACCAAAGCATTAGAGAGTAAGAACTAACCTGTTGCATATCAGCCCTTTTTGTAAAACTTCGATCCTTTATATGTATTGATAAAACATAACAAACACTGTTTAATCTACCCACTAACATTAATAAAGGAATAATTTGTACTTGTATATAAAAAATTTCCAAATGACACAAATAATTCATCGATTTAAACAAATAAACATATAAATAATCTCATACCAATACCATACGACATCAGTTACAGCGTCTAACAGACCTGCGCAATAATTTACCAGGGCAACGACATACTAGATCTCAAATAAGCTATTGTCAATGAAAAGCGGTGATATTAAACATAAATATTTCTAATTTGAATAGCTCAATTTTCTGTAACCCTAGAAAGCTGAATTTTGGCACATAGTTACGTCTTTCCCAAAGCAATATGTACACCAAATTTTATTGAAATCTCTTTGTAATTTTCTAAGAAAAAATTTTTTCGAAAGAAAACCTAAAATTTTCTCGGAAAACCGTGTCAGATTTTTCTGGCTAACGAACTCATCCAAGCCATTAATAAAAGAAAGGCGCTTGCCGAGTTTTATCAAAATCGGTTAAGTATTTATTGAGTTATGAGTTGGATATATATATATATATATATATATATATATATATATATATATATATATATATATATATATATATATATATATATATAAACATATAAAAATCGAAACTGATCCCGGATATGGGTTCTAGGGGCCCAAATTCGCGCTCATTTACAAAAATTTTTGCAAAGTCTCACCATCGATACCTCTCTATTAGTGATTTTTTTAAATAAAAATTCACAAAAAAACAGAAATGTCGGAGATTAACATAAGTTGTAAAAATTGTGAACGTAAATGTGTTGGGCAAACTAAAAAATATATTAAAGCTAGGTTTGAAGAACGCTTAGCGCAACTGAGATATGACGCTATTGCTAAATCATGTATTGGTCAACATATTTTTGATAATAATCACCATATAGATAGAGAAAACATTAGGCTAATTAAATGTGTCAGACAATCGAAGCAGTTATACGCATGTGAAAGTATATACAATAGTAGTACTGAAACGTTTCCAAATTTGCGAAAAATGCGGATTGTCAAACCTCTGCATAAAAAAGGACCTAAAATTGAACATTGAAATTTCCGGCCAATAACTTTGGTATCAAATATTAGTAAAACAATTGAAAAGTTAATGAATTCGAGACTGGTATCCTTCCTTGGTAAATATTGTGTTTTGTCGCAGCGTCAATATAGTTTTCGGGACAACAAATCTACGGTTCCCATTCTTTGCATGGTGAAAACGGCGGTAGAAAGTTTGTTCATTACTACAGCGAACAAAGGCTCCACAGGCAATGGAACCCCCAAAAGCCACCCCAAGAAACTCGAGATTCTTGTTTCCTACTGTTTGTACTAAATCGGAATCTGTGGGTTTTTTGTAAGTTCAGCTTAAGTCCATTGGCGTTAAGCCAAGCCTGTGCTTTCTCAAATATGTCATCTCCAATCTTACAGCTTCACAGTGACTGGTGCAACGTTTCGGAATGTCGTGTCATTAGCGTATAAACTTCCAACATCCGTAGGAACATTGGACGGCAGGTCATTGATGTGCACAAGGACGTGCGAGGGCCCAACTCGAGCCTTGTAGCACTCCACATTTCACCGGTCAACTGCCTGACAGTTGGTGCTTACACCGTACTGACTGGACATGTCATTAAGAAAATATTCTATTATCTTCAGAGCGTTACCTCTTTTTCATAATAGCTTAATTTATCTAGAAGTATGTTGACGACGACAAGGGAACCCTCAAAAGTCACCCCAAGAAGCTCGAGATAGCCTTGTTTCCTACTGTTTGTACTAAATCGGAATCTGTGGGTTTTTTGCAACTTCAGCTTAAGTCCATTGGCGTTAAGCCAAGCCTGTGCTTTCTCAAATGTGTCATATCCAATCTTTCAGCTTCAGAGTGGCTGGTGCAACGTTTCGGAATGTCGTGTCATTATCGTATAAACTTGCAACATCCGTAGGAACATTGGACGGCAGGTCATTGATGTGCACAAGGAAGTGCGAGGGCCCCAGTTCGAGCCTTGTAGCACTCCACATTTCACAGGTCGACTGCCTGACAATTGGTGCTTACACCGTACTGACTGGACATGTCATTAAGAAAATATTCTATTATCTTCAGAGCGTTACCTCTTTTTCATAATAGCTTAATTTATCTAGAAGTATGTTGACGACGACAAGGGAACCCTCAAAAGTCACCCCAAGAAGCTCGAGATAGCCTTGTTTCCTACTGTTTGTACTAAATCGGAATCTGTGGGTTTTTGCAAGTTAAGCTTAAGTCCATTGGCGTTAAGCCAAGCCTGTGCTTTCTCAAATGTGTCATCTCCAATCTTTCAGCTTCACAGTGGCTGGTGCAACGTTTCGGAATGTCGTGCCATTATCGTATAAACTTGCGACATCCGTAGGAACATTGGGCGGTAGGTCATTGATGTGCACAAGGAAGTGAGAGGGCCCCAACTCGAGCCTTGTAGCACTCCACATTTCACAGGTCGACTGCCTGACAGTTGGTGCTTACACCGTACTGACTGGACATGTCATTAAGAAAATATTCTATTATCTTCAGAGCGTTACCTCTTTTTCATAATAGCTTAATTTATCTAGAAGTATGTTGACGACGACAAGGGAACCCTCAAAAGTCACCCCAAGAAGCTCGAGATAGCCTTGTTTCCTACTGTTTGTACTAAATCGGAATCTGTGGGTTTTTTGCAACTTCAGCTTAAGTCCATTGGCGTTAAGCCAAGCCTGTGCTTTCTCAAATGTGTCATATCCAATCTTTCAGCTTCAGAGTGGCTGGTGCAACGTTTCGGAATGTCGTGTCATTATCGTATAAACTTGCAACATCCGTAGGAACATTGGACGGCAGGTCATTGATGTGCACAAGGAAGTGCGAGGGCCCCAGTTCGAGCCTTGTAGCACTCCACATTTCACAGGTCGACTGCCTGACAATTGGTGCTTACACCGTACTGACTGGACATGTCATTAAGAAAATATTCTATTATCTTCAGAGCGTTACCTCTTTTTCATAATAGCTTAATTTATCTAGAAGTATGTTGACGACGACAAGGGAACCCTCAAAAGTCACCCCAAGAAGCTCGAGATAGCCTTGTTTCCTACTGTTTGTACTAAATCGGAATCTGTGGGTTTTTTGCAAGTTAAGCTTAAGTCCATTGGCGTTAAGCCAAGCCTGTGCTTTCTCAAATGTGTCATATCCAATCTTTCAGCTTCAGAGTGGCTGGTGCAACGTTTCGGAATGTCGTGTCATTATCGTATAAACTTGCAACATCCGTAGGAACATTGGACGGTAGGTCATTGATGTGCACAAGGAAGTGCGAGGGCCCCAGTTCGAGCCTTGTAGCACTCCACATTTCACAGGTCGACTGCCTGACAATTGGTGCTTACACCGTACTGACTGGACATGTCATTAAGAAAATATTCTATTATCTTCAGAGCGTTACCTCTTTTTCATAATAGCTTAATTTATCTAGAAGTATGTTGACGACGACAAGGGAACCCTCAAAAGTCACCCCAAGAAGCTCGAGATAGCCTTGTTTCCTACTGTTTGTACTAAATCGGAATCTGTGGGTTTTTTGCAAGTTAAGCTTAAGTCCATTGGCGTTAAGCCAAGCCTGTGCTTTCTCAAATGTGTCATCTCCAATCTTTCAGCTTCACAGTGGCTGGTGCAACGTTTCGGAATGTCGTGCCATTATCGTATAAACTTGCGACATCCGTAGGAACATTGGGCGGTAGGTCATTGATGTGCACAAGGAAGTGAGAGGGCCCCAACTCGAGCCTTGTAGCACTCCACATTTCACAGGTCGACTGCCTGACAGTTGGTGCTTACACCGTACTGACTGGACATGTCATTAAGAAAATATTCTATTACCTTCAGAGCGTTACCTCTTTTTCATAATAGCTTAATTTATCTAGAAGTATGTTGACGACGGCAAGGGAACCCTCAAAAGTCACCCCAAGAAGCTCGAGATAGCTTTGTTTCCTACTGTTTGTACGAAATCGGAATCTGTGGGTTTTTTGCAAGTTAAGCTTAAGTCCATTGGCGTTAAGCCAAGCCTGTGCTTTCTCAAATGTGTCATCTCCAATCTTTCAGCTTCACAGTGGCTGGTGCAACGTTTCAGAATGTCGTGTCATTAGCGTATAAACTTGCAACATCCGTAGGAACATTGGGCGGCAGGTGTAATTCCTGAACGTCACAACGTCTGGGTTAGACATATTTCCAAGGTAAAAAGAACAGAACAAGGCTATACTCCAGACTGATTTATTTGGTAAACGGTGGTTCGGTGGTAGAATGCTCGCCTGGGGCTTTTACCAAATATATCAGTCTGGAGTATAGCCTTTTTCTGTTCTTTTTTACCTTGGAAATTGGACGGCAGGTCATTGATGTGCACAAGGAAGTGCGAGGGCACCAACTCGAGCCTTGTAGCGCTCCACATTTCCCAGGTCGACTGCCTGACAGTTGGTACTTACACCGTACTGACTCGACATGTCATTAAGAAAATATTATATTATCTTCAGAGCGTTACCTCTTATTTCATAATAGTTTTATTTTATCTAGAAGTATGTTGACGTGAACACAGTCAAATACTGTGAAGGCATAAATGCATAAGTTAATGTACATTTGGCAGGAGAAATTTATGTCACGGATTCTTATTATTTAATAAATACACCTTGTATCTTGCAAAATTTAACTATTAACAACCTGAAAAAATAGTTATCGTAAAATATAAGTTTATGCCGCTAGTTGTTGACGAAATACCGTCATGGTCACCTACTTCGTACGTAGATAATTTTACATAACATTTGCATACATTTTGTGGTATGAAACAATGTCCACTAAAATAATTAAAGTCAGCCAACAAGATAATTATTTACATGGGGCAATTTAGTGGGCAGGCTATCAAAATTAAAAAAATCCTTGTTTGTATAAAAAAATATTTTAAGAAACGTAAACAAATTAAACATTTAATTTACAGAAACCCTTCTCGGTAATTAAGGGTCCAAATTCGAAGTATTTTTCCTTCTGCATATAGATATTCTATCTTTTTAGTAAATTTTCGCAGAAAAAATTCACTAGTGAGGAGACCGCGACTTTTGAATTTTGAAAAAAATTCTTCAAATGAGCACAAACTAGGCCTCCTAAAACACATATGCGAAGTCAGTTTCAATTTTTATATGTTTTTATTTATTTATTTATTTATTTATTTAAACTGCTCCATAGATATCTACAAGATCTCGGAAATAGTCAAAACACAAAAAACAGCTTATCAACGCTGAAATTTAACATTAAAATATTCGTCCACAGAATAAAATGAATGCTCTCTAAAAAACGATTTTAAAGCAAGCTTAAATTGCCTGAGGCTGCTCAAAAGTTTGACGCTGCCAGGTAAATGATTATACAAGCGTATTGTAGTGTTGCTAGGTGCCCGATTAATCGGTTCGATCCTATAAGGGGAACATACAAATCTTTAGCCTGTCTTGTATCATACGCTGTAATATTACCGCAGGTACTAAAAATTGCAATATTTTTTCTGACATAAGAAAGCGCCTCAAGCATATATAGGCACGTCACTGTTAAAATGCCATACCGTATAAATAATGGTCTACAAGATACGGAAGACGGACATTTCCGTCCAATATAAGAGAAATGATACTCGAAAAAAACCGCGTGCGTAGACTAGCTCAACGCACCGGAAACCCCACCGACAAACGAGAGGCAAACAGACTCATCAAACAAGTATGATCCGCCATACAAGAACTCCGCAACAATCGTTGGGAGGAGCGCTTGCAAACCTTGTCTACCCAAGACAATTCCATCTGGCAAATGGCTAAAGCTCTTCGCTCCCAAAAACTTCCGATATCCCCACTTCACGGCGTAACGGTGTCGTATACACGGATGCGGAGAAAGCTACTGCATTCGCAGATCATCTGGAGTTGCAATTCATCCCGAATTATAACAACGTTGATATATCGCATGTAGCAAGAAACGCACCGTTACGTCAGGAGTGCGCTTCGCGCCACCCCAGATGCAACTATCGAGCCCACAACTTTTGAATAAGTTTCCCAAATAATCAAATCATTAAAAATTAGGAAAGCTCCTGGATACGATGGAATCTCCAACGTAGCCCTGAAAAACCTCCCCCGCAAAGCCGTGGTATTCCTAGTTACGATTATGAATGCCATGCTGCGATTTCAACATTTTCCTTCCATATGGAAACTTTCCGACGTTATCAACATCCAGAAAGCCAGCAAAGATCCGCTGTTCCCTCAGAACTACAGGCCCATTAGCCTACTACCAGTCATCGGCAAAATCGCCGAAAAACTGATTCAGAAAAGGCTAGCTTCATTCACCTCAGAAAATCATATCCTCCCGGATGAGCAATTCGGTTTCAGACACCAGCACTCCACCACAGACCACAAGTCCTTCGTGTGGTGGAAAGCATCACCGAAGGATTTAATAATAACAAGTCAACTGGTGCAATATTTCTTGTCATTGCTCAAGCCTTCGATAGGGTTTGGCATGCGGGCCTCCTAAACAAACTTGTATCATTTAACTATCCTTTCCCTCTGATTCTCCTAATCAAGTCATACCTGCAACAGGGGAAGTACCAGGTCAAACATCTGGGAGCCAGATCTAAAACGTACCCAGCGACGGCTGGTCTCCCGCAGGATTCTGCTATCTGCCCCCTGCTGTACAATATATTTGTCGCAGACATTCCGACAACCCTCCTAAACGTGACATACGCACTGTACGCAGATGACACTACCATCCTCAGCAGCTCCACCGAACGACTTCAGTCCGCCGTAGTCGAGCTGCAAGGATGGTATAGGAAATCCCTTCTAGCCATAAACCCCGATAAATGTTCAGTTGTCCTATTTTCCAAGGGGAGACACACACCTCACGAACGCGTATCATTAGACAACCGTCTAATTCCCTTGCAATATTCCGCCAAATACCTCGGGGTTTTCCTCGGCAAACACTTAACATGTCGCCCCCATGTCGATCACGCCCGAAAAAAAGCCTCGATGTTCATCTCGAAGCTGTTCCCACTTATAAATAGAAATTCCAAACTATCCATGAACAACAAGTTGATCATGTACAAAGTCATCATCCGGCGAACCTTGACCTATGCATCACCTGCATGGGCCACCGCGGCCGCAACACACATCAAGGCCCTTTAAATCATCCAGAACAAAATTCTGAGAATGGTTACCGGAGCGCCATGGTTTGTCAGAAACAGTCAGATTCACTCTGATCTGGAAATGCCTTCGATACTTGAGTTCATAACTCAACTATCCACAACTCAGTTCGCAAAAGCCGCTTCTCACCCAAATGCTCTTCTCCGTAGTGCCACCGACTACGATGAGCAACTTCCACATAAGCATAAGCGTCCAAAGCTTATACTTACCCGCTAACGCCCCCGCGGCAAAAACAGAATGGAAACATTCAAACCCAAGCGTCTTTGTGTGAAAAAATCTTTCCGACGGAGGTATAGACTAAGGTCCGGTACTCCTAGGGAGGGAGTTTTAGTGAGTAGGTGTACTAAGAGTATGAGTCTCACAGTACCTCGATATCCCACGGTACTAGGGTGTCGTGAATGAGGTCTGCATGAGGCATCTCTCCCTCCTGTATCAAAAAAAAAAAACGGAAGACTGAAGACGGCAGGCCAAACATGGTGCGTACAATTCTCTTCTGCATCAACAGAACCCTCCGCAGATGCACACAGCCGCCCCAACACAGAAAACCATATGCCAGGAGACAGTTGACACTACCATAGTTTAGACGCATGTTGGCTTTAACATACGGGAGGATATAATTAGCTTCACAAGGTATAACAGAAGCAGGAAGAATTTCACAAATGGTTGGTTAAAATGTCAAAATTCCAGCCGTCAGTGTCAACAAGTGTATTCCAGATAAGTTTATTTTATTATGATAGTTTGCCAAATTGTGGCCGGCAAGTACAAGCTTAAAGCTTCTTTGGCTTAGCTACATTGTATGATTAATCTCAGTAAAGTACCATATATGTATTGTATCACCGATAATTCAAAAAATAATAGGCCGATTTTGATGCATTTTGTAAGTACGTTCCTTCTGTAAGTGGCTTGGATAAGTTTGTTAGTCATTAAAAGCAGACCAGTGATTCCGTAAAAATGTTAGGTTACCTTTCGACCATTTTTGTATCTACAAAAATAACAAACCTATGACCACCAAATTTGGTATTTTAGTTTATATTGTAAAAAGTAACTTACGTACCAAAATTTTAATCGCTAAGTTAAAAGAAAATAATGTTATATAGGGATAAGCACCCAAATCACCACAACACATTTAAAAAACTCGGGACGCAGCAAGTGCGTTATGGTAGTGAATTTTTATTAAATGCTTCATATTTAAATAACTCAATTTTCTATAAACTTAGAGAGTTTAATTTTAATACGTTAAGGTCTTTCCTAAGGCAAAATATCCACAAAATTTCATTAAAATAGCTTCGTAATTTTCGGAGAAAAAATTTTTTTCGAAAGAAAATTTAAAATTTGAATAACTCAATTTTCTCTAAACTTAGAAAGTTGAATTTTGGTACGTAGTAAGCTCTCCTGAGGCAACATATATACTAAATTTCATTGAAACAGCTTTGTTACTTTCGGAGAAAAAAAATTTTCGAAAGCAAACTCAAAATTTTCCCGGAAAACTCCGTTAGATTTTTCTGTCTAGCGCACTCATCCAAGCCATTTATAGAAGAAAGGCACTTGCTAAGTTTAATCGAAATCGGTTAATTATTTTTTGAGTTATCAGACGGATATATATATATATATATATATATATATATATATATATATATATATATATATATATATATATATATATATATATATATATAAACATATAAAAATTGAAAGTGACCCCGGATATGGGTTCTAGGGGTCCTAGTTCGCACTCATTTGAAAGAATTTTTGCAAAGTCTCACCATCGATACCTCTCTATTAGTGAATTTTTTAAAATAAAAATTCACTAATTATGCGTATTGTGCTTTCTCAATATTCTGTGTATTGCCCAGATAGATAAACCCAAATCTTGAGACCTACTTCTTAACGGACTTTGTAGACATGCTTTAAAATATGCAAGAACTATAATTTCATTCATTTCATTGTCTTCAATTTTGAAACGTTTAACAACGCGTCGTGTCAGTATTATTCCATGACTTGACGACTTACTTTTAATTCTGCTGAATTTTGTTCTATTCATTGGAGCCAAATAAAGGAATCTGTTGTTAAATGTTCGAACTGTTGTCTCAACTATTCTGTTACATTCACCATATATTGAAAACAAATTGAAAACCTCATCTGCAGAATAACAAACTAGCATGTACAACATTAGTTTTAAATACTGCCACTGCCTATCATCTCATGTGATCCTGATACTAGAGACGTCAAAATCGTCTCGTCGTTTCTACGATTTCTGTGGTAAAAACTTCATGTTAAATATTAAATGCTTCAAATTTAAATAACTCAATTTTCTATAAACTTAGAGAGTTTAATTTTGGTGTGTAGTAAGGTCTCTCCTAACGCAAGATATCTACCAAATTTCATTAAAATAACTTTGTAATTTTCGGAGAAAAAAATTTGACTAATTAGTGCATTTCTTATCACAATGAATGGAATACGTTCTTGCAACTCCAACTGTGAATAATTTTCAAACGAGTTGAAAAAACTAAAAAAAACATTTGTGTGCTGAATTCAGAAAAGAAAGAGCAAATGATGTAACACTCGACCCATGTCCCCTATTTAAAATATAAGGGTTGTTATCACCACCCTTAAGGGGTTGATGTGACAAAGTTGAGTTTTATGTCAAAATATGTCCCCCTCAATATTAAAATTGATGTTTCAGCGTTTCTTAAAAAAAAAGTTATCTGGAGGCAAATCGGTCTGTTTCGTTTTCAATGCGCCACCCTATATATATATATATATATATATATATATATATATATATATATATATATATATATATATATATATATATATATATATATATATATATATATATATATATATATATATATACCACGATAGTTAAATATCTTGGGCAAGTTCGTTAGCTAGGCAAATTCAGCTAGTTGTTCCGGAAACATTGTGGATTTCCTTCGGAAAATTTTTGAATCTTCACAAATAGCAAATTAATTTTAACCAAACTTGATAGGCAAGTTTCCCATGTATAGCCCATAACATGTGCAAAAACTGAGCTACATATTTGGCTTCATAAAAAAGTTAATACCATTTCTTAAGAGAATAGCAACGGATTTTCATTTATACTTGTGTGTATAAATAAATTACCTTGTTTTCTCTCACCTCCCGATGCAACAAAAGGCAAAACCGCTTTCGTAGAGAGAACTAACACCTGTGAAGCCAGAGAATAAGTATCTACATCCGTGCTTAGGAACGTTTTTCCCAAGTAAGGGCTGCAAGAATTGATAATACTTACCTATTTTACATATAAAGGGGAAACTTCTGCTTACCTAGAACAAAAAACAAGTTTTAAAACAATAAACTTTAAAAGATCTTGAAAGTCATTTTGCATAATACCCTTATGTTCATTAATTGTTGTTTCTATTACTTGGGAAAGCCTTCCCATACTAATGTACAGATATAGAAACTATTTCTCTGGCTTGACAAATGTTCAATTTCTTTTTTTTTTTTCAGAAAAGGAAAAGAAAAGGAACATTTGCGTGATCAGAAAAATAGTCTCTACGTCTGTATTTACTCTTAAGTTTGTTCGAAACTCAATTTTATTTTGTGTAGCTTGTCAACTATAAAAAAGTCTGGACGCAGCAAGTGCGTTATGGGACTGAATTTTCATTAAAATGTTTTTAATAGGAAATATGTCTCTGTAATGAGGCAGGCATCAATCTGGTTACCGGTATAGTCTATATAGTAGAAACAATGTACCATATTTTATCAATACAACTTATTGTTTGAAAGTGTACAAAAATTTTCTGAAAATAAACTTTAAATGTTTCCGAGAAAACTGGCTTTCTAGCCAACAAACCTTAGGTTAATTGCAAATTGAGTTAGTGAAATTTGAAGCATTTAATGAAAATTCGCTAATAAAACGCACTTACTGCGTCTCAATTTTTTTCTTGCATCATATTTCGTGAAAAAATACAATAATGCAATAATATAAGGGTGTTCCAAAAACAAATTGTAGTTATCACCACCATCTTATGGGCCCCTTGTGATTGTCAAAATAATTTTATAAGATGCAGCTCAAGACATCCAATAATTAACGTTTGCAATTTTTATCGTATCTAGTATAATAACAATTATATTGAGCTTTACCGTAGAAATGCGCCAACCCGTATCTATGTAAACAGATAAGAACTGAAAGTAAACCCGGATATGGATTCTAGGGAATTTAGTTTGGGCTCATTTGAAGAAATCCTTTTAAAACTCAAAAGTCGCGGCCTCCTCATTAACGAATTTTTTCTATGAAAATTAGACAAAAATTATAGACCGTTAAACCATAAACTTAACTAAAGCTGCCACCACAGCATTAGAGAAAGGGTCTACGTATTTGAAATGAATTTTCTTGAGATATTTTAGTAAAATGAAGGACAATGGTGGTTGAAGCTGAAACTTAAGAGTTTCAGAACACTCTTCTTGCGAGAGTTTCTTTACATAATCGGTATTTGTTTCAGTTTATTTGCCTAAATGTTGCCAATTTTGAGGTTTCAAATCGCGACTTTGACTTTTGGAAGAAAACCCCAAATTTTTTTCTTTAAATGCCCATAATTGTTTTGCCTTTAAAGTTACAAACCTACATTTTGGTACGTGATTTACCCTTTTTAATACAAACAAGCATACCAAATGTAGTTGCCCTTACTTTGTTATTTCCGGAGATATAAACAAAATTTTCTGGAAAACCTGGGCCGATTTTCCTAGCTACCGAGCTTATCCATGCCACTTGCAAAACGGAGGTGCTCAGAAAGTTTGATAAAATCGGCTCATTATTTTTTGATTTACCGCTGTGATATATATATATATATATATATATATATATATATATATATATATATATATATATATATATATATATATATATATATATATATATATATATATATATATATATATATATTGAAACTGACCATTAATATGGGTTCTGGGGGGGCTAGTTCGCCTCATTACGGTAGAAATGATCCAGCCTGTATATACAGTTTTCCGGAAACGATGAGTAAAAATTTCAGGAAGTTATGCTACTCATAATATTACTGCCACAAGCTTCTATAGCAATATTTTGAAAACTCAAAAATAACGATGATACGGGGTCTCAAAAATTATTATTATTATTATTTTATTGTTCATCTTATTTTATAATTAACCTGGACTATTTCGCAAGTAAAACCATAACAAAATATCATTCGTCAAATCTGACGCCACGTGATCTTGTTTAGCGAGAATGTTTTTGCTCGAAAACAGTTTTATCGTGATGTGACAGGAGGACCTTTTTGAAGATTTTATGATTCTCTTCAATCGTGTGTTGTTAGACTTGTGACAAAAATTCAAGCAGAAATGTTATGAGTCAATATAAGTTGGTCAAGGGCAGTTTCGGTCTTTATATTCCAAGGGATCTACATCAAATTTACAACATAAATACAAAATTCTATTATATATGGGTGCATCAAATTTGAAGAGAAGCGATTCACTATAAAAAAGTTGTCGACAAAAGATTGAAAAAAAATTTTTTAAGACCCTGTAACTCCGGTATTTTTTCATTTTAAAAAAATGCTATAGGAACTTGTGACACAATTTTTTTGAGTAGCATAATCAGGCGGATCATTTTCGGACACCTTACTAAAATTCAAAGATGCGGTCTTCTCAATAACGATTTTTTTCTACTATTAAACCACAAACTCTATAACTGCTGCCAAAGCATCAAAGAAAGGGTCTATTTGATATATATATATATATATATATATATATATATATATATATATATATATATATATATATATATATATATATATATGTATATATATATATATATATATATATATATATATATATATATATATATATATATATATATATATATATATATATATATATATTGTAACGGTCTACTTCCGAAGTGTAGTGTGCGTCAGTGTTTGATTGGGAAAAGGGATTTGTCTCGAGCGCTACCACTTTACTTGAGGTCTTCAAAAAGGTTCCTGTGGGAAAGTGGAAGCCTCACAGTGACGAATGTCCAAATAACGGGCCACCCTAAGGAAGTATGGTGCTCAGGAAGTGGAAATATTTGGTTTCCAGGGGTCAAATTTTATAGAGACTTAACAGTGAACAAAACTTATTTAAAACAAATAATGGTTTTATTGGACATCTATATACAGTTATATACAAAATTATGTGTGAAAATATTTGCAAAGAGGAATTACTTAAGATATGGTTCTTACCAGGACTGGCTGGTAGGTACAAAGTGTGAATAAGGCAGGAAAACGGAATATTGGATTTTTATTTTAGCTTTGACCAGGCAAGCGATTCCTTGGAAAATCAAATCGCGGAATTTCTCTTATTCCTAGCTGGTTTGCAAAACACTCTTTACATAATCCGTATTTCTTTCAGGTGTTTTGGTTAAATGTTGCCAATTTTTACGTTTCAAAACGCGTCTTTGACATTTTTAGGAAAACCCCTTTTTTTCTTTAAATGCCTATAACTATAAGAATTTTTTCATTTTTTCAATTCACTAAAACAAGCACCTGTAGAGCCACGGGAAAAGTCTACGACTGTATTAAATATGGAACGGTTTCAATAAGTTAGAACAAGAACAAATAACCAGATATGCTATTCGAATTGAATTAAGTCTTAAAAGTTTTCATCTCCTCTTTATTAAATTCATTTCTATCCAAAAACTGGCTAAAAATGCATCGGAATAACAACAATCTGATCAGATAACGGTAAAGAGAAATGAGACTAAAATTTTTTTATAAAAAGTGAAGTCACTAACTAGGATTAGAACTCGTCATGTAGGAGTCCATTATCCGATGTACAGAGCTTACCACACTCGGCCACGTTTGATATGTGAGTATTAGCAGGTATCTCCGGTAGTATGTCAATGGTGTAACATCTACTATTTACACCAAACAATTTTTAATTACAATGGATTTTTGTTCATATTTTAACGAAATTAAGGAAAATAACGACTTAGATGAGAGCGTCGGTGGTTCAGAGGTAAGAACGTGTGCCTCTGAACCGAAGGATACTGAGTTCGCTCCCAGGACACTCCTTTCACTTTTTCAGTACAAACTGTAACATTAACATCAACCGAGGTTCTGGCATTGTATTTGAGCAAGTTGAATGTCTGCACGTTCCGCCCTTCGGAGGGGGCGTAAAGCCGTCGGTCCCGTGTCCATGCGATGTTGGGCACGTTAAATATCCCTACCCTCCTTACAGAAAGGCAGGGGTTCGGCAAAATTTCCCGGTTGGTGAGGTGAAACTGCTCCTTGGCGTCGGTGATTGGCCATAGTCGCGGAAATAGGCCGACGTTAAAGAAACAAAACAACAACAACAACGACGACTTAGACACAGATCTACGAGCTTGTTCGTCATTTCGTGTCGTATTTTTCACTTAGATTCGTACTCCTACCATAATTCTCAATTTTGACGTTTTAACTTTCTTAGATTTGATTAATTAAAAATTAATTGTTTGTCTCCTAACTTAGTGATCTGAATTAAGGTACAAAGGATACTTCTTATGACAGAAACCAGCGTATCAAATTTGGTTCCCTTACTTTGTTTTCTACGGAGATATAAATTTTGTTCGAAAGAAAACACAAAATTTCCCGGGAAAACCTGGGCCGATTTTCTTGGATAACGAACTTATCCAAGCCACTTGCAAAAGAAAGGTATTTACCAAATTTTATCAATATCGGCCTATTACTTTTTGAGTTATTGGTGTGAAATATATGTATACATACATACGTATATATATATATATATATATATATATATATATATATATATATATATATATATATATATATATATATATATGCAAGTGGCTTAGATAAGTTCATTAGCCAAGAAAATCGGCCCAGGTTTTCCCGGGGAACTTTGTGTTTTCTTTCAAACAAAATCTATATCTCCGTAGAAAACAAAGTAAGGACAACCAAATTTCGTACGCTGGTTTCTGTCATAAGAAGCATCCTATGTACCAGAATTTAGATCACTACGTTAAGGGACAAAAAAGTTAAAGCTAAATTAATTTTTAATTAATTAAATCTAAGAAAGTTAAAACGTCAAAATTGATAATTATGGTAGGAGTACGAATCTGAGTGAAAAATACGAAACGAATATATATATATATATATATATATATATATATATATATATATATATATATATATATATATATATATTTCTATCATCGATATTCCACCCTCACACATTCAACCCCTAATTTAATTTCAGCACATAGTCCCAGATGCTTAATGAAACTCAAAGTTAAACCCAAAAACGTTATATTCCTCGAGTTTTAACGAAAAAAATGTCAATTTTAATCAAAACGGCCCCATTTATCCCCTACCCCCTGGAGCGATTATACCCAAAAACAATCTGAACGGTGAAGACGATATATCAATAGGTTCTCAAGTTATCGTGGCTACAAATAGATAGACATACAGACCGACAGGCCGACAGACACAAAATATGTTCGTTCCCAAATCATGTTTTCTATATATTTTGACACTTTTTACGACGTTTAAGCGAACAAAAGTTTTTGAAATTTTTGTAGCCGATGCGATACTTCCATACGTATTGACGATGTGGAAATAAAATTGTATCATTTTAATGTGAATGAAATTTAACAAAAAGTTACGCAATAAGTTGTTACCGATATTTTCCAACTTACTAGATGGATACGTGATTCAGTTATCAATAGGTTACCACAGCAAGCAAAAAAAGTTCAATACTCGTCTGTGACATCTGCGATAAATCAACTATTATTATTAAATATTAAATAACAGGCTCCTCGACAAAATTGTGAAATATTAATATCGACAATGTTGACTAGTCAAGGAATGACAGTGCAAGTTTGTAGCTTGAAATAAATTAAGTTAATGAAATACAATTAAATTTCTTTTCAAAAATGCTCGGACGCGTCGATTAGTATTTTAAGTTGCGTCCTTTCTTTTAGCGACTTTTCATTAAGAAAACTTCGTCAATAGAAAGATCACGATGAAAAGCTTTGGAAAAAATTTCTTCAGACGAGCGCAAAATAAAAGGAACATTTGTAGAGCCAGAGAAATAGTCTTAAAAAATACACATATTTGCTATTAAAAACATTATTATGAAAATTCACTACCATAACGCACTTGCTGCGTCTAGACGTTTTATTTATTTTTAATGAATTTTTAATTTAAAAAGGGGCTGCGGATGAGCTGATAAATCAGCTAAAACGGACACTTTTTTCCCCCGAAAATATACAAAATTATTTTTGAATACGCTATATTATCAATAGTATTCGAGTAACTGGAATAACTCGTCACATGTAGCTATTCTTCTTCTTTGGGTGCCATCTCCACTAATGGAGGTTAGCGACTACAACAGCAAACTCTTCTCTATCCTCCGCCGCCCTCATCAAGTCCTCAAAGCCCAGACCTGTCCAATATCTTATGTTTCTCAGCCATGACAGTTTCTTTCTGCCTACACTTCTTTTCCCCTCTAGTTTACCTTTAATTATAAGCTGGGAGATATAATATTTGGGATTGCCTAACAAGTGGCCCAGATATGCTGTCTTCCTTCGCTTGACAACCTGGAGAAGCTCTCTGTCTCTGTTCACTCCGCGTAAGACCTCTTCATTTCGCACTCTTACTGTCCATGGAATTTTTAGTATGCGCCGATAGACCCACATCTCGGAAGCTTCCAGTTTATCCATGCTCGTTATTTTTAAGGTCCATGTCTCTACTCCATACAGAAGGACTGACCATATGTAGCATTTTGCTAACCTTAACCTTAGGTTTATGTCGAGATGCGAATCGCAAAAAAGGCTTCGTATTTTTGTAAAGTTGCTTTTGGCTTGTGCAATTCTGGAATTTATTTCTTTTTCTGGGTTTAATTGGCTGTCTATCCAGCATTCCAAGTATTTATAATGGTTGACATGTTGTAATACGTTATTATTTATAATGAAGGGTATAGGTACATTCTGTCTCCTCTGCATTACCATTATTTTCGTTTTCCTCTCGTCGATCCGCATTCCAAATTCCAAACATGTCTGATTTAGCTGATCTAGAATATTTTGTAAGCCGGTATCCGTATCTGCTATTAATACGGTGTCGTCGGCGTATCTAATGTGTTTATCCGAACGCCATTTACTTTTATACCTTCATTAACTTTCTCAAGAGCCTTTTGGAACAGAAGCTCGGAATACAGATTAAACAACATGGATGACAATACGCATCCCTGTCTTACTCCTTTCCCAATATTTATGCTGTTAGAAGTTTCGCCCTCTATTCGAATTTTGGCCACTTGGTACCAATATTTCGTAGGGCGTCTATCAATTTCGGATGCTTCACTTGGTCGAAGGCCTTCTCAAAGTCGACAAAACAGAGAAAGATGTCCCAGTGTTGATCGTAATACTTCTGGCACAACACTTGTAGGCTAAACAGCGCTTCTGTTGTCCCCATACCACTCCTAAAACCGAACTGATCATGTCCTATCTCTGCTTCGCATCTTCTAAATAACCTGTTATGTAATATTTTTAATAGTATCTTAAGGGCATGGCTCATAAAACTTATCAGCCTAAAATCCTCGCATCTGCGGGAGTGTGGTTGTTTTGGCAAGGGTACGGAGATCGACTCCATCCATTCGTCTGGTATTCTTCCTGTCTCGTAAATTTTATTAAACAGGGAGACCAGTAAGTCGAGGTTGTTCTCGTTTATCAGTTTCAATATCTCCGGGTAAATTACGTCGGGTCCTGGGCTTTTATTTATTTTAAGCTGTTTAATGGCGACTTCTTCTTCCCTCTTCAGAATTGTTGGGCCTTCCTCGTTCTCGACTAGAAGTTCTTTGGTTCTGTCCTCTTCGAATAGGTTCTTGATATAACTTTCCAATTTCTTCCATTTATCTTGAGTGCTCTGTATTAGATGTCCGTTGTTGTCCTCTAGTAGGACAATACCAATATTACAATGGCAAGTACATGTAGCTATGAATGATGTAAATAAACCTCTGGTGTCAATTTTAAGTAATTTAGATCACAAAATTTGGATTTTTTTATAAATTACCTACACATAAAATCTAAGAGTCGAGTTGAGTGGTTAAAGTCCAATGCCTGACAGACAGGGTAGTTATCTGCCATAGGTAAATTGATTCATACAAGAGGCAAGAGCCATACATCAACGATAACGAAACAACACAAATAACACGCATAAAACATACTATCCGAACTAGCAATCGAGAAATCTCGGCCACGAACATACCAAGAACTGTTTATATCATTTGTCAGCAATTACAACGTTAGAATGATAGATAGAAATTAAAATTTTGATTTTTCGAGTTTTTCCACACAATTTCAAGGTCTATACTGCTGCAAATATTTACACAAACATTTTGAACCTATATCTCTCATCTATAAATAACCTCTCTCAATAAAAGGTCAACAACGAACACCTTATCTGTCCAGTTGCGATATTACCTAAATAAAAGGTATTATCAAAGATGGATAGGCCGTGACGGCATAATCTTTACGCCAGCTTGTAGCACTGATTTTAGCCCACTAGATTTTTTGTTTTAATTAAATTAAATCAGTTTTATATAGCGACAAGAAGAAACACTGGCGAAAAATGATGGTAATAAATTTTAAAAACTGTCAATGTATTTAGAAACAGAGGAATGCTATTTAAGGTTAGGCAATCTCTTTTCAGACATATATCAAAGTGTACTAAGGTTAATCGTGAACATTTGTCATTCAATATTTAAGTAATTAATCATTCGTTTTTCTAATGACATTAGCTGATAGTTATAAATTATAATATTTTATATGTTCGTTACATTTCTTACATCTAAATGATTTATTAAATACACCAATTTTTTCTTTAAAATAAAAAAATAAAAAAAGTTAAATGAGTCTTATTGTAAATTTATGCCATTATGTGTTGTCAACCCAGCAAGTTTGAAAATATGTTTCGTGTCCATATTTAATCTCTGTAATTTTTAACACTCAAACGTATCAAGTATTACATTACTGTAGCTACTTTTACAGTCGAAAATAGTCTGAAAACTGTTTATTTTAACGTCATTCGTCAAGTATAAACAAAAAAATAAAAATCCTGGACGCAGCAAGTGCGTTATGGTAGTGAATTTTCATAAAAATGTTTTTAATAGCAAATATGTTGTTTTTTTTTTTGGAAAGCCGGCATCAAATTTGGTTACCAATATAAACTATATAGTAAAAACAATGTGCCATGTTTCATCAAGATAACTTTATTATTTGAAAACGTACAAAAATTTCCGAAAGTTAACTTAAAATGTTCCCGAAAAAACCCATGTCTTGGTCAACCTTATAGGTTAATAGCAAATTGAGCTTTTTAAATATGAAGCATTTAATCAAAATTTGCTACCATAACGCTCTTGCTGCATCCAGAATTTCCTTTCCTAAACACATGCATTATATTTCGATGGAAAATGCAAAAATGCAATAACCCAAGGCGTGTTCGACACAAAAAAAAAAGAAACACTGTATCACCAACGACTTATGGGCCATTCTGTGATTGTAGTAATTATTTTTTAAGATGTAGCTCAAGACACCCTATAATTAGTGTATACAGTTTTTTTTTTCATAGCTTGTATAATAACGGATATATTGAGCTTTATTGTTTTTTTACGCTAATCTGACGAAAATTATATACCATTAAACGATAAACTCTATAGCTAAGACTACTGCCAAGAATCAGAGAAAGGGTCTATTTGAAATGAATTTTCTGGAAACATTTTAGTAAAATGAAGGACAACGACTGTTGAAACTAGAACTTCAGGGTTTGTAAAACATTCTTCTTGAGACATTTTCTTTCCATAGCCCGTATTACATTCAAGTTCTTTGCCTAAATGTTGCCAATTTTGACGTTTTAAATCGCGACTGACGTTTTGAGGAAAACCCCAATTTATTTTTCTTTAAATGCTTGTAACTTTTTTGTCTTTTGACCTACAAAGCTAAATTTTGGTGGGTAATTCACCTCTAGCAATATAAACCCCTGTACCGTATTTGTTTCACGTTCTTTGCCTAAACATTGCCAGTTTTGACGTTTAAATTTGCGTGTTGACGTTTTGAGGAAAACGCCATTTTTTTCTTTAACTGCCTGTAACTTTTTTATCTTTAAACTTAGAGACCTAAATTTTGATGCATGGTTCTCTCCTTATAATACAAACACGCACACCAAATTCGGTTGCCTTTACTTTGTTATTTCCGGAGATATAAATTTTTTTAGAAAGAAAACACAAAATTTTCCGGGAAAACCTGGGCCGATTTTCTTGGATAACGAGATTATCCAAGCCACTTGCAAAAGGAAGGTATTCACCTAATTTAGTCAAAATCGGCTCATTATTTTTGAGTTATCGGTGTGATACATATATATATATATATATATATATATATATATATATATATATATATATATATATATATATATATATATATATATATATATATAAACATATAAAAATCGAAACTGACCCCGGATATGTGTTCTAGGGGGCCTAATTAGCGCTCAGTCGAAGAAATTTTGTCAAAATTCAAAAGTCGAGATCTCCTCATTAGTGATTTTTTTTAAGAAAATTCACTAAAAGAAAATACCGTTTTCAAATTAAGTCCTTCAGCGAGAGTAGGTTTTTCTGACCAAATGCCGTAAACTGAGGTACTAGCAAAGCAATTTCTATAAAACAATGTCGATTATAGTACAACAGAAGAGGCAGAGATCTCTTGTGGTCTCGAGGTGTGTCTTATAAACCTAGTTTGACAATTGCAGGTGGTCCATAAGTCGTTGGTGTTACACATATTCTTTTTTTAATGGAACACCCTCATGTTATTGCATTTCTGCATTTTCCATGGAATTATAATGCATGTTTGAAAATTGATATCGTTCATCGTTTTTGAGTCATTTAAATTGTTTTGAAACTTTTCACGTTGACGCATTCAGAGAGCTTTTTGTTTGCATTACTCGTCGAAAAAATTGAGCTGCCGTATACAGGTACTCTCAAATAGTGGCTGAACTTGGAAAGTTTTCGCAGAAATTTTTTTGGTGTTTCTGTAGAAATCATTTTTTGTAAGATTTTTGTGAAACGTTAGTAATTAATAAAATAATGTTTAGTAAGTTATTGTAAAAAAAAGTTGTCGAATTTTTGTGAAAAATTGTATGTGTAACATTACTGAAGGCAATTTCTGTAAAAAAAATTGTGAATTTTTGTAAAAAAATTGTTTGGAAATTTCCATAAAAAATATTGTTTCCATTTTGGTCATAAAGCTGTTTGTTTGTGAATAATTTTATCTTGGCAGGTGTGTAAATAGCTTAAAGAGGTTCGTTGGCCAGGAAAATCGGGATAGTTTTTTCTGGAATTTTTAAGCTTATTTTACAAAAATGTTTGTACTTTTTGAAGTAACAAACTCTCTTTAATGGAACATGGTACATTGTCACAACAATATAGTATACTGCTAACCAAATGTCCTTCTTTTAAAAAAAGCCTGGGCGCAGCAAGTGCGTTATGGTAGTAAATTTTCACTACCATAATCTGGCACCAAATATTTTTTATAAATTTTCTTGTAATATAGAAATATAAATTTTAGTGTATAGTTTTACTTCTTATTTTGTAAACCCACCTCCCAAATTTGATTATCATAGCTTTTTTTATTTTTTGAGATAAAAAATTTTTTCGAATAAAAACTCAAAATTTTCCCGGAAAATTTCGTCCGATTTTCCTGACTAACGAACTCATCCAAGCCACTTACAAAAGGAAGGTACATGCCAAATGTTATCAATATCGGCCTATTATTTTTTGAGTTATCGGTGTGATACCTATATATATATATATATATATATATATATATATATATATATATATATATATATATATATATATATATATATATATATATATATATATATATATATAAATTATATATTTATATATAAACATATAAAAATTGAAACTGACCCCGGATATGAGTTCTAGGGATCCTAGTTCGCGCTCATTTGAAAAAAAAAATTCAAAATTCAAAAATCAGGATCTCCCCATTAGTGAATTTTTTCTACGAAAATTCACTAACAAACCATGTTAGCCAAAAAATCATTTTTACAAAAATTCGCTATCTTAACGCACTTGCTGCATCCAGAATTTTAGTGAATTTTCATTAACAAAATTCAATAATAGAGAGGTATCGATGGTAAGATTGTTGGAAATTTTCTTCAAATGAGCGCGATTTAGGGCTCCTAGAAACCCATATCCAAGGTCAGTTGAAAAGTTTATACATACATGTGTATATATATATATATATATATATATATATATATATATATATATATATATATATATATATATATATATATATATATATATATATATATCCAACCGATAACTCAAAAAATACTTCATCAATCGAAACCAAATTTGGCATTTCCCTTCATTTTGTTAATAGCTTGGACGAGTTCGTTAGATAGTTTTGACTTTCAGAAAAAAATGTGAAAAACTGTTTGAAAACGCAATATCTTTTAAATCACTAGAAGTATGACACTAATGCACGTAGATATCATATCAGTGGTCCTCTCTGCCAAATTTGAACTTAGTCGGTTCAGCAAATTCTGAGTTATAACCAAATAAAAAATAAATAATTTACGATATAATCTGAAATTACCTCGGAATTGGGTGCCTATAATCTTAGACAAGGTCAGACAGGTATATCAGGGTTACGCTGCTATTGCAAACAAATGCTCCAAATTAAACTTCAAACGAACAGATTAGAAAAATATGTCACAATAAACAATCAGCGGGGTTGCCATTTGCTAAAACTGCCATGTGAATTTAAAAATACCAGGAAAATAGATAGTAATTAATAAAAATTTTAATGAAGGTTATTCAATTTGTTTAGAGGCAATCTAGAACAACGTTTTATTTTGTATAAATATTACACTTCCCATTCTTCAAGGTATTTAAAACCCATCGCCCTCTCTTAGTTAAATCTGACAACGCCAGTTAGCTACTTGTCATTGTCATTTGTTATTTTGCAAACTGACAGTCGAGGGGGAGTCGAATTTGAGGTTATCTTCTTCTCTTCTTCTTTGCTTAGAAACTTCATAAGCAAATAATAAGATTCCTAATACCCTAGAATCTTGGAATAAGGTACTTATTGTTTAGTTTTAGTTTTTAGTGAATGTTCATTATTATTTACTCTTCATGTCGTATATGGAAAATTTGAGGTAAATGAAACTACATAATATCATTCAGTAGTTTAAATTATACCAATAAACAGATGTTGTGTACGTTATTAAAATTTTAATTTCAAAATTTTGTATTGTTTATATTTATTTATTTCATTTTCAAAAAGTATGCGTACAGCAATCGTAAATATCTGTTGAAATGGGTTTGTGTGCAGTAAGTGCGTTATGGTAGCGAATTTTCGTAAAAATATTCCAAATGGTGCTAATTCAATTTCCCATTGAACTAGAATCTTCAGTTTTAATACATACTAAAACCTATATAAAAGCAGCGTGGGTACTAAATTTAAAAAATAACACAATGAGCTTTACAAGCAACGATTTGTTTTAGAAAGCCATTTTTGTTATTTTGTTTGCAGATACTGTTTCGATTAAGTGGACTAAAACGGATAATCCAAGCGACTAATGAGGAAAAATACATGCCACGTTTATAATTTGGCAGGTACATTCGTTTTGTAAATAAAAATTAAATTTTCGGTTAATTTGCAGATTAACATGCTGAAATCTCCTTCTGGATGCACAAACCACAAGAAATATTTCTTGCAAACAGCCCCCAAGAAAGTTTTGTTGGACCTCTATAAGCTAACATACTCACACTAAGTGAGTGGTGAACGTGTCGCCACCTAGTTCGGAACCAAGTACTATGTTGTCACGCCCGGTCCAAATAACACAGAGTGTTAAAAATAGAGACAGTATACAACTAACTAACAATTTAAAAAATTGTTAGCCCTGGCCCATTTCTACCCCAATATAGGGACAAAGTATGTAAGACTAGATGCATTCTCCCATTTTGCAGCTATACCTCCTTAAAATTCTGTTTATCCCGCCCAGAACCCCTATATTTACCGCAGGTCCCGTAACTTTCTTGCGGGCTGTTCCCAAGAAACTTTTCTTGTTTACATTGTTCTTGTTTATGCATTGAGGGTAGCTATATGCATGCAGAAGCGAGGGGAAATCCCTGAGACACAGTAGCGAACCAAGATTTTCAATTTATGTTTAAATTGTTGCCCCATTTCATTTGTTTAAAATATTTTTCCAAAAAAGAAATTTAGGTTGACTCGTTTGTCAGTCCTACAGGGAGCTACAATATTTCATCATTTTCAAAAACTGCGGACACAGCAACAGTAAATAAGTGCTGAAAAAGGTCTGGGTGCAGCAAACACATTATGGTAGAGAGTTTTTGTAAAAATATTTGAAATCCGATAACTCAATTTTCTATTAAGATAGAATCTTCAATCTTGAACCATAGTAACACCTAGTATGTAAACGCAGCCTGGGTACTAAATTAAAGAAAAATTAGATAACTAGCTTCGCAGATAACTACAAATTGTTTTTAAAAAACATTTTTTGTTGTTTTGTTTGCAAAAACTAGTTCGATTGGGTTGACTAAAATAAAACCATCCAACCAATTAAAAGGATAAATACCTGCCATATTTGTGATTTGGCAGGTACATTCCCTTTCTAAATAATATATTTTTTTGGAGAAAACTTTTGTGACTTTAATGAAATTTGTAACACAATTTTTTTAAAGAGACTTGTAGTACTTACATATATCTCTACCAAACTATACTTTTCTAGCTCTATAGAAAATAGAAACTTATTTAAATAATCGCTAACTGGGACTTTTAAAACCGGTCTCCCAGGTCCATTTAAATTTAAAGAATTAGTTTTAATAACATGGCTTACTAAAAGTGTACAATCTTTCTTAAAATTTACTACTATAATGCACTTGCTGCGTCCCGAATTTTTTTTATTATTCAAATATTAACTGAGAAAATAAATTTATTCATTGCATACATGGTCCACACTTTATACTACTAAAACACAAAACCAACCAACCTTTTTCGCCCCATGATTTTATTTTTAAATATGTATCCTCAAACTCGACTTCAATTCTTCTTTTGATTTCAACATGACATCGTCTATCCTCAACTTCAGTTAAAGGCTCATCCATTTTTAGAAAAACTCACTATTACAAATAAGAAACAACAGCAAAAACGATTTGGTCACTTCACTTTCGAGTTGTCCGTTAAACGTTCACTCATTTCGATACAATTGAATACTAAAATCGTTAACTGGGAGGTTATTCAAAAATATGTCATAAATATTTATCAGGAAATAAATTAGAAAAACAATACAATAACTGATTTCGTATGACTCGAACTTTAAACTAAAACCCCACGTAAATGCAGCAATCTTATATAAACTGCTGATAATTTAACCAAATACACGAAATAATACACTAGTTTGTTCTTATCATTAGAATATTTACTGTTGCAGTTTGAGTGATACTGCATGACTCCTTGTCTAAATAGATTTTACGTGACAACTATGAAATGTTCAGATTTGGCATCAGATAGCAAAATTACGTACTCCGATGTATAGAAAATTGTCGGTAAATTACCCATATTGTAAATATATTTACCAGTGGCAGCTGGAGCGTATCAGTAATTAACGATGTAATGATCCAGAACTGATTATTCGTTGAAAATCCTTTTAAACATAGTAATTTTAAATTTAGTCTATGGATAATGGATAACTTTCCAATGATATCCCTTTCTCTGCACGCAAACACACACATACACATTAAATTTAAGTAGCTGATTTTGATCAACAACTCACTCCGAAGCATCTGGAATTCTTTTTACCAATTTAATATGTCGCTCATGTCACATTATGTCGATTAGAAACACTACTGGCTAGTAAATTATTTATGGTATCCACATTTGTTTATTCTATTTAATTCTATCGGGCAAAGTAATGCCCTTTTTCTAGTAACAAAGATTATTTTTTTGAATCAGTAAAATTTAATTCCGGCAAAACTTGAATTACAATTATTCGACAAAACTGAATTTTTGAATATTTCAATTGTGGTTTGATGGCAATATATAAGTTAAATTACTTAAAAATGAAGACGACGAGTTTCAAGAGTTTCGCGTTTTCAAAAAAGAAAAATTGCAATTTTCCATCGAAAAACTTGACTCTCAGAACTGGCCATGTATAGTACTTTTTATAATGTAAACCTACGCACCAAATTTGGTTACTATAGCTTTGTTATTTTCTTAGATTGAAAATGTTTTCGAAAAAAAAAACCAAAATTTCCCCAGAAAGCCTTGTCCGATTTTCCTGGCTAACGAACTTAAACGAAATGTACCTGCCTAATTTTGTCAAAATCGGCCCATTATTTTTATTATATATATATATATATATATATATATATATATATATATATATATATATATATATATATATATATATATATATATATATATATATATAGTGTGAAACACACTTATGGAAAAAAAATTCATTATTCAGCAAAAAATAGTTTTTGTGTAAAACGCTGAGACACGTGAAGTTTAATTTGTCGAATATTATCTTATAATCATAGTTAAAAAAATAAACTCCCACCATTTTACCCCCACCACTTTATTCATTTTTTTTAAATAGCAACCCTACATTTTTTCATCACAATTCGATGGATCAGATTTTTCTGAATGGGGAGATACCCCATATGTATGGTCTAATATTACCGTTTTCAATACAGGATGGACATTTAATACCGGAATATTAAAACTGGACAATTTACCCTTCTCTTCTTCTTAGATTAAAAATGTTTCCGAAACAAAACCCAGAATTTCCCCAAAAGCCTAGTCCGATTTTCCTGGCTAACGAACTTCTCTAAACCACTTACAAACGAAATGTATCTGCCAAATTGGGCCATTATTTTTTGAGTTATCGGAAGGATATATATATATATATATATATATATATATATATATATATATATATATATATATATATATATATATATATATATATATATATATAGTGTGAAACACTTATGGACAATTTACCGTGAAATTCAAATTTCGAAAATAAACTTAATAAAAGCGTCCCTTTCTTATAATAAATGTTCAAATGTTCTCCATTCACTTACAGACAACGAAATAATCTGCTCTGGAATTCTTCCCTAACTGTGTTCAACACGTCAGGCGTTACGTTCCGAATTTCTATTGTTATTTTCATTTTCAAATCATCTAAATCAGCATATTGCGTTTTATACACTTTGTTTTTAAGGTATCCCCATAAAAAGAAATCAAGAGGTGTAAGATCTGGTGATCTAACGGACTATGCTAAGAAACCTTTAAGTCCAATCCATCTTTGTGGAAAGACTACGTGTAAATACTCCCGTACTTGGAGAGCAGAGTGAGGCAGTGCACCGTCTTGTTGAAACCATATCCTTTCACGGGGAATATTAGGTTCCATTACATTTTGATACAATTCTGCTAACATTGGGACAACCTGTTGTCTTAGCATTTCTAAATATCTTGGACCGTTTATATTTTCTATAAAAACAGGTCCAACTACGTGATCACCAATGATACCAGCCCAAACGTTCAACTTGAGGACGCTGAGTGTGTGTTTGTCGGATGCAGTGGGGGTTTTCTGCAGCCCAGTATCTGTAATTTTGCCTGTTTACCATGCCATTCAAAAGAAATGTTGCTTCATCGGAAAACAGAACGTCAGCAGAAGTAATAACATGTCTATGTGGCATGCCCAGCAGTTCTTTACAAAATTGCAGTCTTCTATCAGAATCACCGTCAATCAACTTTTGAACGTGTTGTAGTTTATAGGGATGTTTTCTTCGTTTTTGAGACACCTTAAAACTGTTGATTGACTAACATCATTTTCACGTGCAACCTGACGGGTAGAAGTTCTTGGTTCTTGTGTTGTGGTGATTTGGGTTCTCCACTTGAAGAGTGGAAATTAGAAAGGGCCTAAGTGCCAAAATGAAAGTTTTGAGATAATAGAGAAAAACTAAATAAAAGTTAGAGAGCTTTTTTAAGGAAAGTTTTATTAAGTATTATGCATTTAAACCGAAACGAAAAACCTACTTCTTAACAAAAATTTACATACTAAACTTCTTACTACAAAAAAAAAACTGTTTAAACAAGTAAAATTAGGAAAAGGCCTAAGTGCCATAACTGATTTTGAGCAGAGAAACACTCATAAATTTTACTTCTTTTTAGTTTGTTCTTCTAAACCGTTGTCTTCAATCTGAAGTAGCTGTTTATAAAAACGTTGGTGTTCTGGATTTTGAAGATAAGGAATCATGCTTCGAAGAGATACCTTTTTATTTTCCGACACCTTGCTTTCTGATGGCAACTTCATTATATTAGCCTGTCTAAGTCCAGCAAAAGTTTTCCCTTTCTTTAAAACATTAACTTGCATCTCTTCTTGAAGATCAGAAAAAGAATAACTAAGGTTATGAATAATTATTTTGGACTTAAGAGTTTTCCAAGGAAAATGCTCGCGCACATACAACTACCGACATATACGAGGGGCTCTTATAAAGGCAAAATTTTAATTCTGGCGCTTAGAACCTTTCATAGGACATAAAGCATGGCACATAGAACGTTTCTATGTAAAAAACTGAATTTCGGAAAAAATAGCACTTAGGCCCTTTCTAACTTCCACTCTTCAATTGTACTTATCACTGCTCATCACAGGTTCCAGTTTTCACATAATCCGATATATGAATTTGCATCTTCATTCTCTATACATTTGATTAGTAATGTTCTATGTCTAAAATCAATATTTTCACAATTATTCTTACTTTTTCGGTTCACACAGGTGAATTTTGATATAAATGCAAAAACTAAAACACACTGTAAATAAAGGTTTTCTTTGTGTTGGGCTAATCTTGCACATACGGAGGTTTTTAGTTATATATTGGATTAGAATAGATAAATCTGATTATCTCAGGTTTGCATACACTTTTCCAGAGAACACTTAATTTCAATCCACGTGTGATACTAGAGAAGTATCAATGTTAACAAAAACTTTACGCATTTCCATCACACGAAATGATCATTTAATTTGTAGCATTTCATTGCCATTTATGTACGTCGTAAAATTTGCTACAAAAATAAACTTTGAGCTGTAACGAAATAATACTGGATTGAAGTCTATATAATGTACTTGATTTATTACGGTAATAACAATAAAATTAATTAATAATGTAGTAAGGTTTTCGTTTGATAAAACTTTTTAAAAGTCCAAAAGCTGCCAATGCGTCATGCGCATTTTCATAAGAATGGGTTCTTGTTTAAAATTGTTAGCTATATGATAAAAATAGTAATATAATAATAATATAATAATAATAATAATAATAAAGCCTTGGTGCGAAAGGAGGAGGGGGTGGAGTAACAACCACGTTAAAAAACCAGGGTCCATCTGGCCCGGACGGTAGCACCCTGTAAGGGCCCCTGTCTAGGGTCACAGGTCTGTCTCGCCGGTGTGTGCACTACTTCCAGCAGGATGCTCACCGCTACTCGTAACGACGTAGACGGTACAGCCAGCGACGACAGCTGCTCGCTGTCCTATTTGCCCTCTTTTTCCTTAACCATATTACCTAACCCCTTTCTTCATCCCTAGCATGGCCACCAGGGTTAATTGGTGGCACACCCATAGAATTGGAGCAAAACCAAAGCTCGGAAAAATGCCGCTGCCTGGGGTTCGCCAGGGCATGTCTGGAGCCGGCGCTGGACATGGCAGCATGCGGGACGTCGGTGGCGGGGTGCTGATGAGGCGGGCCCCTGTCATGCAAGAAATTGCAGCCCTCAATCAACAGCAGGAGAGGCTAGTAAGACCAAGAGCTCCACCCACTGAGGATGCTGCGCAGGCAAATCGGCCAGCGCTCACCCAGATGGGATTACCAAGACGGCGCATGAAATGGACTATGGATATTAATGAAATAATTATGCGCATTTACTACAGAGTAGCACAACTCTGACAATAGACGATCGGATGTAGGCAACAACTTCACACTGAATTTCTCAGAATGTACCCACACATACAGGTGACTCAACAGAGAGTCGCAGATCAGTATCGTGTCATACTTAGGAATAACCTTATTCCACAAACGAGACTAAATACCCCCAGGCAGGAAGTTGAATATGAAATTACTAACATAGCGGTTACGGAAAATAACGAGACCCTTTCTGATGGTAGTAATCTGCAACCTGTACATACTGAGCAAGAAGAACACATTGAGGGTACGCAAGAAAATGAGGAACTCATCGACAAATTGTCCACATAAATGAGTTCTGCAGTCGCGGAGTATGAAGGAACAAATCCTCTTACTAGATCACCATTACCTATGCTAAGATCATCTAGAAAGCTGGCAATTATATTGGAGCTTTTGAACATAATAAGTTTGCCATCGCACCTTCTAGAGACCAACACATTGGAGCACATGCATACACTGATTTACTGTGCTGCAACTGCAGCAATTAAAACTTTAGGCATTAAGATTTCTTCATTCCTGAACGTCACAAGGTCTGGGATAGACATAATTAAGGTACTTAATGAGAAGCTTCATCCAGACAGCAAAATTAGTTAATTAATTAAGATTTCTAATCGAAAGTCCAATCACAGAGACTTGCGTCAAAGAGTGCCCCCGTGGGAACAAAGGTTGATAAGAAGAGTGGAAACACTTTTCTATCGTCAGCTTAATTCAACTAGGAATGCAGCCACTGATGCTTTTCCAAAAAAAGGAACAAATCGAAGAGTTCTGACACAGTCAACTATCCACAACAGCCTCCTGCAATATTGGCGCCAGCTGGGTTAACGAAGAACACCGAGCTTGTCAGAGTTATGACCAAATGCATCATGAGGCGTTTACCACAGATGAAGTCTCTGAGGTTATTAAAGGGCTTCATAATTGGAAGGCGTCCAGGCCTAATGGCGTCCAAAACTTTTGGCTGAAGAAATTTGGGTGTACACATCATCTATTGGCGGTGTTAATAAATGATGTTATACTTGACCCGAAGAAGATGCTATTGTTTTTCACACAAGGAGATACTTATCTTCTGCCAAAGGACCAGCATTGCTCTGCAGATCCCGGCAGATACCGACCAATAACTTGTCTTCCGACCCCATATAAGTTGATCACATCCTGCCTTGAGAAATTTATATATGCGCACTGTGAACGAAACAACATAATTGCGAGCCAGCAAAAAAGGTGTGCCAAAGGATCTATGGGATGCAAAGAACAGCTAATAATTGATTCGGTTGTGTGCAATCAAGCGTGCAATGGATGAATAAATCTCTTTTCTGCCTGCGTGGATTACAAAAAGGCATTTGACTCAGTTCCACACGAATGGCTTATAAGTGTGCTGAAGATCTATAAGATCGATAGTTACATCTTGAGGTTTCTTGAACACGCAATGTCTACCTGAAGAACAAAGACTCAGTTACGGGAACAAACGGGTGATAACACTGTAAACAGCACGATACCAATTAGAAGAGGCATATTTCAAGGCGACTCGCTAAGCCCATTGTGGTTCTCCCTCGAATTAATCCACTAACCAACTGCCTGAACTCCACCAGATATGGCTTCGGTATAAAAAACAATGGCAGAGAGCAAATGAGGCTAAATCATTTCCTTTATATGGATTATCTTAAGCTGATGGCCTCCACAAAGAACCACTTGGAACAACTCCTTAAAATCGTGAAAGGGTTTTCCAGAGATATTGATATGCAGTTTGGGCTTGATAAATGTCGCACCTTATGTGTAGTCAGAGGGAAAATACAACCAGGTGTCTATGAAATGCAGAACGGCCAGCAAATTACCTCGATGGATGTGGAGGAGTGTTATAAATACCTGGGAATACAGCGAGCGAGGAAAATAAACCACTTAGTAATGAAGACCGATCTGACAAATGAGTTTACGAAACAAGTAAAGCAGGTGGTGCGATCACATCTTAACAGCAAAAACCTGATTAAAGCTCTGAATACATATGCATGTTCTGCACTTAGCTACTCATCTGGGATTGTGAACTGGAATAACACGGACATCGAAAATCTACAACGGAAGGTGCGACCACTCCTAACAAAATCCAAAAAGCATCATCCCCGTAGTGCTATCGAGCGAGTAACCCTACCTAGACATCAAGGCGGAAGAACAGTGTTGGATATTGGTAAACAGTTGGATCAGCAGATAGTGAACCTCCGTACATATTTCCATCAGCAGCGCTTACTTCTGAACTACACCGTGCCATATGCGAAGCAGATGATTTAACACCGCTACAATTAAAAGAAAGTGAAATACAAAGTCACCATTGGACTGATCAGGACATGCTGCCATCTTGGATGCAGAAGCCTCTCCAAGGACAACATCTTAACGTACATCCCAGACACATGTCGGCAAATCGGCGTCCAACTACTGGCTGGTGTCCGGATAGATGTTTCCAGAGACTCCAGATGTTTCCAGTGGGAGGGGTTTGTGCTGGCCATATAATATCGGGTCATTCCAACCAAGGTAGCGTCATCAGAGGATGAATAATTCTAAATATCCTATATCCACAACTCTATTTATATTCTTCTTGTTTGGCGAAAATACCTGTATTGTTTTATTATCAATCAGACGTGCTTCTGCCGGTATTTATTTTATAAAGCAATCTATCAGGAGACTGCCCATAGGCGGCGGAGCGAGATTCATAAAAATTTTATTATCACTATAATTAGGAATATATGTAGTTTATTTTTTTACTGTACTTTTGTGATTCGAAGGCGTTTATCTGTCCTGGTTGTCTAACATTTTTTTTATTAATTTTAGATTCTCCTCATTAATGTGGTGATTATTATCTCATATATGTTATATACGTATCCATCTGATAACTCAAAAAAAATAAATTAACCGATTTCGATGAAACTTGGCAGGTGCCTTTCTTTTATTAATGACTTGGATGAGTTCGTTAGCCAGGAAAATCGAACAAGGTTTTCGGAGAGAATTTAGAGTTTTCTTTCTAAAAAAAACTTTTTCTCCAAAAATTACGAAGCTGTTTAAATGAAATTTACTAGATATGTTTCATTAAGAGAGAGCTTACTACGTACCAAAATTCAACTTTCTCAGTTTATAGAAAATTGAATTATTCAAACTTTGATTTTTTTGGAAAAAAAAATTTTTTCTCCCAATATTACAAAGCTATTTTAATGAAATTTAGTGGACATCTTGCCTTAGAAAGGACCTTACTACAGACCAAAATTAAACTTTCTAAGTTTATAGAAAATTAAGATATTCAAGTTTGAAATATTTAATAAAAATTCACTACCATAACGCACTTTCTGCGTCCCGAACTTTCAGTAAATTTTTATTTAAAAAAATTCACCAATAGAGAGGTATCGATGGTGAGGTTTTGCAAAATTTTTTTCAAATGAGCGCGAACTAGGACCCCTAGAACCCATATCCGGGGTCATTTACAATTTTTATATGTTTATAAATATATATATATATATATATATATATATATATATATATATATATATATATATATATATATATATATATATATATATATATGTCCATCCGATAAGTCAAAAAATAATTGACCGATTTCGATTAAACTCGGCAAGGGCCTTTTATTAATGACTTGGATGAGTTCGTTAGCCAGGAAAATCGAACGGGGTTTTCCTGAACATTTTTGAGTTTTCTTTCGAAAAAAAATTTTCTCTCCGAAAATTACAAAGCGGTTTTAATGAAATTTAATGGATACATTTCCTTAGGGGAGACCTTACCACGTACCAACATTCAAATTTTTAAATTTATAGAAAATTGAATTATTCAAATTTGGAATTTTTTTTTCGAAAAAAAATTTTTTCTCCGAAAATTACAAAGTTATTTTAATGAAATTTGGTGAATATATTGCCTTTGCAAAGACCTTACTACATACCAAAATTAAACTATCTAAGTTTATAGAAAATGGAGTTATTCAAATTTGAATCATTTAATAAAAATTAACTACCATAACGCACTTTTTCTCCAAAAATTACGAAGCTGTTTTAATGAAATTTACTAGATATGTTTCATTAAGTGAGAGCTTACTACGTACCAAAATTCAACTTTCTCAGTTTATAGAAAATTGAATTATTCAAACTTTGATTTTTTTGGAAAAAAAATTTTTTTCTCCCAATATTACAAAGCTATTTTAATGAAATTTAGTGGACATCTTGCCTTAGAAAAGACCTTACTACAGACCAAAATTAAACTTTCTAAGTTTATAGAAAATTAAGATATTCAAGTTTGAAATATTTAATAAAAATTCACTACCATAACGCACTTTCTGCGTTCCGAACTTTCAGTAAATTTTTATTTAAAAAAATTCACCAATAGAGAGGTATCGATGGTGAGGCTTTGCAAAATTTTTTTTAAATGAACGCGAACTAGGACCCCTAGAACCCATATCCGGGGTCATTTACAATTTTTATATGTTTATAAATATATATATATATATATATATATATATATATATATATATATATATATATATATATATATATATATATATATATATATATATATATATATATATATATATATATATGTCCATCCGATCAGTCAAAAAATAATTGACCGATTTCGATTAAACTCGGCAAGGGCCTTTTATTAATGACTTGGATGAGTTCGTTAGCCAGGAAAATCGAACGGGGTTTTCCTGAACATTTTTGAGTTTTCTTTCGAAAAAAAATTTTTTCTCCGAAAATTACAAAGCGGTTTTAATGAAATTTAATGGATACATTTCCTTAGAGGAGACCTTACCACGTACCAACATTCAACTTTTTAAATTTATAGAAAATTGAATTATGCAAATTTGGAATTGTTTTTTCGAAAAAAAAATTTTTCTCCGAAAATTACAAAGTTATTTTAATGAAATTTGGTGAATATATTGCCTTTGCAAAGACCTTACTACATACCAAAATTAAACTATCTAAGTTTATAGAAAATGGAGTTATTCAAATTTGAATCATTTAATAAAAATTAACTACCATAACGCACTTGCTGCGTCCCGAAATTTTTTTTGTACTTTAACGTCGGTATTTCCGCGACTATGGCCAATTTACAACTCTATAATTCGCAAACGCCTTTTGCGGGGAGGAAAGAAAGCTGTTCGACATTAAAAGAAACAGCTTCTGATGAAGGTCATGATGAAAAAGTCCGGACGCAGCAAGTGCGTTATGGAAGTGAATTTTCGTAAAAATGTTTTTAATAGCAAATATGTCTCTTTAGGCATGTTTGTAGGAAAAAAATCGAGACGCAGTAAGTTGGTTTTGGTAGCGAATTTTCATAAATGCTTCAAAACTCAATAACTCAATTTGCTATTAACCTAACGTCGTCGGCTAAGAAACCAGTTTTCTCGGAAACATTGTAAGTTTATTTCCGGAATTTTTTTTTACATTTTCAAACAATAAGTTATTTTGATAAAATATGGTACATTGTTTCCACTATATAGATTATACTGGTAACCAAATTTGATGACTGCTTTCTTTAAAAAAAGACACATATTTACTACTCAGAACATTTTTATGAAATTTTCACTACCTTATTGCACTTGCTGCGGCAATTTCAATAAACGATATTTAACCTTTTTTTTTTCTTTAACGTCGGCCTATTTCCGCTACTATGGCCAATCACCGACGCCAGGGAGCAGTTTCACCTCACTATCCCGGAAATTTTGCCGAACCCCTGCCTTTCTGTAAAGAGGGTAGGGATCTTTAGCGTGTCCAACATCGCATAGATACAGGACCGACGGCTTTACGCCCCCTCCGAAGGGCGGAACATGCAGACATTCGACTTGCTCAAATACAATGCCAGAACCTCGGTTGATGTTAATGTTACAGTTTGTACTGAAAAAGTGAAAGGAAAACCCTGGGATCGAACCCAGTACCCTTCGGTTCAGAGGCACACCTTCTTCCCTCTGAACCACCGAGGCTGATATTTAACTTAAACTTTCCTGTGTTCACATTAATGTGCACAATACTGCATTTCTGAAACAATATTTGTGGTTATATTTCCCTTGTAACGTTTTTGCAAACATTTTTCAGCACATTTTTGGGATTTGTTTATATTTTTCCTCCAGTGCACCTTTTTGACAATTTTGCGTAGAAAAAATTCTTTATGACGAGATCACGAGTTTGAGACTTTCGGAAAATTTGTTTAGATGAGGGTAAACTTAGAACCCATGTCCGGGGTTTGTGTGCTAATATCAATTTACATACATATATATATATATATATATATATATATATATATATATATATATATATATATATATATATATATATATATAATTTTCTTTAAAATATGGCTTAACTCATTTCTATGAAAATTCGCTACCACAACGCACTTGCTGAATCCAGACTTCCTATAATATGCAACCGGCTTCGCTTTTTGCACTATCGTAAGAAAATGTTCTGCTGCTTGACGATGCCGTAAATGGCGAAATCGGTTGCAGAGGGGATAAAACACATTTGCTAAGCCAGCGAAAAAGTAGTTACGTCTGTATTTAGTACGTAATAGTTGCACCAAAATGGGGCAGCGACAAACACTAGCTGTATTTTGTGTCTAAACGGCTTTAAAAAAATGAAAATAGAGATATACCTCCACCTATCGGAAAACACAGAATCATTCTCCTTGCTGTGAAAACTAATCCATTAAAGGCAATGTCTATATGATCATGCACAACAGCTGTTCTGAGCGGTTCAGGTGCTCTTTCGATTTCCATTTTATTGCTCAAGCTCACTAAAGACCGGATCACGAAACAGTTTTTTTTTTCCCACAAAATACTCAAAAAAGACTAATACCCAGGAAACTTTGATTATAGCACGTCGCACACAGAAGACGAGAAAGACACTGAAAACAATTTACTGGTGGACCGTGTTAGTACTCTTATACAAATATAACAAAAAGCCAAAAAAACCTTGGAATATTGTACCGAACTTTTTTATGTTTTAAATGTAACTTATGCACATAGACATATGCGTGAATCATATTGTGAAGACTGGGCTCTGGAGATAATAGGTTAGTAAAATATTCGATTGCGTAAAGACTGGTAATTAATAGACAATAGATACAAAATGTTCTTATTTAATGTGGGTACATACAGGTGTTCACATAAGAAAAACATAATCTTTGCCAAATGAGTTTGTAAACTTACAGTTATGTGCTGGTTGCATTTTAGCGCATTTACAATTTTTGTAATAATGATAATAATAATAATAATAATAATAATAATAATAATAATAATAATAATAATAATAATAATAACGTACCCCAAAAGGTACCCCAAACACCTGCAGATAGTGTTGATAAAACCTCTTCGCTTATGTGGTTGGTCGAGGAGCAATTCTACCCGGCAGAGGGTTTTGTGATGGCCATTCAGGATAGGGTTATAAAAACTAAAAACTACGAGAAGCATTACCTAAAATTAGAAGTGATGGATAATTGTCGAAAATGCGCAGTTCTTGGAGAGACCATTGAACACGTTATGTCCTGCCCTCTCAGACTCAGTTTACTTAGGCAGGCATAACCAGCTTGCCAAGATCATCCACCAACAAATCGCTTTGAAGTACAGCCTCCTGAACCCGTCAACAACACCAGCTTACTACAAGTATTGTCCGGAGGCTGTGCTGGAGTTGGCGGACTTTCTCCTGTACTGGGACCGACCCATGATAACGGACCGCACTGTGGACTTCAATAGGCCAGACATTGTCCTGATAAACAAACAGATGAGGCTTGCTGTGATCATAGACATTGCTGTACCGCTGTCCCATAACATTCAAAAAACTGAAATTGAAAAGATCACCAAGTATGAAAACTTGGCATATGAAATAAAAAACATATGTAAGCTCCAGAAGGTGGCTATATATCCTTTCGTAGTGTCGGCGGAAGGAATAGTCATCAAAAATTTCATGGGAAATCTAAAGGAATTCGGATTAACAAATAACATCCTAAACATGGGGCAGAGGGCGGTTCTGCTGCAAACAGGTCACATAGTCTGAAAATTCCTCAATTAAGTGGCGACCTCAAACATGTCTGCTGTGTTGAAGCACCGGAAATCAGACTGTAATGATAATATCGACATAATGGGATATGATGAATTTCATCCCCATCCACCGAGCCGAACCCCAATGTCGCGGCGGGGGGTGGGTCAAAAGGTTTCCAGTAGTAATACTGAGAAAGTGTAACGATAATAATAATAATAATAGATAGATAGATAGATAATCATTTATTAACTCAACATATATAGTCAATTTAACTATATTACCCGTTGGGTGTTGAGCTTATCATTTGTACAATATAAATAAATAAAAACAAATTTTACATATAATACATCCCTATTTCATACAACACATTTCTAGTAAAGTGAATCAAAAATTAAAAGTTCATATTGAAAAATTCTTCCATGGTATATATAGGATTCTGTTCCAACATATTTTTTAAGCTTTTTTTAAAATGCTTGTTTGTTTCATCTCGGATTGTTTTTGAAATCTTGTTGTAAATTTTTATTAAAGTAAATTTTGCATTTTTCTGCAGCCGAGTGACTCTTGCTCTGGGCAGGTTTAAATTTTGTCTTCCACGTAGCTCGTAGTCGTGATCTTGCATATTTGTAGAAAATATGTCCATGTTTTGTTTCACAAAAAGTGAAGCCTCCACTACATAAATGGCATAGCAGGTAAGTATATTATTTTCTTTAAAATAACTTCTACAACTATGATCTTGTTTCAGGTTAAACACTGATCTTATGCATCTCTTCTGTGCTAAAAGCAGCTTATTCATATTTACTGAACCGTCCCACAGTATTATCCCATATCTCAATATAGATCCAACCAATGCATAATAAGCTGTAATCACTGTAGCTTTAGAAGATGCTTTAGAGAGCGTTCTCAAAAAGTACGTGCTTTTTGAAATTTTCTTGCCCGATTCGTCTATATGGTTCTTCCAGTCCAGTTTTGCGTCTAGTTTTAACCCAAGAAACTTTGCTGAGTATACCAATGGAACGGATTTTGAAGCTTCCAGTTCAATATTATTTTTTTCTTCTTCCTTTGCTTTGGTGTTGAACTCAATGACCGTTGTTTTATGAAGATTCAGTGTCAGGTTATTCACCGTGAACCAATACTGTATTTTAGACAAAACTTGTTGTATGTCAGTCTTAAGTCTGGGGATGTTATGGTCTGAAAAACAATTGCGGTATCATCAGCATACATGTTGATCGTTTTATCTATCCAGTTTGGCAGGTCGTTTGTGTAAATTATATACAAGGAAGGTCCCAAAATTGAACCTTGGGGAACTCCTTTATTTATGATTCCATATGTGGAACTTATTTCCTTGCCATCGTCACCATACTCAACCAAGTTCTGTTTTCCGTCATAATAATCATAATAAAAACTCCGCCATGGCCGATCCCAAGCCCGGATGAGAAAGGAGGAGGGGGTGGAGTAACAACCACGTTAAAAAACCAGGGTCCGTCTGGCCCGGACGGTAGCACTCTGTAAGGGCTCCTGGCCAGGGTTACAGGTACTTCCCATCCCTATAACCTTTCCCTGTCCACCAACATGCTAAATCCTCATCCCAACCGGAGGTTTCTTTTTTTCCCTCCCTTGTTGTAGCCTCTTACCAAAAAAAAAGAACAAAAGGGGACATCCAATGAAGATAAAGAACAATGAAAGCCTCGGAAAAAGGTCGCTGCCTGGGTAGCGACACACCTATATATATATATATATATATATATATATATATATATATATATATATATATATATATATATATATATATATATATATATATGTAAGGGTTGTCTCCCGAAAATTTGTATACCTCTGGGAATAACAAAGCTATGGCAACCAAATTTGTTTTGCGCAGATTCATATAATAGAACGTGAATTACACACGAAAACTTAGATACAAATTAGGTATATATGTAATTTGAATATTATGAATTTTTTAGCAAATTTTCGTGTAAAAAATATTATGCAAAATTATTTGTGTATTTTTGAAAAATCTACTTTCTGACGACCTTTTCTGAAGTGTTGGAAGTAATAAATGTATAAGTTAATGTAAAAAAATATTTCACATTTTTGTGAAAAATAATTGTTAAGCAAATTTTTGTTAAAAAAAACATAATTTTCGTGTAACATTAATTTAACCAATTTTTGTAAAGAAAATGGCAATTTTCCTTGAAGAAATTGTTTGCAAATTTGCATGCAAACAGTTTTCTTTTTAATTTTTGTAAAAAATCTTGGTGCCAATTGACATTTCGATCCACAGAAATGCCAACAAGTGAAAGGGACTCATTACGTTGAATAACTTGGTTGTTCATTGTGATGGGTCTAAGGCTGGTGTATCTCTTATAAGAAAGAAAGCAAGACTGAGATTTAGTGGGGTTGAATTGTACAAGATTTATACTTCCCCAGTTTAATATTTTTTTGAGGTCCACGGAGACAGAACCCTCCATGAGTCTGCGATCCTCATCTATTGGGCTAAAGATACAGGCTTAGAATATTGTATATATCAGTGGACGGCGCTGTCGTCCACGGAACCTTGAACTGGGTTGGATGTGCTCGAGAGGAGGTCATTGATGTGGAGAAAAAACAAAGTATGGGCTACAGTTGACCTTTGAGGAACTCCTGCATTAATTGGATACAGTTTATAGGAATGGCCATCCACGACAATAGAAATGCTACGGTTGGAGAGGAAACTAGCTGTCCAGGTACAAAATTTTGGTGGTAGACAATAGACCGGAAGTTTATTAAGCAGCGCTGCGTGCCAGACCTGATCGCATGCTTTGGATATATCTAGAGCGACAATCTGGGATTCACCATGTAGTTCCATAGACTTGTTCCAATAATGGGTGACAAAGAAAAGGAGGTCGGCAGTTGATCTGCGCTGACGGAATCCATACTGCCTGTCGTGGATTAGACTGTGTTTTTCAAGAAATTTTAGTAATTCGGTGTTTATATACTTTTCCATCACTTGAGAGGCGACTGAAAGGAGAGAAATAGGCCTGTAGTTGCTAGGAAGCGCTTTGGATTCTTTCTTGGGGACAGGTTGTACTTGAGCAGTTTTCCAGTTACTAGAGAATATCCCTCTATTGTGAGATGTCTGAAACAGACGAGTCAGGACAGGAGCAAGTTCTGGTGTGTATTTTTTGAGAACAATTGCTGGGATCTCGTCAAGGCCAGAGGCTTTCCTGGTATTAAGAGAAGAGAGCATCTTTCATACCTTTTTAGTTTTGAAAATGATATCAGCCATTTTATGCACGACATTGGGGACTGTTGGTGGTTGAACATTTGAAGGTGCGTTGGGAGTAAAATTGCCAGCAAACAATGAAGCAAAAGGTTCAGCCTTGCCCACGGCGGTAGAAACAATTTCATCCCCTGAAACAAGAGGTGGCAACGTGCTCTTGCAGAAATTATTCTCAATAGGTTCCAGTCTTCACATAGTGAATAGAGGCCCTCCCTTAACATTGCCTGTAGACCAGGATCCTCATGATTGTGGACTATATCAAAGGACAGAATATACGGTTGCCGAAGGCACGGAGATTTGTTCTATGAACCTCTTAAAAGATTTCTTAAAATATACAATTTTTCTAAAAATTAAGTACGAACAAAGTATCACTGTCATTTACTAAGCATTGTCTTAAGTTGTTCCTTTTCAATGGGACACCTGTATATAAATTAAATACACATTAAATCAGATCTGTTAATTGGTTTTTGTAATATGTTGTACACATGTATGTTCATTATGTTGTTAACAGTAATTACCTTTTGAAATCTATGCCACTGACTAAGAGAAGTGGGGGGTCATTTGGTTGTAGGCGGTTTAGTAAGTTACGTATTAAACAATTAAAACGGTTATCATGGAATCAGGTCTGCTATTTTTAGAAAATTTGTGTTTGATCTACATACAAGTTTCCAGAAAATTTTCTGGCAAACTGAAACCTCGAATACAAGGCGTAATTTTATGTCGATTTACCCAATTACCTCAATCGAAAAGTGCTTCTTAAGGGAGCTAGATCTATCTGAAGGGTGGCTCTTCCAAATCAGTTTTCTTAAGATATCTCAAAAATGCTGTTATCTACCTGAAAATTTAAAACTAGGCTCAGTGTATAAAGTTTTAATTATAAATCGGCAGGTGTAGAAAAAGTTCAAAGAATATTTTTAATTATTTTTTTTTCATTTCTGACTTTTGACATCGTAAAAAAAAGTAGAAAGCAGAGGTTGGACACTGTGGTTGTAAACTCAAACAAAAAGAAGAATCACCCACAAAAAAACCACAAAAAATAATAATAGAATGTTATGCGCTAAACTCTCTGTTATTATTTTCTGGTGTTTGGGGTTTTTCTACTTTTTGTTTTAATTTTTATAAACGAAGCACAAACGTTGTAGACTCCGTCCGTGTTCATAGCTGTCATTTGTCAGTTGTCAGAATCAAATTGGAAATTTAGGTTAGTAGAAACAGACGCCAGAAACAAAGAAGAAAAAGATGAAGAAGAAGAAGAATTACAACGTTGTGAGACAGAATAAATTAGGATTGGAGCGTGAAGTTAAAAATCATGGGAAATGGGTAATTTGAAATTTGCAGGTATTTTTTAACTAACTGATAAAATTAAATTTTATAAAATGTTTTCTTTATTATCAGAAGTTGTAAAAATTTGAGATGTTTATACATGAAATCAACCACATGAAATTTCTGAAGATCTGGTAACCCCGGTAAGAAACAACTACATCTTGACATCTTGCAATGATTGTAACTTCCATTGTTTAGATTTTTATCTACTATTTATTTAAATAGTATAGCAGTAAAGGTAATGTCATCTGCCTGTGTCCAACATTGTAGATATTGCATTACATAATTTGAAGTGTTGTCGAGGATTATTTCAAGATAAATTTCGAATAACTTTATTTTTCTTTAATCGAAAGACTTGAAACTTGTACACAATCACGTCTATCTATGTTATTTAATTTGTAATTTTTCGTTTTAATCACTTAAACAATTTTCAAAATGTTGTGTTTAAAAAAAAAAAATTTTTTGTTAAGAAAAATTGCGCGTTCAAATCTGATGAACGCACTCATCCAAGCCATTAACAAAATGAAAGTAATTCTCGAATTTGGTCCAAATGTGTGAAATATTTTTTGGGTTATCGGTTGGATATATATATATATATATATATATATATATATATATATATATATATATATATATATATATATATATATATATATATATATATATATATATATATATATATAAACTACGCGTCAATTGAAGTGGAACACCTTAAATTTTGGATGCTGTTTGATCGTTTGTATCTCAAAATCAAATCAACCGAATCTGCTCTAATTTTCACAGGTTGACAGATGTTGTTTGGGGCTTCTGATTGGTAGACAATAACAAAATTTGCGCTTACTTGCTACAAGATACAGGGTGGAATATAAGTAGATGTTTTTTCAGCAACATTTTAAACGATAGCCGTTAGTCTACTAGGAGAGTATATATATATATATATATATATATATATATATATATATATATATATATATATATATATATATATATTTGGTATGCAATTTAGAAATACACATTGATATCTCGGCACGTTTTCGAGATTTTATTTTATCGCAGCCCACCACGTTTTTATAATAAATTTTGTATTTTAGGTCAAATCCACCCTAAGTGAAAATGCAAGTAATCCCCATTGGTCGATGAGGCGGATTATGTTCGCTTTTGGTATTCAGTGCTGAAGAATACCTCTATACCTCAGAACCTTCCCGAGATTTTGTTGATATCGCAATCCACTACGTTGCTGTCATCACTTTTCTCTTTGAGGTCAAATTAGATCCTTAACCACATTGTTTTTTTTTTCGTAAAACGCGCACTTCAATAGTCAAGGAGTTGGGTTAGGTAAATTCTCGGTATGCAAATCACAAGAACACCACAATATCTCGGGACGTTTTCGAGATATATATCGCAGCCCACTACGTTTTTATATTTAATTTTGTATTTTAAGTCAAATCCACCCTAAGTAAAAATGCAAGCAAACCCCATTGGTCGATAAGGCGGATTATGTTCGCGTTTGGTACTCAGTGCTGAAGAATATCTCTATACCTCGAGATCTTCCCAAGATTTTGTTGATATCGTGTTCGACCACGTTGTTGTGAACAAATTTGTCTCCTAAGTTTCTCGCAAAATTCGCATCACAATTGTTGAGGATTTGGGTCAAGTGAATTTTGGGTATGCAGTTGAGAAACCTTCAATGCTTAGCGACGTTTTTGAGACTTTGTTGATATCGCAGCCTAATCGGTTGATATAATTAATTTTGGACTATAGCTAAAATTTTTGATCAGCAACAATGCAAGCGGACCAGTGGAGTGACAGTATGTGGTGGTATAAATCGGAATGGGAGAAACTGACTTAATAATATTGATGAGATAAAGTATGAATGGAGAAAGGTATCTAGATTTTGTGTGTGAGAGATATTGTTGTTCCCTATGCCATTAATTTTGGTAACGATTTTATATTGGTCGATGATAATGCTCGTCCTCATCGAGCTCAAATCGTTACAGATATGCTTAGGATGAACAATATAGAGAAAATTGAGTGGCCTGCCAGATCACCTGATATGAATCCAATTGAGCATGTATGGAGTCGGATCAAATTAAACTTAAGTGAGCGAGAAAATGGTTTCCGCGACTTGAATGTATTGGCTACTGCGATTAGGCAGGCGTGGGAAGCTATTCCCCAGGATTTGTTGAGAATATTGGTGGATAGCATGCTCAGACATGTGGCAGATCTGATCAGTAATCGTGGTGGACCTACAGGATACTGAATTTTAGGTTTCTTCATGAATATGGGGTTATTTATTCATTCACTTATCTGTGCTAGTCATGTCTTGTATAATGAATAAAATACAAATTTCGCTACTAACATATTTGTTTTACTACTAAGAAACAAAATAACTGATATCAATCTATGGGGCTGCGATATCAACAAAATCTCAAAAAATGTCACGAGGTATAGTAGAGATGTTTTTCAAGGTGAAATACCAAAAATGAACGTAAACTCCCCCGTCGACCAATGATTTTAAAAAATTGATGATATAAACGTAGTGGGCTGCGATATTACGGAAATCTCGAAAACGTCCCGATGTATTAAGGTGTTCTTCTGAATTGCATACCGAAAATTCACCTACCCCAACTCCTTGACTATTGAAGTCCGCGTTTTTCGAAAAAAACAATGTGGTTAAGAGTCTAATTTGACCTCAAAGGCAAAAGTAATGACAGCAATGTAGTGGAACGCGATATCAACCAAATCTCGGGAAGATCCCGAGGTATAAAGATATTCTTCAGCACTGAGTACCAAAAGCGAACATAATCCACCTCATCGACCAATGGGGTTTGCTTGCATTTTTACTTGGGGTGGATTTAACCTGAAATACAAAATTGATTATAAAAACGTAGTGGGCTGCGATATTACTGAAATCTCGAAAACGTCCCGAGGTATTAAGGTGTTCTTCTGAATTGCATACCAAAAATTCAGCTAACCCAACTCCTTGACTATTGAAGTCCGCGTTTTACGAAAAAAACAATGTGGTTAAGAGTCTAATTTGACCTCAAATACAAAAGTGACGACAGCAACGTAGTGGAACGCGATATCAACCAAATCTCGGGAAGATCTCGAGGTATAGAGATATTCTTCAGCACTGAGTACCAAAAGCGAACATAATCCGCCTCATCGACCAATTGGGATTACTTGCATTTTCACTTAGGGTGGATTTGACCTAAAATACAAAATTTATTATAAAAACGTACTGAGCTGCGATAAAATAAAATCTCGAAAACGTGCCGAGGTATGAAGGTGTATTTCCAAATTGCATACCAAAAATGTATATAACTCTCCTCGTAGACTAACGGCCATCGTTTAAAATGTTGCTGAAAAACATCTACTTATATTCCACCCTGTATATTGTAGCAAGTAAGCGCAAATTTTGTTATTGTTTACCAGTCAGAAGCCCCAAACAACATCGGTCAACCTGTGAAAATTAGATCAGATTCGGTTAATTTGATTTTGAGATACAAACGATCAAACAGCATCGAAAATTTAAGGTGTTTCACTTCAATTGACGCGTAATTTATATATATATATATATATATATATATATATATATATATATATATATATATATATATATATAAACTTTTAAACGGATCCTGGATATGGGTCCCAGAAATTTTTCGAAAATCTTATCATCGATATCTCTCTATTAGTGAATTTTCTTAATGAAAATATAATTCAAAATGCGGTTTGGCCCCCCAAAGGAGACGCTTGTAACTGCAATCGAAAAATTTTATTTGCACTGGCCAATTTTCCGTTAAAAGTTTATTTATTGTAAAAAGTTTTCAATTTTCAGGTAACGGAAGTTTTTAGATATCCTAAAAAATTAACTTGAAAGCTCCATCTTCATGGTTAAATAGTTTTTGTATTTTTCGGTCTTTTTAACACGAAATAATTTTTCTCTTGCCTATGAAATTAAATACATTGTGTTAATCATTCAAAAACCTATTACTATTGTGATTTGTTTTGATAAAAATAGAATTATTGTCAATATTGTATCTAACATGTTTATTCTATTTGAAAATAATTTAATGTAGAACTTTTCAATGTCATACATTGTATACAAGCCATACATGAGTAGTGCCAGCGGTTCTCAAACTAGGGGACACCAAGCTGTACAGGGAAGGACAAATAAGTGAACAAGATTTTTCTTCTTTTTTTTTACATATTCATTTCAAATTTAAATTTGCAAACATTTAATCTAAAAAAAGCATTATGGTTAACATTTTTTTTAAATTAATGTGTCTCGACAGCATAGGTCACTGACACAATAGAGCGCTTACATATATACAGGGTGGCGCACTGAAAACGAAACAGACCGATTTGCGCCTAGAGCATTTTTTTAAGAAACGCTGAAACACGTCAATTTTAATATTGATGGGGACATGTTTTGACATAAAACTCAACTTTGTCACATCAACCCCTTAAGGGTGGTGATAACAACCCTTATATTTTAAATAGGGAACATGGGTCGAGTGTTACATCATTTGAATGCTCTTTCTTTGCTGAATTCAGCACAATAATTTTTTTGGAAGTTTTATCAACTCGTTTAAAAATTATTCACAGTTGGAGTAGCAAGAACGTATTTCATTCATTGTGATAAGAAATGCACTAATTAGTCAATTTTTCCTTAAAAAAACTAAAAAACAAAACCAAACGTTTAAAAATGTTTATTCAGTTAAGTAAGTGTTCAAATTGTTGACCACCAGCTTCCATGCAAAAGTACAAATTTTGTTCAAAGCGAAATCTCACATTCTGGAGCATTTGTGGACTTATTAGAGACGGCATTCTTCAACAATGCGTCGCCGTAATTCTTCCAGAGACCCCGGTTCTGTTGCGCAAATTCTACTTTTAAATGGCCCCATAGAAAGAAGTCTATAATCCATTGCTCTGTCTCTGTTCAAAAACTCCTTAACACGTTGTGAAAAATGCGGAGGAGCTCCATCTTGTTGAAACACTAATTGATTTTCTTGATAGCGATCATCATTTTCAACAATGTCAATTAGTAGAGGGTAAACGATATCTTCTAGTAACTCCAAATACGTTTCGCCACTCCAAGTGCCATCAAGAAAAATTAGTCCGATTAAACGGTCTCCAAAAATGCCAGTCCAGACATTCAATTTTGGTGGAGTTTAAGTGTGGACTTCGTGAAAATTTCTTGGATTATTATCTGCCCAATAACGACAAATATAACGATTGACTGTAGAGTTTAATAAAAACGTACACTCGTCTGAACAACAGATATTGGACAGAAAGTTCCCGTTATCAGCTATTCGTTCAGTCATAACTTCACAAAACTCCAGCCGCCGATCAAAATCATCTTCATTCAGTTGTTGTACAAGATGAATTTTATACGGGTGGAACTTATGATGATTCAATATTCGCTGAATAGTTCTTCTTTTGATGTTTGAAACAGTGGTCAATTTTCTCATGCTCAAAGTTGGGTCTGCAGCAATTAGTCCTAAAACTTCAATCTCGGTAGTCTCATTTCTAACCGGAAATTCACGTTCAGGATCCCGTTTTTTGTTGGCTATTGAACCATTTTGTCGAAACATTGTAACTAACTCCAAAATGTATTTTCTGTTAACATGTGCGTTCGGATGTCGTTCATTAAACAAATTTGCGGTACGGTTGGCACAGTCATCGTTTTTGAACAAAAAAAGAGTAATTATTTCAACTCTTTCTTCTACAGAATACACCATTGTGAAATTAATTTTCGGTAGTACTATCAAGTATCAAACCGACCGATAAACAGAAATAATAAACCACATTTCTCTCATCCCGATAAGAAATGCTCTGATAGTCAGATTTTTGTTTACAAACCAACAAAACATTGACTATCAGCACATTTCTTATCACAATGAATGATATACGTTCTTGCAACTCCCATTGTGAATAATTTCTAATTGATAAAACTTCCAAAAAAATTAGTGTGCTGAATTCAGAAAAAAAAGAGCTTTCAAATAATGTAACACTCGACCCATGTTCCGTATTTAAAATATAAGGGTTGTTATCACCACTCTTTAGGGGTTGATGTGACAAGTTTTATGTCAAAAAATGTCCCCCTCAATATTAAAGTTGGTTTTTCAGCGTTTCTTAAAAAAAATTATCTTGACTCAAATCGGTCTGTTTCGTTTTCAATGCGCCACCTTATATAAACTATAAACATAAATAGTATATTCATCCCAAACAATTGACTTTAGTATTATTATACGCCATTTCGCTTAACTTAAATGTGTAACCGTAGTCATTAATTTGGATGTTTTTCACAAAGACCGCAGCTTTTAAATATTTTAATAGTTTCTTCAATATCGGAGGTATAGTCCACATTCTAATATTAGGTGATTCACCGTGAAATTGACGTCACAGCAGCTTTTAAATATTTTAATAGTTTATTAGGGTCCGGCGATAGTAGAGTTGTAAATGTGGTTTCACCTAATCTTTGGTCTCTTCAATATCGGATGTATAGTCCACATTCTAATATTAGGTGATTCACCGTGAAATTGACGACACAGCAGCTTTTAAATATTTTAATAATTTATTAGGGTCCGGCGATAGTAGAGTTGTAAATGTGGTTTCACCTAATCTTTGGTCTCTTCAATATCGAAGGTATAGTCTGCATCCTAATCATAGGTGTTTCACCGTGAAATTGACGTCACAGGCATCGCATTTTGATGTAGGTTTTTTCTCCAGCGGGTACTTCTATGTTAGCGCCATATGTCCAATCCTTAGTCTTCTTAGTACTGAAAGTGATTTGCTGCTGAGCTTTGGTGGTAAGTACTGTTTTGTGGTTGGTTCTATTATCCCAAGATTCACTTGCTGGCTGTTCCAAAATACCTCCCATCTTCCTTTTACTGTTTCTTTTATAAGTGATACTACGTATTAATAAAGCAGTATTTAGTGCTTAAGGTGTGACATTACAATGATTTTTTTACGTAATATATATCTGTGTCTGTGTGTGTGTATGTACATATCACACCACCGTTCTCCCGGAAAGGGAGGACTGGGAACGAAATCAAACGACCCTATTGAGAGCTGATCTCTGATGGTATGCTGACGGCTCCAAAACCAATATGAAAGTAGGAGCCGGCGCATATGGAGGCAACGCCGATGCTAGACTGTCAACTAGCCTCGGCAAATACGCAACCATACACCAGGCAGAAGTGTATGCCATCGAGATGTGTGCAAGGGAAAGTTTAGGAAACCAGTGTACACACAAATCGATAAAGATATATACAGATAGCCAAGCTGCAATAAATGATCTTGGTTCCTACCGTTGCAATTCAAAAACGGTATGGAGTTGTAAATCTGCCCTCAACGAACTGAGCAGCTGTAATGAGGTGTCACTGGTCTGGATACCGGGTCACTCGAACCATGATGGCCATGTTGCGGCCGACGCGCTTGCCAGGAGTGGTGCCCAGAGGGACTTTATCGGACCAGAACCGGTGCTGGGGATAACATCATGCACAGCAAAACGCACCTTAAAGACCTGGACAGAAAGAATGACAAGCTAGCAATGGCAAAATCTGCCAGAATTTGCTCACTCTAAGGCCTTCATAAATGGCCTGTCTGAGTCAAGGGCTAAAAAACTTCTAGAGTTAAACAGACAACAACTAAGTACTCTAGTCGGCCTGTATACAGGACACTGCCGCTTGCGTCACCACATGCACCGTATTGGGGTCGGTCAGGAGACCGAATGCCGGCTGTGTATGGAGAGTGACGAGACAGCAGAGCACGTACTGTGTTCCTGTCCGGCGGCGGACAGGACTAGATACCCGCTCTTTGGCAAGACAAAGCTTGCTCCGGAAGAGCTGGATCAACTTTCGCCCACAAAGATTATCGACCTCTGCAGGAGGCTGGCTTTGTTGGGCGAAATATAGACCATTAGGCGTGAGCCACAATAGACCTTATGGTCGCGGTGGAGGGACCGGTATGTCCCACTCACATTCAAACCTAACCTAACCTAACGTATCACACCGATAACTCAAAAAATAAGGAGCCGATTTTGATCAAATTTAGTGAGTAGCTTCCGTTTGCAAGTGGATTGGATAAGTTCGTCAGCCAAGAAAATCGGCACAGGCTTTTCGGGAAAATTTCGTATTTCCTTTCGAAAAAAATTTATATCTCCGGAGATAAAAAATTTCTACATTATTTAAGATGCTGGTCCGATCAAAGTCCAAATTGGGTAATACATTGCAACAGGGTATGTTTCCGTATTTATTATGAACGCTCTGTATAAGATATGCGAATGATATTGTGTGAATTAATACACTAGGTGGCCCCTAATCCATTGGCAATCTAATATTTGCAAGGCACTCAGTAGCGTTTACACAGGGCAGTCTAAAAAAAGTCGATTTTTTCATTATTTACACTCAAGTTGTAAACACTATGTATAAGTTACGATATTGAAACTTGGAATTTGTGGCTTACACATGTGCCTTAATCGATAGAGCTATTTGGTTGGTTTTTTTTTCGTAAAAAAAATGCCTAATATGTTTTAGTCATTTTTGGGGTCTTATTTGTTAGCATAGGAGGCTATGGAACAGCGAATCTTTACTTTCCTTTTTAGTGAATTTTCATTAAGAAAATTCACTAATAGAGAGGTATCGATGGTAAGATTTTCGGAAAATTTCTTCAAAAAACGCGAATTAGGGCCCCTAGAACCCAAACCCAAGGTCAGTTGAAAAGTTTATATATATATATATATATATATATATATATATATATATATATATATATATATATATATATATATATATCCAACGGATAACTCAAAAAATACTTCACCAATTGAAACCTTATTTGGCACTTCCCTTCATTTTGTTAATAGCTTGGAAGAGTTTGTTATACTGTTTTGACACTCACATACTTTCAAAAAAAATGTGAAAACTGTTTGAAAACCCAATATCTTTTAAATTACTAGAAATATGAAACTAAAACTTTACACGCACGTAGATATCGTATCAGTGTTCATTTGTGCCAAATTTTAACTTAATCGGTTCAGTAAATTACAAGTTATAACCAAATAAAAAATAAATAATTTACGATATAACCTGAAATTACCTCCGAATTGGTGTCTATAATATTAGACAAGGTCAGACAGATATATCAGGGTTACGCTGTTATTGCAAACAAATGCTCCAAATTAACTTCAAACGAACAGATTAGAAAAATATGTCACAATAAACAATCAGCGGGGTTGCCATTTGCCTAAACTGTCATCTGAATTTGAAGATATCAGGAAAATATATAGTAAAAAATAAAATTTGTAATGAAAGTTATTCAATTTGTTTAAAGTCAATCTAGAACATCGTTTTATTATGTATAAATATTAAGCTTCTCATTATTTAAGGTATTTAAAACACATCGCCCTCTCCTAGTTAAATCTTACAACGCCAGTTAGCTATTTGTCATTGTCATTTGTTGTTTTGTAAACTGACAGTAGGGGGGGGGAGTCTAATTTGAGGTTATCTTCTTCTTTGTTTACAAACGTCATAAACAAATAATAAGACTCAGCTAATACCTTGGGATTTTGGGATAAGGTACTTATTGTTTGCTTTTAGTTTTTAGTGAAATTTGATTATTATTATACCTGTATGACAGAACACAAAGGGTACGGATCGGTGATGCGTTTAGCGAGTATAAATCTGTGAGTTTTGGCGTTCCGCAAGGTACTGTGTTAGGGCCCCTGTTATTCATTATTTATCTAAACGAATTGCTTCTGCTTGACCTTGATGGTATTATCATAAGTTTTGCTGATGATACAGCTATATTTTTTAAGGACAATACTTGGTCAAGTTTAAAAACTAAAGTAGAAAAGGAACTTTCTAAAATAATGCATTTTTTTTGCTGACAGGAGGTTGACTGTAAATATTGAAAAAACATATTTCTTACCATTTGCGTCGTATACTAATAGTATGCCAGATTACTGTGAACTAAGAGTGGAGAATAATTGTCAGTGTCAAAAGACAAAAATAAAGATGACAACTACATATAAATACTTGGGTATATACTTGGATCAGCATTTAAGATGGGATAGTCAAATATATAATTTGACAAAGAAGGTACGATTCCTGACCTGGAGGTTCAAGAGCTTTCGCCAGATATTTTCTGTACAACAGCTGTTTCTTTTGTATAACGCTCTGGTTAAACCACATTTAACATATGGGATACTTCTTTGGGGTGGTGCTACAAACAATTATATATGCATGCTGGAAAAGGTGCAAAAATGGATCCTCAAAATAATACTTAAAAAGAATATTACATATCCAACGGAGAGTTTATATACTGAGTCCAGTGTGTTCGATATTAGACAGTTGTTTTGCTTTTCGCTTTTAAGTTGGCAGCATAGAAACGTAAATCAAAGATTAGGTATAAGCCATGAGTATTTTACTAGAGGAAGTCTTCAGGCGGTTTGTGTGCCTAGAGTCAGGAAGACGCTATGTCAACGAGCGTTTTCTTATCTTGGCCCAAAGATTTATAATACAATACCGAGCGAATATAAGAGAATAAATGGAATTAACTTGTTTAAGGCAAAAATCACAAAGTGGATCAAGGCTAAATCCAGAATGGAGATTCACAGTATCATAGATATAAAAAATGTTTACTATTCTCAGGAAAAATAGATAAATTGGTGTATTTTATTGGGAAAATCAGTTTGCGTACGGTTAATAAATGATTAAGCGTCAGTATTTGAATAGATATGTGTGAATGGCCGGTGAATATGACTGATCGTGTGTGTGTAAATTAGTGTGTGGAATATAAGTATACAATTGGGCGAGTGAATGCGTTTGTGGATGTGTGTGTGCGTGCGTGCGCGGGCGTGTTTGTGAGAGAGTAAGTGAGGCGTGCAAGTATATGGGTGAGTATATACGTATGGATGTGTGTTCGAGATGTTAATTTATAAAATGTTCTAGTCTTGTAGTTATAAGTTTGGAATTAGGCTTAATACGTCCTTTTGGTGGTGATAAACTGTGGTTCGCTAGTCTTGGGGCAGTGTAGGCGACTGTCTCGCAAGAAAGAGAGGGAGAGAGGTGAATTGTGGTCCTGGGGATGGGGGGCACACAAGCATTGCTTTATAAGACCTTCAATTCCGGGGATTATACTACATGCCAGGATTATGCGTCTGGTTTTATATGTGTGTGTATATATGGCATACTTTCTTCGAATCACGCGTAGTTTTTTGTTTTGTTTTGAGGTGTTCTTTGTTTAATGTGTGCACAAGTCACAGACTTAGCACAGTTTTGTAATTTATTTATTTGTCCATTTTCTGATGTATGCTTAGTCTAAAAAGTTGTTTTGTGATATCTTTACTATTTTGTACAGAGTAGTAAGCAAATAAGTATTATTATATTATTATATTTACTCTTCATGTCGTACATAGAAAATTTGAGGTAAATTAAACTGCATAATATCATGTAGTAGTTTAAATTATACCAATAAACCGATGTTGTGTAAATTATTAAAATTTTAATTTCAAAATTTTGTATTGTTTATATTTATTTCATTTACGAAAAGTATGGATACGTTAATAGTAAATAAATGTTGAAAAGCGTTTCGGTGCAGCAAGTGCGTTATGGTAGCTAATTTTCGTAAAAATATTCCAAATGTTGATAATTCAATTTCTCATTAAACTAGAATCTTCAGTTTTGATACATACTAAAATCTATATAAAATCAGCGTGGGTACTAGATTTAAAAAATAACACAATGAGCACCACAAGCAACGATCAATTGGTTTTAGACAACCATTTTTGTTATTTTGTTTTGCAGAAACTGTTGCGATTGAGTCGACTAAATCGAATCATCCAAGCGACTAATAAGGAAAAATACCTGCCACGTTTATAGTTTTGCAGGTAGATTTGTTTTGTAATTAAATATTACATTTTCGGTAAATTGACAGATTAGCACACGGGCGTTGTTTGGAAAAAGAATTCAGAAACATGCTTGGATCTCGTTCTGGATGCACAAACCATAATAAATATTTCTTGCAAACAGCTCCCAAAAAAGTTACGGGGCCAGAAGTGAATAGGGGTGTTGGGCGGGGAAGAAGATAAAAAGTAAAGGTGAACGAAAAGTGCGGAAAACCAGCTTAGTTGGACCTCTATAAACTGCCTTTATCCCATTTTGCAGCTATACCTGCTTAAAATTCTGTTTATCCCGCCCAGAGCCTCTATAATTACCGCAGGTCCCAAAACTTTCTTGCGGGTTGTTCCCAAGAAACGCTTCTTCTTTACAGTGTTCTGGTTATGCATTGAAGGTGGTTGTACGCATGCAGAAGGGGAGGAGGAACCTCTTCGACAAAGCAACACACCAAGATATTCAATTTATATTTAAATTGTTACCTCATTTCATTTGGTTACAATGTTTTTCCAAAAATAAAATTTAGGTTGCCTTGTTTGTCAGTCTTACATAGAGAGCTACAATATTTTATTATTGTCAAAAAGTGTGTATCCAGCAACAGTAAATAAGCGTTGAAGAAGGTCTGGGTGCAGCAAACACATTATGGTAGAGAGTTTTTGTAAAAATATTTGAAATCCGATAAGTCAATTTCCTATTAAGCTAGAATCTTCACTCTTGAACCACATTAACACCTATGTAAACGCATCTTGGCTTCGCGGATAACTACAAGTGGGTTTTAAAAAACATTTTTTGTTGTTTTGTTTGCAAAAACTAGTTCAATTGGGTTGACTAAAACAGAACCATCCAAGCAATTAACAGGGAAAATACCTGCCATATTTATGATTTGGCAGGTACATTCGCTTTGTAAATAATAATTTTTTCTAGAAAACCTTTGTGACTTTAATGAAATTTGTAACACCATTTTTTTAAAGAGACTTGCAGTACCTGCATATATCTCTACCAAACTATAATTTTCTAGCTCCACAGAAGATAGAAACTTATTTAAATAATCGCTAACTGGGACCTCTAAAACCAGTCTCTCAGGTCCATTTAAATTTAAAGAATTAGTTTTAATAGTATACCTCACTAATAGTGTACAATTCTTATGAAAATTCACTACTATAATGCACTTGCTGCGCCCCGAGCATTTGTTTAATCGGCCGACCCGTTATGAAATAATAAATTGTCGCCACTTAAAGTTAAACACACTGTATATACAGTGATTTTTAAGTAATCCTCGGAAATGTGTTCGAAAAGCTCCAATTCGCGCTCGTTTAAAAAAAAATCGATAATTCGAAAGTCGTTACTGCTCTTGAAGCATAATTAGGTATATTTATGAGAATTTGTCGGGAAATACAAAGGTTTGGAACCGCTGAAGTATGTAATGCAGCCAGCAAAAGTACTGTGTACTAGAAGTCGCACATGACCCATGAATGAAACCTTGAACGATAAAAGTCAGGTTCATGCATCTGGTTTACCTCTAGCCATATATGGACGTAAACGATTCAGGAATTGCAAGCTTCCGGTAGAGAAAAGTACAGAATGTGGAAAATTTGGCACCTTCGTTTAGCAACCTTGAGATCATCTACAATTCCACAAAATGACGGAAAGCAGATAATTGATTGTTGTCGATTATTTTATTTGGCAAAACAACATTTCAGTTAATATTTTAAATAAGTAAAACGCACTTTAATGCATGAGTAGATCAGTAACTTTTATTAAAATTTAAGATGGCTCATATCTTTTCAATTACAATCACGTCAAGAAAAATTACAGATCACTGCAGGACACAAACCATAATATGCTCCTTCAATATGTCAACAACAACCCTAACAAGTTGAGAAATAGAGTTGACTACTAAAGCGCTAACTATTAATATATTTTTAAACACAAACACTGTTTTATAATCAGCGCACTTAAACAACAGCATCGGGTTTTTTTCTCCCTCAGGGCTCGTCCGCGGCTTTGCCACACCGATAGCACTGCAACCTTTGGCTTATTGTGCATGCCCTTAATTTTTTTACTCCACCCATTCCAAAATCACTGTGCCTTCAACTAGTCTGCACAGCGATTGATAGGGTGAAGTTTTATAATGCTCCGTCTATGGTCTAGACTGACCGTAGATCAGTTGTATTTTGCGGTCCAGAGCTTTACATTCGTACAAGATGTGCTGGGCTGATTCCTCCCCCTTGCCACAGAGTCTGCATGCAAAGTCCCCCTCGAACCGCCCCATTTTATGCAGGTGTTTCTTGACGGCAATGTGTCCCGTCAAGAGACCTGTTATGTTCCTGAGCTGTCCTCTGCAACGATTTAGCAGCTTCACAGCTTTCTTTGAACTGGGTTCGTCCATTATTGACCTCCCATGTCTGAGCCCTGGGCAGTCTACCCAGTACACCTTGTGTTGGTTTCTGACTCAGGACTTAATGGCTCCCCTGGCAGTGCTCCTTTTCACGCCCATAGTCGGCTCTGGTCCCATAAATGTTTATGCTGACCCTCTCTTCACGAGACCGTCCGTGAACCAGACGAGCGCCTCACGTGGTGTGCCCGGCGTCTCCTCCCGCCATGCTTCGCGGTCGGGGATTTCCACTGTAAAATTGTTTTCCCTGCAGATTCGCGGGCTCGCAAAGTCTGACCTCATTTCAAACATGGGCTTCTTCACGATCTCCTGAATTTTGCAGTGGCCCCTGAAGCCTGGGTTGATCTTCAGTCTACCATTGCAGGCTAGCCTGTATAGTCCTAGCAAAGCCTCCTCCATAATAATTATGTGTAGGCGGAGGGAGGGGGGGGGCAGATCCAGCAACAACTCCATGGCGGCTGTTGTGGTTGAAGACATGGCCTTTGTGATGCCTAGGCAAGCCATCCTTTGGATCTTGCCTGGTTTTGTTTGGCACTGGATGGTGTCACCTTAGGCCACCAGACCAGTGCCGCATATGTTAACGATGGTCTGACCACCCTTCTGTACAGCCAGTGGGCCATACTAGGTCTTAGTCGCCACGTTTGTCCATATAGCAGCCTAATGACGGCTAAGGTCATGGGTGCCTTATGCAGTATTTTTTCAACGTGACCATTCCAGGTTAGCTTAGAGTCCAATACGACCCCAAGATATTTTATCTCCCTGGCCATTGGAATGTTCCTACCGTATAGAATGAGAGTTATGTGGCTCTCCCACTTCCTCTTCCTCGTAAACGGTATGATGGTTGCTTTCTCGGGGCTAACCCCGAGCCATTGGCCAACCGTCCACCCTTCCACCACTTTCAGTGCTGTCTGCATGCACTCCCATACTGACTGTGTAACCTTTCCTCGTACTATGATAACAATGTCGTCCGCATAGCCCTGTACCTCATACCCTCCTCCCCAGCAGGCCATCGACGACTAGGCACCAGAGCAAGGGATACAGAACGCTCCACTGCGGACACCCCGCCGCGACCTCCGCCAGCAGAGTCCCTTCCGCGAGTGAGGTGAACACCGCCCTGTCCCTGAGCATAGAAACGATCCACCTGCAGCAGGTCTCCTCTATTCCACGCTCCCTGACAGCTGCCAGAACCAATCCGAATGAGGTGTTGCTAAAGTGCCCCGTCTATGTCTAGGAAGACACCCAGCGCCACCTCTCTCTTCTCCAGCGTATTCTCCAGTTTCAGCACCAGATGGTGCAGTGCTGTTTCCATTGAGACTCCTACTCTGTATGCATATTGTCCGCAGTGTAGGGATATGCTTCCAGTACACCGCCCCTAATGTGCCGGTCGAGCAGTTTTTCCACTGTTTATAGCAAGAATCACATGTTGGCCTCAGGGACTTTGCGTGGTCTGTTGGACGCCCAGGTTTAGGAATAAATACAACCCTGGCCAGTCTCCATGCCCTCGGAATGTACTCCAGAGCCTGGCTGGCCCTCATAATGAGAGTAAGCACCGACGTCAGTATATATATATATATATATATATATATATATATATATATATATATATATATATATATATATATATATATATTCCCTGTTGGAGCATGATGGGCATTATTCCATAAAATCCCGGGGATTTGTATGGCTTAAAGCTGTTAATGGCCCATCTGATTTTGCTCCAGGTAACCACCTCTTTAGCGACTGTCCAGTCTACTCTAGATGCCCGCCTATAAGGCGCCTCTATTTCTAAGTGTTCCCAGTCCGGGGTGATTGGTTTATTATGTTACAGCCGGGGAAGTGCGTCTGGAGTAAAATTTCCATAGTTTCCTCCCCCAAGCTTGTAAAGCGTCTCGTTGTTACCTAGAATCTAATGTCTAAACACTTTTATAACTTCTGAACGTCAAGACCTCTGGGATAGACATACTTCTAAAGTAAAACAGACAAGGCTATACTTCCAGACTGTATTTATTGATAAACGCCCTACGCGTTTCGGCTCATATAACCTAACCCATCTTCAGGGGCTTCGTTCTGTTTTTTATAACAGAAACTGAACTTCATAAGAAATCTATCATAGCTGTTTTCATCGTCTGTCGTCTTTGTTTCCTTGCACTATACAGGATGTTTCAAAAATGATGGTCTATGTTACAGGTGCCCATTCAGCACAAAAAAATTAGACTATTTTTTCATATAAACATGGGTCCGCGAATGCTCAGTTTTTTAAATACAGCGTGTTAAAGTTATTTGTTTTTGTCACTTTGTCACAAAAGTCTGAGTTAAATTAAAATGTTGGCGTGAAAGTTGGCATCCGGGGATGTTTGAGCGCAAGAAATTTAAATATGTTATTGTTAATAACACTGCTGGTAGAGGGCGCCACCTGTAAGATTATGCTTGCATTTGATTGGCTATAATTTTTTGACACCCAGTAATATCGACCTACCGTATAGCTACATTGCAGCCCTTATCAGTTGTAAGCTAAAAATATATTTGATCTAAATCTCTCAGAGACACCATTTTCGAGATATTTCAATTTTTGTATGTCAATGTCGCTCAAAAATTAATTTTTCTCAAGTAATTAATTGTATTGTCTGCAAATTTTAACAACAAATAAAACAAGAAATAAAAAAAGGTTTATAACATTTTATGATACCTGACTACAATAAATGTTCAAAATGGCCACCCTTCACTTCAATACACTTTAATATTCTGCGGAGCATGCAACGTCGTACTCTGTGAAATATTTCTAGTGAATTTCTAATTTGTTCGCATCCAAGTACAATTATTTGCTGCAGATCCTCAACATTTTGCTTCATAAACAATACTTTTGAGATGCCTCCATAAATAAAAGTCAATAGGATTTAAATCAGGGGATCGAGCCGGCCATAGCTGAGGTCCACCGCGTCCGATCCATCTGCGTCCAAAAGTATTGCTTAGGTAATTTCTGACATTTAGGGCGAACTGTGGGGGGGGGGTGTCCGTCATGCATAAACCATAGGTTATGTCTTATGTCAAGAGGTACATTTTCTAATAACCCATTTAGTTGGTTTTGCAGGAATTCAAGATAAGTTGTAGCATTAAGTCTCTGAGGTAAAAAAATTGGTCCTATCAAATTACACCCTACAATTCTAGCCCATACATTTAAGGAAAATTGCTGTTAATGACGCCTTTCAAAAGTGGATTTTCGTCAGCCCAAATATGGTTGTTACGAAAATTGACGATCCCGTCGCGCCTAAATTCAGACTCGTTAGTGAACAATACACAATTCAACAAGTTCTCTACATTATTATGTTGAAGAAACCATTGACAAAATTGTAGGCGAAGTATAAAATATCTTTCAGGCGATAGTGCCTGCACACGTTGGACGTACTATGGACACAATTGTTGCTCGTGAAGAACTCGTCATATCGTTGCATTAGGTGCTCCCAGATGACTGGCCATTTCCCTACTACTTATTTTTGAATTTTGTTCAATTTCATCCAGAACAGCCTCTTCAAAATCAGGATTTCGTGCACTTCGTTGTCTGCGTCGATCAGCAGTAACTTTATTAATAGTACCAGGTAAAAAATATACTATATTCGAAAGAGACAGATCGATGTATTAGCTAATGTAAGTATGTACCTGTTTCTCGCAGACGGATGTCAATCCGTTGAAACATCCTTTTGTCTGGAATACTCCAGGGGAAGGCTTCTTCATACAGTCGTTTCGCCTCATAACACTTACCAAAAGCCCGTGAATACATAACATGCATGTCTGTTAGTTCATTGTTGGTAAAGACTTACATATTTAATCAGAAAAATTACGGACAATACAATTAATTACTTAAAAATAATGAGTAGTCTCAAACGCAAACAAAAATTGTATACATTACTTCTAGGGTGTCTTGAGCTACATTTAAAAAAATATTTCTACAATCACAGGGTGGCCCATAAGTCGTTGGTGATAAAAATTTTCTTTTTTTTTTTAATCGAACACGCCTTATGTTATTTTGCATTTTCCATCGAAATATATTGCATGTTTGCAAGAAAAGAAATTCGGGACGCAGCAAGTGCGTTCTGGTAGCGAATTTTGATCAAATGCTTCAAATTTGAATAGCTCAATTTGCTATAAGGTTGACCAAGAAACGAGTTTTTTCGGGAACACTTTGAGTTTACTTTCGGAATTTTTTTTACATTTTCAAACAATAAAGTTATTTTGATGAAACATGGCACATTGTTTTTTTCTATGTAGGTTATACTGGTAACCAAATTTGATGCCTGCTTTCTTAAAAAAAACTCACTTGTTTGCTATTAAAAGCATTTTAATGAAAATTCACTACCATAACGCACTTGCTGCGTCCAGACTTTTATGTAAATTATCATACCCTTCTTAACGTGCATTGTGACTCCTGAAAATTCCAGCATAATTGAGGTATTCACTGGTAACACCGAAAAAACCGCCCGTTCGTTAACCCCATAAATTTCACTTCGCATTTTCACACTACTCAATTTTTTTATACACTATTGAATATTTATTCACAAACAATTCAAACTTGTGCACTGCAATCTTTAATAACAAAATAAGATAATCATCTCTAGTCAAAGACCAAGAATTATATGATAGAAAATCAGCATTATAATCAATATATACAGCATGTATATAAAGTAATTGTATAAAAAAGTAGTCTTTCACGATTTATTGGATGTTTTTCAATATTTAAGACCTGTCAGCAGCTGAACTCTTGAAACGATGTACGGCAAAAAATAGCAATTAAGGAATAATTGTCGATACACATATAATTAAAATGGGGTAATTAATAATGGTAATATTAGATTAAGAAACAATGTTTTGCACTGAAAGCTGATTTATTTTAGTGAATTGTTATGTTTTTTAAACTCACCAATAGAAAAGTATCGATGGTGAGACTTTGCAAAAATTTTTCAAATGAGCGCGAACTAGAACCCCTAGAACTCATATCCGGGGTCAGTTTCATTTTAAAAGGTTATATATATATATATATATATATATATATATATATATATATATATATATATATATATATATATATATATATATATATATATATGTGTGTGTGTGTGTGTGTGTGTCCAACCGATAACTCAAAAATCTCTGGACGCAGCAAGTGCGTTATGGTAGTGAATTTTCATTAAAATGTTTTATTTTTAAGAAAGCAGGCATCAATTTTGGTTACCAGTATAACCTATATAGTAAAAGCAATGTGCCATGTTTCATAAAAATAACTCTATTGTGTGAAAATGTACAAAAATTTCCAAAAGTAGACTTAAAGTGTTCCCGGAAAAACTCGTTTCTTGGTCAACCTTATAGGTTAATAGCAAATTGGGCTATTCAAATATGAAGCATTTGATCAAAATTCGCTACCACAACGCACTTGCTGCATCCAGAATTTATTTCCTTACAAACATGCATTATATTTCGATGGAAAATGCAAAAATGCAATAACATAAGGCGTGTTTGATTAGAAAAAAAGAAAATTTGTATCACCAACGACTTATGGGCCACCCTGTGACTGTAGAAATAATTTTTAAGATGTACCTCAAGACACCCTATAATTAACATATACAATTTTTTTCATATCTTGTATAATAACGGATATATTAAGCTTTATTGATTTTTTACGAAAATTCGACAAAAATTATATACCATTAAACGATAAACTATATAGCTAAGATTACTGCCAAGCATCAGAGAAAGGGTCTATTTGAAATGAATTTTCTGGAAACATTTTAGTAAAGTGAAGGACAATGACGGTTGAAAAGGACTTCAGGGTTTGTAAAACATCCTTCTTGAGAATTTGATTTCCATAGCCCGTATTAGATTCAAGTTATTTGCCTAAATGTTCCCGATTTTGACGTTTTAAATCGCAACTTTGACGTTTTGAGGAAAACCCCAATTTATTTTTCTTTAAATGCCTATAACTTTTTTGTCTTTTGACCTACAGAGCTAAATTTTGGTAGGTAATTTACTTGCGAAAGGAAGGTATTCACCAAATGTTGGTAGGTAACTTACCTATAAGGATATAAACCCGCGTACCAAATTTGGTTGCCCTTACTTTGTTAATTCCGGAGATATGTTTTTTTTTCGAAATAAAACACAAAATTTTCCGGGAAAACCTGGGCAGATTTTCCTGGCTAACGAACTTATCCAAGCCATTTGCAAAAGGAATTTATTCACCAAATTTAATCAAAATTGGCAAATTATTTTTTGAGTTATCGGTGTGATATATATATATATATATATATATATATATATATATATATATATATATATATATATATATATATATATATATATATATATATATATATATATATATATATATATCTGTGTGTGTGTGTGTGTTTAAACATATAAAAATTGAAACTGACCCCGGATATGTGTTCTGGGGGGCCTAATTAGCGCTCATTTGAAGAAATGTTTTCAAAATTCAAAAGTCGGTATCTCCTCATTAGTGAATTATTATTTTTTTAATTCACTAAAAAAATTAACCGATTTCGATGATACCGAGTAGGTGCGTTTCTTTTATTAAGGGCTTGGATGAGTTCGTTAGCCAGGAAAATCGAAGTTTTCCGGGAAAGTTTTGAGTTTTCTTTCGAAAAAAAATTCGAAAATTGGAAAGGTATTTTTATGAAATTTGGTGAATACGTTGCCTTGGAAAAGGTCTTACTATGTACCAAAATTAAACTTTCTAAGTTTATACTAAATTGAGTTTTTTAAATTTTGAGTTTTCTTTCAAAAAAAAAAAATTTTCTCCGAAATTTACTTAGGTATTTTAATGAAATTTGGCGGACATATTGCCTTGGAAAAGGACTTACTACGTACCAAAATTTAACTTTCTAAGTTTATCTAAAATTGAGTTATACAAGTTTGAAGCATTTAATAAAAATTTACTACCATAACGCACTTGATGCGTCCAGAACTTTTTTATTACAATGATGACAAACATTTCTCTTAATTAAACTTTAAACAATTTTATTGACTTTCTATGTAACTGTACAGTGGCATTGGCCACATTTTGCCCAATAGGTAACTTATTAAATACAGACTTGGAGACTACTTTTCTGGCTTCACTGCCGGTGAATCCAAAGAAGTAGCCGGTGAAGCCAGCGAAGTAGTCTCTAAGTCTGTATTTAATACGAAACAGTTTCACCAAGTGAGGGTAACAACAATCAATCAAAATAGAAAGTTATTAGAACATTCCGAAACAAATATCATGAAAAAATAATGTTCTCACATTCTAAGAATATTCTGAGAATACGAGGGCGGATCAATAAGTCCGTGACTTTTTTAATGAAACACGGGTTTTTTGACAAAAAAATAATTTTAGTGAATTTTCTTTAAAAAAATTCTCTAATGAGAAGATCCCGACTTTTGAAATTTGCAAAAATGTCTTCAAATTAGTGCTAAATAGGCCCCCTAGAACACATATCCGGGGTTAGTTTCAATTTTTATATGTTTATATATATATATATATATATATATATATATATATATATATATATATATATATATATATATATATATATATATATATATATATATATATATAAATGTATCACACCGATAACTCAAAAATAATGGGCCGCTTTTGATTAAATTTGGTGAATGCCTTCCCTTTGCAAGTGACTTGAATAAGTGTGTTAGTCACGATAATCGGCCCAGGTTTTCCCGGAAAATTTTGTGTTTCCTTACAAAAAAATTCTTATCTCCGGAAATAACAAAGTAAGGACAACCAATTTGGTACGCAGGTTTATATCATTATAACTAAATTACCTAACAAAATTTAGCTCTGGAAGTTAAAAGATAAAAAAGTTATGGTCATTTAAAGAAAAATTAATTGGGGTTTTCCTCAAAACGTCAAGGTCGCGATTTAAAACGTCAAAATTGGCAATATTTAGGCAAAGAACCTGAAACTGATAGGAGCTATGGAAAAAATATCTCAATAAGAATGTTTTACAAAGCCTGACGTCTTAGATTCAACCGTCATTATCCTTCATTTTACTAAAATGTTTCCAGAAAATTCATTTCAAATAGAGCCTTTCTCTGATGCTTTGGCAGTAGCCTTAGCTATAGAGTTTATCGTTTAATGGTATATAATTTTTGTCGAATTTTCGTAAAAAATCAATAAAGTTCAATATATCCGTTACAAGATACGAAAAAAAAAATTATATACATTAATTATAGGGTGTCTTAAAGAAAAATTCTACAATCACGGGGTGGCCCATAAGTCGTTGGTGATACGAATTCTTTTTTTTTAACGAACACGCCTTATTGGATTTTTGCATTTTCCATCTAAATATAATGCATGTTTGTAAGAAAAGAAAGTCGGAACGCAGCAAGTGCGTTATGGTAGCTAATTTTCATTAAATGCTTCAAATTTAAATAGCTGAGTTTTCTGTTAACCTATAAGGTTGACCAAGGACCCAGTTTTTCGGGAACACTTAAGTTTACTTTCGGAAATTTTTGTACATTTTCAAACAATAAAGTTATTCTGATGAGACATGGCACATTGTTTCTACTATATACGTTAAGCTGGTAGCCAAATTTGATGCCTGCTTTCTTTAAAATAACACACATATTAGCTATTAAAAAGATTTTTATGAAAATTCACTACCATAACGCACTTGCTGCGTCCAGACTTTTATTACTTAACCTAGTCTTCTTTAAGCTCTATACACTTCGTCCAACGCTTCTCTATTTTTTTATCCCTTCCAAAAAATTAGATTTGTCGAGGTCCTCAAATTAGGTATTTGTTTGTGAGATGATTTCATCATTGGAGTGAAATCTCTTTCCGCCGAGCCATTTCTTTAAGTTTGGAAACAAGAAATAGTCACCCGGGGCTAAATCCGGAGAATAGGGCGGATGAGGGAGCAATTCGTAGCCCCATTTATGCAATTTCGCCATGGAGACTACACATGTGTGCACCCTTGCATTGTCTTGGTGGAAAAGAACGTTTCTCTTGGCCAAAAGCGGCCGTTTTTTCTTCAAACCGCCATTGAGTCGGTCAAATAAGTTGGTATAATATTCGCCATTGATTCTGCTTCCATTTTGAAGGATGTGGATTATACCGCGTGCATCCTAAGAAACGCTCGCCATGACTTTATTGGCTGACAAACCCACCTTGGCCTTCTTCGGCGCCGATTCGCATGGAGAAACCCACTGTTTTGACTGCTGTTTGGTCTCTGGTGTGTTGTGGTGAATCCATGTTTCGTCGACGGTTACGAAACGGCGCAAAAACTCGTCCATATTGCAGGTGAACAACGCCAAACACTCCTTCGAAGTTGTCACACGATTGCGTTTGCGGTCGATTGTGAGCAAACGCGGCACCCATCTTGCGGATAGCTTTCTCATACCCGATCATGCAAAATCGAAACCACTGAGCCATATGATATGCCTATAGCTTTCACAATGTCCCGAACTTTCAATCTCCGATCGACCAACACCATATCGTGTATTTTCAATTGTGTCGGATGTAGCGACCTCAACTGGGCGTTCAGAACGTTCAAGATCATTTGTGCTTGTACGGCCGCAACGAAATTCAGTAAACCACATATGGAAATTGATGGTGCAGAGTCCCCATAGTATTTATTAAGATTCTATATAGTACAAGATACGAGGGTGGGTCAATGAGTCCATGACTTTTTGAATTTCCCGCCTTTTCACAGGAAGGGCAATACTGCTCCTGTCGCCAAACATCTGTCAGTTGAGTCCTGTCAAATTTTGAACAAGCTGCGTAATTTATTTCTGTTAGATAGCCATTGAAAGCAGACAACCTCTTGTGTTATAACGAAAATGGAAAAAAGTTAATTTCGTGTGCTCATCAAACATTATTTTTTGCGGAAAAAACATCACTCAATCCTTGGTTATTATATATATATATATATATATATATATATATATATATATATATATATATATATATATATATATGTATATATATATATATATATATATATATATATATATATATATATGTATATATATATATATATATATATATATATATATATATATATATATATATATATATATATATATATATATATATATATATATATGTATGTATATAAACTTTTCAACTGACTTTGGATTTGGATTCTTGGGGCCATAATTTGCGCTCATTTAAGGAAATTTTTCAAAAATCTTAGCATCGATACCTCTCTATAGTGAATTTTCTTAATGTAAATTCACTAAAATATCTAACACAGTAATTTTAACATTTTCTATTAACAGTTGCTTAAAAATCGTTTTTTTTTTCGTGAAGAGTTGTGCTATACATTATTGGGTTTGGTTTCGTGGAAACTTCTTGAGATTTGTATATAATGTATAACGGTGTAGTAGAAATGGTATGTTGCCGCGAGTGATGTACATTGTGTAAATTGTAATACAGTTGTACATATACTTTGGTTACGTTTCTATCATTCCTCCACCAATTACCTAATTATTATAACCCTGTTGACGGTTATACTGGTTATAAAATGTAGTTTACTAATTTTTGTGTGCATACAGTTAGAAGTTATTTTTTAATTAAACTTGTGGTTGTTACACGATCTTAATGTCTTCTCTACTTTTATGTTTGTGTAGCCCCAGTGATAACTAAGTACCCACTTTATTATACTTATTCATCTTGTGCTTATATACGTAATATAAAAATAAGTGAAACAGCAAGTTAATTTATTTACTTCAGTGCTGTATTCGACATTATCTGAAAAAGGCATTATAGGCGACGTTATGGAATGTAATTTTGGTAAATTTACAGTTTACCGCACTGAGGGTTTTTAGAAAACAAATTCAGTAACATGCTTACGACCCTCCTTGGATGCACAAGCCACAAAGCAAATTTGTTGCAAACAACCCCCAAGAAAGTTAAGGGACCAAGAATGAATAGGGGTGCTGGACGGGGAGGAAATGCTAAAAAAATATTAAGTCGGACTTTAAAAATATGCGTTTTTCACATTTTGCAGAAATACCTTCTTTAAACGCTGTCTACCGCGCCCGCATCCATATTCGCCCAGGTCCAGCAACTTTCTTGGGGGTTTCTACCAACACATTTTTATTGTGCTTTATATTTTGCAGGTAGTTTGTTGTAGTTTGTTGCAGTTGTATGCATGCACAAGGAGAAGGAGAACCCGCCGTGTTTTCTGGTGAGGGGGCAGAGACCCACTTCGACATGGGGGGTTCTTCCCCTTCTGCATGCATACAATCACCCTCAAAGCATGAACCACAGGAATTTTTTGTGTTCAGCTTTCTAGTCTCTTTTTTATTAAGAATATATTCTGTTTATCAATTTCTTTGTTTGAGTTTTGTATCCAAATTACTGTATAAATATGTATGATAGAAATCACGTTTTTGCTTGCCTTTCTTTACTTTATTTTTGTACTGTTCCTAAGTATATAAAGTAATGTTTTATAACTTTTATTGTAAGGCTAGATCACTATAATATTATATTTTTATAGAAAGTCGCTACCATAACGCACTTGCTGCGTCCCGAACATTTTATTTTAGTTTGAAATTAACGTGGTTACATAAGAAATATGTAGATTCCTACATTTAAATGTCAAATATCATCAAAACAGTCAACTTTAGGTAGGAAGCCTGCTAAACAATTTACAGCAAATTTGATTCTGCATCGATAAAACCAACAATATACAGGGTGTTCTATTTAAAATTCTTGAGCTATTCTAGTTTAACTTTACGAAAAATTACAGCTTAATTGTAAACATCCTGTATATTTTTTTAGATTCTGCTTCGACATCTTGATACACTGTGATATTGCGAAATCGTATGCAGAAGTTCAAACTTCAATATAATTTTATGTGATAGGTATGATGTTTTCAAGTTTGATCTCCACATGCCAACATTTTTGTAAAATCGTCAATAACTCAAAAACAATGACCTTTTGACATATCTAACCTTATACAAAATCAAGGTATAATTTTGTGTAGTCAAGAATGCAATAATATATGGAGTGCTTCATTAAAAATAACAAAGTTGATGCCGACATCCGGTATAACCGGAAGTGACAGAATGACGTGATTATTTTAGATCGATATAGCATATATAAATATGTCGCTGCACCAATTTGTGTAATTATATATATATATATATATATATATATATATATATATATATATATATATATATATATATATATATATATATAACAGGATTTTTAACACGGCATTTCTGTATACTATACAAGGAGAAAGGTTAAGGACAAGGCCGCAAGGAGACAATGCATACACGTGTTTCAAGCTACGGTATAGCCAGGTGATGATGGGAACACTCTGGAAAAGGAAGCAAAAATACACGGAGTCACAACAGGCAACCAGTGCACATTTGCAGCAACATTTGGAAGACCCTCAATCCGAGGGAAACAACCAAAATCGCCACGGAGGCAAAGAAATCACCTTCGTGAGCATCCGGAGCCCAGGAGTCATACTATTTATGAAAGGATTTTTAACACCGTATTTCTGTATACTATACAAGGAGAAAGGTTAAGGGCAAGGCCGCAAAGAGACAACCGCATACACGTGTTTCAAGCTTATTAGCTATCATCAGTACAGTATAGCCTGGTTGCCTGTTGTGACTCCGTGTATTTTTGCTTCTTCTTCCAGAGTTTTTCCATCATCACCTGGCTATACCGTGCTGATGATACCTAATAAGCTTGAAAGACGTGTATGCGGTTGTCTCCTTGCAGCTTTGCACTTTACCCTTCTCCTTGTAATATATATATATATATATATATATATATATATATATATATATATATATATATATATATATATATATATATATATATATATATATATATATATATATATTCGAATGTTGCACTACACTGTAATCACTTTTAAATATACACTTTATTTGTTTGCTGTACTTTTAGTGATTTTTTATTGCTTTACGTGGACTACAGTTTCTAACCGTCCCGGTTCATCATCAGCACGCTACTGACTGTCACAGACAGTAGCGTGCTGATGACGAACCGGGATGGTTCCGAACTGCAGTCCAGGTAAACCAATAAAAAATCACAAAAAGTGCAACAAACCAATAATGTATATGTATAGATTATATATATATATATATATATATATATATATATATATATATATATATATATATATATATATATATATCAGTGGCGATTTCTCCTAGTGAGCTAGGTGTGCGCCGCACACCCTAAAATATAATTAAAATGTGCACAGTTAAATATGTTTTATTTCTTTTTCCCTTAGTCTTAATACACTACATATTTTATGACAATCGATTTAATTTATTTATTTGATTTCATAAATAGTCGGTTAATAGTGACTTGGAATGAAGTAGGTACCACGTCTTCATTCAGAGAATATGAGTAGGTCAATAGCAACTAGGAGTGAATTCGGGTTAGGTGTGCGTTGTTATTTCCGAACAACTTCAGTCGATAGAGCTGTATTGGTATACAATATAGTCCCCCACCCATGTGTTTAAAATAGTGAGGAAAATACCATTGATTTTAACACTGGAGTGAGCGGTAAAAATACCGCTCAAGACAAATGAATGGAACGCCGGTCTAACAAACGTTGTGATAGCATTATTTACAAACATTACGACTGCGCTTGCAGAGACGATAGTATTCTAGAATCAAAGACTATAATACATTTTAGTAAATTTTCGTAGAAAAAATTCACTAATGGGGAGATCTCGACTTTTGAATTTTGAAAAATTGTTTGCAAATGAGCGCGAACTAGGACCACTAGAACCCATATCCGGGGTCAGTTTCAATTTTTCTATGTTTATATATATATATATATATATATATATATATATATATATATATATATATATATATAATGTTTCTGTTGAAAAAGATGTATAATTTAATTTGAGTCAAGTTTTAAAATATAGAAATTTTTGATTAAAATTAAGAAACTGATTTCAAGTACCATCCATATTTCTAGAAATTGTAATGGTACATAATGAGGTGAGGTAATTTTGGAGATTGGAAATCAGATGACAGAACTTTAGAAAAATTGACATTTAGATTAAAATTTAGTCAAAATTGCATCATTTGCAGCCACAAGTTTAGACTTATTTGTAAGATGCTTTGTACTATTTATATAACAATAAACTATATATATATATATATATATATATATATATATATATATATATATATATATATATATATATATATATATATATATATATATATATATATATATATATATATATATATATATATATACACACACATAGGTATCACACCGATAACTCAAAATATAATCGGCCGTTTTGATAAAATTTGGCATGTACGTTCTTTCTGTAAATGGATTGGATAAGTTCGTTAGTCAGGAAAATCGGACGAGGTTTTCCGGGAAAATTTTGAGTTTTCATTCGAAAAAAATTTGTATCTCAAAAAATAAAAAAGATAAGATAACCAAGTTTACGATATAAAAATTAAACTATACACCAAAATTTAGATTTCTATGTTGCAAGAAAAAAAAGTTCTAATAAAATATTTTGTGCCAGATCATTTCTATGAAAATTCATTACCATAACGCACTTGCTGCATCCAGGCTTTTTACACATTTTATTATTTAGTACCATATTAACATTGAACTACTTTTAATGTTTTCAGTTTTCACCCCGTTCCGGACAGTGCTAACGCTAACACAAATTTGTGTGAAGAAAAGAGCTTGATAATAATTCCATGTTCTTTTCGTGTTTTAAAGTTTTAAGTGACTTTTTAATTTGTTAGCGTTGCATAGGAAATTAATTTATTTATCTACGTATTATTCCCATATAGGTACAATATATATATATATATATATATATATATATATATATATATATATATATATATATATATATATATATATAGTGTTAATAATTTTTTAAACCACCACTAACAGCAACTCGTTACCGCACACCCGAACATTTTGCTCAGGAGACGCCACTGATATATATATATATATATATATATATATATATATATATATATATATATATATATATATATATATATATATATATGCATGTATATATATTTCGTTAAGAAATGCGTAGTTTATTTCAATGAAAATGCACTACCGTAACGCACTTGCTGCGCCCATTAATTAATCATTATGGATATAATACACGTTTTAAATGATAGTTATCTAAGATCTGACTGCCAATCAAAATCTTTTAACGGTACGTAAACTATTAGGTAAAAATAACTTCCGGAAACATATTTTCATCGTCTTCATCACATATTTCTTATTGTGGTGTTAAATTCAAATCTAGTTACCGCTTAGAAAAAACGATAAGCACCTGGAAGTTATTAAAATAATAGTTTTTAAAAACGAATAGTGATAAAGATGTTTTAATTAAATTTCATTATATTTAAGGTTAATTAATGATAATAACTTGTAATAAATTTCTTGAGTGTTCTCGAAGATGTAATTAATTCGTTTTTATGTTGTGAATTTATTTTGTTTATTTTTCTGAAATAACAATATTCGATGATTAGTTTGTAAATGTTAACAAAGAAACAACAACATGGATAAATATTAATGAATTATGTCGTGTATATTGTATGGTGTTTATAAATTGAACGATCCCCGAAATTACGTAAAATACGACAAAAACATGTCGCAAAAGTGAGTACAACTACGCGTTTCCTACAAAAAATCCATTTTACTCCAAAAGTTTGCTTCTGCCCTCATTTTTATTGTGATTTTCCTCGTCTACACCCTAAAACACATCTGTATACCAAATTTCATAAAGATCGTTCGTATGTGCGGAAGGTAATTAATTACCTTAGCTTTTTTGTATTCCACAATGTAAAAGTAGAAATATGTATTAATAATAATAATAATAATAATAAAACATAATATAAAAATCTGACCTTCCTCGAACCTATAGATTATATCGGTGAATTCTAGTTCCATTTTAGCTACACAAGATTACAGTTTTTGTTACAATATAAAAACTCTAAACATCACTAGGTAAAACACAAAACTGTTTAAATAAACACCACTAATTCTCGACTTTCTTGCATCACCGTATTAAAAACATGGCCGCAAAATCCGAATTAAATATCCACTGCTTTATGTCAAGTATTTTTATCAATAACTGATATGAAAGATTCTCATTTTCTTATATTGCCGTTTCGTATCTTTAAAAGCCGGCGATCGATTTAAAAAATAACAATAAATGTAATATAAAGCGTCCATACAAGTATTTCTTAACTAAATATCAAACATCCATATTTTGTGGCCGAAAATCAGTTTATTTTATTATACTGGGTGAGTTTTTTAAAGTGTTATAAAGGGATATCTCGAAAACGGTTTACTTTTTTTTGGTTAAATTTTGGTGAAGTAATAGGGAGACAGCGGCACATATACACAATTTTGACATTAACCACCCTCTTGATTTTGAGGGGGGGTGGGGGTAACTTTGGTATTTTACATAGGGTGATGCACTTTTTTGGCGAATCTTTCGTACGACGAAAAATTCACTAATGAAGAGATCTGTCGTTATTTGTGAATTTTCTTAAATACTTCACTAATGAGTAGATCTCGACTTTTGAATTTTGAAAAAATTTCTTCAAACGAGCGCAAACTACGACCCCTAGAACCCATATCCCGGGTCAGTTTCAATTTATACATATACCTATATATATATATATATATATATATATATATATATATATATATATATATATATATAATGTGTGTGTGTATGTATGTATGACACCAATAACTCAAAAACTAATTGACCGATTTTGATCAAATTTGGTGTGTACCTTCGTTTTACAAGTGGCTTGGATAAGTTCGTTAGTCAGAATAATCGGCCCAGGTCTTCCCGGAAAATTTTGTGTTTTCTTTCGGAAAAAAATTACATCTCCGGAGATAACAAAGTAAGGGCAACCAAATTTGGTACGCGTGTTTGTATTATAATGTACATAGTGACCCACGTACCAAAATTTTGGTCTGTAAGTTGAAAGACAAAAAAGTTATAGGCATTTAAATAAAACGCCAAAGTCGCGATTTGAAACGTCAAATTTCGCAACATTTAGACAAAGAACCTGAAACAAATTCGGATTTTGAAAAGACAACGTCGCAAGAAGAGTGTTCTGCAAACCCTTAAGTTTCAGCTTCAACCGTTATTGTCCTTCATTTTATTAAAATATTTACAAAAAAAAATAATTTCAAGTAGATTGTTCCTCTGGTGCTTTGGCTGTATGTTTAGTTAAGTTGATGCTTTGCCTGTAGGTTTAGTGAAGTTTGTTGTTTAACGGTCTATAATTTTTAGCTAATTTTCGCAGAACAATTCGTTAATGAGGAGACCGCGACTTTTCAATTTTAAAAAGATTTCTTGAAATGAGTCAAACTAAGCCCGCTAAAATCCATATCCGGGTTTACTTGCAGTTTTTATCTGTTTGCATATATATATATATATATATATATATATATATATATATATATATATATATATATATATATATATATATATATACAAGGTGACCCATTTCTATGATAAAGCTCCATATAATTGTTGTTATATGTGAATACAAGAAAAAATTGTATACCATAATTATAAGGCGTCTTAAGCTGCATCTTCTAAAAATATTTTGACAAAAACAGGCTGGTCCATAAGTCGTTGGTCATCCCTACAAATGTTTTTTTTTCGAACAGCCTTGTTCTATTATTGCAGTTTTGCATTTTTTATAGAAATATGATGCATGTTTGTAAGAGAAAAAATCGATAAGTAAGTAAGTAAGTAAGTGGGTTTTGGTAGCAAATTTTCATTAAATCCTTCAAATTTCAATAACTCAATTTGTTATTAACCTAAGGTTTGTTGGCTAGAAACCAATTTTCTCGGAAATATTTCAAGTTTATTTTCGGGAAATGTTTGCACATTTTCAAACACTAAGTATTTGCTGAAATATGGTACAGTTTTTCTACTATATAGGTTATACCGTTAACCATATTAATGCCTGCTTGGATTAGAGAGACATATTTGCTATTAAAAATATTTGTATGAAAATTCACTTACGTAACGCACCTGCTGCATATATATATACATATATATATATATATATATATATATATATATATATATATATATATATATATATATATATATATATGCAGCAGGTGCGTTACGTAAGTGAATTTTCATATATATATATATATATATATATATATATATATATATATATATATATATATATATATATATATATATATATAGTGACCACGGTTCGTGCTCATTTGAAGAAATTTTTTTCAAAATTCAACAGTCGCAGTCTTCCTTATTAGTGAAATTTTTGAAATAAAATTAACTAAAAATTGGGGAAAAAAGTCGGTTTTTTAGTGTTTTTAAATTTTCTGAATAATAACACGAAATAATTCAGATTGAATAAAAAATGCCATTAATGAGCCATGCACAAAAATTACATTTCTGAAATACTTTTTCTGTATGTGGGGGAGCTACCTTAACGTTTATTTGCTTCATAAAATTGTGAATATCTTGTAAACCGTAAACTTTTTAATAAGATCATATATGGTTTTTCTGAAAGGGCTTGAGCTATTCTATCTTTGTGTGACGTTTGATTCACGACTTTTGGGACACTTGTTTATAATATATAGGTAGCAACCATTAGTGTCAAAATTTCTATGTTTCTAAGTTTTCGGCTATATTCGGTCGAAATAGGTTGTGAAGTTATTATTATTAGGTGATGATAGGTGAAAAGAAGAGTTGGTAAATAAAGTGGTAAATTGGACATAAAAAATGCAAAGTTATGGTTGAAATTTTAAAAGTAACAGCAGAAATGTTTGGAATTTATAGTCGAAGAAAACCAGAACCTTTTTTGTTTTCTTTACAAGCACATGCTTGGTTAGCCTATTTGTAAGAGAGATTGTAAGTTGTTATTGTAAGTTGTTGTAACAAATATACTATATATATATATATATATATATATATATATATATATATATATATATATATATATATATATATATATATATATATATATACATGTAACACATCGATAACTCAAAAAAATAATAATAATAATAGGCCGGTTTGTGATCAAATCTGGTGAGTACCTTCCTTTTACAAGCGGCTTGGATTAGTCAACAAAATCAGACCCGTGATTCCTGAAAAATTTTAGATTATCTCCCGGAAAATTTTTATACATCCAGAAATAACAAAACTCTGGACGCATCAAGTGCGTTATGGTAGTGAATTTTCATTAAAATGTTTTTATTGCAAATATGTGTGTTTTCTTTTTAAGAAAGCAGCCATCAATTTTGGTTACCAGTATAACTTATATAGTAAAAACAATGTGCCATGTTTCATAAAAATAACTTTATTGTGTGAAAATGTACAAAAATTTCAAATATGAAGCATTTGATCAAAATTCGCTACCATAACGCACTTGCTGCATCCAGAATTTCTTTTCTTAAAACATGCATTATATTTCGATGGAAAATGCAAAAATGCAATAACATAAGATGTGTTTGATTAAAAAAACTCTGGACGCAGCAAGTGCGTTATGGTAGTGAATGTTCATAAAACTATTTTTTAATAGCAATAATGTGTGTTTTTTTAAGAAAGCAGGCATGAAATTTGGTTACCAGTATAATCTATATAGTAAAAACAATGTGCCATGTTTTATCAAAATAACTTTATTGTTTGAAAATGTACAAAAATTTCCGAAAGTAAACTTAAAGTGTTCCCGAAAAAATTCGGTTTTTGGTCAACCTTATAGGTTAATAGCAAATTAAGCTATTCAAATATTAAGCATTTGATCAAAATTCGCTACCATAACGCACTTACTACGTCCAGAATTTTTTTTCTTACAAACATGCATTATATTTCGATGGAAAATGCAAAAATGCAATAACATAAGGCGTGTTTGATTAAAAAAAAGAAAATTTGTATCACCAACGACTTATGGGCCAGCCTGTAATTGTAGAAATATTTTTTTAAGATGTAGCTCAAGAGACCCTATAATTAATATATACAATTTTTTTTCATATGTTGTATAATAACAGATATATTGAACTTTATTGATTTTTTTACGAAAATTCTACAACAATTATATACTATTAAACGATAAACTCTATAGCTAAGGCTACTGCCAAGCGTCAGAGAAAGGGTCTATTTGAAATGAATTTTCTGGAAACATTTTATTAAAATGAAGGACAATGACGGTTGAAACTAAGACTTCAGGGTTTGTAAAACATTCTTCTTGAGACACTTTATTTCCATAGCCCGTATTAGATTCAAGTTATTTTCCTAAATGTTGCCAATTTTGACGTTTAAATCGCAACTTTGATGTTTTGTGAAAAACCTCAATTTATGTTTCTTCAAATGCCTATAACTTTTTTATCTTTTGACATACAGAGCTAAATTTTGCTATGTGGCTTACCTATAAGGATGTAAACCTGCGTACCAAATTTGGTTGCCCTTACTTTGTTAATTCCGGAGATATAATTTTTTTTTGAAAGAAAACACAAAATTTTCCGAGAAAACCTGGACCGATTTTCCTGGCTAACGAACTTATCCAAGCCATTTGCAAAAGGAAGGTATTCACCAAATTTGATCAAAATCGGCTCATTATTTTTTGAGTTATCGGTGTGATATATATATATATATATATATATATATATATATATATATATATATATATATATATATATATATATATATATATAAATATATATATATATATATATATATATATATATATATATATATATATATAAATATTTACATATATATATATATATATATATATATATATATATATATATATATATATATATATATATATATATATATATATAAACATATAAAAATTTTAACTGACCCCGGAAATGTGTTCTGGGGGGCCTAATTAGCGCTCATTTGAAGAAATTTTTTCAAAATTCAAAAGTCGGGATCTCCTCATTAGTGAATTTTTTTTAAGAAAATTCACTAAAAAAGAAAATTTGTATCACCAACGACTTATGGGCCAGCCTGTGATTGTAGAAATATTTTTTAAGATGTAGCTCAAGACACCCTATAATTAATATATACATTTTTTTTCATATCTTGTATAATAACGGATATATTGAGCTTTATTGATTTTTTACGAAAATTCTACAAAAATTATATACCATTAAACGATAAACTCTATAGCTAAGACTGCTGCTACGCATCAGAGAAAGGGTCTATTTGAAATGAATTTTCTGGAAACATTTTAGTAAAATGAAGGACAACGACGGTTGAAACTAAGACTTCAGGGTTTGTAAAACATCCTTCTTGAGACATTTGATTTCCATAGTCCGTATTAGATTCAAGTAATTTGCCTAAATGTTACCGATTTTGACGTTTTAAATCGCAGCTTTGACGTTTTGAGGAAAACCCCAATTTATTTTCCTTTAAATGCCTATAACTTTTTTTGTCTTTTGACCTACAGAGGTAAATTTTAGTAGGTGACTTACCTATAAGGATGTAAAGCTGCCTGCCAAATTTGGTTGCCCTTACTTTGTTATTTCAGGATATATAAAAAAAAATCGAAAGAAAACATTAAATTTTCCAGGAAAACCTAGGTCGATTTTCCTGGCTAACAAACTCATCCAAGCCATTTTCAAAACAAACTTATTCACCAAATTTAATCAAAATCGGCTTATTATTTTTTTAGTTATCGGTGTGATACTTATACAGGGTGGCCAATTAGTGCGACAAAGCTCAATATCTCCTGTACCATTACAGTTAGGGGAAACTTTGCTGGGGAAGTTACTAAGGGTTAAGATATGCAACTTCTAAAGTTATTTTAGACTATACAGAGTGCTCCAAACAGGCGGTGTGGGAACAAATTCATCTTTTTTTAAATGAGACACCGTGTATAGTTTTACATATTTTGATTCACCGTAAAATTATGTACATATCATCACAATATTCATGACACATTTTTGCAACGTTGCCAAACAGATTGCAAAATTCCCATAATTTGTGAAAAAATATGGTTCAATTAAACGTGTAATATTTCTCAACTTATAATAATTAGAAACAAGATATTTTTATAATGGAAAGAGGAATGATGACGGAAGTCCTCTAATGCAATAAGGATTGATGTTTTTGTACAGGGGGTTTTCTATGCTCATGCCAACATTACGAACTTTAAACCTAATTTTCGTAAGTTTTTTAAATGCAAGACCCTGTATTTGATTACTTTTTGTTGTAGGGATTTTGATTCTCTTTAATTCTTGTCTAGGTCATACTGTGTCTATCTTTGCTACTTTTTGCGTTATTTCAATTCTAGCAAAAAACTGAATGTTTTTCACCCTTATCGTTTTTCTAGTCGCCTATGACACATAAAATAGAAAATAACTGGTGTCATTTTACATAAAATGTCAGTTTGGTAGCTGTTATATTTTAAAAGGTTAATATCAACATTATAACAACAATTTGCTGATAATTGAAGGGATTTAGTACGTTCTTTGTAGCAAAACTATTTAAAATGAATATTTCAAATGACGAATTGGTGGATATGATTTTTCTATTGGGAGCCAGCGACAAAAACTGTCTATTAGCAACGAGGATATATCATCAAAAATATCCAAACCGAAGACAACCCAATAGAAGGGCATTTGAGAAGGTATTGGAGCGTTTTCAAACAAGAAGAAGTGCAGCCTAGAAGAAAACGTGTTTCAACCGAAGAAAATCAATTGAATGTTCTTTTAGCAGTAATTAAAAATCCACACATTGGCCAACGAACTGTTTCCAATCAATTAGATATTGGACGAACATCGATTCAGAACATACTGAAAGCAAACAAAATGCATCCTTATCATATCCAGTTATTGCAAGAGTTGAATGAAGAAGACTTTCAGAGGAGAATGCGTTTTTGTGCATGGGTACAGGAAAAAACGATACAACAACGGAATTTTGTAGATTCAATATTGTTTTGTGATGAAGAAACCTTTTATAAAAATGAAAACGTAAATAGGCATAATTTCCATTACTATGCTACAAGCAATCCCCATTTTATAAGAACTCATTCACAAAATAGATGGTCCTTAAACGTTTGGGGCGGAGTTGTGGGAGAATATGTTATTGGACCGCATTTTTTTAATGAAAGAGTAACTGGACAAGTATATTTGGATTTTTTACAATAAGATTTACCACAGTTAATGGTCCAAATACCAAATCTTAATCGTGAATGTCTTTGGTTTTTACATGACGGAGCCCCCGTGCATTATACAGGGCATATCATTACCTTTTTAAATGAAACATATGGTCAGCAGTGGATTGGCAGAGGAGCGCCAGTACCATGGCCAGTTAGATCACCAGATGTAACAAAAATGGATTTCAGTGTATGGGGATTTGTAAAAGATCAGGTCTATAAAACACCCCCTAATACAATAAATGGTATGAAAATTCGTATTAGGAACTGTTTCCAAAGTATTACTCGGGAAATGTGTATAAACATGACACATTTATTTGAAAAACGTATTGAATTATGCACTCAAGTGAATGGCGGCCACTTTGAACAATTAATTGCGTAGTAATTTACTTTAGAAATTGTAAATAACATGACTTACTATTTTATTTTTTGAGAAACGTATTGAGTTGTGAATTCAAGTTAATAGTAGCCTATCTGAACAGAACGGTTAATTATGTGATGAATCAATTTAGAAATTGTAGGGAATCTTAAATCGCTGAGATGAATAAATTCTTTTGATGTTATTGTCTATGATATTCAATAGAACAGCTACCAAACTGACATTTTATGTTAAATGACACCAGTTATTTTCTATTTTATGTGTCATAGGCGACTAGAAAAACGATAAGGGTGAAAAAAATCCAGTTTTTGCTAGAGTAGAAATAACGCAAAAATTAGCAAATATAGACACAGAATGACCTGGACAAGAATTAAAGAGAATCAAAATCCCTACAATATAAAGTAATCAAATACAGGGTGTTGCATTTAAAAAACTTACGAAAATTAGGTTTAAAGTTCGTAATGTTGGCATGGCCATAGAAAACCCCCTGTACAAAAACATCAGTATTGCAGCGGAGGACTTCTGCCATCATTCCTCTTTCCATTATAAAAATATCTTGTTTCTAATTATTATAAGTTGGAAAATATTACACGTTTAATTGAACCATGTTTTTTCACAAATTATGGGAATTTTCCAATCTGTTTGGCAACGTTGCAAAAATGTGCCACGAAAATTGTGATGATATGTACAGAATTTTACGGTGAATCGAAATGTGTAAAAATATACAGGGTGTCTCATTTAAAAAACATGAATTTGTTCCCAGATCGCCTCTTTGGAGCACCCTGTATAGTGTAAAATAATTTTAGAAGTTGCATATCTTAACCCTTAGTAACTTCCCCAGAAAAGTTTGCCCTAACTTTAATGGTATAGGAGATATTGAGCTTTGTCGCACTAATTGTCCACCCTGTATATACATATATATATATATATATATATATATATATATATATATATATATATATATATATATATATATAAACATATAAAACTTGAAACTGACCCCGGATATGTGTTCTGGGGGGCCTAATTAGCGCTCATTTGAAGAAATTTGTTCAAAATTCAAAAGTCGGGATCTCCTCATTAGTGAATTTTTTTAAGAAAATTCACTAAAATTATGGCAACAAAATTTGGTACGCGGCTTTATATTATAGAATGTGAATTATATACGAAAATTTAGATACATATTACTTATATAATTTGAATATTATGAATTTCATAGCAACTTTTTGTATAAACAATATTATGTATTTTTTTAGTGCTTTTGAAGAAATCATTTTTGTGAAGATGTTTGTTGTTGGTTGGTAATAATAAATGTTGAATAAGGTGTTGAAAAAAAATATTTAAAATTTTCGTAAAAAATAATTGTTAAGCAAATTTTAGCGAAAATACACCAGTTACTTTATAGGTGTATTTTCGCTACAATTAGTATGCCGTACTGAAGAGCTCTAATTAGAGCTAAACCGGTCTATGGTTCTAATTGTGGCTAGAATACATACTTTGTCCCTATATTAGGGTAGAAATGGGCCAGAGCTGACAATTTACTAAATTGTTAGTTGGTTGTATACAGTCTTTTTTTTTAACACTTTGTGTTATTTGGAGCTGCCGTGACAATGTACTACTTGGTTCAGCAACTAGGTGGCGGCACGTTGCTTTGTATCTCACCACTCAGTGTAAGAATATCTACATTTTTGTGCTAGATAATTAATTATAATTTTTTATGAGACTTGGATAAAATCAAGAATAATATTTCAATTTAAGTGAATATTGCATTGTATTTGAATTGTAGAAAGGTTGAATGTGGAAATTATGAAAGATGCAAAATTAAGATCAAAATTCGCAAGCAATTTAAAATGAAAATATTTTGAGCCTTTTAGAAGAGGATGTTTCAGAAAATTATGTCAATATAGGCACAAGTACAGCTTTTTTGTAAGGTATGATCTATCATTTAGACCACAAATAAATAATATATATATATATATATATATATATATATATATATATATATATATATATATATATATATATATATATATATATATATATATATATATATATATATATATATGTATATATCATTCGAAGAAACGCCTTTTAGGTACTATTCTAAACATAACAAAACAAGAAAACTTCAAAATAGTTTTGCTAAAAAATATATTACATACAATAATACAAAGCTCCCACTTAGCTTAAGAAAAATTGTTTATGTGTTTTAAGTAAATTAATTATAGATACATATACTTATACAAGGTGAGGCGCCAAGAGTTTCTGTTAGCCAAACCTATTTTAATTCGGAACATTTCGATTCCTAGGTTTTTGGCCAAGCCCAATTAAACTAAAATATTTTTGCTCACGTGAAACTTCCAGTTCTGGATATGACACGACATGTGCGACCAATTATTCGATGACATTCACCATAAATAATTAATAGCTCCATAAAATCATAGATTGTATACCCTAAATTGGCCATTTTTGTCACTATTAAGGGCCTATTTTGTAATTTCGATAACAAACTTTACTGCGTGCACTTCTAGCATGCAAACGTCAGTTGGTTGACAAATTAAATTCCAAAGACTACAAGTTTGCAACCCTGATCCGAAAGATATGTATTTATCTCCAAAACGGTACGATTTAGGTATAGGGAATGCTAACGCAAATCGAAAGAGATTCGAAATGCCAATTAACTTAGTTAATAAAATACAGGCTCCCGCATTTGAAAAACGCATGTTTTGATCAGTTGAATTTTGTCAATTTGCCAAGTCAATTCTATCACCCTGTATGTTTCAACGCAAAACTGTAATACGTGCGGTGAAGGTAAACATACTGGTATGTCGTGTGCAAAAGATTAATCTTGCAGCTTATTTTTCCTTCAAGTTATCAGGTATAAAGTGCAACTATGATTCTGCAAACATTTTCGAAAAAAACGATATATTTTGAAAATGGTTACTTTTAGATACATAGTATGTTTGTAAAAATCTACCTTAAATTACGAGTAAAATTCAAAATTCTGTTGGAAAGTGACATATTGTATTTAAAATTACGAAGTTGTGGACACTTCCAGTAGAACCGGAAGCGTCATGTAAGCAAAAATTATTTAGTTTAATTGGGCTTGGCCGAAAACCTAGGAATAGAAATTTTTCGAATTAAAATCGGTTCGATTATTAAGGAATTACTAATAGAAACGCTTGGTGCCTCACCCTGTATACTACTTATTACCTACAATATTATATAAAAAACTATTTAATAATTATACCTGAGATTCTATTGATTTAAAGTTTTGTTTCTTGCTTAGTTTTTTCAGCTTGAACTCTGCTGAGCTTTTTTTGGATAACATGTTTTCTAAATAGCTCCTTAATTTGCATCAATATATTTAAATGTCTCTAATCTCCTCTAAACCCTTTATTATATTCCCATTCTTCATCGTCAGTCTCTTCGTCTCCTTACTTCACCGCCTTCTTCATCAAATTTCTCACCGGCTTCTTCATCATGTTCCTCACAGTCTTTTTTCTCATGTACAACATCTGTTTCACTGCTGTCACTTTTAATCTCACCAATAAGTCTTTTAATCACATCCTCCAGCATGGCGTTCTCCTCCTCATAACATGATATAAACATAAACTCTAAATTTCGTTGTGTCCTGTCCACTTCTTCATCATAATCTTCCACGTAGCCTTCATCGACTTCGTCGTCACCTTCAGGTTCTTGAATTTCATATTGGTTATATTCTTCTTCGATTTCAATCGCATAGTCTTCTTCTTCGTCGTCACCTTCAGATTCTTGGATTTCATGTTGGTTATATTCTGCTTGGAATTCAATGTTATCGTATTCTTCTTCGACGTCACCTTCAGGTTTTTGGATATCATATTGGTTATATTCTGCTTGGAATTCAATGTTATCGTCTTCTCCTTCGTCGTCGCCTTCAGGTTCTTGGATTTCATATTGGTTGTATTCTGCTTGGAATTCAATGTTATCGTCTTCTTCTTCGTCGTCACCTTCAGGTTCTTGGATTTCATATTGGTTACATTCTGCTTCCAATTCAATCTTATCGTCTTCTTCGAGTTCGATGTTCTCATGTTCTTTAATTATGGATTCACCTTGCTCATCGACTTCTTGATCGTTATATTCGTCAACATCGTCATCTTCAACTTGACTTGCCTGGTTGTTTTCTTCGGCGCTTCTGTTGTTTCGCCTCATTGCAAAAATTTCTTCAATGCGTTTTTTCAATTCGTGGTTTTTTGTTCTTAAGGACATCACTTCTTGAGAAGTGCATAGGAAAGGGTTATTTCGCATTGGTAACATTTTGTTTAAATAGTATTATTCGAGCAATAGGAAGAACAGTTAATGGTTAATGTCTACCCAATACACTGGTGTAAAATAATTTGTTACTGTAGAAGTAGGTAGCCGAAAGTATGTTGTTGAAAAACACTTTTTATTTATAGCAAATCGAAGACAAATAAATAAAGAACACTCTACACGAACTTCAATATGTGTCGACTTGAACTCAACTGCAAAATAATGGATACCTAACTAACTTAAATACTCCATCCCCGTCCCGTTAGGGCTTGTAAAATTCTCATTAGTGAAAGCATCTAGGTAGATAAATATCGGTAGTAATCCTTTCTGCAAAATCGTTACTTGGATAGACCAGTGGCGGTACGTGATTTTCGAATTGAGTGAAAAGGTACCTAAATTATTTTTTAAAAATATACAGGGTGGTGCAACGAAAACGAAACAAACCCGATTTTTCATATTTCATGTTATCTAAAAAAGTCGTTTACACATGTCAATTTTAATTTCTAGGAGAAAATGTTTTTATGTAATATATATATATATATATATATATATATATATATATATATATATATATATATATATATATATATAATAAACCACAATCGTTAACATAAAAGAATAATCTAAAAAACTCGGGACGCAGCAAGTGCGTTATGGTAGTGAATTTTTATTAAATGCTTCAAATTTAAATAACTCAATTTTCTATAAACTTAGAGAGTTTAATTTTAACACGGAGTAAGGTCTTTCCTAAGGCAAGATATCCAAAAAATTTCATTAAAATAACTTTGTAATTTTCGGGGAAAAAAATTTTTTTCGAAAAAAAATTTGAAATTTGAATAACTCAATTTTCTCTAAACTTAGAAAGTTGAATTTTGGTACGCAATAAGATCTCTCCTGAGGCAACATATATACTAAATTTCTTTAAAACAGCTTTGTTACTCTCGGTGAAAAAAAAATTTTTCGAAATAAAACTCAATATTTTTCCGGAAAACTCCGTCCGATTTTTCTGACTAACGAACTCATCCAAGCCATTAATAAAAGAAAGGCACTTGCCAAGTTTAATCGAAATCGGTTAATTATTTTTTGAGTTAGCGGTTGGATACATATATATATATATATATATATATATATATATATATATATATATATATATATATATATATATATATATATATATATATATAAACATATACAAATTGAAACTGACCCCGGATATGGGTTCTAGGGGTCTTAGTTCGCACTCATTTGAAAAAATTTTTGCAATGTCTCACCATCGATACCTCACTATTAGTGAATTTTTTTAAATAAAAATTCACTAAATGACGATACATTGGAACTATTCGAAATTTTAGTGACGTTTATCTGTCAGCTCACAATATCAGTTGTTACGTTCTCTGTGCCTCCTGTATCTGACAGAATACATTTTTTACAAGCGTATGTAAAACAACCCACTATAACTCGAAAACTATCAACTATAGATATAAAGAAACCCATACTACATCGATGCAGAATTGAATGAGCTACCTGATCAATCCATAAAATATAGGATATTTCATTTGAAAATAACAAGTTATGCCACTTTAAAGTTAGGTATCTTGTAACCCAAAAGAAATACACCCATTACAATGATAATAAAGTATTCTATACCTATTTCAAAGAATTGAATGTCGTTTATTGATATTTCGAATTCAAGACAGGGCAACTCAAAGCTCAACCCACAGTATACGTTTGAAGTAACATATAAATCGGAGCTAAAAAAAAGAAAGTCGTATTATTTTCACAAGTATCAAAAATACCTATAGGAAATGCTACACAAAGTTACACTTACTTTTTAATCTATATCAAACAATGCAATCAAAAGTATAGCATTCCATTTAAAATAACTAAGTTGATAGCTACTTCCGGTGCAACCGGAAGTTCGACAAAGCTAAATATATTTTCTCAGTATAGCTTAGATAATTGCAAGAAAATTTTGTTGAAAGTTTCTTCGGATAGCTCTTAGGGTAAGGGATATATAGAAGAATTACACACTTTTGGAACACTGTATATATATATATATATATATATATATATATATATATATATATATATATATATATATATATATATATTGTGTCCTCGGATCCACGCATGAATAGGTGAAAACGACTGTAATTTTTTGAGTTAAAACTTTATTTTTTGGGAATAAGCCCTGCTTGAATGAAAAATAATTTGTGTCATAATTTTAATTTCCAAAATTCAAGTAGGTCTTGGAAATTTGCAAATAACTAATTTTTTAGACTGTATTTTATTAAGAAAAGATGATCGGAACAAAAAACTGAGTAGGAATACAAAATTTTAAAATCCTAGGCCTACTTTGATATTTTGAAAACCTGAAAAGCAATAGTATGCTACGGAAGGAAGACGAATCAAATATAATTTTGACAATTGTCAAAAATAGTTAATTCCACTTATTGTCGTAGCTGCGGTCTAAAACTGCTCCAAACTTAACTGTGAAATATGGAATGGGTCTATCTAATTTAGTGTTATGGAACTGGTGAATTATCTGATCCAGAGCTTATCAGACTATTTCATTCCCATGTCTTTAATTATCTAAATGTCTAATAGAGGGATAAAAAGAAGGCGATCGTGTTGCACTTACTATTTTGAATAACTTTTGTTAACGATTTAAAAAAAATTAATATCTTTAGTAAGAAGGGTGCGGGCGTGAAGCTAGGACTACACAGACTAGCCTGCAATTATTGGAGAATTGTTCAAGTTACGGGAGTTTTATCTCCAAACGAAGTGTTGATAATGAGATAGACAAAGTCAATGTCATATTTCGCTGCTGAGCCAAATTCATGTCTCAAAGATTGTCAAAGAGAGTTGGGTTTACAACAACCAACCATTCACAGAATATTCAAAAAACACAACCGGAGACCCTTCTCCTATCACTTAATCCATAGTTTACAGCCCAGTGATAACTCTTCACGTGTTGAATTCTGTGAATGGTTCCTTTTAAAAACACAGGAAGATGGAGCTTTTTGCGAAAAGATTATATGGTGTGATAAGGCAACGTTCTGCAAAAATGGATTGTTCAATCGTCATAATAGCCACTTTTGGTCAGATGAAAATCCTCACGTCACAAGAACCAACTATTGTCAAGATTGCTGATCATTTAATGAATTTGGTACCGTAAAAAAAAGATTCGTTTACCTCATTATCAACATTTGGATTTGGTTTCTCTTTTTTGGGAATAAAGCTTCCGTAACTTGAACAATTCTTCAATAATCTCTTTACTGTGTCAGGACTAGACTTCGGTCTATCTGGATACTTTTCGGCGAAAACACGATATGTGCGACCAGTTATTCGAAGACATTTACCATAAATAATTAATAGCTCCATAAAATCATAGTGTGTATACCCTAAATTGGCCATTTTTATCACTATTTAGGGCTTATTTTGTAATTTCGATAACAAACTTCACCGCGCGCACTTCTAGTATGCAAACGTCACTTGGTTGACAAATTAAATTCAAAAAGCTGCTATTGTTACAAGTTTGCAACCTTGATTCTAACAAATATGTATTATCTCCAAAAAGGTTATATTAAGGTATAGGGAATGCTAATGGAAATCGAAAGAAATTTGGAGTGCCAATTAACTAAGTCAATAAAATACAGGCTGTCCTATTTGAAAAACGCAAGTTTTGATCAGTTGAATTTTGTCAAGTTGCCAAGTCAATTTAAATCACCCTGTATGCTACAACGCAAAACTGTAATACACGTAGTGAAGGTACACATACTGGTATGTTGTGTGCAAAAGATTAATCTTGTACCTTATTTTTCCTTCAAGTTATCAGGTATAAAGTGCAACTATGATTTTGCAAAAATTTTCGAAAAAAAAAAACAGATATTTTGAATATGGTTAATTTTAGATACATAGTATGTTAGTAAAAGTCTACCTTTAATTACGAGTAAAATTCAAACTTCTATTAAAAAGTGGCATATTGTATTTAAAATTACGAAGTTGATGGACACTTCCGGTAGAACCAGAAGCGTCACGTGAGCAAAAATACTTTAGTTTAATTGGGCTTGGCCGAAAACCTAGGAATCGAAATTTTCCGAATTAAAATCGGTTCGGTTATTGAGAAACTCCTAACAGAAACTCTTGGTGCCTCACCTATATATATATATATATATATATATATATATATATATATATATATATATATATATATATATATATATATATATATATATATATATATAATATGAGCCTTTATAAAAACATAATATGCGCGCCTATGGAATTTTCTCGTCCATTATTAGCCACTGACCGATAACTTCACTGACTACAATTTTGGACTCTGAATAATAATAAACCTAACTTATGTTATGACAATGCACAGCTAATGTTTATTGTTCTGGGTATACCTGCAAGGGCGTTGGTCGTTGATAAGAACTTAAGTATACTTTACCTCTCAGGGTAGTTAATTTAAATTTAACAGGAAGTCATTTCAAGCTTCAGTGGCATGCCAAAAAATTCAGAATATAAAAAGCCGCAAAGGTAGGAAATGGCTTTCAGTACTAAATAATCATATGTTGAACTTCGACTTTGTATAAATAATACAGCCCTTTGAAATTATATTTTTAACGAAAATTTCGCTTATCTGTATGTCAAGACTATGTGAAAACTGTAACATGTGATGAGCACTGATAAGTACACTTGGAGGAACCCAGAATCACCACAACACATTTTTTAAGACCTAGAAAATTAGGTCTTAAAAAATGTGTTGTGGTGAATTTGGATTTCTCCTAGTGTACTTAGAAGAGATCTTTATATATATATATATATATATATATATATATATATATATATATATATATATATATATATATATATATATATATAGGGTGGCGCAATGAAAACGAAACACACCGATTTGCGTCCAGAGAAATATTTGTTTAAGAAACACTGAAACACGTCAATTTTAATATTGAGGGGGACATGTTTTGACAGTAAACTCAACTTTGTCACATCAACCCCTTAAGGGTGGTGATAACAACCCTTATATTTTATATTTTAAATAGGGAACATGATGCATGTTTGTAAAAAAAAATCGAGACGGAGTAAGTGCGTTTTAGTAGCGAATTTTCATTAAATGCTTCAAATTTCAATAACTCAATGTGCTATTAACCTAAGGTTTGTTGGCTAGGAAACCGGTTTTCTCGGAAACATTTAAAGTTTATTTTCGGAAAATTTTTTTACATTTTCAAACAATTAGTTATTTTGATAAAATATGGTACATTGTTTCTACTATATAGGGTGGCGCATTGAAAACGAAAGAGACCGATTTGCGTCCAGAGAAATTATTTTTCCAGAAACGCTGAAACACGTCAATTTTAATATTGAGGGGGACATGTTTTGACATATAACTCAACTTTGTCACATCAACCCCTTAAGGGTGGTGATAACAACCTTTATATTTTAAATGTGGAACATGGGTCGAGTTTTACCTCATTTGAAAGCCCTTTATTTTCTGAATTCAGCACACTATTTTTTTTGGAAGTTTTATTAACTCGTTTAAAAATTATTCACAGTTGAAGATGCAAAAACGCATTTCACTAATTCCGATAAGAAATGTGCTGATAGTCAATGTTTTGTTGGATTGTAAACAAAAAGTTGACTATCAGAACATTTCTTATCGGAAAGAGAGAAATGCGGTTTATTATTTCAGTTTATCGGTCGGTTTGATACTTGATAGTACTACCGAAAATTAATTTCACAATGGTGTATTCTGTAGAAGAAAGAGTTGAAATAATTACTATTTTTTTCAAAAACGATGACGGTGCCAACCGTACCGCAAATTTGCTTAATGAACGACATCCGAATAGACATGTTAACAGAAAATACATTTTGGAGTTAGTTGCAATGTTTCGACAAAGTGTTTCAGTAGCCAATAAAACACGGGATCCTGAACGTGAATTTTCGATTAGAAATGAGACTACTGAGATTGAAGTTTTAGGACAAATTGCTGCAGACTCAACTGTGAGCACGAGAAAATTGGCCACTGTTTCAAACATCAAAAGAAGAACTATTCAGCGAATATTGAAGCATCATAAATTTCACCCGTATAAAATTCATCTTGTACAACAACTGAATGAAGATGGTTTTGATCGGCGGCTGGAGTTTTGTGAAGTTATGACTGCACGAATAGCTGATAACGGGAACTTTCTGTTCAATGTCTGTTTTTCAGACGAGTGTACGTTTTTTTAACTCTACAGTCAATCGTCATAATTGTCGTTATGGGGCAGATATTAATCCAAGAAATTTTCACGAAGTCCACACTCAAACTCAACAGAAATTGAATGTCTGGACTGGCATTTTTAGAGACCGTTTAATCGGACCAATTTTTCTTGATGGCAATTTGAGTGGTGAAACGTATTTGAAGTTACTAGAAGATATCGTTTACCCTCTACTAATTGACATTGTTGAAAATGATGATCGCTATCAAGAAAATCAATTAGTGTTTCAACAAGATGGAGCTCCTCCACATTTTTCACAACATGTTAGGGAGTTTTTAAACAGAGAGTTTCCAGAGCAATGGATTGAACGTAGAGGTGCTATTAAGTGCCCCCCTAGATCACCGGATTTAACTCCTTTAGACTTGTTTCTATGGGGCCATCTAAAGAGTAGAATTTTCGCAACAGAACCGGAGTCTCTGGAAGAATTACAACGACGCATTGTTGAAGAATGCCGTCTAATAACTCCACAAATGCTCCAGAATGTCAGAGCTCATTTTGAACAAAATTTGTACTTTTGTATGGAAGCTGGTGATCAAAAATTTGAACACTTAACTGAATAAACATTTTTGAACGTTTGGTTTTATTTTTTAGTTTTTTAACGAAAAATTGACTAATTAGTGCATTTCTTATCACAATGAATGAAATACGTTCTTGCAACTCCAACTGTGAATATTTTCTAAACGAGATGATAAAACTTCCAAAAAAATAGTGTGCTGATTTAAGAAAAGAAAGAGCTTTCAAATGATGTAACACTCGACCCATGTTCCCTATTTAATATATAAGGGTTGTTATCACCACCCTTAAATATATATATATATATATATATATATATATATATATATATATATATATATATATATATATATATATATATATATATATATATATATATATATATATATATATATATAAAGTACCTATACTTAAAAAATAATAGACCGATTTTAGTGAAATTTGTTAGGTACCCTCCTTTTGTAAGTGGCTTGGACAATTTCGCTAGCCAGGAGATTTGGACCGGTTCTTCGGGGAACATTTTGTGTTTCCTTGCAGAAAATTGTTGTTTATCCGAAAATAGCAAAGCCATGGCAACCAAATTTAACTTACAGGTTTATATTATAAAAAAGTATACTACACGCCATAATTTAGCTCTCTAAGTTCAAAGAATCAATTTTTATAGGCATTTAAAGAAAAAAATAATTTAGATTCCACTGATTACGAGAGAAACTCACCGAAACAACATATTTTGTGTGGATAACAAAATGTATTGTATACTACAGACAAGAATTAAGTTTTTGGCACAAGAAGGTCAAGAAATACCAGAAAAATTACTCTGAAAATTTTATAGCTTTTCTTCTTAAATTTGCAATTTTCAAATCGTGTATTCTTGGGGCAACAGTCAACCCCTCGTAGTTGTAATAAATTGTTTTAAAAACTCCCTACAACTCCGAGAGAACTTCACTGGGTTGCGACACTATTCAAAACATTTCCTTGAATAACCTTCCCCGTAAAGCCTTAATCAAAGTGACAACAATCATAAATAATATGTTCAAACTTTCCTACTTTCCCAGCATATCGAAAGAAGCAATAGGTTTACCCATAAACAAATCAGATAATAATCTCGAAAGACCCGAGAGCTATAGATTAATAAGTCTGCTGAACACCCTGGGTAAAATAGCAGAGATAATCATCTGTAACAGATAAGATAGAATAGAAAATACAACCCATCCTACAATAAACACACAATTTGGCTTTAGAAGAAAGCATAGCACAATCCAACAGGTAACCCGAATTGTCAACGATATATGCAGAGCATTGTGAAATGTACGACAGGGTCGTCATCTCGGAGCGGAATCAGGTAGTATGTTGTCACTACTCCAAATAACACAAAATGTTCTAAAATAGAGACTGTGTACAAGCAACTACGAATTTTGTAAATTGTCAGCGCTGGCCCATTGATTCCCTAATATACGGACAATGTATGTAAGGCTAAATGTATTATTTTATTTTTCTTGTGCTTAATGCTTTGAAGGTGGTTGTATGCATGCACAAGGGGAAGAACAACCACCCATGTTTTTGGGTGACAGTGCATAAACCCTATTCGTCCTGGGAGTTCTTGTTCCCCTTCTGGATGCATACAATCACCCTCAATGCATGAACCACAGGAATTTCTTTTATGTTAAGCTTTCTAGTGTTTTTTGAGTTGAGTATATTTCCTGTTTGTCAATTTCTTTGTTTGAGTTTTATATCCAACTTACTGTATAAATATTTATGTTAAACAAGCAGGCATCAAATTTGGTTACCAGTATAACCTATATAGTAAAAACAATGTGCCATGTTTCATCAAAATAAATTTATTGTTTGAAAATGTACAATAATTTCCGAAAGTAAACTTAAAATGTTCCCGAAAAAACTCGTTTCTTGGTAAACCTTATAGGTTACTAGCAAATTGAGCTATTCAAATATGAAGCATTTGATCAAAATTCTCTATCATAGCGCACTTCCTGAGTCCAGAATTTCTTTTCTTACAAACATGTATTATATTTCGATGGAAAATGCAAAAATGCAATAACATAAGGCGTATTTGATTTTAAAAAAAGAGAACTTTAATTACGACTTATGTGATTGTAAAAATATTTTTAAGGTGTAGCTCAAGACACCCTATAATTAATGTATACATTTTTTTTTCATGTCTTGTATAATACCGGATATATTGAGCTTTATTGATTTTTTACGAAAATTCGACAAAAATTATATACCATTAAACGATAAACTTTATAGCTAAGGCTACTGCCAAACATCAAGGAAACGATCTATTTGAAATGAATTTTCTGGAAATATTTTACTTAAATGGAGGACAATGACGGTTGAAACTAAGACTTCAGGGTTTGTAAAAAATTTTTCTTGTGACATTTTCTTTCCATAACCCGTATTAGATTCAAGTTCTTTGCCTAAATGTTACCAATTTTGACGTTTTAAATCGCTACTTTGACTTTTTGATCAAACGCCCAATTTATTTTTATTTAGATGCCTATAACTTGTTTGTCTTTTGACCTACAGAGCTAAATTTTAGTAAGTAACTTACCTATAATGATTTAAACCTGTGTGCCTTTACTTTGTTAATTCGGGAGATATAATTTTTTTTCTAAACGAAACACAAAATTTTCCGGGAAAATATGGGTCGATTTTTCTGTATAACGAACTTGTCCAAGCCATTTGCAAAAGGAGAGTATTCACCAAATTTAAACAAAAACGGCCTATTATTTTTTGAGTTATCGGTGTGATACATATATATATATATATATATATATATATATATATATATATATATATATATATATATATATATATATATATATATATATATATGCAAAAGGAGAGTATTCACCAAATTTAAACAAAAACGGCCTATTATTTTTTGAGTTATCGGTGTGATACATATATATATATATATATATATATATATATATATATATATATATATATATATATATATATATATATATATATGTATCACACCGATAACTCAAAAAATAATAGGCCGTTTTTGTTTAAATTTGGTGAATACTCTCCTTTTGCAAATGGCTTGGACAAGTTCGTTATACAGAAAAATCGACCCATATTTTCCCGGAAAATTTTGTGTTTCGTTTAGAAAAAAAATTATATCTCCCGAATTAACAAAGTAAAGGCACACAGGTTTAAATCATTATAGGTAAGTTACTTACTAAAATTTAGCTCTGTAGGTCAAAAGACAAACAAGTTATAGGCACCTAAATAAAAATAAATTGGGCTTTTGCTCAAAAAGTCAAAGTAGCGATTTAAAACGTCAAAATTGGTAACATTTAGGCAAAGAACTTGAATCTAATACGGGTTATGGATATATATATATATATATATATATATATATATATATATATATATATATATATATATATATATATATATATATATATATAAACATATAAATATTGAAACTGACCCTGGATATGTGTACTGGGGGGCCTAATTAGCGCTCATTTGAGGAAATTTTTTCAAAATTCAAAAGTCGGGATCCCCTCATTAGTGATTTTTTTAAAGAAAATTCACTAATATAAGGCTAAGTCACTAATATATTATATATTATTCTTATGGAAATCCACTACCATAACGCACTTGTTGCGTCCAGAACATTTTTTACGGTAAAATAATTATTTATTAATGGCCTCAAATAGTTCGATATAGAAATGCGGTTGCCAAATTTGAATCACTAGTTTCCCAAATTCAACGTACCTCTCAAACACTTAGCACTAACCTAACATAATTCTGACACTTGCTATTTTGCTATCGTTGCAACAAATACAGGCTGTCCCAAAAGTCGTAAATCAATCGTCACATCAAGATAGGCTAGCCCAAGCCCTTTCAGAAAAACCTGATATGATCTTATCAAAAGGTTTACGGTTTTCAATGCAGAAAAAAAAATTCCGGAATGTGATTTTTGTGTCTGTTAATCCTCGATAATAGCGTTATCGAACCAATCTAAAATATTTTATATTATTATTCCGAAAATCTGAAGAAAAAAAAAATAAAAATGGGACTTTCTTCCCCATTTTTTTTTAATTTGGAATAAACCCCCGTACTAAAAAAATGTTAGTAAAATTTACTAGCTCATAATTTGAAAAACTTCCCTGTTTTATGGAGATTTTAAAATGGTATAAAATATTATCAATATCTCTTAAAAGTAATTCACTGTCGACGATTGTAAGTAAATTTGGAACTGAAATCAGGTAGCTAATAAATAAAAATAAACAGATTGTGACATTTACAAAAATTATTCTATTTATAACAGATAATAATAATAATAATACACATTTATTGAGAAGGTTTCCCTCCATAGAGAAAATACAATACATACAATAATGAAAATTCACACACACAAAAATATCTCCCCCAATAAATGTAGAGAAAAAAAACTGCCTAAGTCAAAGACTTGGCAGTATAGCAAAAACAAAACTACACAAAAAACACATTTTTTTATCATTTCTACCATATGCTTCCCTCCAAATGAGTCATTAATTAAAAACATCGTAACGCATCTGCTACACAAAAACAAAAAAGCATATATGCACTTTAAAATACTAACATCTAAAAAAAAACTAAGTTTCCAGTCTCCAATCACAGTATACATGCCTCAATACCGATATCCACTCCGACCTTCCCGTCCCCAGTTTAAACACACTGTTCTCTCTCCACTCAAAAAAACAAACAAAGAAGCAGAGAAACACCGACACTCACGCGACCAACCACACACACCTCCAGGCGCACACACGCCCGCACACACACAAAACCACCGACTCATGCTGGAACCAGCGCGTCAATTTCTTCTAAACAAAGAGTGAATGACACTTCTAGGGGTATGAAAAATCCAGCTCTTTAATCGTTTCTTAAATAAATTCAAAGAAGTGTGTTTTCTTATTTCAGGAGGCAGCGAATTATAAACCCTTACACATAGGTAAGCAAACGATCTCTGCGTAACTGCGTTTCTCACCTTTTGCGTTTTAAACGAGTGTGTGCTATGTCTAGTAAAATGTGAATGCTCTATTATTGTAAGACTCTCCCGCTGAGCATGCTGAGTGTTTGCAACTGCAAAGTAAAATAGCTCTCTAATATCCATCAAGCAAGTGTCCTTGTATAGACGATCACTAGGGTAATCATAATCTTTACCATGTATCACCTTAACAATACGGTTTTGGGTACTTTGCATTTATAACAGATGCTCTATTTGACGGCCATTCTGTCTTATACATAAACGATATCGTCTTAGGAACGATCCTCTTAGTCTTCTTAAACTGCTTCGTGAAATTTCTTAAGCTGTTCTTCTGATTCTTTGATGTCCACCTGCCCGGGTATGTCTGATTCAAGTATTGCCTTACTGCTAACGCACAGTGGGCTGGGCATCCATCATTTTGAAGCCACATTCTTCTCCGAAGCTCTAACGGGGTGTCTTCCAGCAGTTCTGGCAAACTGTTTTGTAAAAACGCCAAATATCTTTGGCCATTTAACGTAGACCACAGTTCCACTGGTCCCAAAAGTGTTCCGTTAAAAATACCGGCCCAAAGATTTATCTTAAATTGATGCTGGGACCGATCCTCTCTGAACCCATGTGGATCTTCAATTTTCCAACTATGAAAGTTATGGAGGTTCATGTCACAAATCATTTGTACATGCTGACTCGCCACTCCATAAAACTTTATCGCAAAATTGGGATCTTGTATGATTTTTCTTAACATAATTTCTCAAAATCGCTTACGCCTTGCGTATTCACGCAGTTACAAAATACAAAGCGTCTGAATATGGTACCCATACCTTTTTGAAATTCTATGAGTAGTAGATGTTGAGACATTAGTTCGTCTCTGTACTTTCCGCATCGAGGTACCAGGTTCTTCAATAACAGCGCTGTTAGAATGTCTGGCATCGATCGTGTTGATCGAACAGGACGCCCGGAAACTGCAGACGAGGATGTTGCCATGGATGCTGTTATCAAAGAACCTGGTACCTCGACGCGGAAAGTACAGAGACGAACTGGTGTCTACTACTCATAGAATTTTAAAAAGGTATGGGTACCATATTCAGATGGTATAAATTTTGGAACTGCGTGAATACGCAAGGCGCAAGCGATTTTGCGAAATTATGTTCGGAAGAATCATACAAGATTCCAATTTCTTCGATAAAGTTTTATTGAGTGTCACAATGAATGAAATACGTTCTTGCAACTCCAACTGTAAATAATTTTTAAACAAGTTGATAGAACTTCTAAAAAAAATTGTGTGCTGAATTCAGAAAAAAAGAGCTTTCAAATGATGTAACACTTGACCCATGTTCCCTATTTAAAATATAAGGGTTGTTATCACAACCCTTAAGGGGTTGATGTGACAAAGTTGAGTTTTATGTCAAAACATGTCCCCCTCAATATTAAAATTTACGTGTTTCAGCGTTTCTTAAAAAAAATATTCTCTGGACGCAAATCGGTCTGTTTCGTTTTCAATGCGCCACCTGTATATATATATATATATATATATATATATATATATATATATATATATATATATATATATATATATATATATATATATATATATAAACACAGATCTCCACATTAGTTAATTTTTCGTTTTACGAAAAATTCGCTAAAATTTATTACTACATTACTACTAAGAATAAATGCAGTAAAATAAAACTGATCAACTAGCAAACACGGCATTTTTATGTGTATAATTTTGTTTTATGGATATTTCCTCGTCTGTTGTGTAAAATAAAATAAAACCAACATATAATTCACCATTAAGTTATGCTAATAAATTTATTATTATAATTCGACCTGCCTGACAAGATCACCTTGTTTACGCATCCATGAAGCCACAAAAACCGGAAACGTTTGTCCATGGATTACGTTTATTACTAACTTATGATTAGATCTACTATAATATAATTAGATTTAATAATTTTTACTTTTTTAAGTGCACGGTTTCGCTTAAGGCTGTTGCTAAAATTAAAACATTTAGACATATTACATAAATAATGCGTTTTATAACATTGTGTGTTAAGTGTTTTGATAATTTGAAAGAATTTACGCAATTAGTCAAACCTTAACATTGAAAAACAGGTTTTTAATTTGTTTAACCCACTCCTTCAAAAACGTGTACTCTGGGATAGCACGTGTTTGTAGCAAAACTTCTCCCGAAATACAAAGTGATGGAAAAGTATATAAACACCGAATTACTAAAATGTCTTGAAAAACGCAGTCTAATCCACGACAGGCAGTATGGATTCCGTCAGCGCAGATCGACTGCCGACCTCCTTTGCTTTGTCACCCATTCTTGGAACAAGTATATGGAACTACACGGTGAATCCCAGATTGTTGCTCTAGACATATCCAAAGCATTCTACCAGCTCTGGCACGCAGCGCTGCTTAATAAACTGCCGGCCTATGGCCTACCACCAAAACTTTGTACCTGGGCAGCAAATTTCCTCTCCAACAGGAGCATATCTGTTGTTGTGGATGGCCATTTCTCTCAACTGTATACAATTAATGCAGGTGTTCCTCAAGGTTCAGCTTTAGCGCCTACTTTGTTTCTCCTCCACATCAATGACCTCCTCTCTAGCACATCCAACCCAGTTCACAGTTACGCGGACGACAGCACCCTCCACTCAAATATACAATATTCTTAGCCTGTCTCTTTAGCCCAATTAGATGAGGATCGCAGACTCATGGAGGGTTCTGTCTCCGTGGATCTCCAAAAAATATTAGACTGGGGAAGTAGAAATCTTGTACAATTCAACCCCACCAAAACTAACTCTTGCTTTCTTTCTCACAAGAGATACACCAGCCCTAGACCCATCACAATGAACAACCAAGTTATTCAAAGTAATGAGTCCTTTTCTCTTGTTGGCATTTCTGTGGATCGAAATCTTAATTGGCACCAACATGTCACATCAATTGCAGAAGCGGCTGCTAAGAAATTAGGTTTCCTCTTCCGGGCTCGCAAATACTTTTCACCAGCTAATCTCTATACCTTATATACTTCACAAATAAGGCCAAACGTCGAATACTGCTCCCACATCCGAGGTGCAGCTGCCGCTTCTACACCCGCTATCCTGGACTTCATTCAAAAGATAGCTATACGTCTCATCGGTGACCCTACCCTTACCCAAAGGCTGCCATCCCTTGCCCACCGACGTGCCTTTGGTGACCTCTCTCTATTTTATAGAGATCTGCACGGGCACTGCTCAGAGCAGCTTTCCTCCATAGTTCCCCCACCTGCTGCCCCCAACAGATCTATCAGGGGAACAGAGCGAATGCACCCTTTTACTGTCCAAGTCTCCAGTTATAGAACATCTTGTTATGCCCGCTCTTTTGTCCCGAGGACTTCCAAGTTGTGGAATTCCTTGCCGGCACATGTTTTTTCCTTCTCCTCCGAACCTCCAAACCTTCAAGTCCAGAATTAACAAGCTGCTTCTTTTCTCCTTGTCAACACCCACGGTACGATAGTATTTAGGCTGTAAGCCCTCGTGGTGTGTTGTTGAAATAAATAAAAAATAAAAAATGAAAACTCATCCGCAAATTTCCTTTTTTAACGAATTTATGGAAACTGCACAAAAAGGAGGATACGACCTTAGAACTTTCTATAAGTTACTTGAAATGCGCGTGGACTGGGACCCCTAAAGAACCTGAAACGAATACGGGTTATTTAGAGAAAATCTCGCAAGGGTGTTTTACAAACCCTAGGCTTCAGCTTCAACCGTCATTTAACTAAAATATTTCCAGAAAATTCATTTCTAATAGACCCTTTCTCTGATGCTTTCGCAGTAGTGTTAGTTATACAGTTTATGGTATAATAGTCTACATATTTTGGCGAATTTTCGTAGAAAAAATTCGCTATCGAGGAGCCCGCTACTTTTGAATTTTGAAAATACTTCTTCCAATGAGTGCGAACTAGGCCCCCTAAAAATCACATCACATCTTGAGTTGCATCATATAAAATTATTTTGACAATCACAGGTTGCCCAGAGGTCGTTAGTGATACAAATTTTCTTTTTTTTGTTTGTTTTGGAACACCTCTTTTATCATTGCATTTTTGCATTTATCATCGAATTATAATGCATGTTTATAGGAAAAAAATTGATAGCGTTCATCGTTTTCAAGTTATTCCAATTATTTTGCAACTCTTCACATTTTTGGCACGTATCAAAAATTATGATATGGCGTTTTTTTGCCCATAGAAGCGACGCATTCAGAGAGGTCTTCGCTCGTATTATGCGTTGAAAAAGTCAAAATGCCGTATACAGGGTGCTCTCAAATAGTAAATAAATTTTAAAAAAATCGGGACTCAGCCAGAGCGTTATGGTAGTGAAGATTCATAAAAATGTTTTTAATAGCAAATATGTGTGTTTTTTTTTCAGAAAGCAGGCATCAAATTTGATAACCAGTATAACATATATAGTAAAAACAATGTGCCATGTTTTATAAAAATAACTTTATTGTTTGAAAACGTACAAAAATTTCCGAAAATAAATTTAAAGTGTAACCGAAAAAATCCGTTTCTGGGTCAACCTTATAGGTTAATAGCAAATTGAGCTTCTCAAATATGAAGCAATAAATCAAAATTATCTACCATAACGCACTTGCTGCGTCCAGAATTTCTTTACTTACAAACATGCATTATATTTCGATGGAAAATACAAAAACATACGGCGTTTTCGACTAAAAAAAAATTATTTGTGTCACCAACGACTTATGAGCCACTCTGTAATTGTAGAAATATTTTTTAAGATGTAGCTCAAGACACCCTATAATTAATGTATACAATTTTTTTTCATATCTTGTATAATATCGGATATATTGAGCTTTACTGATTTTTTCGAAAATTCGACAAAAGTTATAACCATTTAAAGGTAAACTCTATAGCTAAGACGACTGCCAAGCAGCAGAAAAAGGGTCTATTTGAAATGAATTTTTTGAAAACATAAGTAAAATGAAGGACAATGACGATTGAAACTAAGACTTCAGGGTTTGTAAAACATTCTTCTTGAGACATTTCCTTTCCATAGCCCGTATTAGATTCAAGTTATTTGCCTAAATGTTGCGAATTTTGACGTTTTAAATTTGAGGAAAACCCCAATTTATTTTTCTTTAAATGCCCATAACTTTTTTGTCGTTTGACCTACAGCGCTAATAACTAATTTTAGTAGATAATTTACCTATAGCGATATAAAACGATATACCAAATTTGGTTGCCTTTACTTTGTTATTTCCGGAGATATGAATTTTTTTCTTTTATTAATGGCTTGGATGAGTTCGTTAGCCAGGAAAATCGGGCGGGGTTTTCCGGGAAAATTTTGAGTTTTTTCAACAACAAAATTTCTTCGAAAATTACAAAGCTGTTCTAATGAAATTCAACGAATATATTGCCTTAGGAAAGACCTTACTACGCACCAAAATTAAACTTTCTAATTCATTGATTGTTTTTGCCCTTACTTGGTGAAACTTGTCCATACTGCATACAGGATGGAGAATACTTCTCTAGCTTCACTGTTGGTTTTTAGTGGTGAAGGACGTAGCCAGCGCGTGAGCTAACTGGAGCAAGTGGCCCTTCGAATTCTGGAAGTTCTAGGATGTTCTTCCAGAATTCGAAGGGCCACTTGCTCCAGTTAGCTCACGCGCTGGCTACGTCCTTCACCACTAAAAACCAACAGTGAAGCTAGAGAAGTATTCTCCAAGTCTGTATGCAGTAAACTTTCTAAGTTTATAGAAAATTGAGTTATTTAAATTTTGAATTTTCTTTCGAAAAAATTTTTTTTTTCCAAAAATTATAAAGCTATTTTAATGAAATTTAGTGGATATCTTGCCTAAGGAAAGGCCTTACTACATACCAAAACTAAACTTTCTAACTTTATAGAAAATTGAGTTATTGAAATTTGAAGCATTTAATAAAAATTCACTACCCTAACGCACTTGCTGCGTCCCGTTAGTTTTTAATGTTTTGGAAGTGAAGGGCATAATAATAAATGTTCAGTAAGTTATTGTAAGAAGATTTTTTCGCATTTTTGTGAAAAATTCGTTTGTTCGTTGAAAAGCTTTTTGGAGGTAAATCGGACTAGTTTTTTTGGGGAACATTTTAAGTTTATTTTCGAAAAATGTTTGTACTTTTTCAAACAATAAAGTTATTTTGATGAAATATGATACATTGTTTCTACTATATAGGTTATACTGGTAACCAAATTTGATTCCTTTGATTAAAAAAAAGCATATTTTCTACTAAAGACATTTTTATGAAAATTCGCTACCATAACGCACTTGCTGCGTGCAGACTTTTTTTAAACATACTAACCTGCGTAAAGACAAGAAACCGAAAACTCAATATCTCCAAATTCAATATACGTAGATCTATTTAAGTCCATAGTCAAGGACGTAGCCCTTTTGGATAGTGGACACTCCATATTTGAAAATTATTTCACCACAATCACAAACACACTTCACTATGTTACAGTAAGAACCACAAATAACTAGCTGTTAGTTTCATAATAAGCATAAAAGCAAGTAATTCAACTTGTCTACAGAAAGATAAGTAGGCAGGTCATCCTGATAATAGCCAAAAGCTGCAACTGGTGAAATTTACAAATTAGGGATCAAATCTCTACATAAAAGTCTTGACCTTAAAATTGTGATTGGTTTTTTTCGGTTTTGTATGTGCGTGTGTGGTTTAACTTGTTTGTTTATTAGACATCAGTTAAATGCGACTTATTTTAAAATGACAAATAATTAAATTTAAATTTTGTATTTTCTTTCCTATAAAAGTTTCATCTTTATGAAGCACGAATCAAAACTTGTTGCTTAAACGATGCACTGTGAAATCAGGTGTAGTCTATAATGGACTAATAATATTATTATCAATAATAATAATAGTAAATAGAGTAATACTGGTATGTTAATTATAATCACAAAATAAAGCTTATTTTTTTTTCTATGAAAATTCACTAATGAGGAGATTCCGACTTTTGAATTTTCACAAAATTTCTTGAAATGAGAATATTCGGGGTTAGATTGAATTATATATATATATATATATATATATATATATATATATATATATATATATATATATATATATATATATATATATATATATATATATATATATATATATAGATTGTCCCAAAAGTCGCAAATTAAACGTCACACAAAGATAGACTAGCTCAACCCTTTTCAGAAAAACCCTATATGATCTTATCAAAATTTCACGGTTTTCAAGATTTCAATTTTATGAAAAAATTGAAAAATCTCAAATTTGAAGGTGTATTGTCCCCCACATGCAGAAAAAATCATTTTCGGTATGTGATTTTTGTGCATGTTATATATAATAATGGCGTTATCGAATCACTCTGAAATATTTTGTGTTATTATTTAGAGAATCTGGAAAAACATATTAAATTGACTCTTTCTTTCCCAATTTTTTTTAATTCGAACAAAACTCTGTATTAAAAAAATATAATAAAATTTACTGGTTCATAATTTTAAAAATTTCGCTGTTTATGCAGTTTCTAAAATGGCATAAAACATTATCAATATCTCTGAAAATAATTCACTGTCGACGATTGAAAGTAAATTAGGAAGTGATTTTTCATAAACTTTATCTTTTAAGCATCCCTAATAAAAACGCGTTGACGCAGCAAGTGCGTTATGTTAGTGAATTTTCATAGAAATGATCTGGCACCAAATATTTTATTATAACTTTTTTTTATTGCAACATAGAAATCTAAATTTTTGTGTATAGCTTACTTTTTATATCGTAAACCTACCTACCAAATTTCGTTATCATAGCTTTTTTATTTTTTGAGATAGAAATTTTTTTCGAATGAAAACTCAAAATTTTTCCGGAAAACCTCGTCCGATTTTCCTGACTAACGAACTTATCCAAGCCACTTACAAAAGGAAGGTACATGCCAAATTTTATCAAAATCGGCCCATTATATTTTGAGTTATCGGTGTGATACATATATATACACACACATATATATATATATATATATATATATATATATATATATATATATATATATATATATATATACATATATATATATATATATATATATATATATATATATATATATATATATATATATATATATATATACACGTGGTTCGTTTTTTCGTGAAGAGTTATGTTATAATTCTTTGGGTTTAAATTCGTGGAAACTTCTTCAATTTTGGACAAAATTAAAACAACATATGTGTTTTTGATGTAACGACGTTTCGCCGCCTCATGCGCGGCTTCTTCAGGTTATTTATTTATTTCATTTTATATTAATTTATTAACATTGCACTTTTGCGGTTGAGAGCTGTAAACATTGAAAAAGGCATTCTTAGGTAGTATGTTCTCTTTAAATCATTGCATTCTATGTTTTTCTACAAATTATTTATATTTATATCTTACCAGTATGTTAAACCATCCCTAAATTGTACTTGTAGAAATATTTTTTAAGATGTAGCTCAAGACACCCTATAATTAATCTATACAATTTTTTTCATATCTTGTAGAATAACGGATATATTGAGCTTTATTGATTTTTTACGAAAATTCGACAAAAGTTATATACCATTAAACTCTATAGCTAAGACTACTGTCAAGCATCAGAGGAAGGGTCTATTTGAAATGAGTCTTTTGGAAACATTTTAGTAAAATGAAGGACAATGACGGTTGAAACTAAGACTTCAGGGTTTGTAAAACATCCTTCTTGAGACATTTGATTTCCATAGCCCGTATTTGATTCAAGTTATTTGCCTAAATGTTGGAGATTTTGACGTTTTAAATCGCAACTTTGACGTTTTGAGGAAAACCCCAATTTATTTTTCTTTAAATACCTATAACTTTTTTGTCTTTTGACCTACATAGCTAAATTTTGGTAGGTAATAGGTATATAAACCCACGTACCAAATTTGGTTGCCCTTACTTTGTTAATTCCGGAGATATAATTTAATGCAAGTACAATTTAGTGATGGTTTAACATACTGGTAAGATATAAATATAAATAATTTGTAGAAAAACATAGAATGCAATGATTTAAAGAGAACATACTACCTAAGAATGCCTTTTTCAATGTTTACAGCTCTCAACCGCAAAAGTGCAATGTTAATAAATTAATATAAAATGAAATAAATAAATAAATAACCTGAAGAAGCCGCGCATGAGGTGGCGAAACGTCGTTACATCAAAAACACAAATGTTGTTTTAATTTTGTCCGAATTTAAACCCAATGAATTATATATATATATATATATATATATATATATATATATATATATATATATATATATATATATATATATATATATATATATATATATATATAAACATATAAAAATGAAACTGACCCCGGATATAAGTTCTAGGGGTCCTAGTTCGCGCTCATTTGAACATTTTTTTGCAAAGTCTCACCATCGATACCTCTTTATTAGTGATTTTTTTAAAATAAAAATTACTAAAAATGTAAAGCGGAAAGTTGTAAGCCATTTTATATTCAATTTAAACCGTATTTTAGAAAAACAATTGAGCCTCATATTTTAAGATACAAAGTAAACATACGACGTTTCGCCACCTCATGCACGTCGTTACATCAAAAACACAAATGTTGTTTTAATTTTGTCCGAATTTAAACCCAATGATGAATTATATATATATATATATATATATATATATATATATATATATATATATATATATATATATATAAACCCAATGAATTATATATATATATATATATATATATATATATATATATATATATATATATATATAAACGTATAAAAATTGAAACTAACATCGGATATGGGTTCTAGGGGTCCTAGTTCGCGCTCATTTGCAAAATTTTTTTCAAAATTCAAAAGTCAGGATCTCTCCATTAGTGAATTTTTTCTACGAAAATTCACTAAAAACGGCAAGTATCGAGTCTCTCCATAAATGAGATGCATGTCCGCATACTCTTGCTGGGTGTAATTCATTTAATTTTCCATTGTATCAAAAACTTCAGAGTAAAACAAAGTCCGTTAGGAATCAAGCTACTGAGAAGTGAGCGCGTGTGTAGCAAGTACGAATTAGTACACTGACAGAAATAAGTTTAGTAAGTGTCACAATCTGTTTGTTTTTAGTGAGTTTTCTTAAAAAAAGATCACTAATGAGGAGATCGCTACATTTGAATTTTGAAAAAATTTCTACAAATGAGCGCTATTTAGGACCCCTGGAACCCAAATCCGAAGTCGGTTACAGACTTTATATATATATATATATATATATATATATATATATATATATATATATATATATATATATATATATATATATATATATATACTGTATACAACTGTAAAAATTCATTTGGGGAAAAATATGTGCGCCACTGTCTTTTTCCAATTTTGATACATTAGTTATGAAGCTTATTACATAAGCCACAAAATCTACCTCTTGGTATTTTTTCGTTCAGGGTATCCCCTAGGAGATATGATTAATTTTATAAAAAGGGGCAAAGTACCGATTAGTCGGCGTAATAATAATAATAATAATAATAATAATAATAATAATAATAATAATAATAATAATAATAATAATAATAATAATAATAATAATAATAATAATAATAATAATAATAATAATAATAATAATCTTTATTGACTCAAATATGATACAAATGCCCACTTGGGCGTAGAGCCAGTTTTCACTAATATATACACAATCATACAAAAAGTGTAAAATATCAAATACAAAACTTTAAAACACATTTAAATTGTATGTATAGAATTAAAAAAAACTATGTATAAATAAAATATAAATAGGTATATAAAATTGTAAAATATAAAACACAAAAACATTAAACACATTAAAATTGCATGTAAAAATAATAACTATGTATAAATAAAAACATAATAATTAAGTATACAAAAAGTGTAAAATATAAAATACAAACATTAAACATATTAAAATTACATGTATAATAAAGAAATTATAATAACTAAAAAGACAAAAACCTCGCCAAACACAAACTGTATTATAAGAAGGCCTTGTTTTGAGGAAGCCTAAAGCAAAATATGCTGCAGATCGGTAGCATTGAAATACTCATCCATATCGTAGATGGCTTTTTGCAACAAGTATTTGTGCAACTTTGCTTTCAGCTTTGGCATGGGCAACTGTCTTACCTCAACGGGCAGCTGATTAAATATTTTTATAATATTGTACCTTGCATTTCTCTGCAACCTAGTCAGGCGTGTGTGGGGTTGTATCAGGTCATCTCTGTTGCGCAAGGGGTAAGTATGCTGCTGTTCATAATGAACAAACAGATCACCATTTTCTTTTATAAACTTGACACATTCAATGATATACAGCGAGTAGTAGGTGAGAATATTTCTCGACATAAAATAGCCTCTGCAGCTTTCGGTTGGTTTCAAACCAAAAATTCTCCTGATACATTTTTTTTGTGCTCGGAAGACACTGTCTACCTCCACAGAACCACCCCATATAATTATACCATATCGGATGCAAGACTCCACTAGCCCATAGTAAGCTGTTAGAGCTGCTTCCCTGGTCACCAAGTAAGCTACAGATCCCAGAATGTAAGTTAGTTTAGAAATTTTTTTTACTACTTGAGAAGCATGCTCTTTCCAATCTAGTCTCGCATCCAAATGCAAACCCAAAAATTTTAAGTTGTACTTGGTACTTACTGCAGTATTGTTGAGCCTTATTTCCAGTGTATCAGTAAACATGGCCACCGAACTAAATCTTATCATGTTGGTTTTATCCATGTTTAATTTCAGATTGTTGTTTGAGAACCAGGACTCTAATTCACAAAACTCACCATATATTATATCAAGTAGCCTGTGTTGCTTTACGTCCCGAAATATGACACATGTATCATCAGCATATAATCCTACCCTGCTTACTAATGACTGTGGCAGGTCGTTCGTATAAATTATAAAAAGTGTGGACCCTAGTATGGAGCCTTGTGGAACTCCTCTTATTACTGTTTCATAATCTGACCTGACAAACTTTCCACTCAGGCTGCTAGGGCATGAGACACGCTGCCTTCTTCCTTTTAGGTAGGAAGCTATCAATGATAAGGTCACACCTCTCACCCCATATTTTTCAAGCTTCTCAAGCAACATGTCGTGATCAACTGAATCAAAAGCCTTACTAAGATCCAAGAAAGCTCCCACAACTTCATGTCTCTCATTAAAAGCTTCAAAGATTTCACAGATTAGTTGATACACTGCTCGGGAGGTTGTCCTTCCTTTCCGGTATGCATTCTGTGAGTCAGTTAACAGTTTATTCGTCTCAAAAAATGCCATGAGTCTCTTGTTTATGATCTTCTCAAATATTTTTGATATGTTTGAAAGCAAGGCTATCTGTCTGTAATTAAGAGGGTCTGAGCTATCTCCTTTTTTATATAAGGCCACTACTTCAGCTAACTTCAGTTGGTCAGGAAATACTCCTGTCGACATGCTTAAGTTTATAATATGCGCAAGAGGTTCCGCTATTATATATGCAGCTCTTTTCAAGAGAGTTACCGGTATTTCGTCATGACCTACCGACCTTGTGTTTTTTAAACTCATAATGGTATTATAGACTTCTGAGGAATCTGTGGGGTAAAAAAATAGATTTTTTTGGTTCACTGCAACATATTGTCCAGAGCTTGTCCTGGGACAACTTGAGCCTGTTCCAATGTAAAGTCTATTGACTTGATTTAAGCATTGCGTCTCTCCTTCGTCATGATGTATACATTGTAGTAATGTTCTATTTTGAGGAGGTTTTCGCCCTGTACTGTGATTTATAAGTTGCCACATTGTTTCTATTTTATTCTCAGAGCTCTCAATCCGTTTTTCATGGGACAGTCTCTTGGCCTTAACTACTTCTCTTTTCAAAGAGCTACAATACTGATTGTAGCTTTCTCTACTGACATTGCCCCTAATCATCAATGTATATAAAGTTCTTTTTGTCTTACACGATGCACGTATTTCCGGCGTAATCCATGAGCAACATGTTTTCTGTTTGGTCCGTACTTCTTTCTTCGGAAAGACTGTGTTCAGACAGGAAGAGATGATTTCAGAGAAATGGTCATATGCCCTATTTGCATCTTCTCCTCTATAAACTTCATCCCAAGTATTGTTTGACAAGTATTCTACATATCTCTCGATTCCTTTCTCGGAATATTGCCTTTTTATATTAACTGTTTCGTTTTCGCTATTGCTAGTGTCCTTACCTATTTCCAGCATTTGTCCCATGTGGTCAGACAGAGCTGTATTGATGACACGACTCTGAGGCACTGGATGTTGGTTGACAAAGATGTTGTCGATCAGTGAGATCTTGTTGTGGGATATTCTAGTTGGCTCAAGAACAGTTTGACCAAAGCCATAGGACGTCATTAAATTGACAAAACAATTGACTCTGGCTCCCTCTGTGCCTTCTGTCTCCAGAAAATTCAAGTTAAAATCACCGCACACCACTACTGATTTTTTTAGCGATTTTCTGCTTAGCATATCTAGAGTTTCTGTCATTTTTTCCATAAAAACTTCACAATCACTAGTTGGTGTCCGATAAACACAAACTATTCTAGTTTTCAGTTGCTCTATTTCACAGCAGCTCAACTCAAATGTATTTTCTGTGCCCAGTTCCATTAATTCCTTGCTTGCTTTTGATTCGTAGTCATCTCGGATGTAGATGCAGGACCCCCCATGCGACATCTCACTTCTTGCAAAGCAGGTGGAAATATAATAACCCTTTATATAGGGAATTTCATCCCTTTTCAACCAGTGTTCAGTCAAACATATGACACTAGGCTGTTTGTCTTCAATAAATACTTCCAGTTCGAGAGTTTTTGCTCGTAAACTCTGTATATTCTGATGAAACAATTCTGCCTTATTTTTCTGACATTCAGAGTTTCCTTCGCTCAAGTTCAATTCTGCACTGCATCTTCTAAAAAATCTTGCTTCTCTGCAGTATCCACACTTTTTCTCTCCCAGCGAAACCGGAACCTCCTAAATGTAACACCACTTGGCCAGAATTCATTCTTGTATAAAATGTCTTTATATTGAAAGGGGACACCTATCTGGAAGCATTTATCCTGTCTTTCATATTTTGTATGTATCTCATTCACTTCAAGGTTCTCTCCATTGGACATAACTTTGCTTCCTATGTATTTCTTTATTATATCAGCTGTCACCGACGATTTCACATGCGAAATGAAATACCACGCTTTTTTTTGTTTTTCCACAGCACCTTCAAACGAAGTATCTTCACTTTTTGCAGACCCTACATTGACATGTCTTTTTTTCTGTTTCCTTTTATTAATTACCTGTTTGAAGCCATCATCTGCTGTATCATTTGGTGCCTCCAAAAACTCTGCATTTGATTTATTTTTTTGTAAACTTTTATTGCTATTTACGCTCGCAGACATAACCTGTGTGTATGAAGAAATCAAGGAAGCACCCCCATCAGTCAAATGATAAGTACCTTCCCCATCTATCGAATCAACACCCTTGGGTACTAACAGTGGAGGCCTGGAAAAATAATAATAATAATAATAATAATATATGTTTACTGCAACCATAAGAATATGAAAAACAAAACATACAGTAAACATTACAGCAATAAACGTGTAAATAACTAACCTACGTAAAACTTATTGGTGATAAACATTGAAATAAATATTACAAACATTGATAAAAAAATGATAAATAAAAAATAAAAATAAAAAATGAAAAAAGTAATCGTAAAGACACCATGATTTTTCCAAACTCTTGTTTTTTGTACATTACTCAATTGACTTTAATAACAAAGCTAAAGAAAATGTGGAAAGTGACCACCATTAGCGTCGTTACAATTATTTAACCTTCTGCGCAAAGATCTTCTTACTCTTCTGCAAATATTTTGATCTTCTCTAATGCTGTCAAATCCATATTCTATTCTTCCCAACAATTCTTCTCGAGTATTTACTGGTGTTTTATACACTATTTCTTTTAAATGACCCCACAAATAAAAATCGAGAAGATTCAGGTCCGGAGATCGAGGTGGGCATGACACCGGACCTCCACGACCAATCCATCGGTGACCGTATGTGTTGGCTAAATATGGTCTTACAACTGCTGCAAAATGTGCGGGCGCACCATCATGCTGGAACCACATTGTACCATTTCTCATAAAAATCGGTAGTAACAACGGCAAATCATTTTGTAAAAAGTTTAAATATGATTCATGGTCAAGACGATTCGGTAGAACAACGGGACCAATTATGTGATTTTCAATAATAGCAGCCCAAATATTGATGGAAAATTGATACTGCGAATTTGCAACTCTTAGAGAGTGTGGGTTTTCATCGGCCCATGTATGTAAATTGTGAAAATTTACGATACCTTTTCGCGTAAATGACGCCTCATCAGTAAATAGTACACGTTTAGAAAAATGTTGGTCGTGCCTAAGTTTGTTTAAGAACCACTGATAAAACATTACCCTTGGTTGAAAGTCTCTAGGTAGAAGTTCCTGGACACGTGTAAAATGATAGGGATATAAACTTTGATCCTTCAGAGTTCTGTGAACTGATGATGCCGAAATATTACCCAGTTCGGTGGCAATAATTCTCGTACTTGTACTAGGATCACGTTCAACTCTATTTAATATTGCCTCTTCAACTCGTACAGTTCGGCGGTATCTTCTGCGTCCAGAGTCAGCTTTAAAAGGTTTTAAAGAACCAGTTTCTCTCAAATGTCTTACAATACGTGGGAAAATATTTATGTCAGGAATTCTTCTTTGCGGATAAGTTTCCTGATAAACTCGCACAGCTTGTCTAGCATTTTGATTTGTTTGTCCATAGATTAACAACATATCAGTCAAATCCGCTGAAGTGTACTTAATGAAAACCATTTTGAGAGGAGTAAATAATATTAATGAGCAGCTCAGTATCAACAAATAACTAAAAACGAAAATACTGCACCGTATCAAAATTTAAAGAATAGCACGAAAACTCTTTTGACGCCTACAAAGCACTTCAAAATTGTAGAATTTAGAGAACTGTCAAAAATTATAGTTTCATGGCACTTTACGATTACTGTTTTCATTACTCCAACGAATCGGTACTTTGCCCCTTTTTATAAAATTAATCATATCTCCTAAGGGATACCCTGAACGAAAAAATACCAAGAGGCAGCTTTTGTGGCTTATGTAATAAGCTTCATAACTGATGTATCAAAATTGGAAAAAGACAGTGACGCACATATTTTTTTCCCAAATGAATTTTTACAGTTACCCCGTACGCACGCCACTGACGCAGTTGTAAGCAGATTCTCACTTGAAAATATGCACTTTCATAATACACTTTCAAGTTCCAAGTTTCATTAAAATCAATCCAGTGGTTTTGAAATTATTTATAAAAAATTTAAAAAAAAAATAAAATTCAACTGCCTGTATATTGGAAACTATGCGTTTCCGGGCCCATGTGCACAGAGACTTTTTTTCTTATTTTTTAGTAAGGAATTTCCCCACGAGCGATGGTGCATGTTTTTTGAAACAGCCTGTATATATATATATATATATATATATATATATATATATATATATATATATATATATATATATATATATATATATCAGTAACGGTAAGAGATACAGAGTTGGTTAACTTACCAAAAAGTTTTGTAAATTTTAGCTGATCCATTATTTGAAACCAGATTTTGAATATGTAAATTACTAACGTTATAAAATATAGGGTGTTCTATTTAAAATAAGAGAGTTATTAGGTTTTAAAGTTGTCACGGTTGACCGGTCTATTTCAGACACCCTGTCTAACTTGTACAAGCTTGAGTAAATTCCAAATATTTTGTGGAATTTCAGAATTTGCATTTTACAATTTCAACTTTTCAGGTTAAAAAATAAGAGAGATACAGGTGTGTAAATGTGACAATGTTTTTTAGGAAATTTTTGAAAAAAGTCAAATATCTCGAATTGGTTTGAGAAAAATGACATAACATGTTGGTAAAACCTACCATAAAATTTGACCAGTAATCTAGATCCGTAATAAAAAACACAATCTTCTATTTGAAAGTTGACATCTACTTCCGGTATAACCGGAAGTCCCATACTAACGTCAATATTTTCAGTGAATGGGAAATTTCGAGAAATCCAGGTGGCTGAATTTTCAGAATTCAATTGTGAGCCGTACTCCAGAAACGGAGTGTACGTGGGACAGCTTGTATATATATATATATATATATATATATATATATATATATATATATATATATATATATATGGGTGTGTGTGTGTATCACACGATAACGCAAAAAATGATGGGCCGATTTTGATCAAATTCTCTGAGTTCCTTCCTTTTGCAAGTGGCTCGGATAGGTTCGTTAGCCAGAAAAATCGGCCCAGGTTTTCCCTGGAAATTATCTGTTTTCTTTCGGAAAAAAATATATCTCCATAAATAAAAAAGTAGGGGCAACAAAATTTGGTAAGCGTGTTTGTATTAAGAGTGAACCATGCACCAAAACTTAGGCATGTAAGTTTAAAGACCCAAGAGTTATGAGCATCAAAAGAAATTGGAGTTTTCCTCAAAATGTCACAGTCGCGATTTGAAACGTCAAAATTGGCAACATTTAGGCAAAGAAACAGAAACAAATACGGATTATGTAAAGAAAATGTAGCAAACCCGTAAGCTTCAGCTTCAACCGTCACTATTCTTCATTTTACTAAAATATTTCCAGAAATTTCCTTTTAAATGGACACTTTCTCTCATGCTTTCGCAGTAGTTTTAGTCAAGTTTATGCTTTAATGGTCTATAATTTTTAGCTAATTTTCGTAGAAAAAAATCGTTAATGAGGAGACCGCGACTTTTGATCTAAAAAGACTTCTTCAAATGTGCGCAAACTAGGCCTCCTAGAATCCATATCCGGGTTTACTTTCTGCTTACATATAAACAGAGTGACGCATTTCTACGGTAAAGCTGAATATAATTGTTATTATACAAGATACCAGAAAAAATTGTATACGTTACTTATAGGGTGTCCTAACCTCATCTTATAAAATTATTTTGAAGATCACAGGATGGCCCATAAGCTGTTATTAGTATATTAGTATATTTATGAGTACATAATTTAACAATGTGTTTTACAAATAAGCTTAATGCTTGTGCTTGCAATTAACACAATTTTCACTCTTTTGATTTGCCTAAAGGGAACTGCCAAATCTGCTACTGTCACATTTCTAATTTCGAGGAATATTCAATAACTTGGACTTTGCATACCGCTGCCAGCATTTACACTAACTATCATTCTTAATGTTCAACTCTCATTTTACAAAAAAAATTTCTCTTAAACTTACTAAAATTCTTCGAAAATACTACGATAAATTACAGTACAAATATTTTGACATTTTGATTTGACATATATGAAACGTGATAGTTACAATTTTTCTTGAACATCCCTTATTCCATTTTTGCATTTTTCATCAAAATATGACGCATGTTTGTAAAAAAAAATCGAGACGCAGTAAGTGCGTTTTGCTAGCGAATTTTCATTAAACGCTTCAAAATTCAATAACTCAATTTGCTATTAACATAAGTGGCCGTAGGAGTGAATGCTCGAGGCCAAAAGTATAGTTAAAAAATATTTACCTAAGGTTCGTCGGCTAGGAAACGAGTCTTCTCGGAAAAATTTTAAGTTAATTTTCGGAAAATTTTTGTACATTTTCAAACAATAAGTTATTTTGATAAAATATGGTACATTGTGTCTACTGTATAGGTTATACGGGTGACCAAATTGATGTCTGCTTGCATTAAAGAGAGATATTTGCTATTAAAAACATTTTTATGAAAATTCACTTCCATAACGCACTTGCTGCGTCCAGCCTTTTTTTAGTTGTCTAAATATTTGTTTTTAAAATAAAACATGTTACTGGCCAAAAAAAAAGCAGTAACAGTAAGTTAGTGAATTATTAACACAAAGTAAATAAGAATATGTTGAAGAATAGCAAAACTAAATCGTAAAACGAGGTCCAGAAGATTAATATAGTTCATAATTTCCACTTGTCAGAAAAAGATAATTAATAGCAGAAACTAAAGCATATGTTATCAATCTTTGGATCCCATTTTGAAATACAGTACGTTTCTCATGCATACTGCAACGTGATCAGTGAGCAGACACCAATAACTGATAACGTAAGGTTATCGGAGTGATGAATCATTTGCAAAAATTATACACGAATAGGAATAATAAACTAAACAAAATCTCAGTAATAATACTAACAGTGTTTTTGTTGTGTATTTATTTATTTTAGCGAGTCGGGGATTATTTTATTATTAATTTATTATTATTAATTTAAAATTGGTATACAACCACGTCTGTCTATTTTCTTTTAAGTTGTAATTTTCGTTTGATTCACTTAGACAATTTGAGGCTCGTTTGATAAAAGGAAAATAAAGTTATTCGAAATTTATAATAAAATAATCCCGACATCACTTCAGACTCTGTAATGCAATATCTACAATGTTAGACAAAGACAGATGACGTTATATTAGCTGCTATGCTATTTAAATAAAACGTAGATAAAAATCTAAACAATGGAAGCTATTGCAACATGTCAGACTGGAGAATATTGTGAGAGATACGACATGGACGCCATCTTGGTGCAGGACCAGGTAGTATGTTGTCACGATAGCCCCAGTTTACACAAAATGTTATAGATAGAGTACAATGTACAAGCAAATTGTAAAATGTCAGCCTTGGAACATTTCTTTCGTAATACCAGGACAAAGCTTGCGTCCAAAAGCGCTAAATTTTAGCATGCTGATATATACTAATAAATAAAAAATGTGATGAAAGTGATTCAATTTGTTTAAAAGCAATCGAGAACGACGTTTCATTATGTATAAATATTAAGCTTCTCATTCTTCACGTTCATGGTATTTAATTTAGTGCATGTATTACCTAGTGAATTCTGAACAGAATTCACTGGTAGGTGTTATGTAAGTGAAACAAAAATTATTTTAAGAAGAAATATACCTACCTCAAACTAATACAGTAAGTACTTAGAATATCTAGGTAGGTAATACAAAGTACATGCATCCTTAGTTAAAATTATATAAACAGATATTTAGGTTAAATTATGAAAATTTTAATTTCAAAATTTTGTATTGTTTATATTTATTTCATTTTCAAAAAGTATGGATATAGCAATAGTAGAGGAAGAAAATTCTGAATTTTCTTCCTCTGAAGATGTTGACTTTGTCAACGAAACGGTCGTAAGGTCTCTGAAATATGTGTTGTGGTGATTTGGGTGTTCTCCAAGTGTACTTATCAGACAACCAAGATTTTCAATTTATGTTTAAATTATTATCTCATTTCATTAAAAAAAATATATTTCAGAATGATTTTGAGATTGCCTTGTTACTCAGTCTTACACAGTAAGCTGCAATATTTTATCATTCTCAAAAAGTATGGATACAGCAACTGTAAATAAGTGTTGGAAATGGTCTGGGAGTAGCCAGTATGTTACGGTAGAAATTTTCGTAAAAATATTTCAAATCCGATAGCTCAATAAACTTCACATTAAATTAGCATCTTCAATATTAAACCATAGGAACACATATGTAAACGCACCGTGGGTACTAAATTAAAGAAAAATAACACAATGAGCTTCGCGGATAGCTACAAATTTGTTTTAAAAAACCTTTTTGCTGTTTATTGTTTGCAAAAACTGGATGGGTTGGCGAAAACAAAACCATCCAAGCAATTAATAAGGAAAAATACCTGCCATATTTATCATTTGTAAATAATTATTTTTTTTCTGAAAAACCTTTGTAACTTTAATGAAATTTGTGGCACAATTTATATATATATATATATATATATATATATATATATATATATATATATATATATATATATAAACATATTAACTGACGTAATTCCCGCTCATCTGAAAATTTTTTCCATTGATGCCTCTCTAATAGTGAATTTTCATTAAGAAAATTTACTAAACGCTCAAGACGCAGGAAGTGCGTTATGGTAGCGAATTTTCATTAAATTATTCAGATTAGAATAACTCAATTTTCTATAAACGTAGAAAGTTGAATTTTGGTGTGTGGTAAGGTGTTTCACTAGGCAACATATTCACCGAAGTTAATCAAAATATCTTTGTAACTTTCAGTGATGAAAAATGTTTCATTTTTTCGAAAGAAAATTCAAATTGTTTCCGGAAAACCTTGTACGATTTTCCTGGCTAACGAACTGATCCAAGCCATTAATAAAGGAAAGATTCTTGCCGAGTTTCATCAAAATTGGTTAATAATTTTTGAGTGATCGTGCGGATATATATATATATATATATATATATATATATATATATATATATATATATATATATATATATATATATATATATATATATATATATATATATATATATATATATATATATAAATGGAAACTGACCTCGGATGTGCGTTTTAGTAGTCCTAGTTTGCGCTCTTTTGAAGAAATTTTTTCAACATTCAAAAGTCGGGATCTCCTTATTAGTTTATTTTTTTTAAGAAACTTCACAAAAAAAATAACAAATATATAAGGTAAATAAATACAGAAGATAAGAGATATAAAAAGTAAATAAATATATCAGGTAAATAATTAGAGAAGATATAATTCTAACCTTCATTCCTTCCCTGAGCAACCTCCATATAAAATTCGTGGAACGAAATGTCAATAGCCCTGTACCATGGTAGCTCCAATGACTTCCCTCTTTGTGAAAGGGAACGATATTCCATTGTAAAAATTCCACAATAACAAGAAAATAAACAAACCAAAAACAAAACTATAAAAACCTCGCAACGCGCACTAAAAAATCAAAACATAATTCGACTAAAACTTGCAAATCTTCCCTATATCTTTGCTAATTTTATTCTTTAACTAAAGACCGTTGCCGTTAAAAAATCAGTTTATAAAGCATCGGATTGTAGTCAACAACAAAAAACTGAGAACGACTGAAGTTCTGATATATTCGCGCTATTGAATTTAAGCTGCAGCCTTGAGATCAGAACGGATTCTTCCTTTTTTACATGCCTGAAATAAGCTTATATATATATATATATATATATATATATATATATATATATATATATATATATATATATATATATATATATATATATATATATATAATTTTTAAAAACAATATATATTTGCCATAGATAAGATTTTTATGGAAATTCGCACCATAACGCACTTGCTGCGTCCAGGCTTTTTGTGTTTTAAAAAAATATTAGTTACCTGCAACTCGCAATAGAAATTGTGAATCTAGTTAGGCTCTGGTTCACGATAACGTCCCATTAGCGAATTTTTCGTAAAGCGAAAAATTCACTAATGAGGAGATCCGTATATATATATATATATATATATATATATATATATATATATATATATATATATATATATATATATATATATATATATATATATATATATATATATATATATATATATATATATATATATATATATATAATTTTTAAAAACAATATATATTTGCCATAGATAAGATTTTTATGGAAATTCGCACCATAACGCACTTGCTGCGTCCAGGCTTTTTGTGTTTTAAAAAAATATTAGTTACCTGCAACTCGCAATAGAAATTGTGAATCTAGTTAGGCTCTGGTTCACAATAACGTCCAAATAGCGAATCTTTCGTAAAGCGACAAATTTACTAATGAGGAGATCCGTATATAAATATATATATATATATATATATATATATATATATATATATATATATATATATATATATATATATATATATATATATATATATATATATATATATATATATATATAATTTTTAAAAACAATTTATATTTGCCATAGATAAGATTTTTATGGAAATTCGCACCATAACGCACTTGCTGCGTCCAGACTTTTTGTGTTTCAACTTACAGATATGAATTTTGGTACGTCGGTCACTATTTATAATACAAACACGCGTTTAAAATTTGGTTGCCCTTACTTTGTTACGTCCGGAGATATAATTTTTTTCCGAAAGGAAACAGATAATTTTCCGGGAAAACCTGAACCGATTTTCCTGGCTAACGAACTTATCCAAGCCACATGCAAAAGGAAGGTGCTCATCAAATTTAGGGGTTCCAGATTGCGCTCATTTAAAGAAATTTTTTCAAGATTCGAATGTCGGGATGTCCTCATTAGTGAATTTTTAAAAGAGAATTCACTAAAAAGTAAACAAATATATAAGGTAAATAAATACAGAAGATAAGAGTTATAAAAAGTAAATAAATATATCAGGTAAATAATTAGAGAAGATATAATTCTAACCTTCATTCCTTCCCTGAGCAACCTCCATATAAAATTCGTGGAACGAAATGTCAATAGCCCTGTACCATGGTAGCTCCAATGACTTCCCTCTTTGTGAAAGGGAGCGATATTCCATTGTAAGAATTCCACAATAACAAGAAAATAAACAAACCAAAAACAAAACTATAAAAACCTCGCAACGCGCACTAAAAACTCAAAACATAATTCGAATCTTCGCTATATCTTTGATAATTGTATTGGTATTAAAATAAAGACCGTTTCCGTTAAAAAATCAGTTTATCAAACATCGGATTGTAGACAAAACAGAAGACGGAGAACGACTGAAGTTCTGGCATCTTGATTCGCGCTATTGAATTAAAGCTGCAGCCTTGAGATCAGAACAGATTCTTCCTTTTTTACATGCCTGAAATAAGCTTAGGACACGCGGCTTCTGAACAAGATTCAGTCTCCGCGTATAAGGCAACTTGGCCTAGAGCTAATAAAACCTGTAACATTCATGTGTTAATGAAATTAAATAATACATTTAAACTATTAGCTGCTAATGTTACGTCATAAAAAATTTGCAAATGATCTGTGAACTTGTCATTAAGATTTTATTTTTCATATTTAAAAATTAAATTGTGATTTATAGTAACTGACGGTGAAAAATTATCATCTTGCACATTCTTAGAAGAATAATGAAGCTCAACACAGAAGTGGAGGCTTCTTCGCTGACTTCACAAGCGTTGGGTTTCTTCTCTTTTTTAAAATTTTGACACCCTGTACCTCAACAACGGTCACCCTAAGAGAATGTTTCTCAGGATTCTATTACCATTGCAGAACTGCCATCACATTTTATCATTTGATTTTTGTTTTTGAAATAATCGCGAAAAAACAGAATTGTGCGTTTTTGACAAAGCCCCGTATCTTGGTTATCTGAGAACATACGGTATTTTGGTTTACACATTTTATAGGCACTTTTTAAGGTCTTCGCAATAAAAAATAAATCAAAAGAATATCTTTTACCGTTTTCGGAATAATGATTATAACTTTGTTTTTTCTTATGTACGCCATATTGGATTTTTATAAGATTGGATAGCATTTATTTCCTTTTTCAAAAATTTACTACAATATGGTGTTTTCTGCTACAGAAATAATAAAAAAAATTTAGTTACCTGTAACTCGCAAAATAAATTGTGAATCTAGTTAGGCTCTGGTTCACGATAACGTCCCATTAGCGAATTTTTCGTAAAGCGAAAAATTCACTAATGAGGAGATCGCTGTTTATATATATATATATATATATATATATATATATATATATATATATATATATATATATATATATATATATATATATATATATATATATATATTATATATAACTGATAATTAAAAAAATAATAGGCCGATTTTGATGACATTTGGCACGTAGCTTCCTTTTGTAAGTGGCTTGGCTAAGTTCCTTAGCCAGGCAAATTGGACTAGTTTTTCCGGAAACATTTTGGGTTTTCTTTCAGAAAATTTTTGTGTCTCCGAAAATAACAAAGCTATGACAACCAAATTTGGCACATTTGTTTCTACTATCAAACTTAACCTACGTGCAGAAATTTAGATCCCTGCATTGAAGGAAAAACAAGTCATAGACATTTAAAGCAAACATCAAAATTTGCAATTTTTGAGACAAATAATCTGAAACAAATACGGACTATGTATACGAAATATCATAATAAGTGTGTTTTACAACGCCTTAAGTTCGTCAGCCAGGAAAATTGGACTAGTTTTTCTACAGAAATTTTGGGTTTTCTTTTAGAAATTTTTTGTGTCTCCGAAAATAACAGAGATATAACAACCAAATTTGGCATATACGTTTCCACTATCAAACTTATCCTACGTGCCGAAATTCATATCCCTGCTTTGAAGGAAAAAAAAGTTATAGACATTTAAAGGAAACAATTTTGGGTGCCACTGGTGATCAAAGGAAAGCACAAGAACAAAATATTTTCTGTGGTTAACAAAACCAATTGAATATTACATACAACGGTTAAGTTTTCTTGGCGCAAAAAGGTCAAGAAGTAGCAGAAAACATGTTTTTAAATGCTGTAATTTTTCTTCTTAAAACGTCAAAGTCGCGATTTGAAACATCAAAATTTGCAATTTTCAGACAAATAATCTGAAACAAATACGGACTGTGTATATGAAATGTCATAATAAGTGTGTTTTACAACGCCTTAAGTTTCAGCCCCAACCATCATTTTCCTTCATTTTACTAAATTATTATCGGAAAATCCATTTCAAATAGACCCTTTTTCTGATGCTTTGGCAGGAGTTTCAGCTATAGAGTTTATGGTTTAATAGTCTATTTTTTAGCAAATTTACGTAGACTTATGAATTTTTAATAATTTCTTTAAATGAGCGAGAAATAGAACCACTTAAACCCATATACGGGGTAAGTTTCAGTTTTTGTTACTTTACACAAATACAGGGTGACGCATTTCTACGGTAAAACTCAATATTTTCGCTTATATACAAGATACGAGCACAAATTGTATACGTTAATTATGGGGTGTTTTGAGCTGCATCTTATTAAATTATCTTGACAATAACAGGTGGCCGATAAGTCGTTGGTCGTACACACTTTCTTTTTCAATAGAACATGCCTTATATTGCATGTCTGCATTTTCCAATGAATTATAATGCATGTTTGTCAGAAAGTAAAATTGATAACGTTCATCGTTTTTGAGTTATTTCAATTGCTTTGCAACTTTTCACGTTTTTGGTACATTGTACAAAGACATATCACAAATTGTGGAAAGGCTTTTGTACCAATAGAGAGCGGAGCCCCATGGGAATGATGCATTTAGAGAACTTTTGGTTTGTATTACTCTAAGAAAAATCGAGCTGCCGTATACAGGCACACTCAAATAGTAGCTGAACTTGAAAAGTTTTCGCAGAAATGTTTTTAGTGTTTCCGTATAAATCATTTTTTGTAACATTTTTGTGAAATCTTGGTAATTAATAATAAATGTTTAGTAAGTTATTGTAAATAAAAGTTGTCGAATTTTTGTGAAAAATATAATATAGTGTAACATTACTGAGGGCAATTTCGTCAAAAAAAATTGGGAATTTTTGTTAAAGAAATTTTTGCAAAATTTCATAACACTTTTGTTTTCTACTTGGGTCATGAAGCTGTTTGTCAATACTTATATCTTGGCAGGTGTGTAAATAACTTGAAGAGGTGGGTTGGATAGGAAAATCGGACCAGTTTTCTCTAGAACTTTTTAAGTTTATTTTTTAAAAATATTTCTACTTCTTGAAACAACAAAACTATTTTAATAAAATGTTATACATTGTTACTACTAAATAGGTTATACAATAAATGTCCTTTTAAAAACAATATATATTTGACATAAATAAGATTTTTATGAAAATTCGCTACCATAACGCACTTGCCGCTTCCAGACTTTTGTGTTTCAACTTACAGACCCAAATTTTGGTACGTCGGTCACTATTTATAATACAAACGCGCGTATCAAATTTGGTTGTCCTTACTTTGTTATCTCCGCAGATATAATTTTTTTCCGAAAGAAAACAGAAAGTTTTTCGGGAAAACCTGGACAAGTCACATACAAAAGAAAGGTGATAATTATTTTTTGAGTTATCGATGTGATACATATATATATATATATATATATATATATATATATATATATATATATATATATATATATATATATATATATATATATATATTTATATATATATATATATATATATATATATATATATATATATATATATTTATATATATATATATATATATATAAACATAAAAATTGAAGCTGACCCCGGATACGGGTTTAGAAATTCAAAAGTTGGGATCTCCTCATTAGTGATTTTTTTTAAAGAAAATTCACTAAAAAGTAAACAAATATATAAGGTAAATAATTAGAG